>OY728156.1:542589087-543214087 GCA_963277665.1 Viscum album
ACATATTGGTGTAAGAAATATTTTTCCTTAAAGTTCTTCATATGGTTCCATTTGAATAATTTAATGGAAAATATTATTGTATTAAATCTATAACAAAGTTAAATATTGATCCAACATACCTTGGAAGTAAAGACAAATTGATCTCAACATGTCTTTTTTGGTTTGGATCATCCTTTCTGATTGCCTATCAATTTGTGGGTGATAATCCATTGAATATCAATATCCAAATCATTCTGAATAATTTTCCAGCATCTCATTGTAAATTGTGGATCAAAATCAGAAAAAAATAGAGATATGGGATCCATTATGTCTCACAACTTCATTTATATAGATTCATACTAGGCACTCTAGTGTAAAATGCTCCCACATAGTGAGGAAATGTGCAGATTTCGTCAGTCGATCCATAATTACACATATTGCATCATTATTTCTTATATTTTGTGGTAATCTAGTGAATAAATCCTTGGTGATTTCATCCCATTTTCATGTAGTAATAGGTAGTGGTTTTATGAATCCTCTAGGATGTTTTCATTTTGCATTCACTTATTGATAGACTAAACATCTGGATACATAATCAATAAATTTCCAACTTCATGTTGTCCCACAAGAAATATTCTATCAAATCTCTATACATATTAGTGCTATCAGGATGTATAAAGAAATTAAAAATATTGGGATCATCTGGTAACCCCCTTTTTAGCTTGGGTATAGCTGGAACACAAATACTCTTCCCAAATTTCAGAATCCCTTTTTCACACATCATGTCATCCAACTTCCCATCTATCACATCATTAATTTTCTTTTAAAGATACCTTTCATCAGACTGTGAGGCTTTAATTATTTCTAATAAATATGGTTGGGCATCCATTTAAAAAATTTGTAGGGATTCACCTTCTTTGATAATTCCCAAATCCATCCTCTATAAATCCATATACAAAGGATCCTTGTCAATCCTCAATTTTTTAGAACTCCATGATACATCCTACTCAATACATCAACAAACTTTTTTTCCTTTAATGGGCGGTATTTTATGTAACTAGAAAAATCCTTGATTAGTTCAAGCCATTCCCTTTGCCTCATGTTGAGTTCTTTCTTTGATAAGATATACATAAGTATCTTGTGATCCATATATATCTCACATCATTCACTATAAACATAGTGTCTCTATATTTTTAGAGTGACGATCAAAGAAGATAACTCAAGATCATGTTTAATATTGTTTTCTTCATGAATTTTTTACTACCTTGATGCATTGGAAATAACTCTATCATTGGGTGTAAGGAAAAAATGAAGTACTTTCATTGATTCATCATTATAGATCACAGACCCATCATTCCCCGATGGTAGATTTAGGATTAGACCATTCACTTATCAGTACTTAAAATCTTAAAAACATTCCTCAGATTATTTTTCCATAAAAACGTAACCCCTTTACATGTATGCTTTGTCATTGAGTTGGCTAAAAAGATGAAGTTCTGAACGAAACACCAACAATAACCTACTAAACCAATAAAACTATATACCTCAGTTATGTTATTTAGAGTAGGTAATTCTTGAATAAACTTTTTTTTTTGAAGGATAAACACATGTTACATACTTAGAGACGATGATTCCAAGATAGGAAAATGATTAAAGCCAAAATTCACACTTTCTAAACTTCCCATATAGCTCATTTCATCTAAGAGACTTCATAATAGTGGGTATATGATTTTCATGATCTTTTTATAATATTGATTATACCAAGATAACAACAATAAATATTTTCGCAGAGTTATCAAGATATTCCTTGAAAACCCTATTCATTAGAACCATGAAGATAGAGGGTGAATTGGTCATTTGAAAAGGTATTAATATAAACTCATTATTCCCATACCTAGATCAAAATTGTGTCTTTATTCAATGCACAACCACATAGACCCATCTTTCTTCATAACAAAAAGAACAGGGGATCTCTATGGGGAAACACTAGGGAGAATAAATCCTTTATCACTCAATCACTCTAGTTGTTTCTTCGGTTACACTAATTCCACAATGGACATTTTATAAGGGGTCTTTGATATGGGCCTTGAATCAGGAATTTAGTTAATGGAAAACTCAATTTCTTTCTCTATTGGATGTGTTGATAAATCCTTTGGAAATACATCAACATATTCATACACAATAGGCACATTCTTAGTTTAAAAAAAATCCTCACCCATAGTTATTTCATTCCATTAGTCCCCAAACATTGAATTTAGTAGATCTACTGGTGGTGGATCTAGATGAGAATTAGATGGTAATGTTTCTACCCTTAAGATAATGGATTCCACATCATCCTCAAAAATTAAAACCTCCTTTTTATTTCAATAATGTTTCACATCATGGTTTGAAAAACAATCCCAATAGAGGATTATATCAAAGTCAATCTAGGGTATGATAATAAAATTAGTCAATAAATCATATTTATATGCCAAATTAGGGATTTACTAACACAACATTGTTGCAATGATACATCCATTAGGGGTTTTGACTAACAAATACCTTATTAAATCAAATTGGAAATATATACTTTTCTTTGTAAACTCGGAAGATATGAAAGAATTAGATGGTACAAAATATAATAAAGTAATGAATTTGTTATAGAAAATGATTAAAGTACCCGCCACCAAATCGTTAAGAACTTCAACCTCTGTATTTGTGACTGCAAAAGCTTGGCCTTGCTTCCTTGGCCTCCTTTGAGGAGAAATTTTTTTGACCCTTAGGACATTCATTTGAACAATGATCCCACTCTCTGCAATTTTAGTATTGAACATTAATAGATTCGTTCTTCCCATTACAATTATGATATAAGTATTCTTTTTTTCCAAACTTTTAACAAACACCCATACTCTTGATGAAGGTACCAGGGTGTCTCTTCCCAGAATTATTACAGGGTGGAAGGTTAAATCTTCCCTTATTCCCCATTTCCTTATTTCCTTTTCTAGATTCTTCTACTAATCTTTTATTCTCTTGATTTCCTTTAAAATTATAAGGCCTAAATAATTTATTTTCCATCTTGATAGCACTTGAGACTATATCTTCCTATGATAAAAAAATTAGGGATACAAAATCCCTTCAGAGGAATGGGTTCAAAACATAAAATAATCATTCAATATTTCTTATTGGATTACATATGTAGTATGTGGAATGCCTGGATGACCTTGTAAAGTTAGATTTAAAATTTGAAACATTATCATCATCTTTTTACCTCATATTATGAAATTTACTTTCTATATATGATTTTTGTTCATTAGAGAAGTATTTCTAAAATAATATTTCCATTAAATACCTCTATTCTATTTCTTATATTCTTCCTCAACTTCTGTGTTTTGGATTAAAGACCCCCATTGATCTGCATCTCCTGATAGTCGATAAACTTCCATGACAACCTTCCCTCTTTTTTTACATCCCAAAGTGAGAAATATATTCCCTAATGAAATTATCCAATGCTCTCCTATGAATGGGGTTGTAATACCATTAAATGATGGAGTCTATTGTCGCATAAAGAGATATAACATAGATCCACACGTTGTGGATCCAGATTTTCTATATAGGTAATGTTATTATTCATAACTGGATTCCATTGTCCAAGTATAGTTAACTATTTCTCAGCACCTGTCACAACACTAGAGCCAAAATCATTTTCTTGTATCGGAGGGAAATCCCTACATGGGACACACACATTCATGTCGTTTCTATTCCAACCATTAGGAACCATGTCTAAATAAGGGTATACTGTATATTAGATTATGAATCATAATGTATAATATCAATGTAGAAAAATACTTATCATTAATTGAAATTCTATACATAGCTATTCTCATAATCATATACATGGTTTCTTTGACAAAACATTTAAATTTAAATCCTTCATAATAGATTATAAATAAAATTTCAATTATCCTCAGAATATCCACTGAGATTGTTAATTAAGGTGTGTAGTAAGGCCTATTGTTGTGTACCAGGATACCCTAGCTGAATCCCAAGACTCCTTGTTGGAGTTTTCACTCCTAGATACATTAGTTCCAGAACCACATCCACTTGTATTATATATATAGGGATGAATTTATTGAAAATAACCAAATAATAAATTCCCTACCGAAAATTCTAGGATGTTGTTGTATGTTTATCCTCAAAGACTATATTAGGGTTTTGTTACCTAATCTACATTTTTTAAATATAGTTTCTAAGTTTTCTACTAATCCTTATTTGATACCAATTGTAGGGACCTGAACCTAGTATCTTGGAGATGGTTTCATATTTTATTACATTGGAATATAAATAATGAATATGCCTCTAAAAGGACGGAGTAGTTTGGTAGCTTTGGGGAAAAGATACATACATATGTTTAACATTACAAGTTGAAATGGAAAACATTTTATAAACTCCATTGACATAATCCATAACTCCAAGGTTATTTCTACATGTCCTTCATAAAATACATATTTATGTCTTGGCAAACTGAAACATAATAAATGGTGGAGCTTAAATGCTCAGTAAGGGTAATAAATACAGTAGAAGATATCATAAACATAAAAATTTGTCATGATGAATAACTAAAAAACAATTGCCTTCACAAATGAACTTGAACCCATTATGGAAAGAATAAGAGCTGAATTAAAAATTCCATAACAATGAAAATCATGTGTGTTATACTAGTAGAATAACCTCTTGAACTTTAAATTATTAGTTTCATAATGAGGTAATTAATAATTTCAGACAACATAACCTTACTGTTAAGGCCTCATGCCAAGACGATAGATAATCATTTTGTCATGTCTTTTTGCGAAGACCATAGTTTGTCTCATAAGACCTACTGATGCATAAAGGGGATATATTAGGCCCCAACCATAACATACTAATTCCAATTCATTCTTAATTTTAATGATGATAAATGTAACAATATATACATTGATATTGAAACTAACATATGAAATGTCAATAACATTCCCTGAACATTAAGAATAAACACTAACCAATCAGAGTAAATTTGTGAATGGTTTTAAGATAGCACATCCACAGTCAAAATAATAATAAAAATTTAAATTAAATATGGTATATGATATCATATATAAGAATAAATAATGTTGTTGAAATAGATGAAGATACTCTTTTAAAATCATTGAGTAATTCTTGAGAGAAAAAATCTTTTACTTTAAAAAGGAATATTCTTTGGGAAAAGTATTCTTATAAAACCATAAGTCATGTAAGATATTATTTTCTAATAAAATCGGTTATTTTAGAAATATTATTGTTTATAAAATTATATTATAGTCTTTCGTTGAAAATATATAAGATTTTGAGATGGCGCCTTAAAACGTGTTTGTTTATAGTGAATGATTTTTGAGTGATCGTTTTATAACAAGTAATTCACCAAAAATAAAAGTAGTAATTTGGTTGGTACACATATATTGATTATTTATATAGAATATATGAGGATTAAATATGATCAAAAAATAATTTAAATGAATTAAGTAGATAATATGAGTAACCCAATTGAAAATGGAGGTTCATGTAGAAAACCCTCACCTTATGTCTCAAGGTGTTCCTAGAGTGATCTTAACGACCTGAATAATAAAATTTAGGTTCATAAGTTAATTATTCAATAACCTCTAAAACATTTATTTGATTTTATATAACCTTATTAGGTTAATTCTTTTCCTTTTAATGTGTTAAGAGTTTAAATTTCATTTATTGGGAGCGTTTTTTCCCTTGGTTTTCATGATTGGATTACTTATATTCATGTATGGATAATCATGTCTAAATAGAATGACTTTATAGAATTTAATTTATATGTTATTAGTGAGAATTAATAATATTACATAGCTACAAAACTTATTTCATCATTAGCACTAAAGATGAATCATTATATAAAACATTAATGATATTTGTTTGGGTTAATTGGTTGTTTTTTACCACAACAAACTCATTTTAATTTATAAATTAATATGAAATTTAAAAAATATTCTGGAAACTTAAATAAGTTATAATATATATCTATATAAATATATTACAGTCTAGTCCTACAATAAAAATGGTTTGATGACCAGAATAGAATTCACTAATTGAAATTGAAAAATCCCCGTCAATGAATGTGATAAATTAACACATATCAGATTGTGTTTTCATTTTTAGTATAAAAGAATATAAAAGGAGATATGATGATGAATTATTCCATTATAAAAAAAATTATATTACATCTCAGGTCTATAGTTATCATATCATTTCGATGAAATGATTTGACGAAATTAATGAAATGAACTCAAAATTAAAAAAAGTTAAGAAATCCATTACTAAAATTTGGCAGCCTAACAACATTGATTAATAATATATAAAATACTATGTTAATATAACAGGGTTATTTGATCATTATTAAATTATATATAAATTATGCAGTATATGTAATGACATATCCCAACATAATCGAAAAGAAAATAAAGGAGAATAACTTAAAAAGTGTTCTTAAAAAAGAGAAACGAGGCAGATCCCCTAAACTTATAGAGTAACTCCTAAAAAATTAAGGTTGGGACCTTGGGGGATTGAGAACACCTTTGAATGACTCGTATTGTGGAAGAAATACCATATATTTTAGGATTATAAGTTTTTAATGAAATAAAATAAAGGAATGAGTGGGTATTTATCTTAAATGAGGGGGAGTTTTTTTATTAATTTCACAGGACACCTCATTAGTGGTTCTTGCAAAACCATGGGATTTCTCACGATATTTTCCCATGTTATTAGTCACTTGGGAAACATCATATAATATTTTACTGTAAAAATGTATAACAAGATTTTAAATTATTAATTACATCATTATGAGTTCATTAAACATACCAAAAACTCAAAACTGTATTTTTACTATTCAAAAAAATTCACGTATTTTAGGAAAATCCCAAAAATTCACCCAAACAATTTCTAGACATCTTGAATTAAAAAATGGAATCCATTTTTTAAAAAAAAATTACGAATTATTTTTAATTTAATATTTAAAAAAAATCTAATTTATTCTAGAAAAAACAACTTTAAAACTATAACTCATTTTATAACACCATGAGAAATTAATCAAAATCACCTAAATTACCTTATAATCATAATAAAATAAATTAATAATTTAGGATAATATTTTATGAAAATAAATTTCCATTTTAAATTATTAAATTAATCATAAAATTTTAATTAAAATATTTATGACATACAAAAATACCAATACTTGTACTATGATTATTTTACACCTATAAGATGATTAAATTTTATTTATTCATTCTTGGGTGAGGTTTCAATTTTTTTTGTCCAATTTAATATTCATTACTATTATTAAGAGTAACATTACTATTCATAACTATATATTATTATTCATAAGGGTATGTTACTATTAGTCAAAAATTATGTTTGTCTTATCAGACTCTAAATATTATAGTGAATTTAACCTTGTATGTTAGTTTTTCTAAATTCAAGTCATAGAGGTGAAAAAATTATTTATACTAGTAAGGTTATAACAAAGTTGTGTTTTGTAAAGACTCTGTGACTCATGCATTCAATATTAAATTTATTTGGAAAATCATCGGGTGTTATAGAATGTATCTCTAAACTAGAACTGTAAAGACCTAAAAATTTCTTGTAATTTTTTTAAATATATGGGAATTTTACAAGTCCGTGAAAATTGACGGTGTGTGATTCTAAGGCCCGATGTTCCTAGAATGAATTTTGGGATATTTATTTGGGCATGTTCAATAAATGTACAAGCGGGTGTTTGTAACTTTTGAACCGGTGCTCAGAATTGAAATCTGAGGGCACTGTGGAACTCGTAGCGCCATTATTCGCTTAAGGGATCGTTCACCTCGACCGCAATGCATCGAGCGTGAAAGATATTTTTTTTGGGATTTTAGTGAAAGAATGAAAAAAATAGAAATGTGTAACATTTTTATTTTAGAAACCCCTCAACATGGGTTATGGTGGTGGGGACCACAAGATCCTAAACCGCCGAAGTGAATGTTAAGAGGTGGGGTCCACCTGAACTAAACCCCATTTTAAATTTCGAGGTGGGGACCCCACAAACCTCTTTAATGAGAGAAAACCTCTCAACTCCTCCAACTTTAAATTATTCCAATTAAATGAGCTTAGTAATGGGGCCGACACAATACATTAATTATGCCATCTTTTTTGTTCCAACTTTATTTATTTTGATAAAAATAAATTATCAAGGGGCTGTTTTTCTCACATTTTGGGTGGAATTAGGAGAGGAGTATCTTTTAGAGGATTATTTTGTCTTACGGAGAATGGTCTTTCCAATGAAAAAGGCTCATGCTGATGAGGAACGTCTTCAACGACAACGAACTGATGATCGTGGAAACACCAACATCACTGATGTTCATCTATCCCCATTTACTTCATCTCTTTCCTCCCAACCTTCGTCGTCAAATTTCTAAGGTAGGGTTTTAGTTGAGTATGATTATATATTCCCATGTTCATACCTTCAAAAACAAAGAACATGGATCAACTCTCTAACTAGTTAATCCACGTATGATTTCTTTTGCAGGTTTGGGAATAATAATTGTAGGAGGTGGTAAGGATTGACGTTCTTCATTCAAGATTTTGTTGAGCCGCTTGCTACTGCTCTAACGTAGAGGGTGTGGGCTAAACAAACATGGCCCGGCCCCTCCACCATTTACAATGTATTGTGTGCTCTTCGTGGTGGAAGAAAAAGACTTTGTTCCATGATGAAGAATTGAGAGCGGTCGACCGAACCAGCGCAGGCGAAGGCGTGGCGTGTGACCATGCCGCGTAGAGAGGATGGCTGGCCATCTGGCCAGCTGTGGCAGACCGCTGCACCACAGCCGCCCCCTACACCCCGACCTCCCTGTCGCACCACGACCTCCCTGCTAGACCGCGTCCTCCACGCTGCTGCGCGTCACTCCACGGCCCCACTACCCCACAGACTCCGTTTTGCGTCACGCCGATCCATGGACTCCACCGCCATGCGATCTCCATGGCCCCTGCCGCTCCGCGGCCTCTGCGGCCTCACTGAACCCATAGCTTTCGCGCCGCCCCACACCGCCCAGCATAGGCTGGGCTGGACGCAGTGGTCCGGGTCGCACCATGGGTTGGGCCGGACCCAGTGGGTCGGGCCTGGTCGACCCAAACCGGGTTGGCCCAGGTCGGGTCGGGCTGGGTCGGTCCCACATAGACCCATTTACTCTCTTTTCGCCATAACTTTGGCACCGGACGTTTGTTTGATGAACCGTCTGTGGCGCCGGAAACCTTGGAGTCAGACGGTCCCTTTGAGTATACCCCATAAGATAATTTGATAAATTTAGAGTATGATCGGGTTGGATCGATCACGATTCCAACCGGGCCCTTGGGACTAAAAGGCTAATAACCCATAGACCATGCATTTGATTGATGCACCGTTTGTTTCATTGAGACCCCTATGGAATGACTGCCCTTTGTGAAAATTCTTTGTGAGAATTCGTGGTAGCTGGGGTACCGACCAATGGCTTGAGGGGAGAACCCCCACGAAGACGAGCAATCTTAGTGCGGTAACGCAGTAGCTGGCTGTGACGTGAAGAATGAATAGTGATCATGTGTGGGTTAGCACCTAGAGATCATGTGTGGGTCAGCACCCAGCTATCCTATGTTGGTTTGCACCAAGCGATCCTGTGTTGGTAAGCACCAAGCAATCCTATTTGGGTCAGCACAGATCGATCCTGTGTGGGTTAACAGTAGAGCCTATTAAGAGAGAAATGTGAATTAGTAGTTACATCTAATCATCTATACTACTATACATAACTTATACCTGGTGTGAGATGAGTTTATACCTAAGCGGTACTTTCCATTGTGGTAATACCTTGGTGGTATTCTTCTATGTTGTGTACTTGAGTGGTACTTCCCTTAGTGGTACTCCTTCCTTTTTGGAACAATTATGTTTTAGGCTTTTGAGATTGACTCTATGTTTCCTCATGATTGAGATGGGTATACTTGAAAACTTGTGTATATGTATGGGAATATACCTAAGTAGGGTTGTCAGCTGATTTCATACTTTATGGTCTATCCTTTGTAGATTTTGTGAGACCATGAGGGTCTTAGGGTCCCTACTGAGTATTGTTATACTCAACCCTGCATGGGTTATGCCCGCACCTTGTTGTGTTTGGGGTAGATGATAGACAGTGCTGATTGAGGATGAGGGTACCAGGACTGGAGGTATCATGGATGTGGACATTAGACTATGCATACCTCAGCGATGACCGTTTGAGAGTTGTACCTAACCTTCAGGTAGGATCCTTGGTAGGTGTACACATGAGTTGTTCTAGTTTACTTTTACTTTTAGTTTCTTGTACTTTCCCAAAGGGCTTGTATTTTGGCCCCTTTTACTTACTGCACTCACTCTTTTTACTATTCATTTTACTTGATTTCATATCCTGTTGTGTGCTTGGTTGCGTATACTTACAGGTTATAAAGGCAGTGCATTCCCAGTTTTATGGGAAACACCTTCAGTGCTAGTCGCTAGCCGCTAGCCTATAGAAGGTAGGCTTGGTGTAGTCACGGCATGGGCCCCGAGGAATGGGTCGTGAAAAATTGGTATCAGAGGAGTTAGTTCTACAATAGAACATCGGACTCTGATATTTCTAAAGGAAATAGTGTTATGTGTAGTGAGTGTGGTTATCAGTTTAGGGAATCTAGTATTGGTGCGGTGACTGAAGTGTTCATACACCAGGAACCTGACTTCTAATTTCCAACTCAGTGCACCAAAACACCGATTGAATGTGTATTTTCAAGATTATTATTTGTAAAATATTTGAGTACTATCACCAGGTATAACATATTGACCATGGCGCAGTAGTTTTTTTTCGGATTCCTCTACACTGACAGCCATCTAGGATTTCGAATATAGTACACACTGATAGCTCACCGAGCGACGATGCCTCGATGCAGAGCCCTCTTCTAGGAGAGGCACCAGCGGAGTCACCTGCAGTACCATTACCCATTGGGCCACTGATGTCACTAGCCCTAGTTGCAGAGGGTGCATGTCACTTGAGCGCGTTGCATGAGTTACACTACCAAAGGCTACCCGGGTTCAAGGGAGAGATGGACCCACATGCGAATGAGGATTGGATGTAGGCCATAGTGAGAGTCTTCCGACTGGTAGTGACACCAGATGATCTCATGGTGATCCTTGCTGCGTTCCTTCTACTGGAAGTAGTAGGATTTGATGTTCTAGGTTCAAAATGAGGTGATTCTTCTTTGGGCAGACTCCAAGATCCAAATTCAGGCAGAGTTTGTTCACGCGATTCTTCGCATAGCGCGCATACAAGAGATTCTTCATCAACAGCAGGGCAGAATGACTGTGGCTCAGTACTCAGCGAGGTTCACTGACCTCTCATGCTACTCCACTGATATGGTACGAGACCCATTCTCTAGGTCTCAGACCTTCGAGCAGGGGCTCAGTTGAGATATCATGGAATCGATGATTTATCCTAGCATCCCGATGCAGGTGGGGGTGTTAGAGAGATCCATATTAGTGGAGAGTTTTCTTGTTGAGTAGTCACCAGCAGCGAGACATACCACCAGACATCACATAGTAGAGTCTTCTACAGTTGGCAGTAGACACATGTCATAGATGTCCAAGAGGACCAGACCTACTGGTGGATGACCACATAATTCATGGTCGGTTGTGTGAGGCACTTGAGACAGATCCAGCCATGCGAGGAGCGGGTTGTGTTACACATGTGGCGGGTAGGGTCACATGGCTCGTGACTGTGTAAACCACTGTACTGATGATCAGAAGATGATTTAAGGACCACCAAGCTAGAGATAGAGGTTTGATCGAAGAGGTATGTAGGGTGCATGTAGATGTGGTAGAGGAATTGGTTGTGCAGCTGGTGGTGGGCGACGATTCGAGATGTTACCACCACCACCACTAGGTGGTACACCCCAACTAAGGGAGAATGTGGAACGGGGTGGTCTTAGCTCTAGGTAGCTGGGCCTATGACCATGAAGCTCCAGAGATAATATGAGGCATGATCTATGTCTATTCCACCTTAGTTGTCGTACTTATAGACACAGGTTCTAGTAATTCTCTTATTTCCACTGCCCTCATTCGGAGAATGGAGATTCCGATAGAGTCTTTGGCTCAATCCTTACGACTAGAGACTCCTACGGTAGAGGATTCTATGATTATGCCCTGGTGCTGGTAGTGCGAGCTTACTCTAGGAGGTGAGAGCTTCGGCTGGGATATCCTAGTAGCGGCATCGAGGCCTTACAATGTCATCATGGGTATGGACTTTTTATCTATAGTCCATGCTCAGATTGATTATATTAGGTGAAAAGTGCGGTGTGTCCGCATGGATGGGGCCAGTTTTACCATCACCGGTTTGAAGGTAGCCTTTCCAGCACATGATGGAATTACCTGAAGGATAGTGTAACTGATCACTCATTAGTTGTCGAGCCTTACCCTCTGAGTAGTTGGTGTGGAGAGTCTGAGTTATCCTATAGTGGTGGACCAGTATGCAAGTGTCTTCCCTGATTATGTTACGGGTCTACCTCCCCACAAAGAGTTGGACATTTACATTGATTTGTACATGGGGACGACACTGATATCTACACAGGTGTATCAGATGTCTCCCCACGGAGCTTAATGAGCTGCAGGTACAACTAGAAGACATTCAGGGGAATGGATTCATTCATCCCAGTGTTTCCCCATGGGCAGCCCCAATTATGTTCGCCAATATAGGGGATGGGAGATTGATACTTTTTTGTTTACTATCGGTACCTAAATCAGGTGATCGTAAAGAACATATTCCCACTCCCAGGGATTGATGACCTCTTTAATCAGATGAAGGGAGCACTGTGGTTCTCGAAGATACACCTCATATCAGGCTATCACCAGCTCCGAGTACGAGATGAGGATGTACAGAAGATGACATTCAGATGTCGGTACGACCATTTTCAGTTCTTGGTTATGCCATTCGGCATGACCAATGCTCTAGCAGTGTTCATGAGACTCATGAACAAGATCATTCATCCATACCTTGATCGCATTGTTGTATTCTTCATTGACAACATTCTGATCTACTCGACTACTGAGGAGGAGCAAGCCTACCATTTACAAATAGTACTTAACACACTCCAATAGAACCAGCATTATGGTAAGCTCTCGAAGTGCTAGTTCTGGATATGAGAGGTTTAATTTCTGAGACATGTCATCTCAGAGGATGGAATTGCAGTGAATCTAGAGAATATTGAGTTGTTACTTGTTTGGGATCCACCTAGAAGTGTGACAAAGGTATGAGGTTTCTTGGGTTTGGCCGGATACTACAAGATATTTGTGCCAGATTTTTGCAGAGTCACAACACCACTATCAGCATTGACTAAGAAGGGGAAACCCTTAATGTGGTCAGACAGATTCCATTGGAGTTTTCATGAGATGAGTTAGAGGCTGGCTAGTGCCCCCATCTTGAGGCTACCGGAGGAGGGATTAGGTTACGTATTCTACTACGATGCATCAAGGACTGGGCTCAGATGTGTCCTGATGCAGGAGAAAGCAATTATAGCATACGGTTCTCGACAATTGCAAAAAAATGAGGATAACTACGCTATCCATGACCTGGATTTAGTAGTTGTGGTCTCCACCTTGAAGATGTGGTAACACTATCTGTTGGGAAAACATTTTATAGCCTACTATGATCACAAGAGTCTCTGGTATATCTTCTCTCAAAATGACCTGAACCTGAGATAGTGACATTGGCTTGAGTTCCTCCAAGACAATGACTTTTAGATATTCTATAATCATGGGAAGGGGAACATTGTAGAAGAATCACTCAGTAGGAGGTCTGGTATATAACTACAGGGCGAGAAGACGAAGCAAATGGCTGATTTGCAGATATCCTTTGTGGATCAGGATGGAGTAGTTTTTCTTCAGTCTCTTTTAGTCACTCCCCCACTTCTTCAGCGATTCAGGCATGAACAACATGGGGACACTAACTGTGAGACATGACATGCTCAGATATCCATAGGACAAGCACTTAATGGATTTTATGAAGGTGGAGAGAACATAATACTTTTCGTAGGACGTACCATTGTAATAATGTCACTTTATGAAGAATTGTTGAGGTAGTTCCACACATACCCTCTAGCGGTATATCCAGAAGTAGCGAAAATGTACCAGGATCTCCGACGACAGCACTGGTGGCCGATAATGAAGAAATAATTTACTGAGTTTATCTCTTAGTGGCTCACTTTTTAGTAAGTTAAGGTGGAGCGTCAAGTACCAGCTAACTTGTTTCAGCCTTTGGAGGTCCTAGAGTGGAAGTGGGATTGGATATCCCTGGACTTTGTCGAAAGAAATACTCGTACATCTAGGGGACATGAATCGATTTGGGTGATCATCAACCGACTCACCAAGTAGTCCCACTTTCTACTGATCATAGAGAAGGGTTCAGAAGAGATATGTGACGCCTCTATGTGCAGAGGATTGTGCAGCTACATGAATTACCATCAATGATTGTCTCCAATAGTGATGAACATTTTACTTCCCGGCTATGGAAGGGGTTGCAGCAGGATTTCAGGATACAGTTTCATTTGACCACCTCCTTCCATCTTTAGACGGATGGCCAAACTGAGCAAACCATTCAGACCATCGAGGACATGATAGGTGCTTGCATCCTAAATTTTGATCTCTGTTAAGAGGATCACATTCCTTTGGTGGAGTTTTCATACCACAACAACTGCTACTCCACCATTGGGATGACACCTTTTGAGGCATTGTATAGTCGACCTTGCAGATCACCATAGTGTTGTACTGACCTAGGGGAGTAAACACTTATTGGACAACAGATGGTACAAGCTACCATAGAGAATGTGATGATCATCCAGGAGTGGATGAATACTGCATAGAGCTGGCCGAAGTCTTATTCCGTTAGGATATGGAGACCTCTAGAGTTTGATGATGGTGACCATGTGTTTCTACGTGTCTCGCCTCGAAGAGGTTTGTGGGGATTTGGCCAAGGCCGCAAGATATCTCCAAGGTTCATTGGACCCTACTAGGTCCTCACCAGAGTTTTCATGGTGGTTTAACACATAGAACATCTCCCTTAGTTTCACTGGGTACACGACGTCGTCCACGCAACCTAGCTGAGGAGATACGTGCATGACACTTCTCAAATAATCGACCATAGTGAGATGGAAGTTGATGATGGGGTGAAAATTATAGAGGTTTCAGTAGAGATTTAGGATTGACAAAAGCGGGTACTTAGTGGGTGGTTGATACCTCTAGTACATGTTCTCTGGCAGCATGGGAACCTCTAAGAGAGCACATGGGAGCAGGAGGGTCATATTCGGGCTCAGTACCACCACTTGTTTTTCTAGTTTGGTGATGTGGATTTTGGGGATGCAAAGCCCTGAGATGGTGAGAATGTAAGGATCTAGAAATTCTGTTTATTTTTTTAAAATATATGGGAATTTTACGAGTCCAAAAAAATTGATGGCACGTTATTCCAAGGCCCAATGTACCTAGAATTAATTTCTAACCATTTTTTTCAGGTTCGTTCAGGAAACGTACGAGCGAGTTTTTGTAACTTTTGAACTGCTGCTTGGAAATGAATTTTGAGGGTATTTTTGAACTCATAGAACCGGTATTCTCTTAGGGGGACCTTCACCTCGGACATAGTGGGTCGAGAGTGAAAGATAATTTTTTGAGCTTTTCATGAAAGAATTAAATAAATAAAAAATGTCTAACATTTTTATTTTAGAAACCACTCAACATGGGTTATGGTGGTGTCGACCACCCATGCCTAAACCTCCAATGTGAATATTGAGAGGTGTGGACCACCTGAACTAACACCCATTTTGAATTTATAGGTGGGTACTACCCGAACCTCTTTAAAGAGAGAAAACCTATCAACTCCTTCAACTTTAAATTATGCTAATTAAATGAGCTAATTAATGGTGCAAATGTAGTACGTTAATTATTCCAACTTTCTTGTACCATCTTAATTTATGTTGATAATCTTAAATTAACATGGAGGGCTATTTTTAACATTTTGGTGGAATTGGGAGAGGAGAAGCTTTTGGAGCACTATTTTCTCTAACAAGGAATGCACTCCCCAACGAATAACTCTCACGCTAATGAGGAACATCTTCAACAAAAATGAACCGACGATCGAGGAAATGAAGACATCACCGACATCCGTCTATCTCTAAAGAAATCATCTCTTTCCTTGCAACCTCCGTCGAAAAATCTCCGAGGTCGGGGTCTAGTTGTGTATGATTATAAATTCCCATGTTCATCCCTTCTAAAACAAATAATACGGATCAACTCACTAACTAGTTGATCCGCGAATGTTTTCTTTTTAGGGTTTGGGAATAATCATTGTGGGAGGTTGTAGGGTATGTAATTCTTCATTAAATATTTTGTTGAGCCTATTGCTAGCACTCTAACATGGAGAGTGAGATCCAAAAAAAAAACATGGAACGACCCATATTCCATTCTTCTTGTATGGCGTGTTCTTCATGATGGGAGAATGTGGCTTTGTGCCACGATGAAGAAAAAAGAGCGGTCAGACGAACCGGACTCCGGAGAAGATGTGAAGCATGGCCGCTCCGTGCAGAGAGGACAGTTGTCCATCCGGCCAGCTGCGGCCACCCCGCTGCCCCAAAACCACCCCTCTGCACCACGACAGCACCGCCAGACCATGGACTCTGCGCCGCCTCGCACTGCTCTATGGCCTTTGCCACGCCGCTGCCTCTGCGTTCCTCACGTCGCTCTGTGGCCTCTGCCACCCTACGGCCTCTGTAGCCCCCACCGCTTCACGGTCCCTACCGCCCTACGACCCCCATAGCCTCCGTGCCACCCTGCGCCACCCAGGTTGGGCTGGGTCTACCCAAACCAGGTCGGCCCAGGCCGGGTCAGCCCAGGTCAGTCCAACCAAGTCAGACTAGAACCGAACCCACTTCAACCCATTTACGCTCTTTTGGCCATAACATTGGCACCAGACATCTGTTTGACGAACCGTTTATAGATCCAGAATCCTTGGAGTGAGACAGTCCCTTTGTGTATACCCCACTGAAGATTTGGATAAATTTGGAGTACAGTCAGGTTAGATCAAGCATGAATACAATTGGGCCCTCAAGACTAAAATTATAATAACTCACAGACCGAGCATCTGATTGACACAACATGTATTGCATTGAGAACCCTATGGAGTGGTGGTCCATTATTATTCTTCTTCATGGGACTTCATGGAATTTGGAGTATCGACTAGTGGTATGAGGATTGAACCATCTCAGAGACGAGCAATATTAGTGTGGGAATATAGTAGTTGGTTGTGACATGATGAATGAATAGAGATCCTGTGTGGGTCAACACCTAGAAACCCTGTGTGGGTCAGCACCGTGCGATCCTGTGTGGGTCAACACCTAGCAATCCTATGTGGGTCACCATCATGTGATCTTGTGTGGGATAGCACCGAGCGATCATGTGTGGGTCAACACTAAGCGATCATCATATAGATGTAACATATTAATATCTAATACATCAATATTAACTATAAAAATTTAAATTAATCCAATTAACAAATAGTTGTCCTTAATACCCTTTGAAAATATGTTTTACCAAATTCAATGTCCAAAAATCTAGAGGAATGGATGCCAAGTCATTGTTATGTTCGAGAAATTATAAATTGTCTTATAATATCACATTCTAAATAAGTGAATAAATTTATATCTGTAAAACCATAATGAAACTATGCATGCTTTAAATAATTAAAACTCATGTTTTGAGTTTATTATAAAAAACCAAACATGTAGTAAACCTTAAAAAAGCTAACACAAACCATCAAATGAGTCAACAATTTCATAGTCACCAACACTCTCCCACCACAATTACTTTATCATTATTATCTCAACATAGAGAACCTATTAGGGGTTATTTTACTTCAGTTATGTGTTTTTAAAAAAGGTTAACAATCCAATGAATCAATTATCTTGGTCATCAATATTATTCATCACATGCTTTCAAACACTTAAAAAATGGTTGTGTAGTAAAATACCAATACATTTCATTATTCTTATAACCAAAATGTAATTAAAAAAAATACTCCTATTACATTTTTATTAAACCCAAATACATGAAATTTAATCTTACCACTTTTTTTATATCAATATCATGATCTCGACCTTAATCCCATAACTTCTTCATGGGTAAAATCCTTAATTATTAGGAGAATTGTTTTCATAGTACCCCATCTCCTAACATTTTAAGAATTGATCATTGGAAACTTATATATTTTATTTGAAATAATTATCACTCTATATTTCACTAAACACTCATAGAAAAAAAAACATTCCATTAAAGAATGCACCATAGTGTTTCATTCCATAATTTTCACATGTGGAGAAATCATTCTTTCCATTTTTACATTTATCAGCCTTTTTCTCTACCATTATATTATTCTCTCTCTTTCTTCTAAATCCATAATTTTCAGATAATTCAATGTTTGTATAGATAGAATTATATATTATATATCTATATGATGAGATTTGTTTGGAATAGTTCTCTTCGAATGATTATATTAATCCCAACATGAATACAATCATTATGACTATATAGGGTACATACATTAATATGGATCCCATTCCTTCCACTAGGTACATTTATAAAAATTGGAAGAGAATATATTATATCATATAATTTATCATAATATATAATCTTAATTCTATTAAAAAACTAAACATAAATTGAGAAATATATTCATAGGTAAACTCACAATCATAAACAGTGTTTCTTTGGGAATGATTTAAAATCATAAATATATTTTCAAATCATTTATAATGATATGTAAATAAAATCTAAATTATCCTAACCATTAACCCCAATATCTTCTTACCATGATCACAATAGTGCCCATTTTTATGTAATATGTAGTTCTTGAGTTGTGCTAGACATGATTTTTTCTAAGTTATTGCCTTTAGGTATGTCTTTTCCAAAACCATGCATACTTGTAGTATCCGAACTAAGATATATTGTTAGTGAAAACCAAATAATGTATACCAAACCAAAAATTTAATATTATTTCTATACTTATCATCAATTTTAATCATAGGGTTCCATTCCGTAATCTACATTTTTAAATATAGTTACCTATATTTTTAATAAAGGTCCTTTGAAATCAATTTTAAGATTTTTACAAATGTCTTCTAGATCCATTTTTAACATTATTACATTGGAATATGATACATGAAATCTCATCCAACATGGAAAAATAATTTCGTAAACTTGGTAAACTAGCTAAATACATGAAATTCACATTACAATTTAAGAAATAAATTTTAAAAGGTGTTTTATTTGATAGCACCACTATTCCTCATAGATTATCCCCACATCTCATTCACAAAACACATTCTGGTATCTCGAGGAAAATAAAACAAATGAAAATTGTGAGCATAGATACATAGTAAGGGTAAGAATATAGTGAACACTTGTAAGAATAAATAATAATGATCAATAAAGAATGTGAAATAATAGAATCAAATTTCAATTAAATAATAAACTGAGTGTCATATGGAAGGAATAAATGGTAATCAAATAAATACATATAAATAACAATATAAGCTTGAAACATATCCATAGATATTTTAAATACTTAAATAGACAAATGGAAATCAATAAATGATCTCATAATTAGGGAATGCATAATATTAGACATCTGAAACATAATATAAATACCCTTTATAATATAGTTTATATCTATGGGTAGAAACTCTTCTAATTTGGAAAACTGATATGTCTTATGAGACCAATAGTTACATTGTGGGGATACCTATTAATAGTCCCAAAAATTTCATACAATATCTTATAAATAACTCAAATGAAAGGTTTGAAACATAATCAACATAATAATTTATGATGAAAAATTACCATATTAAATGATAACACATACCCTAATCAAATAAACATAATTATAAACCATCTATAGTAATATAGTGAGTGGTCATAAAATTATACATTATCAGTCAAACTGATAATAAACCTTCCAAAGTAATAATAAGTATTATATGAATACAATATAAGCTCAATGTATTATAATTTTAAAAAGGATTTATTTTATTGATGACTATAAATACTACAAAAAATGACATTAATTTTATTTTATAAAAATGACATTTGAAAGTTGATTATTTTTCAAAAAACTAAACAAAATATTTGAAAATTAATTTTATAATAAAATAAAAATTATAAACTTGTAAAATAATTTTTAAAAAATTGAGTGGTCTTGATAGATTTAAACTATATTCATGTAAGACACATTAAAAAAATAATCCTTTCACAATTTCACTAAAAGTAAAAGTATCCTTGTTTTTAAAATAACATGGATATTCTATTCATATTTTTTGTATAAATTAATAATGGATAAAAATTTATCAAATAAAAGATTTCTAAAACATTAAAAATAATTTTTAAGACATTTTTAGAAGCCATGGATTTTGATGAAAATGGATTTTCGATCGAAGAGAGAAATAAAGTATAATTTCATATAAAATTTTTCTCAATATAATGAATAATTTTAGTAGTATAATTTTTTTTAGGATTTAAAATCAAATAATTCCACAAGGTATACTTAAACAAAAACAACCATGAATAATGATGAGATTATGAAATAAACCATTACCACTTTGGTAACTTTTGAATCTTGATTCCCGTGAAATAATTAAATTTTAACGAAAGATTAAATACAATGAATATAAATAGATTCATTATATAACATATAAAAAGGGGTAGTATATACACCACATAAATTAATATGTGGTAAATATGTTTTGTGGCTCATTGATGTAAATGTTATATAAGAAACCCTTACATTGGGTTTCAATTCCATAATATGTGTCCATAAATATGTCATGATAGATATAGGTTTATTAAAAATCTATTATAGTACCATAATAATATATATAATTCCATGTATTATTTTATTATACTATTTTATCACCATTATATAAACAACTATTTTTTAAAATCACTATTTCAGATGATAATTGTTTACTTTAATTTGAATATTTTATTTTTTCTAATATTATTCCTCTAAATTTTACCAGGTTTAAATCATATACATAATTTTAAACATTTTATAAATATAATTTTTTTATTCATGTATTTATAATAATTTATTAATATTAGATAGAGAAAATGGACTACAAAATTCATGGAGATGGAAGGCCGTATGTACAGATGAACGTTATTTCCATTTTTCAAGATGGATGGAAATAAAGGAATATAAATATTAACTAAAAATTATAGAATCATTATTATTTTTTATATATCATTTATATTAATAAAATCCACCCTTTTTACCATCAATATAAAAAAATGTAAAACATTTCACATAGATATATAGAAGTTCTAGTCCACACACAAACGTGAGTGAAATTTTTTTTTTTCAATGAATTGTATGTTATATTATTTTATTTGATATTATATTTCAAAAATTATATATTTCTCATAAATATCACATATTTAATTTTAACATAACCTTACCACCATTCATGTCAATCAATGATAAAAATGAATCACGTTGCTTCGTGAGGTGGTAGTCTACTGTAAACTCAAGCGACATTATTATATCCCCCCAAAAAAGAATTTTAAGAAGGTATATTTGTTATATTATTCTATAAGTATAATAATTTTATAAATATCATATAAATATATTAAATACCTATTTATATCCTTCGTCTAAAGGTGGTGATGGAAAACTAATTACACTAGTTCGTGGTGTGATAGTCCACCGAACACACGATCGATGGTTTCATTTCCCAATTTTTGAAAGTGGATAAAACATATTATGATTACATTATCCTAATATGACATTAGTATATAGGATATATTTGTGTTATTATATTATCATAATTTAATATGGTTTGAAGGAGGTGGAAGAATGAATTAAACAAATACACATGTTTAATAATTTTACCTATTCATTAGAGAACCTCTTCAGAATTGTACATAAATACAACATATGAGGGATTAATAATCAAATTATGGCCTCAAATATGTTTTATAAAGAATTTATTTTGGCAAATCAGGGCTTAAAAATGGTATTGGAAGTGTGAAGAGTGTCAGAGAGGGGTGGTCTTTTATATGAGGTGGATATGAGACACCCGAATTTTTGAAAAGATAAAGTGATACCCATGTTTTTTCAGTAAATAATCCTCCAAAATGTTTCATTAAATTTTTTTATGTATTATAATGTCAAAATAAGACAATGAAATGGGTTTTTGAAATGTTTTAGGGAAACTTTTCCATTGTCTTATTAGTTTAACACCCAGAAACACCATTTTCTCAGTAACCGCATAAATTAATTTTTATTAAATTCAGTATTTGTTATGGTAATGAAATTAATTTTTAATTATTAGTTAATATAAATAATGATAGTTCAAAATAATTAATACATTTATAAAAATTTAATTCACATTATTTGAAGAATTAAATTTCCAATTAAACTACCAATTCAAAGAAAGAACAATTTTACAAAGATAAAATTATCAAAAGTATAAAATGTATTAATATCAAAATTCAACATAAAATTGATTAAATTGAAATAAATTAGTTTATTTTTTATATATTATAACTATTTTTACCATAATATTATTTTAAAATATAATTTCACTTTCTAATTATGTTAAATAAAAATGGTAGTTTCAATAAAAAAGTAGTATTTTACACTATTAATAAAAATATTAATCTGGTTTAAAAATTATCAAAAATTATACATACTAAATCTTTTATATTTTCAATTAAAAAAATTAAATTTATTCTTTTCAAAATAATTTATATAGGTGGTAAAATTATTTTAAAATTATGTTCATAAATATTAACTAATACTCCTTACAAAAAATACATTGTTTGATGACATCATTTTTTTCATTCATATGGTTCTTAAATTATTTATTATTAATTGATTTCCATTGAATTGTTTTTATAGATAATTATACCATATTTTTCTAATTATTTATTTTTTACTATTCATATGTGCCATCTTAATTGCTAGGTTATAATGCTTATTTTTTAAATTGTAATTTTTTAATAGAGTATCATGTTTCATTCAAACCTTCTGTTTCTAAAATCAAAAGATATCTAAGATATTGAATTATAAAAATAATCATTAAGTTTATATCTGTTACAATATCTTATATTATTGGTGTCGTGCGTCAAACATTCTATCAAACATGTTCTTCTTATTTTAAAATATAATATTATTATAGTGATCATGATTCTAGGTATCAAAAGAGAGTATTAATGAGTATATACCAATTTAGGAATGAAATATATGTTATTTTTCCACAAATATTCTTCGTTGTATTCTATTAAACCAGACCATTCTATATGATTCATAGTTTTCTTGTGTATATAGATCCAATTTATGTGTGGTGTATGTGTTTTATGACCATGGAAAGGGGAAGATATAGGCTTGAATCTGAATTTCATGAGACTTGAGATATGAATGAGTATGTTTGTGGCCTAATGGGATGTGACTCCTATTATATATTTTCTTATTTTTTGTATCTAGGTTATTATATCTATATTGATCAGGGTATTTTGTTTATAAACATCCCACCATAATGATCTCCATTTATACTTCGATTTGATTATGATGTGGTGTTATTGAGGTGTTATAAGGATTAGTACCTTGTGGGTGGACACATGCATAAGCCATTGGTATAGATTTTATGGTAGATAGATCTGTGAGAGAGTCTAGGAAAGCTGGATTAGTGGTTTGATAAGCAGATTACATAGATCATAGTATTGGTTATATAATGTATTTGTTGAAGAGGTTAGGGAGCATGGTCATTCATGTAATATAATACACGGAAATTCTCGTCACTACACTAGCCATTAGTCTTGGGATAGGGAAGACCTGATGTTGTTTTTACATGATCAAGATAGAATATTCCATCGCTGATTAGATTGAGATGACATCGGGTAGATGGTAAAGCTGGATATAAATATATATATATATGCTTAGAGGACTACAAAAATGATGGTGTGATCTATATATATAGTATAGTCGACATGAGGGGAAGATCTGTAAGGATCATTAGGTAAGTTTCTTTAATTACTTCATTATATATATGTTGTGGGTAAACACATCCCATGATTTTATAAATCTTGTTCATGGAGATAAATATATTATTGACTTTTTTGTGATGTTTATATACATTATGTTTTTTCACTAACAAAGGTGGGAGATTAGATCTCTAAGCTAAAATGATTCAAGAATGGCCTATGGTATGATATTAGTGTATTGGTAAATACCATTTGGTTGGTTTACTTTTTCAAGGAAGTGAATCAGGTGCTTATAATATTATAGAATTTCACTAATAGGAGTACACATCAACATATATTTATGTCACGTGAAGTTTATAGTGGAGATTTTGGTTTTTAAAAGTGTGGTAATTAGAATATCTAGAAGGAAGATTATGGTTGAGCATCAATGTTTCTACTATAGACTATATCATCACCAGAGTGTTTCCAGTGTGGGAAGATAGATTATATTTACACACAAAAAGATTGATCATCAAAGGAATGTATATATTTTTTCATGATTGAACTTTTTTGGTAGTTTTCTTAGATGTAAACATTGTTATATATTAACTAAAAGTTTCTTAAAACAAAGGCATCTATGGTTGAACTAGGACATATTAGTTTTTGAAGAATCCAAGATTAATCAATATGTCGAGGTCATTGTAGAGAAATAGATACCCCACAATGTGGAAAATGGTAAATAATGACTAAGATAATGTTTGAAGATACAAATTTGGGATTCATGAATCAATTTAGTTGAATGTTTTTTAGATGACATATTCAGATAGTGGAAGAGATTCATTGACTTTCATAAGTATAGTTTCAATGTTTTTTTGGTTTTGTGAGATGGATACTAGTGAATAGTGTGTGTATGTTAATATAAGAATAATCAAGAATTTTTTGATGTCTGAGTATGGGGTATTAAAATATCCTGGCCCGGGTTCCACAAACTGGTTCACTATGCTAGTAAATTACAGGACCTTTTACACACCTCCCTATATGTCAAAGGTTTCTGACTGGTAGTTGGGGTCAAATATATTACGTGGGGAGACTATACCCTCTTTGTAAAAGTAACATAATAGTGGCAATAAATATGTAATATAACTAGAATAATACAAAAACCCATAAATACCAATATATAATGATAAAACCAAATAGGAGAAAGATGAATATAAACCAAATCAGTAATTATGTTATTCCATAGAGCAGTCAAGTGTCTAATGAAAACCCAAAATAAATACAAACATGCAAATCAAAAACAGGTCTCAACATCATCTATGGTTCTCTCATCCATAATCCATCCTAAATCCCAACTCATCAAACCAACATTGTGTTCTTTCTCTTATCTTGTTCGACAAACATGAAGTCTATTTTGGTACCAATTAAGAGGTCCTAGTAGAGTCTAATTAAAAATTAATAGGTTAGCCCCAATGTATTCTAAAGAAATATTCACCATATAACAGTTTATGTTTTTGTATAAACAATATATAAAAATTTAAAAAGTAGATTGGTTTCAGGTTTATTTTTATTTAATCAACCACAAAGTCCCCCACATTTGTAGTGACTCAAAAAAATATGATACCTTCATTAGGCCATTATAGAGTCTTAAAAATATAAAAAAGAATATTAAAATTCATTCTTTCATGGGATAAAATTTATCATTTAATTGAAATTTAATTTTGGAAAACTTGGAGCATCATCACAGTTACAAATATCTCAAGAACATAGAACATCAGTCCAATTTCTCAGGGTCCTAGAAAATAAATATAGAACCCCTTGGGTATTTGATGCATCAATACCTATGTAATATGTATGATCCAGATTCTACTCTTCTAGTTCTCCGTACCCAGTTGGCCACATAGCCTCAAATGATTATCCCCAAATTCCAGAGGTTTCCAACTAGCAACGAGGGCCTATGAGTGAACATGATGAGACTATTCCTTCATTAGTAGAGTATAACAAAATAAATACAGTAATGACTCAATATCTTAAGAAATAATTCCATTCAAGAGAAATAAATAGTGGAAGACTGATATAATAAATAACCATGAATTATTCTATACAGATGATGATACAACTTGATATGTTCTAAAAAAACATCCAAAATAGGTACGCTGTAGTAACTCACAATATATGATACAAAAAAAAAAGAAACAATGGAAGCTAAGATGAAACACCACCCTTAAAATAGTCCCATGATATTCTTCAACTAAGAATCATATCTAGTACCTGTAGGAGGGAACATTCCCTTATCAACACCTATAGTCATATAATCTATTTGGGCACAAAAGCATGACCCAAATAGGGTGTGAGACGAATCCTCAGTAGGAAAGAACCAATGGTCTGTGCCAATCTGTCAGTGGATATATATAACAGGTAATGTACAATATTGAACGCAGTAAATAGTGGGAACTCAAAACCATGAACAACTGATGTCTTAGAAGACAATGTAAACATGTATAAGTAATGTCTGAATCCATGCTTGTGCTTTGTCTTAGCAGATGTGTCATAAGTTATCCATTTCATTATACAAGTCCCTTGAATTATATAAAATTTTTGAGGTACAATCTAGGCATGATGATCACCCTAATTAGTAATATTAAACATGTTACATAAACATCATTTAATAATTTTCCAATAGAGCCTGAACATAGTATACATTAATTGATCCTAGGTTCACTCATCATTTTAAATAAGCCACAATAATCTCAACCTTTCTATCATGGATTTCTTACGACCCTTACATAATTACATTTGGAGATCATTCATGGTCTTTTAACTAAAACCCTTATTCACCCAATTTATACATAAGGTGAAATTAGTCACATGATCCCAACCATGTCCTTCAAATGAGACTGTGGCTAGCCCATTTCAAATTAGCCCTAGTTTTCATATAATTCAATTCCAGATCAAAATAAAAATATGTTAATTAAACTATCACAAGGCTTATCATTTAGACAAATCATGTGGGAATATATCACATAACAAGTATCACTTGAAATTAAACTATTACATGGATTAATAATTTAATTATCTATCGTGGGGAATTCATATAACCTAAGAAGTTCATTTTAACAAAACAATAATGGGAATTCAAGTTCGAACTCTTAATCATTCTCTACCAAACAACAATACAAGGGAAACACACTCATGGGGTGGCCCTAAATAAAGTTTCAAAAGCCTAAACATGCTTTCAAAACATCTCATTAATTACTTAATCATTAATAAGAAATAACGTGGTATATTATCCAATCAAGTGACATCCTAAAAGTGGGAGCATGACACTCTGGAATATATAATCAACTCAACAATCAAAGAAAGGTGTAAGACCACCTACCTTGATCTAGTATGAATCTCCACATCTTGTGTCATCCTTTAAATAAATAATGAATGAAGTAGATCTACAAAATAAGAAATAAACCTAAACGTTAGATATCTAGTTCGTGTGAAGAAATTAGGGAGAAAGGATTAAGAGGAATTGATCCCTCATCGAGAGGATTCAAATTGATCCAATGATGTTCAGATCATAGTTCATATGATGAATTGGGAACCAAACCCTCTTTCATATTTTCTAGGTGTGTTTTATGTCAAAAAGGAGTCATTTATATCTATCTATAAAAAAATGATGCTACTGTCAGATTTAGAAAAAACAATTCCATATCATGTAATAGAAACTACATGTTGTGTCTGTATAAATCCTGGCCATATCATTACATGGACGTGTATAGGGATTATACAACATTAAATCCTCATTAAATGATGTGTTTTTGGAAATACATGGTGTGTAATGCACAGTCATGTCATGTAGTAGTCCGGAAATAAGCCTTTGATCCCATTTACCTCTATTTTCTTAATTAAAAACTAAAAAGGGAAGATCCATTCCTCAAGGGATGAATTAGGTTCTTACAAAATTTCCCCTTTAAAAAAATTCTTCCTTAACATTCCTTTCAAAGGGTGGTGAAGGAACATAAGAGAATAACTATGGCCATTACAATCAAACCTCAGCTCCCCCTCCCATGTATCATCCTGTACTCAGCTGTGCTGTCATATCACTCATACTAAATGAATAGACTATCCATGGAAAATCATTGTGTTATGATCCACAATTTGTATAGTATTTGTAAGAACCCAAATCTTATTTTTGAGGTACGAGCTACTTCTTTTTCCTTTTCCTAAAGTGTTTTTGAGAAAATATGGGAAATGGGGAAAAATCCTAAATTTTGTAACTACATGCCTTGTACTTTTCCACATGTCGTGTACTTTTGATCGTGTGGAATGGGTAAATGGGGCGTGTAGCCTTGACGACGACGAGGGGTGTAGAAACCAACTACATGTTGTGTAGTGGTACATTACTCGTCGTCTAGTCAGTCGGCAGGCTTAAATAGTAATTCGGTCGAGCATCCACCCGCTGGGCGACAGTACACACCATGTACTCAGGAGTATATGTCGTGTACTCATGTCCACGGATGAATAGTGTGGCGGTGCCACTAGAGGAACAATTAAATGAAATAAGTACACACCGTGTACTCAGAAGTACATGCCGTGTACTTTGTTTTTTTGTCTTAAAATAGGTAGTAGCCTCCTCATTTGGCAGAGGAGGCGTTTGAGCAGTTTTGGAGCCAAGGAGGACGACCGAACCTTTGAAGATCAGCCGGCAATTCGTCTGGAATCCGATTCGGATTCAGATGATCTCATTGGAACCGCACGTGTAATCCATCTCCTCTCCTGGTACCGTTCATACCAATTATTTCTCGAGTGGAAGTCATTTATGTTTGAATGGGTTTTGTTCTTTGTCAGATCTACGCCATTCTTGGGAATTTCTGGAGTCGGCGTTCGAGTATAACGTTCGTTGGTGCATAAGGTAGGTGGCTTTGTGTTTATTTTCCAACTGTCTTGCGTTTTTGTGCGTTTTTGTTCCATTGACCCATGATGGAGTGTTGTGTGGCTGAGGTCGTTGCTATATTTAATTCCTAGAATTGCATAGGTGATTAAATTGTGATAATTAAATGCTGGTTGGGATCATTTCTTGGATCCGGAACCACCCCAGGGGTGTGTTTCACTGTTTAGCCATTTGGCCAGGATAACCGACTGTATGCATTTAAAGTAGTAATCGTAGAATTTCCTTGAAAGGAATTGCTTATTTACTACTTTTGACATGTTGGGAATGGCTTGGTTACCTGTTTAGCCTGAGGGCATTGTTGTTATTATCCTGAGGGCATGACTGTTGTAGCCTGAGGGCGACGCTCTATTTCACCTGAGGGTAACCTTTCGTGCCTGAGGGCTTGACTTTTGTCCCTGAGGGCGACACTTCCTACGCCTGAAGGAAATTTCTATTATGCCTGAGGGAAATACCTGCGGGTTGGATTCTGTATGGCCTAAGGGAAAGCCTGAGGGCGTGGTTTACTATTTTAGCCTGAGGGCACGGTTCTGGTTGGCCTGAGGTCTTGGTTCAATTGAGCACAAGAATGTTACTAAATTAAATAAATTAAATGAATAATAAAATGGAAATTTAAATTTTAAGTTATTTACTTTTTAGTACTGCTTACGTTATTTCATTTTAATATTGCACACTATTGTTGCATGCTTACACATAGTTGGGCACGGGCCTTTGGTGGGTGCCTACTGGGATATATTTCTGACACCCTGTTTGGGCCACGCTTTTCGTCCCAAACTGATTACGTTTCTACAGGTGTAGATAGGGGAAAGAGTCCCTATACAGGTACTTGACTATTTCCGAAGAGTAGGAGGGCATGGGACCGAACCTAGGCTCGCGATGCCGCTGCCAGCTGTTTTTCTTGCTTTGATATACTCTTCTTTTTGTTGTAATGTATTTATGTATAACAGGTTCTAGCTATTTTCTTTGAACTCGAAACATGTAGAATCATCATTATATACTGTTGGTTATATCCACTCCTGTAGTATATTTCTGTTGTTTATGGTTTATTGCTTCTGCTGTCATTGTATTTTTTTATAAATTCCACTGTGCTACACTTTGACAAACGAGGGCATAGTTTCCCCACTATCAGACATGGGCCCTCGCTTCTAGTCGGCAGCCTCTGGTGTTTGGGGAAATATGCTTGAGGTCTTGTGGCGAACCGGCTTCGGGGCACCCTTTGAGTGGCACCCGGGATTGAGACGTTACAAAGTGGTATCAGAGGAGTTATTTTTATGAATAACTTTTTGGATTCGTAGTCAGGGATAGGATGAATGATAGTTGGTAATAAGTTGTGCCCGGGAATAGCTAACCCGTGTACAGGGAAAATCTAGTCTACCTCGTATTTTTCATTCTTTTGATTTGGAAAATTTTACGGTTGATATGTTTTCACTGTTGGGTGACACACTTTGAGATTGTGCAGTTTATATTTTATCAATGGGTTCTATTTAGTTTCAACCTAATGAGATGAGGGTATTCCATCTCATGAATCATATAGGAACATGCTAGATATCACATTCCATTCATAGTTTCCATTCCATGTAGGTGCATTAGAATTTGCATGTTGTTTTGATAGTTGTTGTTCTAATAAAAAATGTTGTTGTGATAGCTGCTTGATAAATACATGCCTTGTGATATGGTATTTTTGATTGAGGTTGTTTATAGAATGGATGCCAAACTTTGATTTTTGAGGAGTATGGGCCCCCACTGACTGGAATTTGGTGGATCATTGACTGTTTATTTGTTATAACACATATAAGATGTCACACTATGATTCGTGGGGAGTATGGACCCCCATAGGTCGGAATTTGACACTTAGGTGTTGTATTTAAGTATTTTCTAGGTTCTGGGGACGTTTCTGAGGCATACTGTCTGGAAACCTAGTATACACGCCGTGTAGTATTTTTATACACGCCGTGTATGCTCTTTTGTTAGGGAAGAAAAAATGAACTTTGTGAGTGCACGCCGTCTACCCTGAGTACACACCGTGTAGTCTCTTCCCATGTCACAAACCATGTGGGCGGCGACACGGGGTGGGGAAAGGCTTGGGTAAACCACGCCGTATACCGAATGGACATGCCGTGTAGTGTGACCCGGAGTCCGACCATGTAACTAACAACATGGGTTGGTGAAATTTTTTACAGAACACGCCGTGTCAATTATAGAAACGCTGTGTAGTGTGACTTGGGGACTCGGTCGTGTAACTAACAACACGGGCCGGTGTCACCTCTCCCTGAACACGCCGTGTACCTATGGGACATGCCATTTAGTCTTGTCTGAGGATAGACTGTGTGGTGTTAGCCATTTGGCTGGGAAACGGGGTGTGGTACACGCCATGTACGGGTGTAACACGCCGTGTAGAGTTAAGCCGAGTAGTCGGTCGTGTCACAGACAACACGAGCAGTTGGAAAATAACACCATATATGCCGTCTATATTATTTGCACGCTGTGTAGTTTTGTGCGATGAAAGTCGTGTGGCTTAGCTGTGTAGAAGGACCCGGGCAGGGGAAGGGAAGTCAAGTACACACCGTGTAGTCATTGTACACGCCGTGTAGTCTTGTTTTGCAAATTTTTAATGCCTTCGTCCAATTGTTTTCTCTGTGGTTCCTTTGCTTTCCGATCATAATAATCTAGAATTTGAGGCGTGCTTTTGACCCTGTAGTGTCATGCCGCCTAGACGACCGCCAGTTGTTCGCTAGGAGAGCAGCGACGATTATACTCCGTAGACGGTGGGCCATGTGCTACCTGTGGATCCTCCTACAGAGCCAGAAGCGGCGCCAGTTATTATACCGGACACAGGCGCGGAGGCACAGTTCTATGAAGGCTTTATGCGGTTCATGCAGACCTTTCAGGGAGCACCGCAGGCTGCTACATCTATGGCTGAGCTGACACGTATCTTTCAATAGCAGCATCCGCCTACGTTTTCAGGGGATGGAGGACCACATGATGCAGATTCTTGGAAAGGATTGATGCAGACTATTTTCGATCATCTTGAGATGCCTCCAGAGCAGAGTGTCAAACTCGCGACTTATATGCTGCGTGATTCCGCCAAGAGGTGGTGGGATGTTACCACCCAGTCAGAGAATCATAGAGACATGGCGTGGGAAGATTTTCAGGCAGTCTTCTATGACTTCTTCTTTCCCGAGATGCTGAGGGCAGAAAGAGCTCGAGAGTTCATGAATCTGCAGCAGGGCGCTATGTTGGTGATGAACTAATCTTCTCGTTTTACGGAGCTTCAGCATTTTTCATCTGTGCTGCTGGGTGATGAGACGTTGAGAGCCAGATGTTTTGAGGATGGTCTTCATTATGAAATCTGAGCACTGGTAAATTTTTTCAGGTTTCCTACTGTACATTCTATTGTGAACCAGGTGTTGATTACAAAGAGGAACCTATGGCAATCTAGTGGTGTGGGCCAGGGCGGTTTAGCACCAGTTACTGGTACTATTTCTACTGGCAAGAGGAAGAGACATATGGGCTTCTCTCAGGGTGCCAGTACCAGCCAGGAAGCTTCTTCAGGTGGCCCAATCAGGTGCTACCAGTGTGGCAGAGAGGGGTACAAGAGTCCGCAGTGTCCACGAGACCCAGTGGAGTGCAGAGCGTGCGACAAGATGGGTCATCTGCAGCGGTTTTGTAGGGAGTTTTTACCAGTGGCTATTGAGAGTGGTTCTATGTAGACTCCGCGTGCGGGAGCAGGACCAGTGGCTTCTTACCAGTCGGGGAACTGGAATACGTCAGGTCGTGCAGGCAGAGATGGTGGTCGTGGTTGTGGTAGCCAGACACCAGGATCTCATGGCAGTAGGGCGGAACAGCTTAGGGTAGCCAGGCTATGTCGCAGGGCCGCGACACTGGGCAGGCATATGCAGTGAAACAGACCCAGCATGAGCAGGATCCCGGACCTTCGACAGTCAGAGGTACTATTTTAGTAGATTTTGTCATATCTTCAGTACTTTTTGATATGGGTGCTACACATAGTTTCATATCTGTTCTCGTTGTGGTGATCCTTGGACTCTATGTTTCTTCTTCTTCTTCTGATATCATGACTCTAGACACTCCGTTGGGGACTAGAATAGCTGGTGTCCATCATTGCAAGGAGTGCCCCCTTGAGGTTGGTGGGTGACACTTCCTTTGTGACCTCTATGTCTTAGAGATGACGAGCTATGATTTCATTCTCGGGATGGACTGGTTGGTTCCCTTTCACTAGTGCAAAAACACTTTTTCGCGTCGGTTTTTTTTTATTTTTAACGTCGGTTATAAACCGACGTCTTTATAGGCGACGTTAAAAATAGCGTTTTCGCGTCGGTTCATAGAAACCGACGCGAAAAATAATTCGCTTATGAGCTTCGGCGTCGGTTTTTTATAAAACCGACGCCGAAGCTACATGTAGACATTATTTTCCGCGTCGGTTCATTAAAAAACCGACGCGGAGAATATATTCGAATAGGTTTTCCGCGTCGGTTTTTAGAAAAACCGACGCGGAAAACCGATTGGAACAGGATTTTCCGCGTCGGTTTTTAGAAAAACCGACGCGGAAAACCGCATTCAACCGGATTTTCCGCGTCGGTTTTTCTAAAAACCGACGCGGAAACCCGCTTTCAACAGGATTTTCCGCGTCGGTTTTTAGAAAAACCGACGCGGAAAACCGCATTCAACCGGATTTTCCGCGTCGGTTTTTCTAAAAACCGACGCGGAAACCCGCTTTCAACCGCGTTTTCCGCGTCGGTTTTTCTAAAAACCGACGCGGAAAACCCTTTCGGCGTCGGTTTTTAAAAAAACCGACGCCGTAAATAATTTTTTTTTAAAATTATTCGGCGTCGGTTTTTAAAATAACCGACGCCGTAAATTTTTTTTTTTTTTTAAATAAAATACATATATTTTCTCCTCCAAACAAATCGGAACCCTGAAAAAAAATAACGAAGTATACAAAAACAATTAAACAGCTTTAACAGAAGTACTTCAGAAAACTCAAAGTAAAGCAGAATTAAAATACACGTACCTACATGGTGCATTTTCTTAATCTAACCATACTCAGTATCAATCATTGTAAGTTTCCTCCCATAGATAGCACCAATCCTGTCAAAACAGTAATGAAACGAGTGAAAAAATCAATCCAAGTTATTAGTGCAATGAATAAACATTAAATGAAAATGTGTAATTTATTTGAATCATTCATTTTTTCACAAAGTAAATTACCAAAATGAAATGATCAAAATTCCAGGAACACTCAGCCGATGCAACCTCTTCCTCACCTCCCCCACTGAAGATGTTGGGGGTGTCTTTTCACCATAGAATCCCCACCACCCCCAACCTCAGGTTTTTATATTTGCTCTGTATAGACGTGCATTACCTATTCACTATTGTTATTTGTTTAAGTTATGGAATAACAGAGAAATAAATTTGAGTGCAAAAAATAGGTTAGAAAATTGAAATCAAATGCAGATTGAAGATACATAAAGAAACATACCTTAAAAATTGACGCCTTCTATTTTATCTTTGTGCAAACCCACTAAGCGTTGTTTCAGGTATTATGTGATATGCTTCTCGGCAATCATTTTTCGATATTTATTTGCATAAAAAATAAAAAGGCCTAGAAGATATTGCTGTGCATTCAAGGGAGACAATTTTTAGTGTTTGTGAATGTTATTTCGCTATACGAATCTCTATGTTCATGATCCAAGTACCACCCTACAGATTTGTCACTGTACAGACAAATGATTTTAAGAAATAACAATGAAAAGAAATATAATAACTAATTCTGAATTAAAATACACGTACCTGAAATATACGACATGCTTATTGTTGGTTATTGTTGAAGGATTCATTTGATTATTAGTAGATTCAATAAAACAGTTTTTGCAGAGGCACTTGAGAAAACTCAGTAAATCAGAATTAAAATACACGTACCTGAAATATATGACATGCTCATTGTTTGTTATTGTTGAAGCATTCATTTGATTATTAGTAGGTTCAAACACCTAATATATCATAAGAGTTAGTTTTTTAAACCCATATATAATATTATTTATAAATATTAGTATACATACCTCAAATCTTAATCAGACTTAACAAATAGTCCGCAAAAGTAGATTGAATATGAATCATATCAGATTGAGAATATGACTGTGAATCATTGAATACCTACAATAATATTGAATGATATGAAATTAATAAATAGAAGAAAGTGGATGAAAATATATAAAAAAGTTAATACAACTAACCTTATGAAAATCAGTAGTTTCCCCAGTTGTGATTATCTCGTACATAAATCGTAGAATATAATAACCACATTCAACGCTTCCATTTTGACGATGACACTGCAGTTATAAAACATTTAACTAATAATGAAACCCAATATATAACAAAAATATAAAAACTAATTACCTGTACTTCCACATATTTGATTTTCGTTGGTTTCTTTTCATTTGTAAAATGTTTCCATGAACTGCATTGTTTTATATAAGAACTAATAAAACTTGTGTAAACAATTAAAATTAAACATAACAAACTTCTAAAAATAAAAAAACAACTTACCTGTTTAATAAGTTGGAAAACGTTTTACGCACTTTTCCTAATAAAGAGCAAAACCAATATAAGGTGCATTCATTTGGGCAAAATACACCTAACATCCAATGCCCCCTATAATACAAAAAGTTCATAATTAATGACATTATAATGATCATGAGTTCAAAATTATGTTGATATTCTTACTTATCAACAAATGGCAAAAACCAGCACTGAATCTCTGTTTGTGATAATCTCTCGGATATATATTTAACTTTGTCATCATTTTTCACATGTTTGACTTCCGAGGAAATGTACTCTGGATCTATAAAGCTATAAATGCTTGTAGTTTCATTTTGTAAAAGAATCCTGTATAGATACCTAATTTAAAAAGAAAACATAGTTAGTCAATGACATAACAATATTTTAGTAAAGAAATAGCAATTCAGACGTCAATTTACTTACATGGAAAACAACTGCACCACATTCAGCCCGATCTCTTCAAAATTAACTAAATTCATGATATCTTCTTTCAATATTCTCAATTTATAATTTCTTCCACATATATCGGGCGTCATCCGAAACTCATAGATAAAATTCAAGGAAGAAGAGCACTGAGATAATCTTTTCAACCCAGAAGAAATATCAGAAGTATCTACAGCCGACTGTTTTTGAACATTTTGCTGCATTTGTACAGTTTCTTTTGCTTTCAGATATTCCTATATAAGTTAAATGTCAGAAAACATTATAAGTAATTTGGAATCATTTCTAATTACTAGTTAAAAAAACTCATACCTCATGTGAAATATAACGAAGAAGTGCAGTTGGCCAAAGTAAAAAATGGCCCATGCATTCCCCAACACTGGTGATCTCCGCAGTAGGAAATGGTAGTAGAGCAGTAGGATCTATAATAAAAAGTACTGATACTCTAACCTGACCCATCTGCATAGGCTGATGATGTACCGAGTCCCCCAAAAAATACACTTGTCCTAACGCAACAATATGTACATGAGGATCTCCCGCAAACAACTCACAATATAAGGTTTGATCCGATGGAGGAGGTGGAGGCTCAAAGTTAGCAGGTGGGGCAGGGTAGTCAGGGTGAGCAGGCTGAGAAGTCAGAAAAATGAAAAGGGTATATTAGTGTTTAAAATTTTTAACATAGAAAAATTGATTAAAAATTAAATTAAATAATATACCTCAAATGGTTGCGCAGACGGGGCAGGGTAAGCAGATGAGGCAGGGTAGTCCGGGTGAGTTGGCTGAGAATGTTGAAAAATGAAAAAGTTATATCAGTGTTTATAATTTATAAAATAGACAAATTGATGACATTAAATAATATACCTCGGAAGGCTGCCCAGACGGTGTTGGGTAAGCATATGAGGCATGATAGTCTGAGTGAGTAGGCTGAGAATGTTGAAAAATGAAAAAGTTATATCAGTGTTTATAATTTATAGAAAAGAAAAATTGTTAACAGTAAATAATATACCTCGGAAGGATGAGCAGACTGTGACTGTCTTGCCAAGTGTTCTAATAAAGCCTTCTGTACTGCTGCTTGAATTTGATCACCCATAGACCGTTTCATATCCTGCAGCTCTTCTTTTAAGGATTCAATTTCCGGGTCTCTTGGTTGCTTACTCTTACCAAAAACCTTCCGAATACTAACACCCGCCTGATATCCTCTAACACGGCCGGGGTGTTCAGTCTTTCCCAAAGCAGTGGCTAGGATATCCATCCTACCCTCAGGGATAAAAGAGCCCTGTGTCTCTTTCTCCTGAAGTTCATCCTGAAATGAAAAATAAAAAATTTATATTAGTGTTTATAAATTATAAAAAAGGAAAATTGTTAACAAAGAATTAATATTTACTTACAATTCTATCAGCCACTTGATGAGCTTCGTCTGTAAGATATTGTTCATTTTTTTTTCTTCTTGCTCGTTTCCATTTCTCATGGCGAGTGGGAGGAGATGGAGGACCATACTGGACCTCTTCTGAACCACTACTTGATCGAGCTCTTAATGCTTCAAATTTTTCTTCAATAATTTTCTGCTCCAAATACGAGTATCCTCCACGTGATAAAGTATGAGGGTATACGTTTTTCAACTGGATCTCCTGATGAGATCTTCTGGAGGCCTGTTACATAAAAATATACACATTAGTAATAAGGAAAATATAGCATAAATTTTAAAATATAAAACAATTACAATACCTGAAATTTCTCTTCCTGACGACTGTCAACAAATCGCTTCCATGTTTCTTCATCTATATATGGATACTTAAGACATGGGCTTTCAAACCTTCTCTTTCCAAAAACATAATCTTTCGTCAGTTTGTTTTTAAAATCTCTCCATCGAACCGCCGCTAAAGAGAGATGTCTTTTCCTAATTTCTTTGGTTTCCTCAAAATTGAATGTCATCTGTAATTGAAAAAATAAAATATGTCATTTAAACTATATAATATTAAAAAAATGAGATAAAATAAATAAATAAAGATATTTTACCGTCACGGCCTCCCAAAGTTGTTGCTTCGCCGTCCTGTCCACTGACTTCCAATCAGGATATAAAATACTAATCCTGCAACGGCTCTGCATCGCTATATAACTGACAAACTGAACTGCATTTGGGCCAACTGCATTATTATTATCATCAAAACGGATGTGTAATTTGTTATCATCACGAGCGAGTGATAGTTTTGGTAAACGTGTAATACCACGTTTACCAACTAGAGAACTTGATTTTTCAGTAGTAACTGGAGAAGTCTCCTCCGCCGAGGACGCATCAGTAGTCCTGCAATTTTTTTTAATAAATTAACAGTTTTATTTCATTAAATATGTATATTACTGAATATTTAATAATATGTCAAAATAGATATACCTCGGTAACTGCTCATCTCTATCTGTATTTGACATTGCTACTAGAAAGTGTAATGAAATTTTGGGTACCTGCATATCATTAGAAAACTGAATAATTAGAAACAAGGAAATGAAAAATAAATATGTAAAAATAGAGGCATGCATTTGTAAGTTTTAAAAATAGACACAAAATATAAATATTTACCAGAAAAATTAGGAGACTAATTTAGTGTTTTCCCACGTCCCTTCATCATGATCGGTACGTACTGCATGCACTATGTCTGTCTTATATTCATTGTAATCATCTGAAAATTGCATAATAGATGAATAACGCTCATGTAAATCACTAGCATCATCAGAATCATCATCATCACCCAAATGATATCTTTTCCCTTGCAAAACAACTGACCACTGATCATTCGACGGATCAATGACATAAAATACTTGTTTTGCATGTGTCGCCAAGATAAATGGTTCCTCATTGTGATTAAATCTTTTCAAATCAACCAGTTTAAACCCATATTCATCATGTTTCACGCCACTATTACTATCAACCCAATTGCACTTAAAAATAGTGACTCGAAATTTAATATAATCAATTTCCCATATGTCTTCAATAACTCCAAAATATGATGTTGATGCAGAAATTGGGTTTTTATCTTTGGCACTCGAAAAATGCACTGCTTCAGCGAATACCATCACACCACTATTCTGAACGGTACTCTTGTCATCCAGGTTTTTTGTGTAAAATGTGTAGCCATTGATATCAAAACCAGACCAAGTGATCACATTAAAAGATGGTCCCCCTGATAACCACTTCAATGTTTCTGATACAGATATATCTGAGGTGACTTTCTCTTTAAACCATGAAACAAATGTCTTCTTATGCTCAATCATCAACCACTTTTCATTTCTTTTCTGATATCGTAACTTTAATTCAGCAATATGTGAGGATATATATGGTTGAACCTCATCTGTGTTGTTCAAAATGTATAAATGTGCTTGCATCACTTCATCACGTGGAATGAACTTTACCTTTAAGCCTCGAACCCCTCTACCTTCTCTGTCAACTGTCATATGTCGAGATAGAGGGAGACCAATATGCTCCACTTCATTCAAATAATCAGTACAGAACTCAATCACCTCTTCTGATACATATTTTTGAACAATAGAGGCCTCTGGTCGATAAGGATTTTTAACATATCCTTTCAAAATTTTCATATATCTTTCAAAAGGATACATCCATCTTAAATAAACAGGCCCACACATTCTTATCTCACGCACCAAATGAACCAATAGATGAACCATTATATCAAAAAATGTGGGTGGGAAATACATTTCTAGTTGACAAAGAATAAGAGTTGCTTCATTCTCCAACAAATCTAACAAATTTTGATCAACGACTTTGCTACAAATGGATTTAAAGAAATTACATAACCTGATGATTGTCTTCCTGACAGCTTTCGGTAATATACCACGCACTGCTACTGGTAGAATTTGTTGCATTAACACATGACAATCATGTGATTTCATACCTATTAATTTACAATCCTTCAATGACACAAAATTACTCACATTTGAAGAAAAACCACTGGGTACTTTAATACCATGAAGACACTGACAAAAATTCATCTTTTCAATCTTGCTTAATGTGTGACAAGCCGGAGGTAAATATGTTCTTTTTCCTTTCACAGCGGGAGCTAACTCCAAACGTATTCGCATTAACATCAAGTCCAATCTAGCATGTAATCCATCTTTTGTCTTTCCTTTTATGTCTAACAAAGTTCCAATCAAACTATCACATATGTTTTTCTCAACATGCATAACATCAATGTTATGTTTTATCTCTAAAAATCTCCAATAAGGTAGTTTGAAAAAAATAGACTGCTTCTTCCAGATATGTTTTTGTAAACCAGAACTTTTTCTCTTTCCGAATGTTGAATCAATATCTTTCACTCTGTCATAATATTCTTCAGCTGACAATGGTTGAGGGGGGAGGTTGTATTCTTGTAAACCGTTAAATGCTTTTCTCAATCTACGATAAGGATGATCAATTCGCAAAAATCTTCGATGTCCCATGTACACTGTCTTTCTTCCATTCTGCAATTGATAATATGAAGTTTGTTCTTCACAAATTGGACATGCTTTATGTCCCTTAACACTATATCCAGATAAGTTTCCATACGCAGGAAAGTCGTTTATAGTGAACATTATCATAGCACGCAAAAGAAAATACTCTTTCTTGTATGCATCGAAAACTGTAACACCTTTCTCCCATAGCAGTTTTAAATCCTCAATCAATGGTGTAAGATACACATCAATATCATTTCCTGGTTGTTTTGGTCCAGAAATCATCAAGCTCATCATAACATATTTTTTCTTCATACATAGATGTGGGGACAAGTTGTAAAGTACCAGCAAAACAGGCCATGAACTATGTTGGCTACTGAGGCTCCGATATGGATTCATTCCATCAGTACACAATCCCATTCTGAGATTTCTAACTTCACTTCCAAAATCATGAAATTTTTTATCAAAACTCTTCCACTGTGGTGAATCGGCCGGGTGACGTAAGTTACCATCAGAAATGCGCTCATCTGAATGCCATCTTAACCTTTTTGCATCATTTGAATTTGCAAATAGACGCTTCAAACGAGGAATAATTGGAAGGTACCAAAATGCTTTAGATGGAGTTTTGATTTTGGTACCTAAAAATAAACCAGAATTGAATTATCAGAATTGTTTGAAAAAAATATTGGATGATATCATTGGAAAGTAAAAAAATTGATTTTTCATAACGTTACATGACATCACCTGAAAATGAATCTGAGTTGACTTTCTCATCCATCTTATAGCGCGATGTTCCACATGTAGGACAACTTGATAAATGTTCATTTTCTTTCCTATATAGTACACAATCATTGGGGCAAGCATGTATCTTTTTATACCCCAATCCCATTGGGCATAATATTTTCTTCGCCTCATAATTGGAATCTGGAAGCCCATTGCCTTCTGGAAGAAGCTCTTTTAAAAGCTCAAGTAAACTGGAGAAACTTTTATCACTCCACCCATTTTTTGCTTTTAAGTTAACTAATCTCAAAACTGCTGATAACACTGTATATTTACTGCAACCTGGGAATAATGGTTTCTCAGAATCTCCATACAATCGTTCAACAGTTGGTGTTTTTTCGATGGTTTCAACACCTAAATCATGAATTAATTCTTCAATACGATCCTCTGCCTCATTATGAATATCGTCATCAACATTGGATGTTGAATTTTCAGTTCTTTCACCATGCAAGATCCAACGTGTATAATTAAGGCTAAAACCATAACAAATGAGATGATCTTTGATTTCTCTGAAGTTTAACTTTCTCATATTTACACACTTCACACATGGACAGAAAATCAAATCAATATTTTGATTATGCCGTTTAGCAAATTCCAAAAAATTGTCAACTCCTCTTTCATATTCACTAGTAGTTCTTCGTAGATAAATCCAATTATGATCCATTAATACCTGATATCACAATATAATTGATGAATATATTAAAACATAAAAACATTTAAATATCTATCAGATAAATTGTAAACAAAAACATATTCCATAAAAACTATTGATAATCAGATAAAAGACATCAAATATGAAACACGTTTACAAATATAGTAAACAGTTAATTTTAATATTATATACATGTGTGTTATATTGAAATACAAGGACAAAATGGTTAAATCAAAGGTTTCATTTTTTGAAAATAAAGTTCCATGATATAAATATTATATGAATGACATACAAGATAATATGATTTCTCACTATGACTACTATTGATCACACTATATTTATTTTTTTATTCATTTGATGTAACATGAATGAATCATGGAAAACTTAATGTGAAAAATAGTGCAATAACTATCCTTATTTAAAACAATGTGTATTAAAACACACATGTGGAACTCGATTAACAAAACTACTTGTGGGATTTGAAGAGTCATTAAAACTATTCAAAAGGGCTCCATATGGTTGGCCTAACTATGGGGGATAGACCTATAGCTACAAATCTTCATCCACCATCACCCCAATATTAAGTGAACCCCCAAATAGATTACACATCATTGGTAATTCAATCATCATTTTTATATCAAACACATAAAACCAATCAAAATCAATATCAAAATCCAACAATAAATCCTAGAATTACATAAACACTCAAGGATTCAAATGGAAAAGATATTATGACACTTTTCCCAATGTGTAGCACTAGATTTTTTATAACCTATATCCATAATAACATTATAATGCCAAATAACAAAGGGAACTTGGAAACCCAAACCCTCTGAAAAATCTTGGTTTTGATACCATTTTCATGAACCAACCCAAGATATCTATCCATTAAACACCTAAACTAGACCATGACATACTTGAGGGGAGTACCTAATCCTCATAGACTAACAATAAGCATTATAGGCATCTAAAACAATCACTAGGTATGATTTCACCCATTAATCATAGTGTAATTAACATCATATTTCTATCAGAAATCTGAAATGACCTATCCATAGGTTATACATCAACACAAAATTTGAATCAGTAGAAATAATATAAAGAATAACTATAAATAGATATAAACTAATTCCCTCAATACACTTCATCTCCTAAATCACCTAGTCCTCACAAAAGTAATTCAATACACTTTTAACCATAATTTTAAGTAGTAAAAACATCATTTAAATGGAAAAAATTTACACATATTCTATTTAAATAAATCCGTAAAAAACCTATAATAGGCACACTTGGGATAATTTGATAAGTAAAACAATAACTGAGCTCAAGTCCCCACTAATCACTAACCCAAACTGAAACAGAATGCATCCTAAGAGGGAAAAAGAACTGGATAAGATCCTAAAACTGAAATGTAGATAAACATGAGTATACAAATACTAATTAGGCCACTACTCACCTTACAAAATTTCTAACTTTTAATTAAAGCCCCTTTTAATCTAGTTTGAAATAAAATAAAATAAAATCTTACATAATTATTTAAAATCCAACATAATATAAAATCTTACATAATTATTCAACCCGAATTGAGATGTTAAATCCAAACTGCGACCGGTATAATTACTTCCAAAAACAAACAATATCAAATCTACACCAACAATGATAATACAAACAAAAAATAATGATAAATTACAACTAAAATCTAACCAATAATCCAAATCACGCAAAATAGGGTTATTGATAAAGAAATAAACAATGGGATATGAAACAAGAGATAAATAGGAAGAACACATACCCAAAATCGTGCAGACGACAAAAAACCTTCAACAATGGCCGTTCAAGATCGCAAATCAAGTTCGAAGGTCGTCGGGAGTCCGAAGCGCCGCAGCGGAACTCGATTTCGACGGACGAACAAAATGAGGGTTTCTGTCCGTGAATATTTTTAAAAGACTTTTCGCGTCGGTTTTCATTAAAACCGACGCGAAATATATTTTTTTTATGAGTTTCGGCGTCGGTTTTCATGAAAACCGACGCGGAAAATATAGTCGAAGAGGTTTTCCGCGTCGGTTTTTCTACAAACCGACGCGGAAAACCGATTAAAACAGGATTTTCCGCGTCGGTTTTTAGAAAAACCGACGCGGAAAACCTCTTCGACTATATTTTCCGCGTCGGTTTTCATGAAAACCGACGCGGAAAATATAGTCGAAGAGGTTTTCCGCGTCGGTTTTTCTACAAACCGACGCGGAAAACCGATTAAAACAGGATTTTCCGCGTCGGTTTTTAGAAAAACCGACGCGGAAAACCTCTTCGACTATATTTTCCGCGTCGGTTTTCATGAAAACCGACGCGGAAAATCCGGTCGAAGAGGTTTTCCGCGTCGGTTTTTAGAAAAACCGACGCGAAAAAAAAAACATAATTATTTTTGGCGTCGGTTTTGTGTAAAACCGACGCCAAAAATTCCCCGCATATACTATTCGCGTCGGTTTTTAAAAAACCGACGTTATTACGACGACGTTAAAGCCCGTATTTCCACTAGTGTTTCAAGCCTTTGTAGACTGCTATCATCGTAGGGTGCGTTTCACGTCACCATAGGGCTGAGAGTTTCTATACAAGGGTGAATGGGATGATCAGGTGAGTCGAGCTGGACCAAAGCATTATGGGTGGGGTGGAGTCACAGCCCAGATTGCAAGTTTGTATCTGGATGATCATGGGACTTGTCAGACGGATTTCCCTCCAGTTGTTAATCATTTCAGGGATGTCTTCTCGGACGACTTTTTAGGTCTACCTCCGGTGTGTGAGGTGGATTTCTCTATCGATCATGTTCTAGGAGCTTCACCAGTGTCCATTCCTCCTTATTGGATGGCCACGGCTGAGTTTCATGAGCTCAAGAGGCAGTTAGAGGAGTTACAGGAAAAGGGCTTTATCTGACCCAATACTTCTCCTTGGGGTTCTCCGGTCCTTTTTGCGAAGAAGGAAGATTGTACCCTCCGACTTCGTGTGGATTATCGGAAGCTGAACTAGTTGACGGTTAAGAACCGATATCCATTGTCGAGGATTGATGATCTTTTTGATCAGCTTCATGGAGTACAAGTGTTCTCGAAGATTGAATTGAGATTCGGATATCATCAGTTGTGCGTGAGACCATTGGATATACCGCTTACAGCTTTTCAGAGCATATATGGTCTGTACGAGTACTTGGTTATTCCGTTCGGACTCACGAACGCGCCAACACTTTTCATCTCTTTGATGAATCGTGTGTTCCATCCGTATCTTGATTCTTTTGTGGTGGTATTTGTGGACGACATCTTGGTGTACTCTCACACTCGACATGACCATGGAACCCATCTTGAGATTGTATTGAGTACACTGAGAGGGCATCAACTATATGCTAAGATCTCGAAGTTCCACTTTTGGATGGACCAGATTCACTTCCTCGGTCATATCATTACAGAGGTAGGAGTTGGAGTAGACCCGGAGAAGGTGAGAGCAGTAGTTTCTTGGGAGCTACCTAAGAATGTGTTTGAGATACAGAGTTTCTTAGGGATGGATGGTTACTACAGATGCTTCATACAGGACTTCTACTGCTTAGCATCACCGTTGATGGGTCTGACTAAGAATGGTGTGAAGTTATTTTGGTCAGAAGCTTGTGAGACAACTTTTCAGGACCTGAAAGGAAGGTTGACATCAGCATCGATCCTGATACTCTTAGAGTAGTGGAAGAGCAATAATGTTTATTGTGATGAATCAGGGATTGGGATGGGGGCCGTTTTGATGCAGGGTGACCAAGTTGTTGCGTATAGGTCTCGGTAGTTGAGGCCACATGAGAGGAATTACCCGACGCATGATCTCGAGTTGGCTGCAGTTGTGCATGCATTGCGCTGTTGGAGACATTATCTGTTGGGAGAGCATTTTGTGGTTTTCACCGACCAAAAAAGCCTCAGTTATATCTTTACTCAGCGTGACCTGAATCTGAGGTAGCGAAGGTGGGTCGAGTACGTACATTCCTTCGATTTTGAGCTTTCCTATACACCTGGTAAAGGTAATGCAGTAGCTGATGCACTGAGCAGGAAGACTCAGATACAGGAAGCGCAGGAGGCCAGTGGTGAGTGGCAGCTCATGGCTTTGTTCTTTGAGATGCATCTAGAGGTGCATGACAGTCAGGGGAAAAATTATCTTTCCTCTTTAGGTGTGACATCTACCCTCCTGGATAGAGTGAGGATGAGAAAACTATCGGATTCAGAAGTCCTAGTTCTACGGGATTCGGTGGCAAGTGAGATCCCTTCTACCGGTTGGACGATAGGCGATGATGAGGTTTTGCGTTTCCATGGATGAGTATGGGCTCTAGGGGATATACGCGAGGAACTAATGTGGGAGTTTCATGCTTCAGCTTGGGCAGTTCATCCCGGGGTTACCAAGATGTTCCGTCACATGAGACGTCGGTACTGGTGGAAGGGTATGAAGAGAGAGATAGCTGGTTTTGTTATGAGGTGTTCCACCTATCAGCAGGTGAAGGAAGGGCACCAGAGGCCAGCTGGGCTATTACAACAGTTGCCCATTCCAGAGTGGAAATGGGATGATGTCGCAATGGATTTCATGACGGGATTGCCGAGGTCACATCGAGGCAATGACGTTGTGTGGGTTGTTGTGGACAGACTCATGAAGGTATCTCACTTCTTGCCAATCAAAGAGACCTTCGGTGTGGACGAGCTCGAAAGACTGTATATCCGAGAGATCGTACGTCTTCATGGGGTCCCTCGTTCTATCTTTTCTGATAGGGACACCCGCTTTACGTCCTGTTTCTGGCAGAGTTTTCAGAGGGCACTGGGTACATAGGTTCTTCTGAGCACAACATACCACCCTCAGACAGATGGAAAGTCAGAGCGGATGATACAGGTGCTAGAGGACATGTTGCGTGCATGCCTCCTAGACTTTGGGGGCTCTTGGGAGAAACATATACGCTTAGTCGAGTTTTCCTATAATAATAGTTTTCAGGAAACTATTGAGATGGCACCATACAAGGCTTTATATGGTAGGCCATTCCGATCACCTTTGTGCTAGTTAAAGGTGGGTGAGGAAGCTTTTCTGGGGCCACAGCTCGTGCAGGAGATATCTGAGCAGGTCCAGTTGATTCAGAAGCGGATGGCTACCACGCAGTCTCGTCAGAAGACTTATGCTAATTGCCTTAGATGAACTTTGGAGTTCGTGGTCGAGGATCAGGTTTTTATACGTGTTTCGCTGAGGCTGGGACACAAGCGGATCAAGAGATAGGGTAAGCTTTCACCGAGGTATGAGGGCCCATTCGAGATTCTGGAGAGAGTTGGGCTGGTTCCCTATCGGTTGCAGTTACCGTAGCGATACCAATCCATGCACGACGTCTTCCACGTGTCTCAGTTATGTCATTATCATTCAGACCCATCTCACGTTTTTCAGCCTGAGGAGGTTGAGCTTCAGCATGATGCGTCCTTTGGGGAGCATCCGATCCATATCGTTGACAGGAGCATGAGGGTTCTCCAAGGCTGGCCAGTTTCTCTCATATGGGTGCTATGGAAGTATGGCCGAGTACAGGATGAGACCTGGGAGCGGGAGGCCGATGTACGTGCTCAGTGGCCAGAGTTGTTCTGAGCTTACTCTTCGCCACCCTTAGAAGTGCAATTTGAGGACGAATTGCAATAAGGGGGGAAGTTTGTAAGAACCAGGTTCTTATTTTTGAGGTACATGCTTCTTCGTTTTTCTTTTTCGTTAAGTGTTTTTGAGAAAATATGGGAAATGGGTAAAAATCCTAAATTTTGGGGCTACACGCCGTGTACTTTTCCACTCGTCGTGTACTTTTGGACGTTTGGAATGGGTACACGGGGCGTGTTGCCTTGTCGGTGACGAGGGGTGTAGGAACCTACTACACGCTATGTAGTGGTACCTTACACGCTGTGTAGTCTGTTGGCAAGCTTAAACAGTAAGGCGGTGGAGCAGCCGCCAGCTGGGTGATAGTACACATCGTGTACTCGGGAGTACATGCCGTGTACTCATGTCGACTGATGAACAGTGTGGCGGTGCCTCCAGAGGAATAGTTAAATGAAAGAAGTACATGCCGTGTACTTAGAAGTACATACTGTGTACTTCGTTTTTTCAGCTTAAAATAGGCAGTAGCCTCCTCATTTGGCAGAGGAGTCGTTTGAGTCATTTTGGTGCCAAGGAGGGCGGACGAACCTTTGAAGATCCGCTAGGTGTTCATCTGGAATCCGATTCAGCTTCGGACGATCTCGTTGGAACCGCATGGGTAAGACCTCTCTTCTCCTGACACCGTTCTTACCAATTCTTTCCCGAGGGGGAGTTATTTACATTTGAATGTGTTTTTTTTCTTCGTCAGATCTATGCCGTTCTTGGGCTTTTCTAGAGTCGGCGTTCGAATATAACATTCGTTGGCGCATAAGGTAGGTGGCTTTTTGTTTATTTTCCAATTGTTTTGCGTTTTTGTGTGTTTTCGTGCCACAAACCCATGATGGGGTGTCATGTGGCTGAGGATGTTGCTATATTTAATTCCTAGAATTGCATAGGTGATTAAATTGTGATAATAAAATTCTAGTTGGGATCATTGCTTGGATCCGGAACCACCCCAGGGGTGTGCTTCACTATTCAGTCGTTTGGCTAGGATACCCGAGGGTATGACATTAAAGTAATAATCATAGGATTTCCTTGAGTGGAATTGCTTGTTTACTTCATTTGACATGTTGGGAATGGACCAGATACCTGTTTAGCCTGAGGGCGTTATTGTGATTAGCCTGAGGGTGTGACTGTTGTAGCCTGAGGGGGATGGTCTATTTTGCCTGAGGGAAACCTTTCATGCCCGAGGGCTCGACTTCTGTGCCTGAGGGAGACACATCCTACGCCCAAGGGAAATTTCTGTTACGCCTGAGGGCAATAACTGCGGGTTGGATTCTGTATGGCCTGAGGGCAAGCCTGAGGGTGTGGTTTACTATTTTAGCCTGAGGGCACGGTTCTGGTTGGCCTGAGGGCTTGGTGCTATTGAGCACAAGAATGTTACTAAATTAAATAAATTAAATGTATAATAAAATAGAAAATTAATTTTTAAGTTAATTACTTTTTAGTACTTCTTACTTTATTGAAATTTACTATTTCACACTGTTGTTTCATGCTTACACGCAATTGGGCACATGCCTTTGGTGGGTGCCTACTGGGATATATTTCTCAAACCCTATTTGGGACACGCTTTTCAGCCAAAACAGATTACGTTTCTATAGGTGTAGATAGGTGAACGAGTCCCTATACAGGTACTAGAATATTGCTGTGGAGTAGGAGGGAATGGGACCGAGCCTAGGCTCGCGATGCCGCTGCCAGCTATTTTTCTATCTTTGCTGTACTCTGCTTTTTTTGTACTGTATTGATGTATTATAGGTTCTGGATGTTTTCTTAGAACCTGAAACATGTAGCATCATCATTATATACTGTTGGTTATCTCCATTGGTGTAGTTTATTTCCATTTTGTATGGTTTACTGCTTTCTCTATCATTGTATTTTTATTTAAATTCCACTATGCTACACTTTGACAAATGAGGTCATAGTTTCCCCACTATCAGACATGGGCCCTCGTTGCTAGTCAGAAGCATATGGCGTTTGGGGAAATGCTCTTGAGGTCTTGTGGCGAACCAGCTTCGTGGCACCCGTTGAGTGGCACCCGGGACCGGGATGTTATAGTATTCATCTCAAATGATTCATCTACCTGTAACTCAACCTCTTTGGGGTGAAATGAGAGATATAAATCTAAAATGTAAAGTCACAACTAAGAAACGTAGAAGATGTCGTGCATAGACTTGTACCTCTAGGGTAAATATAACTGATAAGAAATTGTCCTGAGTCTCTCTAGAATATCAAACAGCCCAGCGTATCTCAAAGAAATCATTCCATGTGTCCTGATTCTCTTGTTTCCCAACCTTCGGGAAACAAATAAGAAAAATCTATCCCTAACTTTGAAATCTAGAGTTCATCTATGGTGATTGACATAATGTTTGTTAACAATACTGTGTAACAGTCATCCACTTCCAATCACCTGATCCTATTCAGTGGTCTATTGGTCAAGATGGGGTCCCAAAAAAGTTACATTTCCTACTTCCAGCCTACATAGGGGTGATAGGCATGGCCTATAGTAAAAATAATCATATTGAAATATCTGATAAGTATCATGACCACTATTTTTATAGGTAAAATCAACCAAGGGAATGTGTTTCTTTTAATACCCCCAAAAATTATGGATTCACACCCAAAGCATGTCCTCCGTCACCAAAATCGTGTACTCTGAATGGCTATCAGTTTGGGGGTGGTAATATATAATTAGAGGTAAATGTGTACCTATGAGCCTCTATAACCCTTATCATAGATGAGAAGTAAAACAAGTTTCCATATCAGAAACAATAAAATGCAGAACCCCATGCAAGTGTATAATCACACATATGTAGAACCTTTCAATCCCATCAACACTGATGGATTCCTCGATTGGTAGGAAGAGATAAAACATCATGGGACTTTTAAATACAATGAAAATGAAATAGTTACCATAACACATCTATAATTGGAAAACTCCACCAAGTGCACCCCTGGAAATTCTAGCGACGCTAGCAACATGAATTTCCTTTAACTAGGTGAACTCAAACACAACTGAGGTCATATCATCATCCTCATGGAAAAGAACAGTCGAACCCTGATCGAACTCATCAAAAACGATCAAAAAATATTTCATCAAATTACATTAGGAAATTTCACATCATAACCACCTTAAACTGGTGGAGTTTTCAGACTAGTTCACTCGAACTATACAAGAGTAATAAGAAGGAAAACAAGTTAAATTATCACTGGATGACTTATCTCTGAAATGCCCGACATAGGAGGTCATTGTATTGCAATAGAAACACAATTCCTTCTCCCAATGCACCACATGTCAACAATGAACCCTTTATTTGAATCCCATAATTTTCTCTCGATGTTGCTCCTTTGTGAACCAATCAACATATCATTAGAAATAGTCATTACAAAGCCCAAGTAAAGATGAAAACTAGATCCATCACACTAAAATCATTATGCCTTTTTAAACAATCATAGCTACGCCTAACTATATGTCTGAAATAACCTTATATTCATCAACCTGGGGTCCAAGGAACTCACCATGGTGGTCTATACTCCCAATTACAAGTGAGACTTTGGAACAAGTCCAAAAGTACACATAAGAACACTAACTAAATCCAGAGCGACATCCGCCTCACCATCACGTTAATGAAAGTGGAATGCATCCAGATTCCTTCCAAGGAATTCCTATATGGGAACCCAGGTATCATTTTAGATAAATTGTGCCTCATTTAAAAGCATACATCCAATGCAAAACACTAAAAAGGATTTTGAACTAGCCCAATGACTTTCAACTATAGTGTGATTTATGACAAACGCTCTCTTAGTGCATCTAAGATGATGTGAAGATAAGGGACATGATCATATATTAAGAAGGAGAAAACTAAGAGGATTTAATAATTACAAAATAAAGGATAACTGAAGAACTACTGGACATCCTTCTGAAAGAAACTCAACTTCAATTCCCAACACATCATCATTTAACTAAGCACAACACATTTGTCCCAAGGAAATTCAGAAAAATCACACACACAATCACTAATGTCCACCCCATGATCATTTGTGCCTCCCAAGGGCTATATTGAAATCCAACCACTAAAAAATAATGATACAATGAAAATAATAACATGAATCAGGACTCACAAGTCTTAAAGGCATTCGAGTAAAATCAACCATCTCCGAATGGTCTTTGATTGCGATCCTTCTACCTGGAGAAACACAGATAAACAAAACTGAAGTTAAAATCCCCACATAAGATTTTCCTAAATGTCAAGAAGAAAGAAATAACTACTCTCATATGTGTGAGTTCAGAACAAACATAAGTTTATATGTTTCATTCCCCCAACCACGACCACCACGTCATATCAAATGGTAGGAAATCCAAAATTAAACTGACCAATGTGTCAAAACACCCTTGTGAGAAGTGGGACAAACATGGTACCAAAACATTCATGTCACTCTACATCATAGATAACCAATAAGAGACGCAATATCTTAAAGCTCAATAATTTAACCAAACTCAACGACTATTTTTTTAGAATTTTAAAATGGATGGGTATTGTGCATGTCAAAATATACTACCCTAAGATAACAAAAACAAACAGTAGATTCTAGGTACTATTTAAAGGATGTCCACCCAATCCATTATAGAAAAACATTCATCACATAAGAACTGGATCAAAGGCACATCATCAACACAACCATTTACACAGATGATGGCATACCAAGTCACCCATCACATTTGGAAAGAGAGGTTCATAAGACCTCTTATGTAGCTGACTATGCTCGAGGCCTGTTTAACCAGCTGAACTGAGAATTCCCCAATGCTCATTCCCATATTAGGGGTCAAGATACAATGATCACTCATCTGAATAAGGGTTTCCTCTTTAATGACTCAAACCGCCATTTAGGGAAAATAAAACCTGGGTGATACCAACAATGGAATGATCTTCCACATGATAGCCCCTTACGAAGTATAAGTGTCATAACATTATGTGGCATCCTATAAGAGATCCCTCTTGTAATATAAGTTAAGTAACCATACATACGATTCGTACCTAAAAGGTTAAGGGTTGAATCCTATATCATATCCTTAAAAGATAAACAATAGAGGCATCCAACAATAGGGATCCTCTAAAACTGTACACAAGAGAGATATCCTATAAGTGACTCCATAGAATAGCATGCAAGCAATGTAATCAATCAATAGATCCATGGTAACAAGATAGAATATATTGAAATCCTATATGAGATTCTCTATGTCGAAACATAAGTAGAGGAATCCTACCCAGAATCCTCGATATCAACTCATATCATGACCTTATAGACCTGAAGGATACAACTCGCAAGGCAGATGTCCTCAAATCATAGGTCATGAGAGATATCTCTTAGCTCATCTCAGATCATAGTTTTAAATAGGTTGGTTTGAAAAACCAACCAGTCATTCACGCCATGTGCACTCTCATGTGACATCTGAAAATAGTAAATGGAGGAAGAACCTTTCCATTTAAAAAAAGTGAAGAAACAATATTTAAGAGTCCCTATAATGCACCAAATGTTTCACCATTACGATATATATAGACAACTACTCAAAAAAATAATAATCTCTGGTCTAAAACATAAAAAGGTTGATAAAATAGGAAAATACCCTTAAAGGGTTCCAGAAAAAAAGTACACGGCATGTAGAAACTACACACGGCATGTACACTCAAGCTCTTACATAAGCTTGAACTCCTACATGCCTAGCGATGTAAATATCATAGCTACCTGGAATTTCGGCCCAACAAATTCCTTGTACTCATGTTCTTCTTTCGGGCCATGTAGTTCCACATTTCTAGAGTCGTACAGGGTCTTCATAAGTAAAACTTCACGGTGTGTATCTACTGCACACAGTGTGCACTAAACAAAAACCAATAACATGTATTCCCTATTACACGACTGGACATATGGTAAATTACAACATGACTTGTACTCATAGTACATGATGTGCACTTTAGAAAATTTCTCACTTCCTGAACATACAAACACATGGCATGCGTTCATGTCTCACGCGCCGTATTGTCTAGGTTTCCAGATAGTATGCCTCATAAACTTAACCTAAACACCTATTCTTTGCAAAAAAAAAATCACGGTGTGCCAAATTACGATCCTTGGGGGGACCTAATCCAAAAAAATCAAATATTGGATTCAATGTATAGAACATAACAACACAACCTATATCACACAGTAGAAACACGATCCACCAAATATCAATCCAAGAGGGCCCAAACTCCTCAGGGACCAAATTTTGGAATCTATCTGATTCATCCATGACAGGTACCAATACACCTATCACAACATTAATCATATCTATAACGGTACCTATCACAACAACACTCATATCTTGCACAACTTATATCACAATAACATCAAATCAGTAATGCACTGTAAATGTCATGGCATGAATGTGTGACATGTGATTTCTAATTAGTGACTATGTGATGCATGAGATGGAATACCCTCATATCACCGGGTTTCAAAATCCAAAACCACAATGATATCAATAATAACATCTCAAATACAAGTGAATCACCCAACGGTGGAATCAAATGAACTGTAATAGCTCAAAATCCAAAAATCACAATTCAATTAGAGAAAATTAGGATTTTACCGATACATGGGTTAGTTACACTCGGGCACAACTAATTACCAAGTATGTAACACCCCATGATTTCATAGTATGTTATTTCTTCAATGTAATGCAATAACTTGCACTACATGCAACATTGAGTTCAACCGCATCACGACTTACCAAACTAGCCGTTCAAAAGTAGTTATGAATAGTATTAACTGAATTTTGAACATTTTATAGTCCATATAATTTTAGAATCCATATTATGAGTTTGTTAGATATAATTTAAGAACAAATTCATTTTTTTCAGATAAAATAATTATTTTTCAAAAAATGTAATTTTACCACCCTTTAATGGAGAACCCTTTTTAAATCCAATATTTGAAACTTTTATATATTAATTTTGAAAAAATAAAATTCTTATTTAGAATAAAGACATAATAATTTAGTTTTAATAAATTTTTGGTGTTTTTCTGATAACATTTATATTTGGGTGAATAGTGAAAAATACTATATTTTAATTGAAAACCAATTTTTTAATCAAAATAATTTTTATTGCTGAATTATAAATTTTAATGTTTTGGAAGTATAATTAGATTATATTTTTACCCTTTAATCCAATGTTAGTAATTGGTATTAATTTCACATTGAGATTATACATAAACAAGTGTCAATATTTTGATAATTATTGTTTCTTAAAAACACGCTATTTGTTTTGACAACGAGAATTAATATTAAATTAATAAATAAAAATTCTATTTTTTGTATTTGGTAAAATAGAATTAATTTTTGGATTTATAATATCAAAATTTTCTTTGGGTTAACGTTTTGTATTTTTATGAAAACGTTCAATTTTTTATGAATAGTGAAAAAACACCGAGTTATCGTTTAAAACTGAATTTTTATTTATATATTTATTTATTTTATTTTAATTTATTTTAGGAAAAAATAGATACATAATATCTATATAAGTGTAATGTAATTCATTGGAGTCACTTTATAATAATTTTAGATATATATAAAAAATTATAGAACTTTTCACTGTCTTTTACCCACCTCCTAGAAGAATTTGCGAATTCACACAAAACATAATTTTGCCGCATCATTGAGTGTAATTTCAAAAATCCGAGAGACACGATTGGTATCATTAACTAAAATGTGGTTCAACAAGACAAATATAATTTTTGGTGAATAGTAACTTTTTACTTTTATTTACCATGATTATAAGTAAATATGGAAATTAAGGGTAAAAATGATATTTTCATTACCCTAACACATGTCCAAATTCTATTAGATAAGTTTAATTCGACCAAAAAAACATTATGAATAAAATATGACCCTTTAGGTCCACTTGGATTAGATTAAGACATTTATTATTATTTTATTTACAAAAGAGTTAAAATCAAAGTTTAATAACTAAACCATTTTTAATATAGGGTTATACATAAGATACATTCCACTATAAATATTAATTATAAAGATAAAATGATTTCCTACATAATGGTATTTTGTTTATAATTATTATAGATTAAATAATTAAATTTAATAATGACACAATAATGATGCAGTAAATACCTTATTAATGAAACAATCAAATAAATTATATTATTAATATTAAAATAAATATAATTTCAATTTTTTTATGACATCCAAGAATTTCATAGGTGAATATGACATGTTAGGATTTATTTATAGTATTTTTTTGAATTAATCATGTAGTTACTTAAAAAAAACAAATACCAAATAGTGTCAAAATTTAAATAAAATAGTTTTTAAATCTAATATTATATTATTAATTGATATAATGGTTCTAAAAATCTAAGGATCGGACAAAAGTCTTATATAATAATATATATGACATTAATGAACCAATTGGAGTTAGATTGATAGTATATAGTATGTTTATTAACCATATAGTGTACGAATACAAGAAGACATGGTAAAAGTTAAATTATATAACTTAGAGTTAAATCTAATTATAAGGTTAAAATGGTAACATAAACTTGTCTAAATCCTATTGGTTGAAAGGATTTTGACCGATCCCCAACCTATCTTCAAAATGAATATCTTTGGAGCCGTTATAAACTGAATATGAATTTATTATAAAATAATATTTTATGTTTTTTCATAGGTTCCCCTCACCCCTCTTGTAAAAGGGAACTTCCCCTTCTATCAAATTTACACCTCCAAATACATTTTTCTCACCCAAAACCTACCCAAATATCATTCTAACTATCCTAAATTCACTCTTGAGGCCTTCTTTTGGTCAGAAATCTAACCTACGGAGCCCTTTTGATCAAATCAAAAAGAAGAACCCGAAGGAGAGGTAATGATTTCAACACCCTCTTTCAAGTTCTCTTAATCTTCGACTTACTTTTTCTTTGATGATTCTATTATAAAATAATAACTCCATTATCTTATATATATTGTGATGTTATTATAAATATGGAACCACTATCTTCATTATTCTATCCATATTATGAATGATAATGTCACCATGTGTGCGTACGTACGGCTTACCGTCCCCACGCTATGGTGTAATTTTTTTTTTAACACTATGTTATTTGGATGGATATAATGATGACTAATATGTAAATAAATAATGAAAATAACATGATAAGTCTCTGTAAAATTAATACACCATCCAATTCCACACAATTAAGGAAATGATATTTTCACTCGTGCGTACATATGGATTACCGTCTCCACGATGCGATGAGATTCATTTCCACGTTCACCATTAATCGAAGATTATAAAAAAATAAATTACTAATAAGTATGTAATATATGACATAATAAATCTACTGAAGATATATGTATTTATATATATATATATGTGTGTACTCACATATATCTCATTCACTTAGTTCCATTCAATAAGATTTGAAAACAGAGAGAGCGTTTATGGGTACGTACGGACTACCGTCTCCATAAATGGGGTTTTTAATTTCATATATATGTCTATTATACTTATTTATATTCAAAATATATATTATAAATAATTCATGATCTATATTCTGGAAGTATTTAAATCTTTATCTAAGTGATATAATCAAGAGTAATAAGTTAAAACACATACAATAAAGAAAGCGATTATTACCCGAAATGTTAATTTAACATGGAAATTATTATTAAATGGGTAGTATAAAGTCATAAATGAATCATGTATGATATAATATATATTAATATGGTTCTGTTATAATTTAACAACATACTAAGATCTTCATATAGGAGGTTAAACATACCCTCGACTAAAGGAATCATGAAGGTAAGGGTTAATTCCCCAATCTCATTATTATCCATGATTATTATTGTGCAAGTATTTACTGGGAAATTTTTATCATCCATGTTCATTTCTCTTAAAAGTTATTTAAAAATGAATATTTTAAGGATTTTTTAAAGGTACTCTTTATCATGATCATAAATTTAAATGTTTTAAATATTTATCTTTCTAAATCTTTTTAATTAATGTCCATGTTTTCAAAATGATTACAAGGATTTATTTATATGGACATGAATGATTTGAAATGATAATTCTTTTCAAAAGTTTCAAATTGGTATGGGAAACTTTGATTAAGAAATCTATTTTAAATTAATTCCATTATAAATGTGTTACTTTTAAATGATTTTACAAAAAGGTTATTTCTCTCCAAAAGTTTTACTTTTCATTTTCAAATTTGTTAGCATCATTTATTTGATATTATTTTTGATTGAGGAAGATTTAATATAATAAATTCTTACATATTTTATTGAATTAGTTATGATATGTTTGACAGTGGAAGTTATATTTTTATATCATTCATGGTTTATGGTTAAAGTATTTACATTTTTATGCTAGTTTTAATACCAATGTTTATGTTATATTTCAAAATTTTCATATGAGGAATGTATTGGACATAGTAAGTGATGGGTGAATCCTGATATAGCTCCTCGATGCATCAGTAGGTCTCATGAGAAAACTAGACGTGGAATTGGTCGAGGCCTTTCCCAATTTAATATATGGTTTTTGCCGAGGCCTTAATCATTTTTATACGTCTTGGCAGAGGCCTTGACAAAATCTTTCAGAATGTCTGGAATTATACAGTCCCTCATTATGAAACTAATATTGATAGTTCATGTGGTTATTCAACTAGTAGAATACCCATGACTATGTTTTATTATGGAATTATTTACTCAGCTAATATTCATTCCATAAAATTATTAATGCTTATTATTGGTAAAGGTATGTGGTTTCAATTATTCACCATTCTTAGTATTTATGTTATCTTCCACTGTATTTCTTACCCTTACTGAGCGTTTGCGCTCACCCCTTTATGATGTTTCATTTTCATAGGACTCCAAGAAGTGTTTTATGATTGATAAGCACGGTTAATCTATGTGATTAATGGCGGTATCAAAGGATCATTTACATTGTGTTTTATAATTTAATGTGTAATGTAACATTCATGTATGTAATTTAGTTTCCAACAATGATAAACTGATCAGTCCTTCATGACTTGATTCTTTGTATTCATTCCAATGTATTAAAATAATTCACCGAATCTGGGTAACTGGGGTAGGGGCACTACAATTGGTATCAGAGGAAGTTTAGAAATATCCTTGGAAGATATATTTAGATAAACTCTCTGTATAGCACATAATCCTAAGATAGACTTTGAGGATTGGTATAGAAGGACTTCCTAGAATTTTGGTAATGTAGATATTTTGTGAGTTTTCGAAGAAAATACATCCATGTCTGGATACGAGCAGGTAGAGAGGGATCTGACATAGATGTACCTAGGGGTAAAACCTAAGAACACCACTTTGATCTAGACTCGAACGGGAACTGGTGGATGACAACAGGCCTTGCTGCACTCTTGGTTACAACACTCTCAGGGGATATACTTAGGATAATTCTCATTTTCTTTACGAACCACTGTGAAGGTTTTTTGAGTATATTCCTCTTCAAAGAAAACATTTATGTGATTATGGATTATATCCATAAAATTTTCAATTTACGTTAGGTACTTTATATTTTTGGAATTATTAATTGAAATTCAGAAACTGACCTACTGATTTCCATTGTTTATAAATGGTGCCTAGTAGAAGGACTGAGAAATCCAGAAATACGTATGATCCAAAGAGTAATAAGGGTCATATCATTCATGGTATTAAGCCAAAATTTTGAAAGGAAAAAGTTTCCCACGTATTATCATCATATGAATAAATAATATCATGTGTTAATAAGATCAGTGAAGAATTATATGAATCCTATGGATTTGAAGGGAAGCCAAAGAAGAAAAGGATGGTAGAAATAAATATGGATAAAGGGAACAAAGGGAAGAAGAATTTTCCAATATGTGATAAATATTGAATGAATCACCTTTTTAAATTCTTGAAGGGAATGGGAGTTTTTTATAAGTGTGGAGAAACTGACACCAAGTACATGATTTTAAGGGTAATAAAAAGTTTTCAAATGTAAAATGCTTCATCTACAATGCGTTGAGACACTACATGAATCAATGTCCCATTAATAAGAGTATACCATAAATGATGTTATTGGATAATAATCAATGTAAGGTTTCTACCTCACCACTTGAAAGGTGGATTATCAAGAATCAATAAAAATGAAGGCCTTCGGGCCATTGGAGGATAATAATCAAGTTATGATACTACCCCAGATGAAGAAGAATGACTAGTGTTATTATGTTATTATTATATAATTATTTCATTTGAGTGTTGTATCAACATTATAATGATTACATGAATTATGGATATAAATAATGATTGTACTGTAGTACTATTTTATTGAGGATTTGAGATTATATGGTTCTAAGAAAAGTGATTTAATAATAAGCTACACTTTTTGGAAAATAAATGGTTGAAGTAAAGGTAATCCTTAATATGGTCTTGATAACGAGGTAGTGATTTTGGAATAATAGATGGTTGATTTTGGTAATTCAGGATGTTGTAGTGTCGTAAAAAATACACGATGATGGCGTTCACATGTTATTACCTGGAAAAAAGTATCCTCATTATATTTAACTTACTTATAAACATTGGACTGAGAGTTTGGATATAACTATTTTGGATAATAATAATGGTTGGAATGGATTATGATTGAAAATGGATACTATTGTTAAGGTTATTTTTGTATTTCCATAAAAAGGATAACCCAGAGGTCGGGTGGCAACCCGTCATGTCTGGAAAGGCCATGAGACTTGAACCCGCAACCGAAGGGAGGCAAGGGTGTATCACATATCACTAACCCTCGTGATGTCCTGGATTGTATAATGTAGTTTTTTAAAGGGTATGATAGGTGAATTATAAACTCATTATTTTTGGAACCCTATATGAATAGGATAAATGGAATATATTTTTTTAAATTCTTTTAGAGTGAAAGATGAGTTTGTGGTAGGAATTAGTTGAAGGATGAAACTCTAATTGTCAAGTATATATATATATATATATATATATTTACCTTTTATTTTATGGATAAATTAATTATTATACTCTATGACAGTGATATTAAAAAAAAATATGTTATCCTAATACCTTACGTTTTTTTGAACCGATTGTATTTTAAATCATCATCGATTGGTGGCTTTGAGGCCCACAATTCTACAATTGTTTGTGATTGTTGACCTTAATCACCCCGAATAAATATTTAAATTTTTCCTCCAATTATGTGTCTCTAATTTCCATCAATTTTATCCTAATTGAGATCATAATTTGGTGGCGACTCATTCATTCCCCTTTTTCACTTATTAAGACTAAATTTTATTAACCCAATTTCCGATGTGGGTTTTCCCACAAAGGTATTTTCTATTTTCAACCTTTTATTTATAAAGAAAAATTTCAAATTGCGAGGATGCAATTTATTGAAGGAGGGACGAATGTAAAACCCCAAAATTTCATAGTACGTTATTTATTCAAAGTAATGCAATAACTTTCACTATACGCAATACTGAGTTCAAGCGCATCACGACTTACCAAACTAGCCATTCAAAAGAAATTATGAATAATATTAACTAAATTTTGAACTTTATATAATCCTTATAATTTTAGAATATATATAATGAGTTTCTTAGACAAAATGTAAGGACAAATTCATTTTTTTCAGATAAAAGAATTAGTTTTTAAAAAATGAAATTTTACAACCCTTTAATGGAGAAACCTTTTTAAATCCAAAATTTTAAACATTAATATATTAATTTTGAAAAAATAAACTTCTTTTTTAGAATATGGACATAAGAATTTAGTTTTAATAAATATTTGATGTTTCTCTGATAACATTCATATTTGGGTGAATAGTGAAAAATACTATATTTTAACTGAAAACAAATTTTTAATCAAAATAATTTATAGTGTTGAATTAAACGTTTGAGTGGTTTGGAAGTATAATTAGATTATATTTTCACCCATTAATCTAATGTTGGTCATTGAAATTAATTTCACATTGAAATTATACATAAACAAGTGCCAATCTTTTGATAGTTATTGTTTTTTTAAAAACACGCTATCTATTTTGACAACGAGAATTAATTTTAAATTAATAAATGAAACATATATGTTTTGAATTTTTTAAAATAAACTTTATTTTTTATTCATAATATCAAAATTATCCTAGGGTGAAGTTCTTGAATTTTTTTGAAAACGTTCAATTATTGATGAAAAGTGAAAAAACATTGAGTTATCGTTTAAAACCGAATTTCTATTTAAATAATTATGTTTTATTCAATTATATTTTAGGTAAAAATAGATACATAATATTTATATATGTTCAATGTAATTCATCGAAGTCAATTTATAATAATTTTAGATATATAAAAAATTTTATAGAACTTTTCACCGTCTTTTACCCACATCTTAAGAGAATTTGTGAATTCACATAAAACATAGTTTTACCACTTTTCTGAGTGGAATTTCAAAACTCCTAGAGACATGGTTGATATTAGTAAGTAAAATTTGATTCAATAAGATAAAAATAATTTTTGTTGAATAGTAACTTTTTACTTTTATTTACCATGGTTAAAAGTAAATTGAGTAATTAAGGGTAAACTTTATATTATTATTAACCTAAAACATGTACTAATTTTATTGGATAAGTGTAATTAGACCAAAAAAAACATTAGGAATAAAATATGACCCTTTAGGTACACTTGGATTATATTAAAACATTTATTATTATTTTATTTAAAGTAGGGTTAAAAGAGTTAAAATCAAAGTTTAATAACTAAACCATTTTTAATATAGGGTTATACATAAGACAAATTCAACAATAAATATTCATTACAAAGATAAAACTATTTCCTACAAAATGGTATTTTATTTATAATTTTTATTTATTAAATAATTAAATTTTTTATTGACACGATAATGATGCATTAATTACCTTATTAATGAATCAACTAAATAAATGGTATTATAAATATTAAAATAAATATAATTTAAAAGTTTTTATGACATAAACTAATTTTCTTGGTGAATATGGCATTATAGGATTAATTCAATATATTTTTTAAGTAATCATTCTGTTATTAGTTTAACAAAAAACAAATACCAAATACTGTAAAAATTGACCTAAAATAGTTTGTAAAACAAATATTATATTATTAAATGATATAATGGTCCTAAAAATCCATGTTTCGGCCAAAAGACTTATATAATAATATATATGACATTAATGAACCAATTGGGGTTCTATTTGAAGTATATTGTAATTTTATTAACAATATAGATTAAGAATACAAGAAGTCATGGTAAAAGATAAATTATTTAACTTAGAGTTAAATCTAAATGATAAGGTTAAAATAGAAACCTAAACTTTTCTAAAACCTATTGGTTGAGAGTATTTCGACCCATATCCACCATAGACTATAAATAATTCACTTTGGAGCCATTAGTAACCGAATATAAATTTATTATAAAATAATAATCTATGTTTTTTCAAAGGTGCCCATCACCCCTCTTATAAAAGGGCACTTCCCCTTCTCTCAAATTCACACCTCCAAATCCATTTTTCTCAGCCAACCCCTGACCAAATATACTAATAACTATCCTAAATTCATCCTAGAGGCCTTACATTGGTCATAAAGCCATCTTATGGATTCCTTTTGATCAAATCAAAAGGAAGAACCCGAAGAAGAGGTAATGATTTCACCACCCTCTTTCAAGTTCTCTTATTCTTCCACTTACTATTTCTTTGTTGTTTCCATTAAAAAATAATAAATCTAGTATCTTATAAATACTGTGATGTTATTATAAATATGGAACAAATATATTCTTTATTCTATCCATATTATGAATGATAATGTAACCATGCGTGCGTACGTACGACTTATCATTTCTACACCGTGGTGTAATTTGTTATTCCACACTATGTTATTTGGAAGGATATAATGATGAGTAAGATGTATATAAATAATGAAAATAACATGACAATGTCTCTTTTAAATTAATATACCATCAAATTTGATACCTTTAATGAAATGATATTGTCTCTCGTGCGTACGTACGGATTATCGTCTCCACGATGCGATGAGATTCATTTCCACGTTCACCATTCATCGATAATTATAAAAATATATATTACTAATAATTATGTAATATATGACATCATAATTATACTGGATATATATATATATATATATAATATGTACTTACATATATCTTACTCACTTAGTTCCGTTCAATACGATATGAAAACAGAGACAAAGTTTATGCGTACGTACGGACTACCGTCTCCATAAACAGTTTTTTTTCATTTCAAATATATGTCTATAATAAATATTTATATTCTAAATATATATGATATATAAATCATGTTTTATACTTTGGATTTATTTAAATCTTTATCTAAGTGATACAATCAAGAGTAACAAGATAAAACATGTACGATAAAGAAAGTGATTTTTACCCGAAATGTTAATTTATCATGGAAATTATTATTAAATGGGTAGTATAAAGTCATAAATGAATCATTTATGATATCATAAATATTAATATGTTTCTGTTATAATTTAATAACATACTACGATCTTCATACAAGAGGTTAAATGTACCCTCAACTAAAGGAATGTTCATGGTAAAGGTTAATCCCCCAATCTCATTATTATCCGAGATTGTTTATGTGTAAGTATTTACAGGGACATTTTTATCATCCATGTCCATTTTTCATAAAAATGATTTCAAAATGAATATTTTAAGGATTTTTGAAAGGTACTCTTTATCAAGATCAGAATTTTAAATGTTTTAATGATTTATCTTTCTAAATCTTTTTAATTAATGTCCATGTTTTCAAAACGATTTTAAGGATTTATTTATATTGACCTGAATGTTCTAAAATAATAATTCTTTTAAAAAGTTTTAAAGTGGTATGGGTCTCTTTGAATCAAAAATATATTTCAAATTACATCCTTTATAAATGTGAGACTTTTAAATGATTTTACAAAAAGATAATTTCTCTCAAAAAGTTTTACTCGTCATTTTAAACTTTGATAGCATCATTTACTAGATATTATTTTTGATTGAGGTTGATTTATTATAATATAATATTCTATATTTTATTGAATAAGTTATGATATGTTTGACTGTGGATGTTTTATTTTTATACCATTCATGGTTTCTGGATAAATTATTGAAATTTCGTATGCTAGTTTTAATATGAAAGTTTATGTTATATTTCAAACTTTACATATGAGGAATGTTATGGACTTAGTAAGTGACGGGTGGAGCCCGCTATATCTCCTTGATGCATCGGTAGGTCTCATGAGACAACTAGATGTGGAATTTCCTAAGGATTTTCCCAATTTGATATATGGTTTTAGCCGAGGCCTTAATCATTTTTAGACGTCTTGGCCGAGACCTTGAAAAAATGATTCAGAATGTCTGACATTATACATTCCCTCATTGTGTAAATAATATTGATGGTTCATCTACTTATTCAACTAGTAGAATACCCATAAAAATGTTTTATTATGTCATTATTTACTTAGCTCATATTCCTTACATAAAAGTATTTATTTTTATTATTGGTAAAGGCATGTGGTTTCAATTATTCACCATGATTAATATTTATTTTATCTTCCATTGTATTGCATACACTTAATGAGTGTTTGAGCTCACCCCTTTCTTATGTTTCATTTTCCTAGGACTCCAAGAAGTTTTTTATGATTGATAAGTAGGGTTAAGCTATGGGATTAATGGGGGTCTCAAAGGATCATTTATGTTGTGTTTTATCTTTTAATGTGTAATGAAACGTTCATGTATGTAATTTATTTTCCACGACTGCTAAACTGATCGGTCCTTCGGGATATTATTCCTTGTATTCATGCCAATGTATTGAAATAATGCATCGACTCTGGGTAACTGGGGTCAGGGCATTACAAAATATCATTTCCTTCTTATCTCTACCTAATGTCTTCAAATAGTATGAAAAACTAGAAACATCCATTGATAACAATTTGTAACATACCGGATCCGGATGCCACTCAACTGGTTCCTCATATCTGGTTGAACACATAGCCTCAAGCACATCTCCCCCACTTGCAGAGGTTGATGAATAGAAGCGAAGGCCTAGGAGTTATCATGGGGAGGCTATTCCCTCCTTGGTAGAGTAAAAAACAATCTATAAAATAATGATTCAACAGAAAAAGAAATAATACCATTCAAAAGAAATAAACTATGGGAGACAGATAAGATAAAAAACCAAGCATCATTCTATAAAAAAGATGATGTTGCGTGCTATATTCTATGAAAAATTCCAAAACAAGGACACCATAGTAATCAACAATATATGTTACAAATAAAAAGAAAACAAAAATAATCTAAGAATCATCACAAGGCTCGGATTGGTCACATGCTATCATTGTCCTAATATACAAATCATGTACCTGTAGCAGGGTGCTTTCCTTGATCAACAGTAACAATCATATAATCATTTTTGGCGCAAAAGAATGTACGAAACAGGGTGTGAGACTAAATCCCATTAGACAACCACCCAAGGTTTGTTCCAAAATATCAGGGGATATATATAATAGGCAGTGTACAATTGTGAAAGCAGTAAGTAGTGGGATCTCAAAATCAAGAACAACATAAGTCTCATAAGAAAAGGTACAAAGAATAAGTGATGAATGAATCCAGCCTTGTGATTTGGCTTTCCAAACACATCATGAGTCATCCATTACATTTTTGAAGTTCATTTATTTATATAAAAGTCTCAAGGTCCAACCTAGGCCCGATGACTCTTCATTTATGTAACAGTATGCTCATGACATAAACATCATTTGGTCATTTTACAATGGAGCCCAGGCTTGGTATCCCTTAATGGATCCTAGGTTTGCTTAGAAATTTAAAAAATCTTCAATGAGCATGACCATCATATCATGGCTCACTCACGAACCTTATATAATTACCTCTTGACCTCATCCATTGTCTTTTAACCAAGACCCTCATTCACCCAAGGTATACATAAGGTTAAATCAGTGACCTGAGCCCAACCTTATCTTTTAACTGAGCCTGTGGCAAGCTCATTTCTAATTATCCCACTTTTTTATATAATTCAATTCCATATCAAAAGAATCACATGTAAATTAAACTATCACATGTCATATCATTTAGACAAATCACATGGGAACAGTTCACATAACAAGTATCACATGAAAATAAATCTATTTCATTGATTACGAATTTAATTATCTCACTTGGGGAATTCATATCACATAAGAAGTTCATTTTAACAACCCACGAATGGTAATTCAAGTCGATCCTTTTTGTCATTCTCGACTGAATGTCCATTTTAGGGAAACACACCCAAGGGGTGGCCCTAAATCATGGTTCATAACCCTAAACATTATTTCAAAACATCTAATTAATTACCTAATCATTAATATAAAATAAAAGGGTTCATTATTAAATCTAGTGACAAGTTAAAAGTGGGCATGCAGAACATCAACATATATAATCAAGATGAAAATACAAAAAGGCACAAGACCACCTACCTCTTGCTAATATGACTCTTATCATATAGTTTCATCCCTAAAATTGACCAAGAATGTAGTCGATCTAAAAAAAGAGAAATAAAACAAAACCATTAATAACTATATTGAAAGATGAAATTTGAGAGAAAGGATTTGGAGGCATAATGAACTTACTTTGAGGATTCTAGTGGATCCAAGGGTGTTCGAATCAGATATTGGATAAAAAATAGGAGCCAAACCCTCATTCGGATTTTATGGACATTCCATACACAGAAAAAGAGTTGATTCTATCCATCTAGCACAAAATGATGCTACTGCCTAATTTAACAAAAAAAAGTACACTCTGCATAGTAGTAAATACATGTCTTATCTATACAAACCCTGGCCATGTAATTACATGGTCATGTTCTAGGATGGTATGATGTAAATCCTCATAACACGAAATGTTTTTGAAAATACACAGTGTGTAATTCCCAGTAACATCATGTACTAGGACTGTAGCCATACATTGATATATTCTTATGCTATTTTATTAAGTAGAAACTGAAAAGGAATGATCCATACCTCAAGGGAAGAATCATGTTCTTACAAACTTCCCCCCTTAAATAAATTTATCCCTGAATTTCTCATCCAAGTGTGGTGAAGGAACATTAAAGAATAACTCTGACCATTTCGACCGTACCTTGGCTCCCCTCTCCCAAGTCTTGTCTTGTACTCATCCATGCATCAATAGCACACATAATAATGGAATAGACCTTCTATTCAGAACCTTTATCCTACGATATGAAATTAATATAAGATTCTCCTCATAGGACGCCTCTACATCTAACTCATCCTCTTTGGGATGAAATGAGGTAGACATACCTTAAAAGTAACATCCCAATTATGAAACATGGATGTTTCCGTGCATATCCCTATACCTATGGGGTAACTAAAATAGATAATAAATCGACTAGACTATCTCTAGAATCTAAAATACCAGACGTATCTTGGTGAAATCATACCCTATATCATGATTCTCTTGTGTCCCAACCTTGGTGAAACAAGTTTGAAAAATCCAACTCTGCCTTTGAACTCTATAGGTTTTATGCAGTGATCGAAAAAATATTTCTTAATGAGACTGCATAGTAGTCATAAGCTTTTGAATAACATGAACGTGTTTAGTGGTCTCCTGGACAAGATGAGGTCCCATCATAGCTTCCTCTCCTACCTCTAGCCAACATAAGGGTTATCAGCATGACCTATAAAACAAATCCTCATATTATTCCATCTGATAAGAATCTTGAAATATATTGTTATAGGAGAACACATCTAAGGGCATGTGTTTTGTACAAGAAACCATGAAATTTAGGATTCATGGTCGAAGCATGTCCTACAGAACTTGAATCGTGTGATATGACTTGTTACCAATCCGGGGGTGGTAAGCTATGCTCAGAAACTCTTGTGTCCCCAGCACCCTCTGTAGACCTTTCTAGAAATGAGAAGTAAAACATGCATCCCTATCAAAAATGATATAATGCAGGACCTAGTGAAATAATATAATCACACAGATGTACATCCTTCCAAGCTCATGAACACTGAAGGTTTGCTTGATTGGTAGGATGTGTGAAACCATCATGAGTCTGTTAAGGAAAATTCAAATGGAATTATTAACATAACATTCCCACCATTGAAAAAATCCACCAAGTATTCCCCTGAGCATTCTAGTGATGCTACCAACATAATTTTCCTTTATCTAGGTGAACTCGAACATAACTATGTTATTATCAATAGATTCATAACAAAGAATGGTTGAACCCCGATCGACCTCATCATAACCGGTAAATATATCATTCATCGTAAGACATTGAGTACTTTCAAATCACACCAACCTTAAACTGGTGATGTTTTCAAACTATTTCACTCAAACTATACATCAGGAACAAGAAGGATAAGGAGTTAAACTATCACTGGATGGCATATCTCTAAAACATCCATCTTAGGAGGTCAGTGTGTTGCAACTAAAACACAATGCCTTCTCCCAAAGCACTATGTCTCCACAAGGAACTAGTTCACCAAAGACCATACCTATCGCTCGATGATGGTCCTTTTTGAATCCATCGACATATCATTAAAAAGGGTCATGCAAGAACATGAGAAAATCAAAAACTAGATCCATCCCACTAGAATCATTACCCCTTTTCAAATCATCACATTTGAGTCCGACTATAAGTCTGATATAACATCAGATTCATCAACTCAGAGTCCAATGAACTCACCAAGGTGGTACATACTTTCTGGTACATGTGAGACTTTGGTAAAAGGCCATATTTCTACAAAATAACACTAATTAAACCAAGAGTGGAATCTCCCTAGTGGTCAAATCAAAGAAATAAATAGGTGTAATACCCCGACCCCATATTCCTAGTGCTGGTGGAATATTTCATTACTTTGGAATGTTTACAAGAAAGTCGCATCCTCAAATACTGATTAGTTTAATTGTTTTGGGAAACTAGATACATATATATGTTTAGTATTAAAACATTAAAGGGAAAAAAATTAAAAAAATTGCATTGAAAACTCCAACAACTCCAAGATTATCCCTACATGTTATTCTTAATAAACTTCTTCATGTCCTACTAAAATGAATCATATGAAAGTGGTGATCTAAAATGCCCTGTTAGGGTAATAAATACAGTAGAATATATCATAAACCTGTAAATTAGCCATGATTAATAACTAAAAAAACATTCATATAAAAATATATACTTGCTCAAAATATTTTATGAATAAGAGATAAATAAATATTACCAAAATAAAATAATATCATGGGTATTAAACTAGTCAAATAATGACATGAACTAAAAATTTTTAACTTCCTAATGAGGTAAATTCATATACCAGACTTTATGAAACATAACAACAAGGCCTCATCCAAATCATCTAAAAATGATTAAGGCCTTGGCCAAAACTATATTTTAGAATGGTAAAGGCCTTAGACAAGTCCATATCTATTTGTCTCATGATACCTATTGATTCACCAAGAGGCTATATTGGGACCCACCCATCACATTCTATGTCAAATTCCTTCCTCATATGAAAGGGTTGAACAAAATGAATATATAAATTCATATTGAAACTAACTAATTAATTGTTAATATATTTATCCAATTATTAAATATAAACACTTGCCATTTGGAGTAATATGGTGAATGGTCTCAAGATCGCAAATACAAAGTCTAATTAATCATAATCCCTTAAGAAATATAGAGTAGATGATATCATAAAAAATAAACCTCAATTATGTACAAAATTCAACTATGTATTTTGACAGAGATGAAGACATTCTTAAATGATACCATTGAAAAACTCTTTAAGAAATAATCCTTAAACATTAAAATGTGTCTCATAACACCCTGAAACATTAAAATAATAATAATATATAATATAATGAGAATAATGATACTATTTATATGATATAAAAATGGTCATTACATATACCACATTCTTGGAATATTTGGTGAACAAGGATAATAACTCATAAATGTTAATGATATATGAGATAAATATTGATTACCTTCTAAGGAAGAGTTTTTCTTGAAAATAATTTTTATTTTTTATGAAAAAATATTGTAAACATGTATATCACAGAAAAGAAATGTTTTTGATGTAAAAATTTTATTTTAGTAATAAATGTTGTTCTATTAGGTAAAATGGACTGTTAATGATGATTTAAAAATAATACAATTTAGTGCAGTTTAAAAAAATTATTAAGTATATTTTAAAGTGGAAAGCCTTGTTTTATTTCATAAAAATATAAATGAACCAATTTATTTTTTCATTCAATAATATTTTATTTTAGAAATATAATTATTGATTAAAATATATTACAAATTACACTTCAAAATAGGTATGAATTTGAGAAGTTCCCTCAAATCGAGGTTGTATTTTAGGAAGATGTTTTTGAAAGATTCTTTTAGAAAATGTAAATAAAAATAAAATAAAGAAGGATTATTATTTTTTAAACATATATAAAACATTCAAAAATAGTTTTTTAGGAGTAAATAAGAATAAATAATAATTTTAGTGAGGTAAGTGGTAATAATAGTAACCCGAATGAAAATGCAGGATCGGGTAGAAATCCCTTACCACTTTGTGATCAATCAATTCATATTCCTAAATATTAATAATATTCAAATGATAAATTGAATAAATTGAAAATAAATATATTCATTATATGTTACATAAATGGTCATTATACATACACCATAAACAAGTAATGGAAGTGAATAAGAAATATCTCACAAAAAATGATGTGAGATGAGGAAACCCTATTTATGTCCAAAGATGTTACCCATTAAAACATAATGACCTGAATAATCAAATTTTGGTTCCTTAATTTATAAATAAATAAAATATTATTCATTTAATTTATTTATTATAAACTTATTAAGTTCATTAAAGGACTTTTTTGATGGTTTAAGATGTTCAATTTTATTGTTCGGGTCGGCTTGTATCATGATCAGTATATTTATAAACATGAATGGAGAATCGTGTAAAATGAGGATGGTTTTAGAGAGTTGAAGTTATATGTTATCAGTGAACATTGGAATGCTAAATGATTTTAAATTTCATTTGGTTACTTGTAGTGAAGATGAATCATCATATTATTTATTTAATGATAACTGGTTGGGTTCATTGGTGGATTTTGTACACAACAAACTCATTTTCATTTTAAATAAAAAAACACATGTAAAAAAATATTCCAAAACAATAGATGAAAATATATATATATATATATATATATTATATTTTGGTTAAATAATAATACAGGTTTCTTGGCCAGAATTTATTACGGTAACATAAATTGAAAACCCATCATCCTTGAATAGGGAAAATTATCACATCTGTGATGGTATTTTTTTTACTACTAGCATAAAAATAAGGGTAAATAAGAGATGATAATATCATATTAAACAATCATAAAAACATTATAGTACATGTAGATTAATGGAGTTGTCAAAAATTTTGTTGAGGAGAGGTGAGGATAGAAATGAAAACAATGGAATTTTGAAATAAAATAAACGAATTGAAAAGAGAAATTGACCACTTGAATTAATCTTCCTTGAGAGCATATTTATGGGAGATTATTTCTTATTTGGAGGATAAAATGGGTGAAAAACACGGGAGAGGATCTTGGGGGATATTCGGGGAGAATTTAGACAAGGAAAAAGGCTTGAGAGGATAGAAGATAAGAGGGACTGAGGGGGGGGTTATAGTGGAAGAGAGTAGTGATTTTTGATTATCTTATTAATTGTTTTATTATTTTTCTCAATACAAGAAAAAAAATTAATTCTTATTACCAAGAATTGTAATAAGTTTATTTTAATTAGAAACAAGTGTTCTAACATCATCCATGTTACTTGGAATACTGAATTTAATTGATAATGTATATATACGGTAAATTACTGTATTTAACTATTCACAAAAATTTCAAATATTTCAGAAAAAATACCAAAAATTCACCATAGATATATTCAATGTTTAGAATGAAAAAATGAGATCCATTTTATCAAAATAATTTTCTAAATATTATAAATTTAATTGTTAATTTAAATTGTTACATAATCGAAAAATACAGTTTTAAAACAATAACTGATTTTATAATTCCTTGAAAAATAAACTATGGTCTTATTAAATTATTCTAAAATTACTTAAAAACAAAATATTTATTTTGGACCCCATTCTATTATCATTAATTAATACAGTAAATTAAAATTGTAATTAAATATTTATCACTTACAAAAATATGAATACCTAATTAATAATTTATTAAATATTCTACTTCATTTATAAGTTGTGTAAATTATATTTATACAATCACTGGTGATGTTAATATTAATAAATTTCATATTAATATTCATAAGTGTACATTAATATTCATAAGGGTACATTATTATTCACCAAAATTTATGTTGATTCTATCAGACTCTAAATATCTTCATGAACGAAACCGTGTATGTAATTTTTTCAAAATTCAAATCATAGAAGTTTCAAAATGATATTTATTAGTTTGGTTATAGAAAGTGTTTCCTTGAGGAGACTTAGGGTTTCATGCATTAAATTGTAAATTTATTTTCAAAACCTTGGGGTGATACATTCTCCCCTACCTACAAAAATTATGTCCTTGAAATTTGAAATTGATCTTCCAAAGTTAATGGTTGATACATGAAAATTACGATTTGGGAAAGCAACATCAGGAATATAGTCAGCATATCTTCTTAATAAGATGGAATGTGAGTTTCACAGGTTACTACAAAACAAAACATTTAAATTGTAAAAGATATGTATATGGAAAATAATATAACCATCATGTTCTAATGGAGAGAGATATAGAACATGACCTTTAGGATGTTAACATTGAAATGGCCATAAATCTAAGATGATATAAATAACCAGAAGGTTATATGATAACATTTTTTCTTGTTTCAAAATCCTTTACCTAATGATGGGAAATTATCTCACTCTATAATAAATTATTGAAATATAATTAATTTATTTGTTTCTACAAACACAATATTATCATTTAGGTGTGCCTTTAGATATTACTACTTCATTTCATGGAACATGTTGTAAAGACCCATAAAATTCAAGGAATTTTTTTTCTTTATTTTCATGAGAATTTTAAAAGAACGCAGTTTCTGAAAGCACCTGATTCCGAGACCCGGTGTGCCCAGAATCATTTTCTGAAGTTTAGCTTGGGTATGTTCAGTGAACGAATGAGCGGGTTTTTCAAACTTTTGGACCGGTGCTCGGAATCGAATTCCGAGGGCACCGATGGAATCGCAGTGCCGATAATTTCTTAGAAACACCTTTTCCGGAGTTGCGTATTCTCGGGTGTGGTTTTTAATTTTTGGTGTTAAGTTAAGTAATAAAATAAAAGTGGTGTGACAATTTATTTTATTTTACTTAAAGCGGCTTAACCTAAGTCAAGAAGATAAGGTGGGACCCACAATATCCTACCCACTTGGTAGGATATTTGTGAGGTGGGGCCTGCAAAAGCCCCACTGTTTCTTTCCTTCTAATTAACACACCCATACCCCCCCTTTTAATGAAGTCAAACCATGCGTTTATTCTGGTAAAGAAACACCTCATTAATTTGGGCAGGTAAATCGTTAAAATTAATTCATTAAATTAATTGTTCATTTCATTTATTGTGATTTTCAAACGTGGCATGTGCGTTAATAAAATAATACAACTCTTATTTTATTTCTATTGGAACTTGCTGCGTGGAGAGGATTCGGAGAAAAGTCTTCTCCTTCGACGAAGAACACGAAGAATGCGAGGAACGCGAAGAACATGAAGAATGCGAAGAATGCACCAATCTCCGACGAAGAATGCCAAATCCTCGGAGATCGAATACGCGACGTCGTGTACCGCGACGTCAACAACACTTCTTCCGCGATGCTTCTTCCACGACACCTTCCTCCGCGACGTGCTTTTCCGCAACGAACCCTCGCTCGATGACACTTGAGGTAGGGGTTTATTTTGTGATTACGTCTGTCACCATCTTCCTTTCTTTTTGAGCCGCCTGATATTGCAATTATGGGAGGAGGTCGGACCACACGAACAAGGCCAACCCTCCTCCCCCTTGTTGGTTTGATTTTGATTGTGGCACGAGCAAGGAAATGCGGTGCCAAAGCACCGCGCGGAAAATATTAAAGAAAGGGAAGAAGCGCAGTGCCGTCGCGCCGCGTCGTTGAAAACGCCCCAAAGATGCGGCGCCGTTGTGCCACACTGGAGAACTACGAAAGCACCGCGGCTGGAGTTTGGCCACGGTGGAGGGGCGCGACACCATCGCACAATGGCGGACGGATCAACACCGCCTCTTGGGCCGCGGCGGAGCGGGGAGACCGGCGGCCAGTTCCGGGCCGCCGGTGCCAGAGCATGCGGACCGGCCCTTGCAGGTCCCGTGGCGGCAGCAGCTGGCCGGCCGGAGTGGGCCGGCCGGTCAGGGGGAATCCGGGGGTTTGTAACCCCCGGTTGGCCAGTGGAGTGGCCCCCCAAATGGGGTCCGCGGTTTCTCCACGTGGGGGCAGCGTGCCCTCTGCCCGCTTTGCTCGGCTGTAATAGCCGAGCTGACTGCCTGGCCACCCGGCCAGTGCCAGCGCACCCGGTCGAGCCGCCGGGCTAGGCCGGACCTCCCAGGCCGGGCTGGGCCACACCAGCCGGGCCGGGCTGCGCCCAAGCAGGCTGGACCCAGACCCGGTTCGGGCCGACCCTGGGGGTATCGGGCCGGGATGGACCGGGCCCGAACCCCCTAATACCGAACCTCCTTCTATCGGTTTCCCATAACATGAGCTACGTGCCTCTGATCGACACACCTTCAGTTGAGTAGCGATCCTTGTATCAGGGCGGTCGTTTCAGTACATTACACTAAGGGTTTCGGAGAACTTTGGGTTCGGCCGGGTTGGTTCGTACATGAAACCAACTGGGCCCTCGGAGCAGAAACACTTATAACTTGAGCTCCGGACGTCCGATTGACGTGCCGTCGACTTTTTTGGATTCCTCTTTGTGAGAAAGACCTTTTGGCTAACTCCTCTTGAGGATTGGTTGCAGGTGGAGTACGGTCAGGTTTGTTTTGACCTAAAAACCAACCGGGCCCCTGGGACGAAAAAGCCAATAACGCTCCGACTGGGCGTCAGATTGACGCGCCGTCTGTGACGTTGAGTTCCTGTTGACGATACAGAACTTTTGGATATATCAAATCTGAAATTTGTGTCAGTTGATGTATCGGTCATTCAGCTCATGGAGCGAACCCTCCCAAATGATCTTTCTGTGTGCGGGAAGCCTAGAGCTGGCTGCGACTTTCGACGACGACGACTGTACAAAAATCCTCCGTGGATTCGATGGCGATGACTACAGCACTCAGCAATCCTACGTGGGTCAGTGCTACCGATCCTGTGTGGGTCAGCGATCGGCGGTCCTGTGTGGGCCAGTGCCTATAGATCCTCTGTGGGTCCAATCATGTGTGGGTCATTGCGGGGGTTAGTTACCTATCCATCCTGTGTGGGTCAGATCCTGTGTGGGTCATTGTAGGGGTTAGTACCTATCGATCCTTTGTGGGTCATTGCAGGGGTTAGTACCTATCGATCCTTTGTGGGTCCGACAACTTAGATGAATCAGTGGCTATATCTGATCATCTCTATCATCATACGAAGAAGTATACCTTTGTGAGATGAATCTTGACTTGCTTTCCTATGTGGATTACATTATGCTTTCCTGTGTGGATTCTGTTGTGCTATCCTGTGTGGATGTGATCGAACTTGGGCTTGGATGTTTGAGCAAATTGGAAATGATGAATTAGGTATATGTGTGGGTGTATACCTAAGTAGCGCCGGATGTTACTTCTTGATTGTATCTTACCTATGTGGATTATCCTTTGTGGATTCTGGGAGACCTTCTGGGGTCTCGGGGTTCCCACTGAGTAGCTTATACTCACCCCTGCACGGGCTATGCCCACACTATGTTGTGTTGGTTGCAGACGATGGACAATGCTGATCACGGTTGGGTCTTGCGGAGCAGGTCGGTACCCGGAGGTGGACCACTGAGCGGGACGTACTCGGAAAGGACGACTGGACCCAATGAGCCGTGGAGGCTATCTGTACTCACCCTTCAGGTGGGAGTTCTAGGGGACATCTTGAGGCTGTGGCTTTACTTTCAGGTTCTATTTTCCCTTTCTAGTTGTACTTTACTTTCAGTTTGGGTTTGTATACTGGCCCACTTACTCTTCCGCACTTACTTTTGTATTAGTTTTTACGTAGTGTTTACTTCTAATACTTTCTTGCTCTATGGTGTTTTTTTACTTTACAAAGGAAATGCCTTCCCTTTTTATCGGGATTTACACCTTGGTGCTAGTCGCCAGCCCCTAGCCTATGGAAGGCGGGCTTGGGGGTAGTCATGGCACAGGTCCCGAGGACGGGTCGTGACAAATTGGTATCAGAGGAGTTCAGTTATACCACAGAACTTTGGACTCTGATCTTTTTCTATGTGAAGAAATAGTGTTAAGCGCATTGGGTGTGGTTATCAGTCCAGGGAGTCCAGTGTTGGTGCGGCGGCCGACATATCCGTACACCAGAACCCTGACTTCTGATTTCTGACTTAATACACGAAAACATTGACAGCATATGTGTTTCATGTTTTCATTGTGATTACTTTGTGTCAGCTCACCAGGTATACTGTTTGACCGTGGAGCACCTGTTTCTTTTCAGGATGGCCCCACGAAGGCAACCAGCTAGGATTCCGAGTTTTTTGCGTGACAACAGCCCACTGAGCAACAGGGCATCAGTACAGGGCCCTTTGACAGCAGAGGCACCTACTGTACCTCTACCAGCCGAGCCACCGATGCTACCAGCCTCAACCGCTGACGATGCACATCGCCTTAGTGCACTGAACGAGTTTCAGCGCCAGCGACCGCCCAGGTTTCGCGGGGAGATGGACCCTCAGGCAGCCGAGGATTGGCTGGAGGCAGTTCTACGGGTTTTCAGGTTAGTGAGGACACTAGCAGACATCATGGTGATCCTCGCAGTGAGCTTACTGCAAACGGAAGCAGGCATATGGTGGAGCTTGATGCTCCAGGTGCACGATGAGGCATACCTTATCTGGATGGACTTTGAGAGCCTCTTCCACTCGGAGTTCGTCCCAGCCACCCTCCGTGCGGTGCGCATCCAGGAGCTTCTATAGCTGCGGCATGGCGACATGACGGTCGCCCAGTACTGGGCGAGATTTACTGATCTCTCGCGTTACTCAACAGAAATGGTGCGAGACCCATTCTTCCAGGCCTAGACCTTCTAGTAGGGTTTGAGGCAGGAGATCAGGGCATCGCTGATCTCCCTCAGCATTCTGACACAGGAAGGAGTACTGGAGTGAGCCCTTCTGATCGAGGGCTTCCTTACTGATCCTTCATCAGCAACGAGACCTACCGCCGGGCGGCACGTACCAGAGTTTTCTGCAGCAGGCAGTTGACGGATGACTAATGGGTCTAGGCAGACCATACCCTCAGGAAGACGACCTCAGGACACTGGCTCAGTAGTGCGGGGCACACAGTGCGAAGCCAATCTTTAGAGAGGCAGAAAGTGCTACGCCTGCGGCGGGCAGGTCACATAGCTCGTGACTGCCCGACCCACCGTGGAGAGGAGCAGCAGACAGTTGAGGGACCACCCAGGCAGAGGTAGAGGGTCGACCGTGGTGGTCCCCAAGGAGCAGGCGGATGTGGCGGAGGAGCTGGCCGAGCAGCAAGTGGTGGGAGACGCTTTGAGGCTCTACCACCACCACTGCCACCAGGAGGTCCACCCCGAACACAGGGAGCTGGCGGGCAGAGACATGCACAGCTCCAGGCAGTGGAGGCCTATGACCACGGCGCACCCGAGATGATTCGAGGTACTATCTGTGTCTATTCCACCCTTTCTGCATTTCTTATAAACACAGGAGCGAGTCATTCTTTCATAGCCGCTGCCCTTGTTCATAGCTCAGAGATTCTGACAGAGCTGTTGGCTCGATCCTTACGGCTAGAGACTCTTACAGGAGTAGACTCGACGATTATGCACTGGTGCCGGCAGTGTGAGCTTACTCTAGGAGGCGATAGCTTTGGCTGGGATCTTCTTGTAGCGGTGTCGATGCCTTACGACGTCATCTTGGGAATGAATTGGTTATCTACAATCCATGCTCATATTGACTGTATTAGGTGCAAGGTGCGATGTGTAAGCACCGACGAGAGCAGGTTCACCTTCACCAGTGAGAAGGGATCCTTCGTAGCACAGGATGGACTCTCACAGAGGATAGGACAACCCCTCACTCATCAGTTGGCTAGCCTCATCCTAGGAGCAGTTGACGTGCGGAGTCCTAGTTTTTTTGTAGTGGTGGATCAGCATTCCAATGTTTTTCCCAACGACGTTGCAGGACTACCCCCTCACAGAGAGCTAGAATTTTATATTGATCTGTACCCCGGGACAACCACTATATCCACCCCAGCATATCAGATATCTCTCTTCGAGCTTCGAGAGCTACGGGTACAGTTGGAGGACTTGCATGGCAAGGGATTTATCTGACCTAGTGTTTCACCCTGGGCTTCCCTGATATTGTTCGCCAAGAAGGCGGACGGGAGCTTGCGACTTTGTGTCGACTATTGTTGCATGAACTAGGTGATGGTGAGGAACAAGTAACCACTACCGAGGATTGATGACCTCTTCGATCAGATCAAGGGAGCACGGTGGTTCTCAAAGATAGACCTCAGGTCAGGCTATCATCAGCTCAGAGTTCGGGACGAGGACGTGCAGAAGACGGCCTTCAGATGTCGGTATGGCCACTATGAGTTCTTGGTTATGCCCTTTGGCGTAACCAATGCTCACGCAGTGTTCATGGGCCTCATGAACAGGATCTTTCAGCCATACCTTGATCGATTTGTCATGGTCTTCATCGAAAACATTTTGATTTACTCGACAACTAAGGAGAAGAACACCTACCACTTGCGGGTTGTACTTGACACACTCCAAGATAACCATCTTTATGGAAAGATATCGATGTTTCAGTTCTGGATAAGTGAGGTCCACTTATTGGGACACATCATCTCTGAGATGGGAGTTGCGGTAGATCCTACGATGATCGAGGCACTGCTAGCTTGTGAGCCACCCAGGAGCGTGACGGATGTACGGAGTTTCTTGGGACTAGCTGGATACTATCGGAGATTTTTGCCAGAATTCTCCAGAGTTGCGGCACCACTCTCAGCTTTGACGAAGAAATGGAAACCCTTCGTGTGGTCAGACATATGTCAGCAGAGCTTCCAGGAGCTGAGATAGAGATTGACCAGCGCACCTATCTTGAGGTTTCTGGAGGAGGGGGTAGTGTACGTAGTTTACTGCGATGCATCAGGGACTGGACTCAGATGTGTCCTGATGCAGGAGCGGGCAGTGATCGCCTATGGATCACATCATTTGAGGCCGCATGAGCAGAACTACGCAACCATGACCTGGAGTTAGCACTGGTGGTCTTCGCTCTGAAGACATGGGGACACTATCTGATGGGCGAGCGCTTTAGAGTCTTCTCTGACTATCAGAATCTCAGGTACAATTTCTTTCAGAAGGACATGAACCTGATATAGTGGCGATGGCTCGAGTTCCTCCAGGACTATGACTTTGAGATAGTCTATACTCCTGGGATGGGAAATGTGGTAGCCGATGCTCTCAGCAGGAGGACGAACATCCAGCAACTTGGGGAGGTGACAGAGCAGCTAGCCACTTTGCAGATATCCTTTGTGGATAGAGATGGAGCATCCTTCATTCAGTCACTCACAGTCACTCCTCTACTACTGCAGCGGGTCAAAGAGGCACAACGTGGGGACGCCGACTGTGAGATGCGGTGTGCGCAGATATCCTCAGGACAGGCAGATGATGGTTTCTCCTTTGGAGGGGAGCATGACATCCTTTTTAGAGGAAGTACCTTGGTACTAGTTGCTTTGTAAGAGGAGGTGATGAGAGAGTTTCACACTTCCCCTTTGGCAGTACATCCTGGAGTGGCGAAGATGTACCAGAATCTCAGACGATAACACTAGTGGCCGGGCATGAAGAAGGTTGTGGAAGAGTTCGTTTCTCGATGTCTCACCTGCTAGTAGGTGAAGGCAGAGCATCAGGTATCAGCATGCTTGGTACAGCCCTTGGAGGTCCTAGAGTGGAAGTGGGATGGGATATCTATGGACTTCGTGATTGGACTTCCACGCACTTCCAGAGGTCACGACTCCATTTGGGTGATTGTCGACTGACTCCCCAAGTCGGATCCCCTCTTACCCATTAGAGAGCAGGGCTCAGTGGAGAGATTGGGATGTATCTACGTTCATGAGATTGTGAGGCTTCATGGTGTGCCATCATCTATCATCTCTGATCGAGATGCTCGCTTTACTTCCAAGTATTGGAAGGGGTTGCAGGAGGCATTCGGGACGCAGCTACGTCTGAGTACCGCCTTTCACCCTCAGACAGATGGTCAAACAAAGAGGACCATACAGACACTCGAGGACATGCTCTGTGCATGTTTCCCCGACTTTGGTCACAGTTGGGAGGACCACCTACCCTTGGTGGAGTTCGCATAAAACAACAGCTACCACTCCACCATCGGGATGGCACCATACGAGGCATTGTACGACCGACCTTGCAGATCACCATTGTGCTGGACAAACCCTGGGGAGTTAGAACTTGTGAGACCGGAGATGGACCAGGCCACAACAGAGAAGGTTCAGATCATCCAGGAGCAGATGAGGATAGCTCAGAGCCGGCAGAAGTCTTATGCTGATAGGAGGCGGAGGCCAATGGAGTTCGAGGATGGAGACCACGTCTTCTTGCGGGTCTCACCTCGACGTGGATTACGGAGATTTGGACGAGGCGGCAAGTTATCTCCTCGCTTCATCGGATCATTCTAGGTCCTCAACAGGAGTGGCGAGGTGGCTTATCGCCTGGCTCTACCACCTCAGTTGCACCGGGTGCACGATGTCTTCCACGTATCTCAGCTGAGGAGATACGTGTACGACCCGACACATATCATTGAACCTGGGGAGCTAGACGTTGATGATGGGGCAACCTTTGTGGAGGTCCCGGTGGAGATTGTGGATCAACAGGAGCCGGTCCTACGTGGACGGTTGATTCCTCTAGTGAGCGTCAGATGGCAGCATGAGAACCTTCAATATAGCACTTGGGAGCGGGAGGCTCAGATGCATGCTCAGTACCCTCTTTTGTTTCCCTAGATTATGATATATCTTTACGGGGACGTAAATCCCTGAGGTGGGAGTGACGTAAAGACCGGTAAAATTCAAGGAAATATTTTTTTCTTAATTTTCATGGGAATTTTACAAGAACACAGTTTCTGATGACACCTGATTCCAAGGCCCGAGGTGCCATGTATCATTTTCTGATGTTTAGCTCAGGTACGTTCAGTGAACGAACAAGCGGGTTTTTCTAACTTTTGAACTAGTGCTCAGAATCGAATTCCAAGGGCACTGATGGAATCGTAGTGCCGGTAATTGCTTAGAAACACCTTTTCCGGAGTTGCGTTTGCTCGGGTGTGGTTTTTAATTTTTGGGGTTAAGTTAAGGAATAAAATAAAAGTGGTGCGACAATTTATTTTATTTTACTTAATGCAGCTTAACCTAAGTTAAGTGGATAAGGTGGGACCCAAAATATCGTACCCACTTGGTAGGATATTTCTGAGGTGGGGCCCGCACAAGCCCCACCGCTTATTTCCTTCTAAGTAACGCACCTACACCCCCTTTTAATGAAGTCAAACCGTGCGTTTATTATGGTTAAGAAATGCCTCATTAATTTTGGTGGTTAAATCATTACAATTTATTCATTTAATTAATTGTTCATTTTGTTTCTTTTGATTTTCAAAGGTTGAATGTGCATTAATAAAATAAGACAACTCTTATTTTATTGCTGTTGGAACTTTTTGCATGGAGAGGATCAGGAGAAAAGTCTTCTCCTTCGACGAAGAACGCGAAGAATGCGAAGAACTCAAAGAACGTACCGATCTCTGCCGAAGAACGCCAAATACTCAAAGATCGACTATGCGACGCTGTGTACCGCAACGTCAATGACACTTCTTCCACGACTCTTCTTCCACGACGCCTTCTTCCGCGACGTGCTTTTCCGCGGCGAACCCTCGCTCGACGACGCTTGAGGTAGGGGTGTATTTTGTGAAAACTTCCGTCACCATCTTACTTTATTTTTGAGCTGCCTGATATCGCAATAACAGGAGGAGGTCGGACCGCACGAACACAGCTGACCCTTCTCCCCCTTGTTGGTTTGATTTTGATTGCGGTAAGATAAAGGCAACACGGTGCCAAAGCACCACGCGGAATATAATAAAGGGAAGAAGCACAGCGCCGTCGCGCCGCGCCGTTGAAGACGAACCAAAGATGTGGCGCCGTCGCGCCGCACCGGAGAATTACGAAAGCACCGCGGCCAGAGTTAGGCCGCGACAGAAGGGCGCGGCGCCATCGCACCGCGCCAGACGGATCAAGGACGCGGCTTGGGCCGCGGCAGAGCGGGGAGACCAGCGGCCGGTTTTGGGCCGCCGACGTCGGAGCGAGGGGACCGGCCCTTGCCGGTCCCGTGGCGGCAGCAGTCGGCCGGTCATTGGGAATCCGGGGGTTCGTAACCCACGTTTGGCTAGCGGAGCAGCCCCCCGCATGGGGGCCGCAGTTTCTCCACGCGGGGGCAGCGCGCCCCCTGCCCGCTTCGCTCGGCCGTAACGGCTGAGCCTGCGGCCTGGCCACCTGGCCAGCGCCAGCACGCCGAGCCGAGCCGCCAGGCCGGGCCGTGCCCAGGCTGGGCCAGTCCGTGCTAGCCGGGCCGGGCCGCGACCAGGCAGGCCGGACCCGGACCCAGTTCTGGTCGACCCGGTTCGGACCGGGCCCGAACCCCCTAATATCGAACATCCTTCGGTCTGTTGCCCATAACATGAGCTATGGGAATCCGATATATGCACCATTAGTTGCGTAGAGATCCTTGGATCGAGGCGGTCGTTTCAGTTTATTACACTCAGGGTTTCGGAGAACTTTGGGTTCGGCTGGGTTGGATCGTACACGAAACCAACCGGGACCTCGGAGCGGAAATGCTTATAACTTGAGCTCCGGACGTCCGATTGACGTGCCGTCGACGTTTTTGGATTTTTATTAGTGAGAGGAACCTTTTGGCTTACTCCGCTCGAGGTTTGGATGCAGGTGGAGTACAGTTGGGTTGGTTTTGACCTAAAAACCAATCGGGCCCTTGGGACGAAAAAGCCAATAACGCTTAGAGCATGCATCAGATTGACGTGCCGTCTGTGAAGTTGAGTTCCTATTAATGATACAGAACTTCTGGATATATAAAATCCAAAATTTGTGTCAGATGATGTATCGGCCCTTCGACTCGTGGAGACGACCCTCCCGAATGAGCTTGCTGTGTGCGGGAACCCTAGAGTTGGCTGCGACTTTCGATGACGACGACTGTACAGAAAACCTCCGTGGATTCGATGGCATCGACTACAACACTTAGTGATCCTACGTGGATCAGTGCTACCGATCCTGTGTGGGTCAGCGCTCAATGGTCCTATGTGGGCCAGCACCTATAGATCCTGTGTGGGTCCGATCCGGTGTGGGTCATTGCGGGGGTTAGTTACCTATCGATCCTGTGTGGGTCAGATTCTGTGTGGGTCATTGTGGGGGTTAGTACCTATTGAATCTTTGTGTGTCATTAAAGGGGTTATTACCTATCGATCCTTTGTGGGTCTGATGGCTTAGATGAATCAGTGGCTATATCTAATCATCTCTATCGTCATATGAAAAAGTCTACATGTGTGATCAGAATCTTGACTTGCTTTCCTATGTAGATTACGTTATGCTTTCCTGTCTGGATTCTATTGTGCTATCCTGTGTGGATGTGATCAAACATGGGATTGGATGATGGAGAGAGCTGGAATTGATGATTGAGGTTTATGTATGGGCATATACCTAAGTAGTTTCGGATGTTACTTCATGATTGTATCTTACCTTTTTGGATTATCCTTTGTGGATTTTGGGAGACCTTCAGGGGTCTCGGGGTCCCTACTGAGTAGCTTATACTCACCCCTGCATGGGATATGCCCGCAGTACGTTGTGTTGGTTGCAGACGATGGACATCATTGATCACGGTTGAGGCTTTCAGAGCAGGTCGGTACCCGGAGGTGGACCACTGGGCGGGACGTACTCAGAGCAGACGGCTGGACCCGAGGAGCCATGGAGGCTATCTGTACTCACCCTTCAGGTATGAGTTCTAGTGGACGGCTCGAGGCTGTGGCTTAAATTTCAGTTTCTTTTTCCCTTTCCAGTTGTACTTTACTTTCAGTTTGGGTTTGTATACTGGCCCACTTACTTTTCCGCACATACTTTTGTATCAGTTTTTACTTCGTGTTTACTTCTACTGCTTTCTTGCTCTGTGGTGTTTGTTTACTTTACAATGGCAATGCCTTCCCTTTTTATCTGGATTTACACCTTGGTGCTAGTCTCCAGCCCTTGGCCTATGGAAGGCGGGTTTGGGGTAGTCACGAAACAGGCCCCGAGGACGGGTCGTGACACAAGTTGTATCATATAATAAAATAATCTCTAAAACATTTTCCATATATCAAATTCCACCATTTCAAAAATGGTTTACATTTCTGAAATATCATGATCTAATACATTAGGAATAAGCCCACCAAATTTCTATAAGGAACCTGTTAAACAACATGAATTGGATCATAATCATCACATGCAAACATGTGAGTACATTATCTTTGCATTCCCTTGATGAATTTTAAAAACTTGAATTACCATAAAACCTTACTAAATACTTTCATACATTCTTATAATTTGAGTTTGGATATATTACTTAAGTCCAAAATGTTGTAGACTATACCACTTTGTCAACAGTTCATTATATATATATATATATATATATATCCAAAATAGTAATTACAATCCAATTTATCTTATCCAAATAAATCATCAATTTATTCTGAAATAGATATCTCAATATTAAGAACATAAGTGTTTTCATTATCTCAAACATATTTTTTTTTCATAAGTTCATCGGTACCAATCATCATATAACCTCAATTCCTTAATTAAATATAACTACAATACAATACTCATATATTCCATAACACTTATAACCAGTACATTTCTGATAAGATATTCAAATTACATGATTCTTGACTAGGAATATTAATTACTCCACTTAATATTCCCTAGTATCATAACATGATCACTATCCTGTAAAATAATCAATGTTATATTTCTTTAATTCTTAGGTCATTGATTTTCATAATGTTCTATGTCCTTGTAGTTGAATAATTTTACAATGAAACCCATTTTCTAAACCACGCAATCATGAACTCAGTGTCCCGTTTCTCCACAAATTTAATAGACTCATTTTACTTTTATGTAGGCTCTAGGGCGATTCTTTCCACAATTATCACATGTCGGGAAACTACCCTTTTTATTCTTCCCTTTATCAATTTATTCCTCTTCCACCCTCTTCATCTCTTGCTTCCCTTAAAAGCTACAAGGACTCAGTGAATTCTTTATATGCCTTGTTAGCACATGACATTATCTCCTCATATGTTGATGATACTTGGGATACTATCTTCTTTTGAAATGATGGTTTAATATCATAAGACATATGATTGTTCTTTTTCTCACATGTGTTGTTGTAGTTGAAATTCCTTCTCTTAGGATAAATTTCTAATCAATTCCATATACTATATTTTCTCATAAAATATTGATGTTTATATAACTCAAAACATGTTATAACACATAACAATAATGTATGCATCATAAATCTTAGAAACATATTCATTGGTTAATTTAAGTACATAAATCCTTCATAATGTCTTGTAACAAAAATGTAAATTATCCTAATAATATGACCCAGGAGTGTCAAACTAGGTGAGCAGTAAGGAACATTTTCATGTACAAGGATTCCTCGGGTCTAGCCTGAAACTCCTTGTCATATTTTTCACTTTTATGTACATTTGTGCCAGAACCACATAAAATCATAGTATCTAGACGAAGATGTATATTCTAGAAAGTTCCACATAATCTATTCATTACCAAAATTCGATGATATTAATGCATAATTATCCTCAAAGACTCTATTAGAGTTTTGTTCTATAATTTACGTATTCTAAATATAGTTTCCATGTTTTCTATAAAACATTCTCTGATACAAAATGTAACGAATTCCGCATAGTTTCCCATAGTCGGTGAAGTATTTAATTAAATTGGAATGCTTATAATAAATACATATCCCAATGGACCGAGTTGTTTAGTAGTTTAAGGAAAACATATAGACGCATAATTTTAGGATGAAAACATGAAAAGGAAAAAAATAAAAACAATATTCCTTGAAAACACCCATAACTCCTATATTATCCCTGAATGTAATTCGTTATAAACTTCTCCATGTACTGTAAAAATGAAACATAAGAAAGGTTTTAGATCAAATGATCAGTAAGGGTAATAAATATAGTGGAAGATATCATACACATGAACATTTGGAATAATGAATATCTAATGTCATGTTACATTAAAAATATATACTTCAACACAATATGGTAGGAAAAAGAGATTAATAAATATTTCAATAACAAAACATAATCATAGTTATTATAGTAGTATAAAAACCAAATGAACTATAAATTTATTACATCATAATATGGTAAATGCATATGCTGAACATTCTGAAACATAATATGATGGCCTTGGCCAAGACCTCTATGAATTATTATGGAATCATCCAAAACCATATCTCAAAATAGGAATGGTCTCGGACATGTCCCTATCTATTTGTCTCATGAGACCTATTGATGCATTGAGAGGATATATTAGGCCTCACCCATCACATAATAAGTCCAAGTAATTCCAAATATGAAAGGGTTTAATATAATAAACATATAATTTCAAATTGAAACTATCATGTGAATTGTAAATAACTTGCCCAAATCGATAAACAAAAAATCAAACCATTTGGACTAATATGTTCGATGGTATCAAGATGGAACATCTATAGTCAAACTAATAAAAAAACCTTCAAAAAAATATTGCAGATGATATCATAATAGATGAACGTCAATGAATTTTGAGATTCAAGAAAGTATATAGACATAGAAAACTAATTTTTAAATGATACCATTGCAAAACACTTGAGTAAATAATCTTAAAACATTAAAATGTATCCCTTACAACCTTGAAAGATTAAAATCATAATACCATAGAATATAATGATATTAAAGAGACTATTTATATGATATAAAAAAGGTCAGTACATACACTACATTCATGGAATAAGTGGGGAACATGGAATATAACTCATAAAAGTTAAACCGAGATGAAAAAATATTTCGTTATCTTGGATGGAAGAGTTCTTTTAGAAAATCATTTATATTGTTTATGAAATCAGTTTTTAAAAATGTATATCCTAAAAAATAAAATTTATGGAAATTTAAATTATATTTGAGGCATAAATTTTTTCCCATCTTTTAAAATGTTGTGTTAATGAATCATTAAAAATAAAACATTTCAGTACAGTTCAAGGAAAATATTAAAGAGATTTTAAGGAGGAAAGGCATGTTTGCTTTCATAAAACCAGAAATTAACCAAGTTATTTATTCATGCCAAAATTTATTATTTTTGAAAGATAATTATGTCTATAATGATATTATATAATACACATCAAAATAAATAAGAATTTGAGAAGTTCCCTTGAATCGAGGTTGTATTTTGGGAAGAATTTTTTGAATGGTCCTTTTAAAACATGTAACTCAAAATAAAATAAAGAAGGATTATGATTTGTAAACATATATAAAAAATTTAAAAATATTTTTTGAGGAGTGAATAATAATAAATAATAATATCATTGAGGTAAGTATATAATTAGAGTAACCTTAATCAAAATGGAGGTTTGGGTAGAAATCCCTTGCCACTTTGTAACTAATCGATCCATATCCACCCAAATTAGTAACCCTGAAATGATAAATTGAATACCATAAAAAAAATAGTCAAGAAATTTTATATAAATGGGACGTATGCCTAATCCATACACATGTAATAGTAATGAATATGGAATATCTCACAAAAATGGAAGTGAGATGTGGAAACCCATACCTTAAGTCTGAAAGTGTTCTCCACTTGATCTTAATAACACGAATAATCAATTTAGTTTTGTTATTTAAAAATTACATAACCTAATATTCATTTAATTGATTTAATATAAACTTGTTAAGTTCATTCATGGAATTTTAGATGGGTTAATAGGATTAATTTCATTGTTTGGGTCCGTTTGTTTCATGATCAATATACTTATATATATGAATGGAGAATCATGTGAAATGAAGATGGTTGTATAGAATTGAATTTATAAGTTATTATAATACATCAATTATTTTAAATTATTTTAAATTATATTTGGTTACTAGGAGTGAAGATGGAATTATTATATAAATTAATTAATGATAACGGTTTGGGTTAATTTGTAGGATTTGAACACAAAAAACACATTTTGCTTTATAAATAAAAAATCTATTAAAATAAGATTAAAAAACCATTGATAATACATAATAGACTTATTATATTATTTTTTGACCATAATAATGGTTCCATGACCATAATTGAAGATGATAATAGAAATTGAAAACCCATAATCCTTGAATGTGGTAAATTAACACATCTCCGATAGTGTTTTTTTACTACTAGCATAAAATATTGTTAAAGTATAGATGATAATAAATTATTCCATAATAATAACAAAATTAATGTATAGGTAGTTTAATGGAGTTGTCATAAAATTTGGATGAGTAGAGGTGAGGATAGAAAATATAAAAAAGGAACTTGAAAAAGAAGTAAAATAATTGAAAAGGGAAAATTACCTCTTGAATTAATCTTCCTTGAGAGACTCTTTATGGGAGATGATTTGGTATTTTTAAGAGAACAAGGAATAATGGATGTGAAGTAGGATCTTGGTAGTATATTTGATTAGAATTTATACATGGAAATTTTTTTGAGAGGAGTGAAGAGAAGACAAAGTGAAGAGGTTTTTATAGTTGATGGGAGGAGTGATTTTTGATTATCTTGTTCATTATTTTATTATTTTGATCTAAACTAGAAATAGTATTGATTATTATAACCAATAATAGTAATAAAAACATGTTATTTAGAACAATGTGTGGTTATATTAGCCATGATTCTAGGAATAGTGAATTTAACTGATTATGTATATATATGGTAAATTACTGTATTTAACTATTCACTAAAATTTTAAATATTTCAGAATAATCCAAAAAATCACCGTAAGAATTTTTTGATTTGTAGAATAAAAAAATGGACTCCATATTATCTAGATTATTTTATAAATATGATAAATTTATTTTTTAATTAAAATTATTATTTACTCAAAAAATATTGTTTTAAAACCAAACCTGATTTAATAATTCCCTGAAAAATAAAATAAGGTCTTATTAAATTAATCCAAAATAAAAAAAATATTTATTTAAGAAAAAAATTTGTGAAGATGAAATAAATTAATAAATTAATAATTTTAAATTTTAAATAAATATTTATCACATAAAAAATTATGAATACTTAATTAGTAATTTATATGATATTCTATTTCATTTATAAGGAGCCTAAATTTTATTTATACAATCATAAATTATGGCACTATTCATAAGGTTCATATTAATATCCATAAGGGTACATTACTATTCATAAGTTTACATTATTATTCCCAAATATTTACATTGATTCTATCAAACTCCAAAATACTCCCTAAACACAACCGTGTATGTCTGATTTTTGAAATTAAAATCAGAAAAGTGGAAAAATTATGTTTATTGGCTAGGTTATAACTATTTTTTAGATACTCAGTGTTTCATGCATTCAATATTAAATTTATTTTCAAATCCTAGGTATGATACATCAGGAATCTAGATTTCTTCTAAGAAATTCATACATGAGAACCCCAATATCACTCAGGATTAACCGAGCCTCATTTAAAACCACACATCCAACACACACCACCAAAAAATCATTTTGAACTAGACTAACAGCTTTCAATTGTAGTGCGATGAATAAATAATGATCTCTTAATGCATCCGAGATGATTTCATGATAGGGAACATTCTCATATCTTAAGAAAGGGGACACTATGATGATTGAATGATTACCAAAAAAAGGAAATCCATACCACTACTAGTCGACCTTGTGATAGAAACATGCCTTCACATGCCGTCACATAGTCATTTGACTGACCACGATGCCTTTGTCCAAGGTATTTTTGTAGAAGCTCATTCTTAATCACTGAGGTCCACCTATAATCATCGGTGCCTCATAAGGGCTATGCACAAAGCAAACTGCAGAAACATCGTGCTTCCATTCAAACAACAACATGAATCAGGGATCACATGTCTCAAAGGTATTCAAGTTGAGACGACCATATTTTAATGGTCCTTAACTATGATCCTTCTACCTATAAGAACACATTTCAACAGATCCGACATGATTCTCCCCACATAGTAATGTCTTAAAATTCAAGAAGATGAAATAGATGCTCTCAAATGGGAGAGTTCAGAACCAACACAAATGCAGGATTTTAATTCGACCAACCATGATCACCACATCATATCACTTGGCATAAAATCCATAATTAAACTGGATGACCTGTAAAAATTCCAATTTCATAGAAAGATCTCCCGAGTAGTGGGACAAACATGGTTCTAAAATAGTCAGGTCTCTCTGCTCTGGAGATAACCATGAACGAACATAGCATCTCAAATCCCAACGATTTAACCGAACTCAAAGGCTCATTTTTAACATTTAACAGTCGATGAGTATCATGTATATCAACATATACTAACCCAATTTTACAAGAATAGACAACCCATTCTAGGTACATTTCATAGGCTTTCCACCCCCTGCATCCTAGTACGTGATGGCTCAAGAAATAATGGGTTCTAAATCACATCATCAACACAACTATTTACACGGATGACGACATAGCAAGTCACCCACCACTAATGGAAAGAGGGGTTCACATGACTTACTTAGTAGCTGACCATGCTCGATGCATGTCGAAACTACTAAACTAATAATTCCTCAATGGTTATTCGTATATCAAGGGTCATGGTACAATGTTTATCCATATGAAAAAGGGTGTCCTCTTGGATGACTAAAAAGTCCTTTTAGGGAAAATGACACATGGGCGGTACTAATAATGGAAAGCTCTACCATAGGATTTCCCCTTTCGAAGCATAAGAATCATGACATTGAGAGGGATCCTACCCGATATCCACTATGTAACTTTAGTGATGGAATACTACATGGGATCCATAGATAAAAAGGGAAGGGAGGAATGCTACATGAGATCCTAGAATGATTAACAACACAGACATCCTACAACTGGGATCCTAAAAAATAGTTCATAGAAGGTAGATCCAAAAAGGGAATCCCTATAATAGCATGTAATCAACTTCACCCCTCAGGGGATCCTTGGTAACTAGATAGAAGATAGAGACATCCTAAATAATATTATCTCGGTCGAAACATATGAATATGAATCATAAAAAAAATCCTAGATATCAACTCATATCATGAAATTATAGGCTAGAAAGAAACATCTAACAAGGGAAAAAATCTCAAAGAATAGGTCATGATAGATATCTCATATCTCATTTTATATTACAGGTCTTAACTAAATTGGTTTGAACAACCAACTGGTCATTCACACCATGTTCACTCCAAGGTGAAAACTGAAAATGGTAACTTGATGAAGAACCTATAAATTTAGAAAGAATCACCAAAACACCCATTATGAGTCCACATAATTATCTATAGGTTTCACCATTGCGATCTACATGGAAAACTACTCAGAAAGGACTACCCTTGGGATCAAAAATGAAAAAGGGGGATAAAATAGGAAAAGACCCTCAAAGGGGTCAAGAAGAAAAGTACATAGCGTATAGAAACAACGCATGAAATTTACCCTCAAGATCTTACATATGAGTGTACTTATACCAAAATAGGCATGTAAACATCCTAGGAACATGGCATGTCAGCCTAAAAAACGTTGTATACTCAAGTTCTCCCTCTAGGCCATGTACTTCCACATACCTAGAGTTACACGGGTTCTGCCAAAGATAAACTACATAGTATATATCTACCGTACAGGGTGTGAACTAATCTAAAACCAATAAGCTATATTATATCCAATAAGACCTAACACATGGTCAATTACCACATGGTGTGTACTTATAGTACATGTATTGTACTTAATATAAGTTCTCTCTTCCCGAAAAGAGGAAGATATGGTGTGTGTTCATAGACTCACATGTCGTATTGTTTGTGTTTTTGAATAGTAAGCCTAATAAACCTCACCGAAACCCATACTTTTTCAAAAAAAAGAAAAATTGGGCCAAGGTTTTATCTGTTGGGGGCCATATTACCTAGAAATCAAAGCTTGGAATCCACATATAGAACATAACCACACAATCTATATCCCATATCCAAAATGTGATCCACCCAATTCAGATGCAAGAGGGACCATACTCATTAGGGTACAAAGTTTGGAGTCCATCTAATTCAACCATGATACATACCAATACACCTATGAAAACAACATGTATATATATCATGGTAACTATCAAAATAGCATGCATATTTAGCGCAACATATATCACAACAACATGAAATCAGTAATGCTCTATAATGGGAAGGAAAGAATGCATGACATGTGATTTCTAATAGGTTCTTATATGTTGAATGAGATGGAATACGCTCAACTCATTCTTTTTTAACAATAAATTACCATAATGATATAAATAATAACATCATAATTACAAGTTTGTAACCTAATGGTGAAATCAAATTTACTATAATAGATGAAAATTAAAAAATAACAATTTAATTCGAGGCAATTAGGATTTCCCTGTATATGGTGTAGCTACTCCGGGGTACAACTAATTACAAAATCCCATTCCCTTTTTATCCCTGTATAATGTATCCAAACAATAAAACAAACTAGAAAACTCCATTGAAATCAATTTGTAACCTCTCAGATCTGGATTCCACTCAACCGGTTCCCCGTACATAGTTGGCCACATGGCCTCAAGCGCACCCCCCCCCCAAATTCAAGAGGTAGTCGACTAGAAGCGAGAGACCAGGAGTGATTGTGGGGAGACTATTCCCTTATTGGAATATTATAACACCAAAGATACAATAATGATTGAATAAAAGATGAAATAATACAATTAAAAAGAAATAAATTGTGGAATACTGATAAGATAAATAACCAAGAATTATTCCATACAAAATATTATGCAACATTCTACAATCTAAGAAAATTTCCAAAACAGGTACACTATAGTAATCCATAATATATTTAAAAAAAAAAAAAAACAAAAGAAGACAAGAAGCATTGAAATCCTTATCTTGGTCCCATGATCTCATACTTATAAGCATAACATCAAGTACCTATAGTAAGGAACAAGTCATGATCAAAACCATAAATCAGATAATATTTTTGGGCCCGAAAAAATGAACTAAATAGGGTGTGGGGATAAATCCCAGCAGGCAACCATGCATGGTCTGTTCCAAAGTATCAGTGGATATATATATAATAGGCAGTGTACAATAGTTAAAGAAGTAAATAGTGGGTACTCAAAAGCAAGCACAACAGATGTCTAATAGGACAATGTAAACAAGTATAAGTGAATACTGAATCCATGATTGTGCTTTGGTTTAGAATATGCGTCCTAAGTCATCCATCTCATTAGTCATGTTCCTTGAATTATATAAAATTCTTGAAGTTTGACCTAGGCCTGAATAACCCCCTTTTAATTAACAGTCATCCCGTTATATAAGAATAATTTAATCATTTTCCAATAGAGCTTGGCCTTGGTATCCCTTAATGGTTCCTAGGTTCACTCGACATTTTAAATAAACCTCTATAATATTGACCATTCTATCATGGATCAATCATGGCCCTTACATAATTACCTCTTGAGATTATCCATGGTCATTTAACTATGACCCTCATTCACCCAAGGTATTCATAAGGTGAAATCAGTCACATGAGCCCAACCTTTTCTTTAAACTTTGATTGTGTCTCACCCATAGAAAATTACCCCTCTTTGTTATATAATTAAATTCCATATCAAAAGAAACAAATGTGAATTAAAATATCACATGGCTTATCATTTAGACAAATCACATGGTCAAAGTTCACATAACAAGTATCAGATAGAAATCAAACTATTACATAGATTCAACATATATTTATCTCCCATGGGGAATTAATATCACATAATTAGTTCATTTTAACGACCCAAGAATGAGAATTCAAGTCACACCTCTTAGTTATTCTTAGAAAAATATCCATCTGAGGGAAATAAACCAATGAGGTGGTCTTAATGCAATATTCAGAACCCTAAAAACGATTTCAAAACATCTGATTAATCACCTAATGACTAATTAATAGCAACATGGTTCATTATTCAATCAAGTGAGACCCTAAAAGTGAGAACATGACACTGCAACATATATAATCATATCGAAAATCAATGAAATGGACATGAACACTATCCTCATACTAGTATTACTATCGTTATCCATCGTTCACCCTTAAACCAACCAATAACGAATTAAATATTAAAAACAAGAAATAATGGAAAACCATTGATAACTAGAATGAATGAATAAATCCAGTAGAAAGGTTCAAGAGGAAATGAGCACCGACCAAGATGATTCCAATGGACCTGACAGTGTTCGAATCAAATATCAGATGACGAATCTAGATCAAAACCCTCATTCTGATTTTCTGGGTGTTCTATATGTCAAAATGGATTCATTTCATTCAATCTAGCACAAAATAATGCTACTTCCCAATTTAATGAAAAAGAAAAGAACACGACATGTACTAAAAACTACACACTATGTCTATACAAATACTAGCTAGGTATTTACATGGTTGTGTATTGGGATTATATGGCATGTAATCCTCATTACACGACGTGTTTTTGGAATTACAAAACATGTAATTCCGAGACACATTGTGAAGCAGGCATACAACTCGAATTTAAATCATTTTCCTCTGTTTCTGAATTAATAACTAATATTGAAATATCTATAACTAAAGGTAATACTTGTGTTCATATGCCCTAAACGAAAAACTCATTGTTAACATGAATTAATTAGAAGCCTAGAACAATCGTTCGACACCACATGGGTATTTTGATAATCAATACCTAGCCCACAACTCATTGATCAATCATTTAAAAATATCACATAATTTAATTAAGGTTCAACTTTATTAACCTTCTCATAAATCATTCACATCATAGGGAACCATTAATTTCTTCAATGAAAAAATGGATCCTTACTTTTATCATAAGTCACAATATGATCAATTCCCCATTAACCCATTTATCAATATTTTATCACACAATTATTTCACACTATAGTGATAATCCAAAAAAATCATTATATTGTGGCCCTATCTTTTTAGAACATTGACATCACATAAGTTTTTCAATATTCTCAAACATTATACAAACAGATTCCCATTGAATGTAATTAGTCCAATCCTTTTGAAACATGGAAACATAAACACTAGTATATATATAAGCTACATCATCTCCCACTAGGTTCTTCTTGAAAAATATCCTTATTAGAAAAATCAAACATAGTACATATCATCATAACCATGGAGAAATGAAACATAAAAAGGGTGATATTAGATGGTCAATAAGGGTAAACATGAGAGACATGTAATCATAAACATGAGCATAGAGGTATCAGATTCTGATCATGAAAATACAATATCTTACCCTTAATATCAAATATCATAAAAGGAATCATGTCATAAATATTTATAGTTCATAAAACCTGAATCATAATAAAATAAATAGCATTTTCCATGAAAGTATAACAAAGGAATAAAACAGGAAATTATGGTAGACACATGTGAATATACTAATTTGTATTGTATCAAGGTCATCTCTTCCAAGACCATCTTAGTTTTATGGGTTCAATCCCCATACTATCTTAATAGTCTTGGTTCACTCCCATAGCCATCTTAATATCATTATTTCACTCCTCATTCTATATTGGTAGTCATAATTCACTCCCATGGCCATCTTAGGAGTCAAGGTTCACTTCCAATACCATCTTAGTCTATTTCATGAGATATTAATCATAACCTAATGCGTTGGAGGGAGATATAGGTCCCACGCACCGTATAATAAAATCATACTTACATGTGCCACATGATCATTAAAAATCATAATATAACCCATGAAAAGAAATGGGTACTATAAAAATTTAAATATATCAAATCTGGTAGAAAGACATAGGTTATATAATCATTTCTTGATAAACCTAACCCATGAAAAAAAGAGGGGTTCAAAAGCATATAACCTGTGAAATAGAAACATTATTCATAAAAATAATTCCAATAAAACATAATAAATTTATAGAATGTGTTTGAATGGAATCTTTGAATATTTTACCCATAAAGTCTTGAGTAAAACCAATGGATGTTATCTTATATGGAAAATAATTATGAAATTTCACTTAAAAACATATCATAAGAAAAATATCTTATCTTTCATGAATTTTTTAAAAAAAAACCATTTGAAATCCTTTTTCCTTTAAAATATTTTTGACCAAATATAGAGGAATATTTGTAAAAAATAAAACATTTTAAATATCCCTTTTCCTTCAAAATGACCTTCATGAATCTTCTAAAATCACTTTTTGAATCAATTTCAAAAACATGGTTTCTGATTGAAATAGATTATTAACCGAAGAGAGAGGTGATCATATTTTACCTAAAAACATCATCTTAAGTACCAATGATTGTAGAAAAGGTACTGACACATGAGGATATCTTGAATAAAAGGAGGAGTGGGAAACTGATGAATATTCAAGAGATATTGATCATAATATTTCACCAAAAATGAATAACCATTAACAATATTTAAAATTGATGAAATTGTTTAAATAAACACTTAGGACTGGGTTACCTTGGGTCCTACTCTTCATGTAAGAAAAATAAATTACACAAAGCTTAAAATATCATTAAAAGAAGGAGATTCATCATATAACATGTAATATGGAAGTATATACACCTTGAAAAGTAGTTTAGATGTGTAACAAAACATGAGTATCAAATACGGATAATTGAGGCAAAACATTTTTACCAATATTGTAACTTTGGAAAATTAAACCCCCTGAAATAAGGATCATAAAATTGACATGTGAATAAACTCAAATATATGTATATGATATATAAAATTAAATCATGGTTATTAAATACGCCACCAAAAAGGAAAGACAAGAAAACAAGGCATGTATCTCATATAAATTAAAAGTGAGATAAAATCCCCATACATTGTGTCTTGACACTCTTTATACTCGAACAAGCTTCCTCTTAATTGGGTAACTAATTTTCATTTGGTCCAAAAGGCATCCTCAGTTTGACTTATGCCAAAACGAAGGATTATAAAATGAAGGGAGGGAATTTGGGGGGATAAATGGGTAGGTTTTGGTCAAGACAAATGTCTTTCGAGATGTGAATAAAAGAGAAGGAGAGTTTCCCTTTTATTAGATAAAGGAGGGGATATTTTGGAAATTCCAAAACTATTAATTTTTTATAAAATGAACTTCGATTTAAAATTTATCCATCATGATTTATTTATTGGATAAGATTATGATGAGTCTAAATACTTTCAGCCAATGAATTTTATACATGTTAAGGTCAAAATATTAACCAAATATTTTGGTTTTAACCCTTAGTTAAATAATTTATGTTTTACCATGACAACTTGTTTCTAACACTATAGGGTCAAAATAGTACCTATAAAATTCTAAATGAACCACAATTGGATCATTTATGAAATATTTGACAGTATCCAAGTTACTTGTCAAAACACCATATTTTTATGAATTTAATAATATTTTATTTATTTTAAAAGCACATTTATGTCAATTTTGACATGTTTTATTACTTAACTTTTTATAAAATCCTAACAAATTATTTCCTTTAAAAAATACACAATAAGTCAAATTTAACATTTCATAAACATATAAAAAATTCCTTAGATGACCTAAAATAGCTTAAATGATATTTATTTTAATATTATTAATATCATTTTTTTGATTCATCCTTTAATAAATCTCTTACAAAATCATCATTGTGTCATAATTAAATTTAATTATATTGTGTCAAAAAATTATAAATAAATTATCATGATATAGATAATTTTTTTATTTTTCTAGTGAAAATTTATAGTTTATTTTTTATGTATAATTACATCATAAAAATTATTTATTTATTAATATTTCAATATGGCATTTGTATGTCTTTATTAAATAAAATATAATAAATGTCCTAATCTAACAAGAGAGGTGAAAAGGGATCATACATTCTACCTAAGGTTGATTTGGGTCTAAAAACCTTACACAATGAAATTATGACACGTGTTAGGGTAAATTTTATATTATTATAATATTATTTATACCTTTAATTACCTTATTTACCTTTAACCAATATAAATAAAATTTAAAATTATTATTAACTAAAGAAAATTCATACTATTAGACAACATTTTTTTAATTATTACAACTAGGTTTTTATTTCATTTTAAATTAAAATCATATAAGGGGTAAAATTATTTTTTCTTCTATTCTCGCAAATGTGGCTAAAAGGCTGGTAAAAGATACATTCCAAAGTTAAATAAACTTTTATATCTTATTATATTATAAAAATGATTCCAATAATCTAAGATGGATTATAATATAAAGTAATCATCTATTGGGATATTAAAATAAATTTACTTAATAGTGAATTATTTGAATGAAAAAGACATATTTTTTCTACGATGTCTTGTTTTTTCACTATTCATTAAAAATTGAAACATTTTAGAAACATACCACGAATTCAACAGAAGATAATTTTGAATTTATGAATTCAAAAATAATGTTTATTTTATCAAAACAAATTTCTATGAGTGTATAAAATTAATTTAATTGTTTTTTATGGAAGGACATGATTATCAGTTGTTTTTGTTAAAACAATAGTTCTAACCAAATAAAGACAGTACCAAATACTATATTTTTCAATATCAAAACCATTATAACTAATATTTAATTTTTTTATTAATATTACTATAATTTGTTTAATGGATTTATTTTAACTATCTCATTTCAATAATTATAATATAAAAGTGTTTTTTTAGAGAAACTAAGTGTTGCAAATATAAAAAATCCAAGTCGATGATTCATATAACATAATCCAAACATAGTGGTTTTATTTAATAAAAAAAATTATATTCAGTGTTTCATGAATTTGAAGTATTAGAAGATTAAATTTATTCAAAAAAACAAATTCACAAAATCACAAGGTGTTACATTCTACCCCCCTTAAAATGAATTTCACCCTTGAAATTCATCTGGGTTGTAAATGGTTTAATAATTGAATGTTTCTTTCATACAAACCCACATTATATAAAGGAATAATAAAACATTATTTGAAAATGGAATATTTGAAACATGAAAGTTAATTAATGTAACTCATCACTAGGATTACACATATGATAACCTAGGTGGGAAGTGATAACATAGATGTGGTAGAATAATTGAACAATCAAGTACTAATGGAGAGTGATAAGGGACATCATATTTATAATATTAATAGTAAAAATCCATAAATTTTTGATGACCTAAGGGCCCATATAATTCATCAGATAAAAGGTACTAGGATTACATTTTTGATTTTCAAGATCCTTTTCTCAAAGACAATGAACATGAGGATAAATACATACTTGATTTTAGTACAATATCACTGTTGGTCTTAACATAAATAATTTATACTTAAAGAATTATTAAATTAAAAGAAGTGGAAATTTTCATTCCTGAAGTGTTAAAGGATCATGAAATCCATAAATAGAATGATTATTCATCCCATATATCATTATCTCATCAAAAGGGTTTCCCAAGTATTCAAATATTCATTAGTACATCTATGGTGAGATAATAAATTAATCCCACAAACTTATCTAATGTTTTAAATAAAATTTCAATAAATGGATATGCTGAAAATATTTTCAAAAGTGGGAAATTTAAAAAATTAGAATTAAGACCACTAAATCTTCTCAACAATTATCTCCCATATATCACAAATTATCCCTTGGTTGTCAGAATACAAACCCTAGAATACACATATAGTATATTATATTAGAACATGGTAGCTAACTCAATAACCATATATTCTTTTGAAATCCATCCATGCTTCTTTATTCCAATGTATATTGGATCTCTTCCTCAAATCCAAAAATGTTGTAAGCTTTATCCTTGATGTCATAGAATAAGTTTTCAATAATCATCTCCAAGGAAATATATACTATCCAGTTTATTTATTCACAACCCATATATCATTATATGAACAACATTATCTTAATATGGAGGACATATGATGGGTTAACATCCCTTAATAAAAATATCACCGTGTCATTAAATCACTTCTATATTCCATCAGTAACATTCAACAAAAACATGTAAATAATAAGAGAGAAAAAAGTAGAACAATCCTTATATACTTCATCATTCATAATTTTTTGAATCTAAATAAATAAAAACACTGATTACTTTATCCTTAATCTATTAGTAATGCTACCTCATCCTATTACATAATACCTATTTTTTTCACACTTCATTTGTAGTCTCTTGATATTCAGAAATGTTACTATTATTCACCACCATTCTAATTTCATCTAGGATATTTCTTCATGGGACATTGTGTTGAATAATAACCATTTATTCCACACTTTAAACACATAAAATTCCATGATCACTTAGGGAAGATAATATTCTCATCCATTTCGTTAACTTAACACTTCATTTTTACCTACAACCACTTAATTTGTGTCCTTATTTACTATAATAAAAAAATCTTCACATTCCCCTAAGACATTCTGAAAGGTGATTATTTCCACACTCTTTATAGAAAGGAAACTGCATCTATTTTTTTCCTGGCCTCTATTACCTAAATTCTCATCAAATTCCTTATATCTATTCCTTAGTGAGTGAGAGGGTTGTTTAAGGTAGACATCATTAATCATGTTTGATGGAAACTAATTAGACATGATAATGACATACTTTACTCTAGTGATCATTACGCATGTCCACTAATAATAAACTCCTCCACCGCATTTATTATTAATCTTGTTCCTTCTGGTTCCCTCCATCGACTAAAACGAGGTGCATAGTGTAAGAATTAATTATCAATGTAGAAAACCACATAGTCATAAAAAGATTTAATTTTGAGATTTCTAAATCATGACACCTACATTAATATAAAATACCCTAGGTTAATCAAAGGTTATTCATATCCAAAATATATCTAAATCTTTCATGATGGCTCATTAAGAGTTTGGGAATTTTCAAATCATGTCGCCAGAAGTTCCAAACAAGGTGTGTAGCAAGGATTGTCGTCATGTAACACAGTACTTTGAGTCAAGCCCAAAACATCTAGTCAGAGTTTTCACCCCTAGGTAAAACTGTTCCAGATCAACATCCACTTGTAAAATATTGACAGGGATGCAATTCAAGGAAACCACTCACTCTATCCTTTACCAAAATTCTAGTATATTTTCCTAAATGATTACTCATCCATATACTTATCCTTATATACATCTGAAGACACTTCTTTATAAATATTCATAGGGTTCTCACTGATGTTTCATTATCCTATATTTCAAATACTGGCTAGACCTTTTTTGTGGTATGAACTATAGAGACCCTATCATTTCAAAAAATTTACATTAAATATATTTAAAAAATACTTAAACATTATAAAAATATACGCCTATTAACCATAATTGGTGTAGTTCATTTGTAAACATTGAAACATAAACACCAATACAAAAATGTGCTACATCATCTCCCACTAGGCTCTTCCTGACTAGTACCTTTCTTAGAAATATCAAACATAGTACATATCATCATAAATTGAGGGAAAGGAAACATGAAAGGGGTTAGATCAAAAGCTCAATAACGGTAAACAAGGGAGACATGTAATCAAAAACTTGAGAATATTGGTATGAGAACATGATCATGAAAATATAATATCATGCCCAATATATAAAAGATTATAATAATCATCATGGAATAAATATTTTCTATTCATAAGACATGAATCATAATGTAAAAATGATCATAAGCCCTAAAATCAAAACATAAGAATAAAACATAGAATTCTAGAAGACACATGAGAATATACAGATTTCTATAGTATCCAAGGCATCACTACTAAGACTATTTTAGTAGCATCGTATCACTCCCTATACCATATTAGTAGTCATGGTTAACTCCCATTGCCATCTTAGTATCATGATTTTACACCTCATACCATCTTGGTAGTCATGGTTCACTCCCATATCTATCTTAGTAGTCAAGGATAACTCCCTAGACCATATTATTCTATATAATTATATATAAATCATTACCCAATGCATTAGAGGGATATATAGGTCCCACCCATATCATAATTAAATCATACATACATGTTCCACATGATTATTAAAAATCATAAAATGAACCATGAAATCAAATGGGTATTATAAACATGGAAAAATATCATAACATGTGGAAATAGATAGGTTTCATAATCATTTCATCATAAACATAAAAAGTGAAAAGAAGTGTGTTTCAAAAGCATATAACCTGGGAAAGATAAACAATCATCATAAAAATAATGACATCAAAACATAATAAAATCATAAAAGTAATATGAATTGAAACATTTAATAATGTCTTAATTAATACATGAGTTACACCAATGGATTTTATCTTAGATGGAATATAATTTTGACAGATAATTTAAAAATATTTATTGTGGAAAATATCTTTTATGTCTCGATTATTTTATTAAAAATAACTGTATGAATTTTTTTATTTAAAATATCATTGAAAACATATAATGGAATATTTGAAATAAATAGAACATTTTATAAATAATTTTTCCTAGAAAAGTATCTTCAAGGATCTTTTGAAATTATTTTTAAAATTTTTTTTGATAATAAGATTTTTTATTACAAAATATTTTTGACCGAGGAGAGAGATGGTCAGGTTTTACTTAAAAGTTCATATTAAGTACCAAAGATTGTAAAAATAGTACCCAAACATGAGGATATCTTGAATTAGGAAAGGATAAGGAAACTCATGAATATTATTGAGAGATGTATGATAAGATTTCATAAAAAATAAACTTCTATTAACAATATTTAAAAGCGATGAGATTGTTTAAATAAACTCTTACAAATTGGTTACATGGTATCATACATTTAATGTATGAAAAGGGAATTAAATTAATCATAAAATAACATCAATAGAAGGATAATCATGATATAACATATAATATGGAAGTATATATATATTGAAAAAGATTTTAGTTTCTTAAGAAAACATGAGTCTCAAAGAAGGAAAATTGAGAATTTTTTTTTTACCTTTTTGGTAACTTTTGGAACCTAGACCCCATGAAATAAGGATCATAAAATTTTCATTTTAATACACATAAATTTATGTGTGAGACACATAGTATATAATCTTATATATTATGTAATCCACTCAAAATTAATGATTGGAAAACATAGAAAGCATCTAATAAAAATGAAAATTAATGTGAAATCATGTTACCTTCGGTCTTGCCACTCTTCATACTTGAACAATATTTCTCTTAATTCAGTAACTCATTTTCCATTAGTTGAAAAGGATTCCCCGAGTTTCCTTCTTACCAAATGAATGCTTCTTGGTGGAATGGATATTGGGAGGAGAAATGGGAATGGGTTGGCCAATCCAAAATTCTTTAGAGGCATGAATTAATGATAATGAGAGGTGGAATTTTGTAAGATGGAGGAGGGTCACTTTTGAAAACTTCAAAACTATTAATTTTTATATATAATTAATTTCTATTTAAAAAAGATAAAAAGTAAGTTATTTAGAGCCTAATATAGGGATGAGTCAATATAAATTGAACCAATGAAATTTTTATATTCTTAGTTCACAAAAATAACCATAGCTTTGGGCTTTAACCCTTAGTTATATTAATATACTTTTATCATGAAGAATTTTTTATTTAAAATATATGTTTAATATAGTCACTAGGGGGACGGTATGGAATTTTGGAGGATAAATTGGTAGGGTTTGGCCAAAATAAAGGATTTATATCTGGAAATAAAAGATAATGAGATGTTCCCTTTTATAAGAGGATGGAGGGGCACGTCTGTAAACTCCAAAACTATTAATTTATTATAAAATTAATTTGCATTTAAAATAGATCCAAAGTGAGTGATTTCTAGTCTATGATTATTATGATTAAAAATTAATTCAATCAATGAATTTTAGACATGTTCAGTTAACAAATTTTACCTTATCTTTTGGCATTAAACATAAGTTAAACATTTTATCTTTTAATGTGAAAACGGGTTTTTAAACAATAGGGTTAATATAGTTACTATAAAATAAAAAAATCCAAATTGGATCATTTATAACATCTTTGACACTTTCCATGTTAGTTGTAAGAACCATATATTTTTATGAATTCGCTAAAATATTATTTATATTACAAACAAAATTATGTCAATTTTGGAACTAATTATTTCATGACTTTTTAAAAAGTCCTAACAACTTGTTTACTTCAAAAAATATACATTTACTCATTTTAAATATGTCATAGTCACCAAAAAATTCTTGGATGGCCTAAAATAGTTAAAATGATATTTATTTTAATATTTTAATTTTAACTAATCTAAAACATGTCATAATCATCCAAAAAAATTGTGGATGACATAAAATAGAAAAAATGTTATTTATTTTAATATTATTAATATCATTTATTGGATTCATCCTTTAATTAATATATTACTACATCATCATTATGTCAAAATTAAATTTAATTATTCAGTTTTTAAATATTATAAAGAAATTACCATGATGTAGATAAATTTATTATATTTAAAATGAGAATTTATTGTTGAATTATTCTTTTTTGTAGCTCCATATTAAAAATTAATTACTTATTAACGATTCAATATGTCATTTTAAACTCTTCATTAAATATAATATAATAAATTATTAATCTAACAAAATTGGCATAAAAGGAAAATATTTTCAACCTAAGGTACATTTTGGTCTAAAAACACTTATCTAATGAAATTAGGACAGTTGGTAGGGTAAAATTGTTTTATTATAAAATTATTTTTTCATTTAATTACCCTATTTACTTTAATCGTGGTAAACAAAATTCAAATTTTACAATACAGAAAAATTATTTTTATCCTATTAGACCACATTTTTTATAAATATTACAACCACTTAATTACATTTTTTGAAATTTAAATCATATATGGGGTAAATTTTGATTACATAAAATCCTACAAATGTGGCTAGAAGGTGGGCGTAAGTGACATTCAAAAGTGCAACAATTTGTTTATATCTAATTATATTATAAAAATTATTATAATGAAAAAAATTAGATTAATATAATAATTTTTTATCTATTGGGATATTAAAATATTTAATATAATTATAATTATTTAAATGAAAAAGTTAGTTTTTAACTACTATGCTATATTTTTTCACTATTCATCATTAATTGAAACTTTTTAGATAAATAAACAAATTTATACAAAAATTAATATTGATATTCCAAATAAAAAAATATTTTTTATTTTATAAAAATATATTTCTATTATTTTCTAAAATTAATTTAATTATTTTTCATAGAATGACATGTAAATTAGTTATTTTAAGAAAATTGTAGTTTTAATCCTATAAATAATATTACCGTGATTTTATTTTTAATTATCCAAACCATTGAAAAAATATTTAAAAAGTAGTTATTCCTATTCATATCTGATGTTTAACAACTAGATTATAACTATATTTTTTAAATAACTATAATAGTAATGTGCAGTTTTAGAAATACTCAATGTTGCATATAATGCAAGCCAGGTCGTTGTTCTGTGCAGTGAATCATTTCCATGATATTGTGTAGAACATAATAAAAATATAGTTCTTTTATTTAATAAATAAAATATATATTTAGTGTTGTACGAAGTGGAAATATCAAAATATTAAATTAATTCATAAAAATAAATTTAAAAAATCTTTTGGTGTTACATTCTACACCACTTAAAATGAATTTCATCTCGAAATTCATATTGATTATAAAATTTTTAATACATTAAAGTGTTATTCATATAAACCCACATCATATAAAGTAATAATAAAACATCATTTTAAAAAGGAAATTTAAAAACATAATGGTTATCCAATATAACCCATCACTGGGATTCCACAGATGACAATAATGGTGGGAAGTTAAAACATGGATATTGAAGAAAAGTCGAATTGTCATGTTATGATGGAGAGAGGTATAGAGAAGCATAAAGAGATTGATGAGAATAACAATCCATAAATTTTCAATGATCTAAGAGAATTTATGATTCATTGCATAATAGGGTACTATGATAACACTTTTGGTTTTCAAGATCCTTTTCCCAATGTTAAAGAACATAAAAAGAAATACTAATAAAACTTAAGAACAATCTCAATGTTGGTCATTCATTGAACTAATTCCAATTCATCTCTTATTGAATGAAGTCAAGTTGAATTTTCATTCTTGAAGTTTTAATATATCATGTAGTCCTTAAATAGAATGTTAGGTCATTCCATATATCCTTATCATAACAAAAAGGATAACACATGTAATCAAATATGAATAAGTCCTACCATGGTGAGATAATACTATAATCTAACAAAATTATCAAAATTTTAACTTAAACATTCCATAAATATATAATTTAAAATCATTATTAAATACAAAAATCTAAAATTTTAGAAAGAATCCCATTAAATTAGCTTAACATTTATCTACCATATATCACAATGTAGCTCTTGGTTGTCACATTCCAAACATGTGAAGACACTTGTAGTAAATTCTATTAGAACATGTTAATGACCTTAATTACAATAAATAATTTTTTAAATCATGCATTCTTATTTATTTAAATGTATATTGGATATATTAATCAAATCTAAAAATGATGTAAGCTTCATCCTTGATGACATTGAACACTGTCAATAATTAGCTCCAAGGTAATATGTATCATCCAATTGGCTTATTCATAACCAAGATACCTCTATCCAAACAACATTATCTTAACATAAAGAACATAAGATGTGTTAGCATCAATTATTAAAATACAACCTTGTCATTAAACAATAACCTTAGTCCATTGGGAACATTCAACTTAAAACTATTAATATTGTGTGAAAACAATTAGTAGAAAAATCCTTATATACTCCATCATTCATAATTTTTATTAAAATAAATACCTAAAAACACTGAATACTTCATCCTTAATCCATTAAATATTCTATCTAATACTTTTATAAAATAACTATTTTCTTTCACATTACATTTCTAGTCTTGTCTTCATAAGTAATTTAACCATTATTCACACAAACATTATAATTTTCATTAGAAGATTTCCTCTTGGGAAATTGAGTTGAAAATTACTATTTATTCAACACTTAAAAAACTTAAACATTGATAATGACATATGGATGTGAATATTACCTTCAATTCTATTCAATGAACTCTTCATTTATCCCTTTTAGTCACTTGATTTGTGTTCTTATTTTCTCTAGTCAAAACATCTTCTTGTTCCTATAAGACATTCACCTAGGTGATTATTTCCACACACATGACACAATTGAAACCAAATACACTTTCTTCCATGGTCTCTATTAAATGAATTCTCAGCGAAATCCTCCTTTTAATTCCAAAGTGAGTCTAAGGGTTTGTTATGGAAGAATTTTTTAATCATGTTCCATGAAAACAAATTAGGAATGATAACAACAACTATCACTCCAATGATCATCCCACTTGACCAGTCATCAAAAAATATCCCATTTCATTCATAATTATTACAGTTTCTTCTGGTTCACACCATTGACTAAAACTACAAGAAGAATGTATGAATTAATTATCAAAGTTGAAAACCACATAGTCATAAAAAGATTTAATTTTTCAACTTATAAATCATGAAAGCCTCCATAATAGAAAACCATGTACGTTCATCACTGGTTATTCATAGCCAACATATATTTAAATCTTCCATTACGGTTCTTAAAGAGTTTTTAAATTTATATATCATATCCCATAGGAGTTTAAAACAAGTAGTGTTGAAAAGGACCATTTTTGTGTTCACGATTACCATGATTTGGGCCAGAAAAATAATGTCAGACTTTTTACCCCAAGGTACATCTGTGGTAGAGCCACATCCACTTGTAGAATACTGAAAAGGATGTAATTATAGAAAGTCACGCACTCTATCCTTCACAAAAATTCCAAAAAAAATTCTAAAACATTGAAGCGCACTTAAAATTATCCTTAGAGACATCCCTTGATATATCCTTAGAAATATTCCTAGGGATATCGATAAATACTTCACATCATAGCTTCAAAGGTATGACGCAACCTTATCTCGGACACCAATAATAGAGACCCAATCTTTTCAACACATTGAAATTAAATAATTTTTTTGAAATACTTAAGTATTATAAAAACATATGATCATTGTATGTAAATTGTCTTGTCCCTTTGGAAACATGTAAACGTAAACACTAGTACTTAATAAACTACAACATCTCCCACATGGATCTTCTTACCCAGTACCCCTCTTAGAAATATCATATAAATTACATAAAATGGTAACCTGGGTGAATGTAATCATAAAAGGGGTGAGATCTGATAATAAATAAGGGTAAAAAAGGGAGACATGTAACCATAAAAAAGAAGAATAGGGAATGAAAATGTGTTCATGAAAATAGAAGATCATACCATTCATATTAAATATCATAATAGGAATTGTGGAATAATGATTGGGAATTCATAAGACATGAATCATAATGAAATAAAAAGAATTAACCACTTAAGCATTACATAAGGATAAATCATATAATTGTGGGTGACACATAAGAATATACTTATTTCCACAATATCTATGGAATATCTACAAATACCATCATAGTAGTATGAGTTCGCTCCCCATAACAACTTGGCAGTCATTGTTAACTCCCATAGCCATATTAGAATCATGGGTTCACTCCTTATACCATCTTGGCATTCATGGTTCACTGTCATGTCCATCTTAGTATTCAGGGTTCACTCTCAGGACCATATTATTCTATATCATGAGATATAAATATTTATCCAATGTATTAAAGAGAGATATAAGTCCAAAGTATATCATAATGAAATCATACATTCATGTTCCACTCGATCATTGAAAATTATAAGATATCCCATGAAATAAAATAGGTATCATAAAAATGTAATCATATCATAACCTATGGAAAAAGATAGGTTTTATAATCATGACGTCATAAATATAACCAGTGAAAAAAGAGTGCTTCTAAAGCATATAACCTGTTAAAGAGAAATATGCTTAAAAAAATCATTCCATCAAATCATAATCTAGTTATAGAAAGAATATTAATGTAAACATTTAACAGTTTACCCATAAAGGAAAGAGTAAAAAAAATGGATGTTATCTTAGGTTGAAATTTTTTTAAGGATCTTTTAAAATCATTTATATAGTCAAATATACTTTATTTCTTGAAAATTAATTTTTATGATAAAAAACCTTTTGAAAAAACTATTTCATTGAAATTAGATTTAAAAAAATTAAATGAAGCATTGAAAAGAATAAAAATATTAAAAAATACCTCTTCCTTTAAAATTCTATTCAATTATCCTTTGAAATGATATTTGAAAACATTTTCAGAACATGGTTTTTGATTACAATATGTCTCTGATCAAAGAGAGACATAGTCAATTTTTTTTAATAATATCATCTTAAGTACCAATGAGTGTAAGAACGGTACTAAAAATTGAAGATATATTCAATAGAAAAGAGTATAATTAAGATCATGAATATTCTTGATGGATGGATCATAAGATTTCCTCCAATATTAATTACTATTAATAATCTTGAAAAAGTGATGTGATTATTTAAATAAACTCGTACAAACTGGTTACTTGGGATCATAATCTTCATTTAAGAAAAATAAATTTCATGATGCTTAAAATATCTTAAAATTATGAGATTCATTATATAATATGTGATATGAAAGCGTATAAACATTGAAAAAGTGTTTAGGTTCATAACAAAACATGAGTATCATAGATGGATAATTGAGAAAAATCATATTTACTGATTTCTATCTTTTGAGACTCAAACACCATGAAATAAAGATCATAAAATTGAAATTTGAATACCTATAAATTTATGTATAAGATATACAGAATAAAATCATGAAAAATAAAGACACCAAAAAAAATTAATGACTGGAGAGAATAGTATTTATCTCACAGAAATTAAATGTGAGATGAAATCCCCTAACATCATGTTTTTATAGACTTCAGACTTGCTCAAGATTCATTTTAATCATGTAACTCTTGTTCATTTGTTCCAAAAGGCTTCCTCAAGTTTCTTTATACTCAAATGATGTCTTGTAGGAGTAATTCATCGAATCATGGAGGTGAAATGTGTAGTCTATGGATTATCCAAAGTTATTCAGATGTGTGAAAAAAAGAGAAGGAGAGGTGCCCATTTGTAAGAGGGGGGAGGGTCACTTTTGGAAACTCCGAAAAATTAAATTAATTATAAAATAAATTTAGATTTTAAATATATTAATAGTGATTTATTTAATGTCTAATATGATTATCAGTCGAAATAAATTCAACAAATTTATTTTGGACACGTTTAGGTCATAAAATTAACCTTATCTTTTGTATTTAACCCTTAGTGTAATTCAACTTTTACCGTGAAAACATTTTTATTACACCACAGGGTTAATATAGTTACTAGAAAATGAAAAAGTAACAGAAATATATCATTTGTGTCTTCTTTGAACCAATTAATGTTTGTTTAAAAAACAATAGATTTTGGCGAATTTAATAAAATATTATTTATTTCAAAATCACATTTATGTCAATTTTGTCACTATTTATTATGAGACTTTTTATAAAATACTAAAAAAAATTATTTCTTATAAAAATATACATTAAATCATATATAACATGTCATAGTCATAAATATAATTTGTTGATGGCATAAAATATCTTAAATGATATTTATTTAAATATTATTAATTACATTATTTGATACATCCTTTAATAAATCTATTACTAAATCATCATTGTGTCACAATTAAATTTTATTATTTCGTGTCTAAAAATTATAAATAAATTATCACGATTTATATCAATTTATTATCTTTATAATAAATATTTATTTGTTAATTTTACTTATATATAACAATATATTAAAAATTATTTTGTTATTAATGTTTGGATTTGACATTTTTAACTCTTCTTTAAATAAAATATATTAAATGTCATAATATAACAAAATTTGAATAAAATGGATCATATTTTAGACCTATGGTTTATTTGGGTATAAATAATTTATCTAATAAAATTAGGAAATGGTTTAGTGTAATTTTTTGATATTATAATATAATTTTAACCATTAATTACCTAATTGACCTTCAATAGTTCTAAATACAATTAAAACGATTTTATTCACCAAAAATTATTTTAATAATATTTGACCTCATGTTTTATAATTATTTTAACCATTTATGTCCTTTTTTATAAATTCAAATCATAGAAGCGGTAAAATTAGAATTATTGTTATTCCCGCAAATATGGATAGAAGGCGGGTAAAGGAGACATTCAAATGTTATGTAATTTTTTATATTTAATTACGTTATAAAAATGATCCTAATGACGTAACTTAAATTAATATATAAATTATTTATTTATTTTAACCATAAATTAAATTTACATTATATATAATTAAAATAAGTAATTCTGTTTTTAACTACTACTTAATATTTTCTCATTATTCATCAAAAATTTAATCTTTTCAAAAAAATACAAAAAATTTACCGTATGCTAATTTTGATAATATGAATTCAATATTATATTACATATTTTCAAAATAAATTTCAACAAGTCTCTAAAAATAATTTAATTATTTTTCATAGGACATAAAACTCATTTCATTTGAGAAAATATTACTTTTAAACATAAAATGACTTTACTAGAAATTATATTTTTTCATATCAAAACCATTTTAATTTATATTTAAAATGTATTTATTACGGTTCATATGACATGTTTAATTGAAAGGTTATATAAATTTTATTTAAATAATTATAATAGTAATGTTTTGCTTTAGATAAACTCATTGTGGCATTTAATACAAGCATGGTCGGTGTATGATGTATTTAATGATTACCTTGCTGTTGTGTATAATATAATCCAAAAAGAATGATTTTATTTAATAATAAAATTATATATTTATTTTTGTGTGAAGTGGAAATAAAAGATTTTAAATTAATTCAAAAAATAATAATTTCATGAAATCTCAGGGTGTTACACTTTACATTCCATTATGAAACATGAAAAAAAAGATTCAATTCCATTAAAAAATAGTTATTTCCCTTTTCAAAATTCAAAATTCATCAATTCAAGGATATTAGGACACTCCAAAGGTTTCTATCACATCCATTATCATAATCTCCAACGGGTTCAATGAGATCTATGAAGGATCTCTCAATTTCTGAGAATTAAATTCACCAATTTTAATTTTAAAGAAATTTCACAGCATGGAAATGAAAATATACAACTTTATCCAAAGATATGAATCAAGAATATGGGAATTTAAAATTATATCTCATACCTAGATAATGTTGTAAAACACTTTCCAAATGTATCCCTCATTTTGGTGTAGAATGAACGAATTGAAAATAGTGAAGAAGATATACAATCGAAAAATACATTCAAGATCTATCAAAACAATATCTATAAAAACATAAATCTAAACCATAAAAAATTGAGGAATGTGCATCAGACAGTAAATGGAAATAAATACTGTAGTGATAGATTAATCTCAACAAGTAATAAATTCACTCACCAATTAATATTTGGTCATTCAACATGAGTTTTCTATGTTAATGGTTTGATGATCCTTGTAACCCTTTATAAAGCTTCCAAAAGCAATGGAAATTGTGTTAAGTTGAATAGAGGATTATGGATATAAACTATGGATTCTAAAATTTTAATTATATTTTCCCTGGTTGAAAATCCCACACACACAGTTTATAAAGAGGCTGCATGGTTTTTCAAACTTTGCCACTAATAGGGTGTCACTACTGTATGGGGCGTATGATTACATGAAGGTAGAAAAACTATTTTCTGAATTGTGAAACAACCATGAAATTACCCCTCTATACAGAATTCACAGTTTCTAGGGGTCAACACATGATAAGGGAAAACCATTCCCCAACCATGACCCGCTAAAAAACCCTCCAAACCCTTCAAAAATCAGCCAAATTCACCCCAGACAATCCTCAACCAATGTATGATCATAACAAGTTTAAAAGAATAACTAAAATGGGAATATGAAATCTATACAGAGTTCATGAACATAAAATATATTAACTTTAATAGAATATTCTCAAGCTGTATTCACAATCACCACAAAGCCTCTAATGTAAAAATTTCCGACCTGTGAGCCCAAATATCCCATTATATCTCCCATAATTCCTCCCAAACACATCAATATTTACAAACAAATCAAAATAAAGGAACAATATTTCCCTAAAAAACATTTTCATTGTGACCTGAAACATGAATCAGATTCTCCTCAAAGGGGAATTTAGAATCAAGTTCAATATCATCAACATCGATCACATGGGAATGTATGGGGTGATACTGTCGAATATGAGACAAATTAAAAACATCAAGAATGGAACTATACCACTATGAAATATCCAACCAATGCGACACTAGTTATATCATATCCACAATCTAAATTTATCTTGAAACCATAGGGGAAAGAATTCTTTCCCTAAAAAACATATGGTGACCCAATATAGATGAAACCCAAAGGAATAAATGATCGCCCATTGTTACCTAATGAGGTAAAAAATATTGATCATTATATGAATTTTATATTCTTTGATTTTTAGACATAAATTTCTAAATCAACTGAACCTCCTAAAACTTCTATTGCATGAGACTATCCAAACACCTTTGACTCACCTGACTCCATCCAACACAAACTTGTTTTTCATGGGCTTCCATAAAGTTCCATATATGGAGAAATTTGAATTGTCAGATGATAAAATCAACAATATTTGATCTCAATAAGTGAAAAGTGATTCTCCCGGGACCCCTAAAAGACTAGGATGCATAGCCAGATCATATCCTTTAGAAAATAAATTTTATAGTACAATTTCAGACCTGTAAAAGTGTGAAAATCCATTATCATAAACACTTGGGTAACCCAAACCTTCTGTAAGACTTTCCATAATTGTGAGGTAGTGAAAAAATGATATGGATAAATGCTACAGGGTAACCTATAAAAATGGTCTATCATTGGATTTTTAAATAGACCCAAATGATCAACCATGAATGTTTCCCATATTGGAATGAAATGATTTAATTTTCTTCCAATGGTCCAAATTCACCAATATTAGGTAATTATTTTGAAGAGTTATCAGTAGTCCTACAATGTAGTTTAAGGAATCATCATCCCACATTCATACTAGAATGGGAAACTACATAAATTGACCAACTGGTTCTTAATTCTCATCTTCCATAAACTAAAATGTGTTTTAACATGTCCCAAAACTATATATATCCTTTTTCATGCATGTACATCAATACAGTCGACATTGGTCATGATACATTTTGGTCAAAATAGGATTAAATGAACACTTTATGGAATGAATAAGATGCACAATCTCCTCATTCATAACTGTAGGCACAACAACATTGACATATACATAGATAATCATATCCACCTCTATAGTCCAATCCAATGTTTCATCCAACCATTTGAGGTATTCCCATTAGGCTAAACAGTCTATATCATCATATCTCAACATTGTGATATGATTATACAATGTCGAATCAACTGATAATGATAAAAGGGTCATCCATTCCTTCTCCTCTTAAACCTACATCTATATCTCATTTAAAAAATCCATCATCATCCACTCATAAATGGACTCATGGACATAGTGAGTGTGTCTCCCAGCTCAAATAGTTAGCAACACTGTTTCATTTTCTAGGTGAATATTTTAACAAGTGACCAATAAAATAAATATAATCAACCCACATACACTATTTCTGATTCAATATTCACATTGAAATAATTTACTTTAAAATATCATGGTCCATATACATAATGAACATATATCCAAAAACAAAATTCCATAAACACATTGACGCATAAATTACTATAGATAGCTCGGGGACATGAGTAGGGTAATTATGTTTTTGTGAAAATAAATATCATAATCAATATGTCATGACTCAATCAGTCTGCATCCACTCATATCCAAGCCCAATCTAAATTACATCACAAAAATAAGGAATCCTTATCACCCATTTTTGTAGGATCAAAATTTGTGTGGTATTCAAATGCATCTTCAATTCCTAGAAGGAATCATCACATACTATAGACTATTCAAAAACTATAAGCTTCATTGTCAAAACTGATTGTCATGATCCAAAAAGGAAGAATTTCTAGATTAATATATGATAATACCCCATCAAACCCAAAAAATATTTCAATATCAAAATAATTCTTTAGATGCACTCAAGAAAAAACTTCTTGGACATTCTCTAGGTCCAACAAAACACTGTCAGATGAGATGATGTGTCCCATGAAATGTACTGTGTCAACCCCAGAACAACTCGTAGAAAAATTAGTGTATATTATATTCCATATCAGTGTAATCAAGATGATTTCATGGTGTTGGAAATGATATTAAAGAGTCATGTAGTAAAACAAGCTGTCATCCAAAAAACCAATGACAAACTGATCCAATTTCTAGTTAAGGAATCAGTTCATCATGTCCATCAACACAACCAGAGTATTAGTCAGTAAAAAATGCATAAAAGCACTTATAATATAAAAATTCTTGTAAAATAAGTCATAAGTATATCATAATGATTAAATATCAACTATTCATACCCTAATATAAAGTCATTCAGTGTGAATATTGCAAAACCTCTCAACTGGTCAAATAGATCATCGATACATGAAAGTGGTTATCAGTTTTTAATCATTAGAAATATCAACATATGATTATCAAATCATATATGAAATGTCATATCATATTTCTTAGAAATAAAATTCAAATATCACAAAGATGATGTACTTAAACAAATAAATCCCATATCCACCAATTATTCTAGTTGTATCTTAAAATATTAAATCTCTTCTCATGACCCAACCTTCTGAGGTCTGATCCATGACCACCCTAAGACCTCCAATAATGGTCTAGGGTCTTGAAACCTTCATTGAGTAGGAATATCCCATAAATTATAGGAATTATCCCTTGTACGTATAAACACACACACATCTATAAGCCCACAAAATTATTAAATGAAACACAATAGAAATAATGCTTGAATACATCTATGATCCTACAATAGAGTATAACAATAATAAACTGAATGTTGAAAAAGGGGATTAATAAAAGACTGATCAAAATAAATAAAATTCCAACCTTCTCCAAGGGTGAGTAATAAGTCAAATTAATTATCTGGGTAAAACACCTCAATCTAAAAAAATCCAACTATGATTCACCCAATCCTTATTATCATAGGACAAAATCAAATGGACCATCATATTCATAAGACATGACATGTCTAGGAAATGCACATGAATGGGTGACCACTCCTAGAACTACTTGAGGACACCATGAACCTAATATTGATCAACCCTTGGTATAGGGGATCTTATTTTCATGATACCAAAAACCCTACTAACATGACTGTGTACATTTATGATCAATTACCCGCCCTGGGAGGTCACACTAATTCAAAAAACTACGTATAAGGAATATATTTGATAGAGGATTGCACTCGAGTCTCATAGAGGTATACCACAACTACATCTGAGACTCTACCTCTACAGGGTATCACAAGCCTCTTATATGGATAAAATGAAACACTTTACCCTTAAGGGAGGGGACCAAGGGAACAGAATCTGTATATACTAATCTAAAACAAGAAAATATGGAGATACAAAATCTCTTGAAGGGGGTACATAGTGTGTACTTGGGGGTACACGATTTGTCCACCTATCCCCAAGTCATTATGTGGGGAAATTACATACACGACATGAAAATATTTATATACATGGACTTTATAGACACACGGTATCATTCCCATTTCAGCTGGTCGTGTGCATATGTAGTGACCATGTTCGTGTGTAGGCTCATGTACACCAGGCCGTGTCTGTGTCCAAGTATGTGGAATTCCACTTGGAAGTGAACATTTTCCCATGATAGTGTACTTCCTGAAGTACATGTCGAGCCTCACTGAAGGGTTAACACAGCATGTGACATTTAAATTCAGTATGAACCACAACACCATAGCCATGGGGACCACATTGTGTGTAATCCTAAAATACACTTTGTGTTTATTAGGTTATTCCTGATTTGTCTAGATTTATTCTTTGTCACCCTGAACAATAGTGGATCCTCCACCCTCACTATAACCTATACATCGGGGGTTCTACCAGTCCTTTCCAATGTCAATATGAATAAATATAGACTCAAATCCACTTGCAAATCCCTCATTGATCCACCTTTATCATGCATCAAAACATGGTTTAATGGATGTCACAAATCTGATATGATCCACCACCAGTCATCCACCACCATCATTGAACCTTGAATACACCACTGATCATGAACCACACCTACAGTATGTATCCATTAGTCCAATTAATGGTCAGGAAATGATAAAATACCATGTTTTTATTTAAAATAGGGAATAAATGAAATGTCTACAGTGAACCTACAATGAATGGGTGAAGAAATGAAAAATCCACAAAATGAAATGAATGATACTTGAATGTTGATCATTTGGCCTGAATACTTTATTATAGAATATGACAAACGAAGAGGTAAAAATAAAATAAATAATAAATAATTCCATCAAATTAATTATACTAATGATGCATGTATCAATTCTATTTGTTGAATTGATCCAAATTCTTTTGGGATTAAGAAAAAGGATGAAAATATTGAAATAAATCATATGTGGAGTTTGGATTGATTTTTTAGGAAAAATGGTTGCATTACCATCATTGATGAGATCTAAAAACTCTATTGGCGCAATGATCCATGATCCTATCCCGACCCATCATCGTTCACCATGGGTGATCTCCAATTGTTGACTAAATCTCCTTGGATTGAATGCCCAACTGAGAAAAACTCTCATAACAGTACATTTAATGGAAGAAATAGTCACACTATAAAAATAAACAAAATAAATTATTTATTTAATTTATTCCCTTCATTTATCCCTATGATTTCTTTTTCACAAATGACCCACATTGAAAAAGTTTATTCCATGCCTAGGGAAAAACATTTGTTTTGAACTCAATGGTTCCCACTGGTTTTTTACACCGAGCACTAATTCTAGATTTATTCCAATTATTCAGGGGAAATATATGTGCATCCTATTTAATATATTTCAAACATGTATTCTAGGAACACTAGTCCATAGAATCACACCCTGTATTAGCACGTAGTCAAAAAATTATCAATATAGTATCCAATAATAATACAAGTAAAATCTTAGGCTTTACATTAACCCCACCTTGGAGCTTCTTCGTCCTAAAAAGGTAATACCTACTAGAAAGTTAATCATAATAGGCACTCATCATGGTCTCATGCTCCCAAGATTTATCATGAAGGCTATTTTTCTTTCACATGATACATATAAGGGGATTCAATTTTCCATGAAGGATACTCCCTTTATGATCCGAAATCCCCACTGGGTAATATGAAAATGGATGTCCATCCTCTATGTCTAGCTCACCCAAGTCAATAATATGCGTCAGGTTGTGCATTTGCCTCTTCATCGATGACACATGTTAGACTTCGTGTACCTAGTCAAACTATGGAGGTAAAAATAAGAGGTAAGTCACCTCACAAAATTTATGAAATATCTATAAAGAATAATGAATCTTAGAGATAAATTTCCACCACATCCAAATATCCTCAATCCACATCAAGGTGAGACCCTCAGGAATACATGGTCTGCCTCCTATAAATCCAAAAGTCATTATTATCAGACCTCATAAGAATTATAATTGATATTAATAGTCTTTCTCACCTCCTGGATGATTTTCACCTTCCTTATATTAGTTTTTACCAACTGTAGTCCCACAAGTGCTGACTCGACTTGATAATTCCAATATAGTTGTGAATTTAATGGTGGAAAATCAATTCCTTGAATGGTGGAATTACAATTGTTGGACGGTATATTTTAAAAAAAAATCCAAAATGGGTTGATGATACTACCAAGTATAGACAAAGTCCAACATAAAATACTTCAGCTTTTCCTCTAAGTCATAAAAGTTTTACTCTATGTGGGCATCGATATGAGGTTGAGACACCATGATCAAGCATAAATGATCCCTGAAGGACTATAGTAATCCCCTCCATAACTGAGATGTGAAGAATTAATCACTTTCATAGATGATATTCTAGTGAACTCCATGGTGTCAAAATATGTCCTTCGCATTGGGGCACCCCATGCTCTCTACTATACTTTTCTCTCAAATGGATAAGAAGTGGGACGAATTGGTGATTCAGACTATGATAATATAGATGAATTAATATCTTCTAAACAATGTCGTAATCCCATAATAAAGTCCATGGATATCCCATACAACATTTAGTCTAGCAGCTCAAGTGGTTTAGATAAACCCACTTGATCATGGTGTTTAGCCTTCACCTACTGAAAAGTGAGGCACCGTGAGAAAAACTCTACAACTCCCTTTTTTATACCCGACCTCCAAAACATACATCATAGGTCATGGTACATATTTTTTGACATTTTAATGTACCAAAAAATGGGATGTATTAAATTACCTCATCAAATAATCCTACAACATCAAAGGTACCATCATACATCGTTTGAATAGGATAACATTCTATCCACCTTTAAAATATCCATGAAGAGTATATTCATTTAATATCTAAGTAACGTACCAATGTTAGTATGTATAAAATGATTATCCCTGAAACACTATAAAAGAATTTAAGTACCAACCAATGACTGAAGATATGAAGAACCATCCTTGTCTAAAAAGTACAACTATAACATGGATAACTTCTATGAATCCTTTGCCAATAACTAAGAAAAATATCTCCCACTAAGTGCGTCTTCCTCCATACTCCTTTTCATAAGAGTATATATAATCTCAATAAAATAGTTCTAGAGTAACTCTATTCATCTCCATTATCTCATGTTAATATCCTTCTATGAGAATATATATTTGAGACTCTTTTTGTTAGAGTGAATATTAAATTTCTCAACCATTAGGTAGTGTCAACATATCTTTAAAGCAAATAATGATGTTGCTAACTCCGGATAAAGGGTTCTGTAGTTTAAAAAATGTGGTCTAAAATTGAATGAAATATAAGTAATAATTAATTTCATCTTCACCAGATCACAACAAATTCTTGTCCCTGAATTAATACAAAACGCTAAGTACTCAAAACCCTCTTATAGAAATATTAAGATGGGAGGGGTGTTAAACCTCTGTATCATCTACTGAAGGCACTTCTAAAACCTTTCCATTTACAGTATTTGTTATCAATTCCATGCCAGTGATTTAGAGGGTGCTTCCACTATAGATAATTTGATTAAAATCCCATGATATTTCCATACCATCCTAAGAATACTCTACACCTAGATAACACTCTTTGGTGGTTTCTAAGAGAGCACGACCCAAACCTCACATGGTCTACTCATAATATAACATTTGAGATGACATGTCCCAATAAGTGGACCTATCATAGTCTAAAATGGATATTTTGATAGCTTCTTATAAAGCTGGTGCTCTCTGAGTCTATCTAGAACCATCCTCTGGTGTCTTGTATCCTCCTCCTTGGATGCAGGATAAACTAGGACTTCATCAATAAAGACATTAATGAGTCGGACTAAGAGGGGATGTAAGATCTATATCATGTGCCCCATGAACAATATAAGGAAATTCATAATGTCGAATGACATACCCATGTAATCAGAGTGACTATAGTGACATAAGAATGACGTTTTCGATATAACCTCATCCTGTTACCACAACTAGTTATAGACCAATATTAGGTCAATCATTGAGAACCATTGAGACCCTCTTAACTGATCAAACTGTTCATAAATTCTTGGTATTTGATACTTATTCATCATGATCGCATCATTCAAGAACTGGTAATCCACCCATAGCCTCATGTTCCTGACATCATTCTTGGAAAATAATATTGGGGCTACCCTGGGGAAACACAAGGTCTCAAAAATATCCTTTCCTACAAGTCCGCCAACAACACCATCACCTCTTGATGCTCTATGGGATTAATCAGATATGTGGGTTTAGATATCTATGTCATCTCATGATGCATGTTGATGCATATGTCTAGCTCTCAATGGGGTGGTGAACCCAGTACGTCCTTAGTAAATACATCTAAATACTATACCACAATTGCAGGAAATGGATAACACAAAGAATCCACTATTCCATGAGTCTAGATACCTAATAGGGTAGTAATAGACTAAAGTCTCATATTCCTAAGACCATCATACTCATCCACTTTATTATTTTCACTGACAAATGAAAAACACATTTCATCACTACAGAAACACTACATTTTCCACCTAAAAGAGTCAACCTGGCTAGGAAATATAGAGAGGCAGTGCACACCAAAAATGACATTATAAGGCCTCATTGATGCCAATAATAGATTCCAAAAAAAATATCACCACTAAGCATCAGTTCACAGTATTGGGAGAATTTTGAAATCACTTGGTCGCCACTTTTTTGAGTCTCAAGAAACATGGGTTGACTTAAATGATCAACCATGATCTCTAACTCTCTAACAAGAGATGTGGAATGGAAGGAATTTCTCTCACCTGTGTATATAAATGAATCAAATAAAATTAAAATGGACATTGATTGTACCACATATAATCTAGGGAGCATCGGGGTTATAGGCCATTATAACCTATAAATGGCCTAGTCTCAATCCATCAGTTCCCTATGTCTGGTGTGACCACTTGTGGGGGTGGTGATAACAGGTCAAACTTATGACCGACTCTTGCTACTCTTTAAACACCTCTTCCACATCCTCTTCCCTACGAACCACCAAATTAATGCCTCTATCTTTGTATTGGTGGTCACTTGACCATCTCACTAATCACTTATACAGTGGTTTAGACAATCATGATCTAGATTTCCCCATCATTCAACAGAGGAAAATATCATCTCCCATGGCTAATTCAATCCACCCAGATAGCCCTGTACTTCTAACCTTATGCCTTGTGATTTCCTCTTAAAGCATCTTCGATACATGGATCCTTGGGTCTGCCTTCACCTACATTCTACTGAGGTCTCATCTACTGGGTACCCTCTACTAGCTTCCAATGACATTTCATAAACTTCTATAAATATATCCACCACTGTGGCTCACTGAAGGAAAATATCATTGGTCATAACTAAAAGGGATAATACCTAATCCCTGATGTCCTTGTGTAATCCATGATCAAAGGGTTGAGCTCTGAATAACAAATCCTACACCATATTGTTGGAGTAAATTGTATGATCAGAAAACCTCACTGAGTACTCCGACACAGTGATACTTCCAAATTGTAGATGCAGAAGCTCTAGTATGAGTTGAAATGAAAACATGGTTGGATAGAACTCCTCTGTGAAGAGATTCTCAATGTCTGACTAAGAGAGTGAAATCTCATAGGGTGACTGAGTCATTAAGCTCTACCATCTCCCAACATATCTATAATAAAGAAACACTATGAGGACCTCCATCAGATCTACATTATAACACCCGAGACTTTTATGTTATATAAATCATCAAAGGAATCTTTTTTACACACAACACTTGCTTGGATTGCTTTACATGAAATCGCGACCTTCCACGATAGCTTGCGTCGTACGCAATACCGAGTTTTACTAAACAATGATATGCTATTAAAATATTATCAAAACTAGCCGTTATGAATAGTAATAACCACTTTTTGAAATTTTAGAAATTTTATTTTTCAAAATGGACTTCATTTTTGGTTTCGGAATATCGAAATTAGCCTAGGGTGACATTTTGGTATTTTTCTGAAAACTTTCAATTTTTGATGAATAGTGAAACCACTAAGTGGTCGTTAAAAAAACTGAATTTTTCATGAAACATAATTTTACCGCTTCTGTGACTGGAATTTTGAAAATCCAAGAGACACGGTTGATGTCAGTAAGTAAAATTTGGTTCAATGAGATGAAAATAATTTTTTGGTGAATAGTAACTTTTTACTTTTTTACCACAGTTAAAAGTAAATAGGGTAATTAAGGGTAAAAATTATATTATTATTACCCTAACACATGTCCTCATTATATTGGACAAGTTTAATTTGACCAAAAACAACCTTAGGAATAAAATATGACCATTTAGGCCCACTTGGATTAGATTAGGGCATTTATTATTAATTTATTTAAAGAAGGGTTAAAATAGTAAAAATCAAAGTTTACTAACTAAATCATTTTTAATATAAGGTTATACATAAGATAAATTCGACTATAAATATTCATTAGAAATATAAAAATATTTCCTACATATTGATATTTTATTTTTAATTTTTAGACTTTAAATAATTTTATTTATTTATGACACAATGATGATGCAGTAATTACCAAAATTGTAATAAAATTAGAATAATTGATATTATTATTACCTAAATATGTATAATTTGAGACTTTTTATGAATTAAAATAATTTTATAGGTTAATATGACATGTTAGGATTGATTTAATTAACTTTGGTCGAAGTAATAATTCTGTTATGAGTTTCAAAAAGTCAACTATTGAATAGTGTCAAAATTGACATAAAATAGTTTTTTAAAAAAATATTATATTATTAATTGTTATTTTTTTCCAAAAAATATAAGGTTAGGCCACATGACTTAGATAAGGTTATATATATTAATAAAACACAACTTTGGGGTCGCTTGGATATATATGTTAAGTTTATTAACTATATAATATAAAAATACAAAGTGACATGGTAAATGTCAATCTAAATAACTAAGAGTTAAAACTAAAAGATAAGGTTAATATAATGACCTAAACTTGTCAAAATTCTATTGGATGAGAGGATTTCTACCCATACCCACCTTAGCTTTGAAATGACTCAATTTGGAGCTATTTAAAACCGAACTTGAATTTATAATAAAATAATATTTTTTAGTTATTCCAAAGGTGCCCCTCTCCTCTCTTATAAAAGGGAACCTCCTCCCCCTCTTCCTCACACGACTTTGAGACTTCAATATCGGCAAACCCCTGCCAATTTCTTCTCTCCACTTCCCTAGAAACATCCTAGAGGTTCTGGTCTTCTTCAAAGACCTATTTTAGTGCCCTAAAAGGAGGTCTCAAAGAAGCACTTCAAAGAAGAGGTAATGTCTGTTACCGATTCTTTCATCTTTATTTCTTCTTCCAATTCTTGTTCTCTAGTTGATTCAATATGAAGTAATAACATCAGTATCACTCATATAATGATATGTTATTATAAGTATTAAACAACCCTATTTCACCATCTATCCATCCTATGGAAAAAGAAATCACCGTGCGTGCGTACGTACGGAATACCGTCTCCACGCCGTGGTGTAATCTATTTTCCACCACCACCTTACTTGGATGGGTATAATGGTGTAAATAATGACTATATATGACTATTATAAAGTGATATTAAATCTGAAATAGTATAAATACACTCCAATAAAATTCCACGATCATAGGAACGATATCATCACTCGTGTGTACGTACGGAATACCGTCTCCACGATGTGATGCGACTCGTTCTACATGATCTTCATTTCATAATGATTATATAAATGAATTGAATGAATGAATATGAAATATATTACACTAATAACATTCTGGAAATTAGGTATCTATAACCTAAAGAGAAGAATAAGAATTTATTCTTTGGTCTTTACTGGGGTGTATTTTATCATCCACATCCATGTTTCCTTAATATGTAATATTATTTCCATCCACCTAAAATTGTATAAATCCAATTTTACCCTTCGGTGAGTTTTTAGTAAAGGATATGAAAGGAATCTTTTGTCATTTTTCGTACGAGGTACTTTTTGACTTTTCCGGAAAAGGTACGAGAAGAATGCTTTTTTTAAATTATACGGCATGAATGGATTTTTAAAACATTATTTCCAAGAATCTTACTTTACAAGTTTTCAAGTTTATTTTTAACCAAATTTTTTAGTTTAAAATTGTATGACATGTTAAGAAAGGAAAATGTTTTTGCATTTGAAAGGATATTTTCCTCAAGAATGGAGTTCAAGTTTTTTATCAAAATTATATTCCATCTAAGATAATAAAGGGTTATGTTTCTATCCCTATTTTTACATTGATTTGATTATGTTGTGATGGAATTATTTTTATGAATTCCTTTATCTTATATGAATTGTTTAATGATGTCACTATGTTTAAGATTCCCATTTTTACTACATGGGTTATGCAATGATGTATGATTTAATATTTTTTGGCACACATAAGAATGGTATCATTATGAGATGGGTGGGACCTATATCTCCCTCCAATGCATTGGGTAAAGATTTTATATCTCATGAGATAGACATGGCTGGAATGGTAGGTTATACCGGTTCAGTGAAACAGGGCTGAAACGAGGGTGACTCGGTTCAGAAATGGACTTTTTCCACTAAGATAGTCTTGGAAATGAGTCTTGACTAATAAGAAATGATTCTATATGATTATGTGTGTATGCCACAAAGTTTCATGTTTTAAGTTATAATTATTGGGATTACATTTCACTTCTATGATTTATCCCATGCTATGATATTATGATCTCTTTTGCAGGTTAATATTTCCAAAAGTTATGTTCTTATATATATGATTTGATTGATATTTCTTTTGTTTACCCTTATTGAGAATTTGAGCTCACCCTTTTGTATGTTTTATTTCCCCAGGTCAGGAAGAAGGTTATTATGTAGAATATGCCAAAAAGATACTCTAGATATGATGAAATAAATGGGAGGCAAAGTAGATGCTTTATGAACCAGTTGTTTATGTTTCCCAGTTTCTAATGACACTATACCTATACGGTCCTTTCATGGTTTTGTTATATGTTGTAATAAGTGTGCTTCAATTCTTATGTAATAATAATGTATGTAAAGTATGGGTCGTTGTAGTTTGTATTAGAGGAAAGGTATAGTCATCCTTTGGAAAGTAGGATGTGAAAGCCTTAGTAAGAACCCTAAGGATAATTCTAAGCATAGAACACAATATTAGTGTTTTAGAAATGACCATGAATATCCTAGGATAAGACCTTAAGTGTGAAATTTTATTCTTGATTATGTGGTTTTCCTATTATAATTAGTGTTGCTCACACTATTCTTCTTGGTTTTAGTCAATGGCTGGAACCCGAAGGAACCGTGTTAATGCGCAATGCGACGGACAATGCAATGATTGTCCCCCTGAGCAACCAAACATTATGGGACCTGGAATGAAAAATCTTGTAGCCATGCTCACACAACATTCTCAAGATATGAATCATACAGGACTTCCAAACGAGCAAAGGAAGGAACAACATTCTGTTGAATCCTTCATGAGACAGCGTCCACCTTCATTCAGTGGGTCTACAAATCTATTAGTTGCTGAACAATGGATTAGTAATACTGAAAAGATATTTTCATTTCTTCAATGTTCTGAGCATGATAAATTCATCTTAGCAGTGTATCGTTTGGAAGGTGATGCTGATCAATGGTGGAATCTTATTAAGAATACGAGGCAAAAGGAATAAATTTAGTCTATGGAATGGGATGAGTTCAAGAACTTATTTTTCAATAAGTACTTCCCTCGTATTCTCCGAACAAAGACGGAGAAAGAGTTTCCTGAACTGAAGAAAAGGGATGATGAATCTGTTGGTACCTATGAAGAAAATTTTACAAGTCTTGCAAGGTACTCTTCTGGTATTATTATCCAACCTGAGAGTAAGATCGATCAATTCTTTAGTGGCTTAAAACCAAGTCTTCAAAGGGCCTTAGCCATAAGGGACTTCAATATCTACGAGGAAATCGTTCGATGTGCTCTCAAAGTTGAGATGGATATTGGAGTAACCCATCAGTCATATGGGTTTGATAAGAAGAGGAAAATGGAATTCAAAGGAAAATCTAAAGAGCACACTGAAAAGAAGATGAGCTTTTCCTTATGCTCAATGTGTGGAAAGAAACATGGAGGGAGTTTTCTTAAAGGGACAATTAAATGTTTCAAATGTGGAAAGGAAGGTCATCGGGCATTTGAATGCCGCGATGATGGGAAGAAGATGTCTAATGATGCAAACAAAGGAAGGGATACACAGAATGAACCTACTACACTTCAATGTTTTAAGTGCAAGGAGATGGTACATTATGCCAATAAATTCTCTAATACAAGGGTTGATGATGATGGTCGACGTCAACAAACTCTTAAGGCTAAAGACAAAGGAAAGTCACATGAAATTTCTATCAGCGATGTGGAGTACGATAACGATGTGGTGAAAGGTACACTTACCATCCACTCTAAAGTAGAAAATGTTTTATTTCATTCTGGATCCACCCACGCTTTTATTTCTGAAGAATTTTCTAAGGTTATTACCGTATTTCCTCAACAATTAGATGTTGAGTTAGCTGTGACAACACCTAATGGAACAACAGTCGCATCAAAAGTTGATAATTCTTCTCGGATTGAAGTTTGTGGGAAAGTGCTTCCTGCAAATCTTGTGATCCTTCCTATAGTGGAATTTGATGTGATTCTTGGCATGGATTGTCTTTCTATACATGGAGATCATATCAATTGCCAAATAAAGGAAGTCACATTTCATATTCCAGATCAATCTATGATCGTCTATCAATGCAAGGATGAACATAACTTTCCAGTGGAAATTTCTTCCATTTTATGGGTATTTATTCCACTAAATGAAGGTTATTTATCTCAAATGGTTGGTGAGAAAATCATGAATAATAATATGCCCATTGTACTGGAGTTTGATGATGTCTTTCTGGAGGAATTACCGGGTCTTCCACCGAATCGTGAAGTTGAGTTTTCAATAGAACTCGTACCGGGTGCTTTGCCTATTTCAAAGACACCTTATAGAATGGCCCCAATTGAGTTGTAGGAATTGAAGAAACAAATCCAAGAGAATCTTGATAAGGGGTTCATACGCCCTAGTGTGTCACCTTGGGGAGCACCTGTTCTGTTTGTTAAGAAGAAATATGGATCAATGAGACTCTACATTGATTATCGAGAACTAAACAAGATCACTATCAAGAACAAATATCCTCTCCCGCGCATTGATGACCTATTTGACCAATTATGAGGAGCTCAATACTTTTTCAATATTGATCTTCGTTCAGGGTATCATCAATTAAGGGTCAAAAGGGAGTATATACCAAAGACGGCTTTCCGTACAAGTTATGTACACTATGAATTTATAGTGATGCCATTTGGTCTTACTAATGCCCCTGCTATCTTCATGGATCTAATGAATAGAGTCTTTAGAGACTATCTTGATCAGTTTGTGGTAGTCTTTATAAACGATATTCTTGTCTATTCAAAGGGAAAGGAAGAACATGAAGATCACTTGAGAATTATATTGAAGACCCTGAGAAAGGAGAAGCTTTAGGCCAATTTACCAAATGTGAATTTTGGCTTCAAAAATTTGCATTTTTGGGTAACATAATCTGAAAAGAGGGGATATCTGTGGATCCAGCAAAAGCAGAGGTTATCGAAAGATGGTCGAGACCAACAACAGTAACCGAGATCTGAAGTTTTCTTGGTTTGGCTGGATATTATCGACGTTTTGTGAATGATTATTCACAATTATATAATCCACTCACCAAGTTGACTCAGAAAGGAGTTAAGTTTGTTTGGATGGAGGAATGTGAAGAGAATTTCAAGGAGTTGAAAAGAAGGTTATCTAGTGCACTTGTGCTCACACTGCCTTGTAGTGGAGAAAGGTTTGTGATCTAAAGTGATGCATCCAAGAAGGGATTGGGGTGTGTTCTTATGCAAAATGATATGGTGATAGCTTATGCCTCACGACAGTTGAAAATACATGAGCAAAATTACCCAACTCATGATTTGGAGTTAGCTGCGGTAATCTTTACATTAAAGATTTGGAGGCATTATCTTTACGGTGAAAGGTGTGATATTTATACTGATCATAAAAGTTTAAAGTATATTTTCACACAAAAGGAGCTGAATATGCGCCAAAGAAGATGGTTGGAGCTGATTAAGGATTATGACTGCTCAATCCATTACCACCCTGGGAAAGAAAACAAGGTGGCAGATGCATTAAGTCGACAAGACCATGCCAGTTTATCCATGATGAGGATCACAAAAGATCGAATAATTATAAATTTACAAAGAATGGATCTTGGAATTATAATGGAAGGGGATAAATCATATCTTTCTCAAATGAATGTTCAACCATCTATACATGTGAAGATTAAAGAGGCATAGAAAGAAGATGTCGAGTTAAAGAAGAAGGTGAGCGATGTTCCTGAATTCAACCTTGATTGTGATGGGATAATAAAGTTCAGGAATCAGGTTTGTGTTCCTCCCATCCTGGAATTAAAGGAGCTGCTGGATGAGGCTCTTAGTTCTTCATTCTCTATTCATCCTGGAAGCACGATTATGTATAGGGACATGAAAGAGTACTTCTGGTGGGATGGCATAAAAAGAGATGTTGCTGAATATGTCTCTCGATGCTTGGTTTGTCAGCAAGTTAAAGGTGAGAGACAGAAGTCTAAGGGGATGTTACAACCATTACCCATACCCGAATGGAAATGGGAAAACATCACTATGGACTTTGTCATAGGACTTCCTAAAACATCCCAAGGAAATAATGCTATCTAGGTCATAGTTGATCATCTTACAAAGTCTGCACACTTCATTACTATTAGAGAGGATTTTTCTCTGTATCAGCTTGCCAGGATATATGTAAATTAAGTGGTAAGATTTCATGGAGTACCACTTTATATTATATCTGATCGGGATCCGAGATTTACCTTGAAGTTGTGGCGAAGTCTTCAGCATACTCTGGATACAGAGTTGAGTTTCAGCACTGCTTATCATCCTCAGACAGACGGTCATTCTGAGAGAACAATTCAAACTCTAGAAGATATGTTGAGAGCTTGCTCTATGGATTTCAAAGGTGGTTGGGATCAACACCTACCTTTGGTGGAATTTTATTATAATAATAGCTTTCACTCCAGTATTCAGATGGCTCCTTATGAAGCTCTCTATGGAAAGAAATGCAGGACCCCAACTTGCTGGGATGAAGTTGGGGAAAGAAAGCTATTAGGACCTGATCTCGTTGATGAAATGGCAGAAAAGGTCAGATCTATTCAACAACAAATAAGAGCAGCTCAGATTCGACAGAAAAGTTATGCCGACAACTGAAGAAAAGACCTAGAGTTTGATGTGGGTGATAAAGTGTTCTTACGAATATCTCCCGAGAAGAGGGTTATGAGATTTGGAAAGAAGGGGAAGTTGAGCCCTAGATATATCGGTCCTTTCGAAATTCTAGATCGTGTTGTGAAGGTATCTTACCAATTGGCACTTCCACCAAATCTCTCTCAAGTTCACGATATGTTCCATGTATCACTCCTGAGAAAGTACATACCTGATCCTTCACATGTACTCATCTCAAAAGTTGTACCACTGGAGCAAGATCTTTCTTTTGAAGAACAACTGATAGAGATTCTGGATCGTAGCGAAAAAGTTCTAAGAAGCAAGACCACTCGATTTGTGAATGTTTTATGGAGGAACCACCAATTAGAAGAAGCTACATGGGAGCTTGAGGATATGATGAGGGAGAGGTATCCTCATCTGTTTGTTACAATGTGACGAATTTCAAGGGAGAAATTCATATTAAGGGGGGTAGAATGTAACAACCAAGACATTTATGTTATATAAATCATCAAAGGAATCCTTTTCTACACACAACACTTTCTTGGCTTGCTTTACACGAAATCGCGACCTTCCTCGATAGCTTGCGTCGTACGCAATACCGAGTTTCACTAAACAATGATATGCTATTAAAATATTATCAAAACTAACCGTTATGAATAGTAATAACAACTTTTTGAAATTTTATAAATTTTATTTTTCAAAATGGACTTCATTTTTGGTTTCGGAATATCGAAATTAGCCTAGGGTGACATTTTGGTATTTTTCTAAAAACATTCAATTTTTGATGAACAGTGAAACCACTATGTGGTCGTTAAAAAAACTGAATTTTTCATAAAACATAATTTTACTGCTTCTGTGAGTGGAATTTCGAAAATCCGAGAGACACGGTTGATGTCAGTAAGTAAAATGTGGTTCAATGAGATGAAAATAATTTTTTGGTGAATAGTAACTTTTTACTTTTTTTACCACGGTTAAAAGTAAATAGGGTAATTAAGGGTAAAAATGATATTATTATTACCCTAACACATGTCATAATTCTATTGGACAAGTGTAATTCGACCAAAAACAACCTTAGGAATAAAATATGTCCATTTAGGCCCACCTGGATTAGATTAGGACATTTATTATTAATTTATTTAAAGAAGGGTTAAAATAGTTAAAATCAAAGGTTAATAACTAAATAATTTTTAATATAAGGTTATACATAAGATAAATTCGACTATAAATATTCATTAGAAAGATAAAAATATTTCCTACATAATTATATTTTATTTGTAATTTTTAGACTTTAAATAATTTAATTTATTTATGACACAATGATGATGCAGTAATTACCATAATAGTGAAAAATTAGAATAAATGATATTATAAATACATAAATAAGTATAATTTGAGACTTTTTATGAATTAAACTAATTTTATAGGTTAATATGACATGTTAGGATTGATTTAATTAACTTTGGTCGAAGTAATCACTCTGTTATGAGTTTCAAAAAAATCAACTATTGAATGCTGTCAAAATTGACATAAAATAGTTTTTAAAACAAATATTATATTATTAATTGTTATTTTATTCCTAAAAATCTATGGATTGGAAATATGACTTAGATACGGTTATATATATTAATAAAACAAAACTTGGGGGTCGCTTGGATGTATATGGTAAGTTTATTAACTATATAATATAAAAATACAAAGTGACATGGTAAATGTCAATCTAATTAACTAAGAGTTAAAACTAAAAGATAAGATTTTTATAATGACCTAAACTTGTCTAAATTCTATTGGATGAGAGGATTCCGACCCATACCCACATTATCTTCGAAATAACTCAATTTGGAGCTATTTAAAACCGAACTTGACTTTATAATAAAATAATATTTTTAGTTATTCCAAAGGTGCCCCTCTCCTCCCTTATAAAAGGGAACCTCCTCCCCCTCTTCCTCACACCACTTTGAGCCTTCAAGATCGGCAAAAAACTTCCAGTTTCTTCTCTCCACTTCCCTAGAAACATCCTAGAGGTTCTGGTCTTCTTCAGAGACCTATTTTAGTGCCCTAAAAGGAGGTCTCATAGAAGCACTTCAAAGAAGAGGTAATGTCCGTTACCGATTATTTCATCTTTATTTCTTCTTCCACTTCTTCTTCTTTAGTTGTTTCATTATGAAGTAATAAAATCTGTATCACTCATATACGGATATGTTATTATAAGTATGAAACAACCCTATTTCACCATCTATCCATCCTACGGAAAAAGAAATCACCGCGCGTGCGTACGTATGGAATACCGTCTCCACGCCGTGGTGTAATCTATTTTCCACCACCACCTTACTTGGATGGGTATAATGGTGTAAATAATGAATATATATGACTATTATAAAGTGATATTGATTCTTAAATAGTATACATACACTCCAATACAATTCCACGATCATAGGAATGATATCATCACTCGTGCGTACGTACGTAATACCGTCTCCACGATGTGATGCGACTCGTTCTACATGATCTTAATTTCATAATGATTATATAAATGAATTGAATGAATTAATATGATATATATTACACTAATACAATTCTGTAAATTAGGTATCAATAACCTAAAGAGAAGAATAAGAATTTATTCGAAAAAACACGCATAAGAACAAAAAGTTATAAACACCCGAATAACAAGTAGCAATGAAATATTTCTACTAAGAAGCTAAGAATATGACCATATATGATATCATAAAAATAAGTATGATTATGTAATAAGTCAATAACATTATTTAAATCATTATACAGGAGGTTCAGACACGTACAAAGCATATCGGACCTAAGGTAAGTGAAATATCACAATCTCATTTTTATCCAAGATTGTTTATACTTTGGTATTTACTGGGGTGTATTTTATCATCCACATCCATGTTTCCTTAATAAGTAATATTATTTCCATCCACCTAAAATTGTTTAAATCCAATTTTACCCTTCGGTGAGTTTTTAGTAAAGGATATGAAAGGAATATTTTGTCGTTTTTCGTACGAGGTACTTTTTGACTTTTCCGATAAAGGTACGAGAAGAATGCTTTTTTTAAACTTATACGGCATGAATGGATTTTTAAAACATTATTTCCAAGAAGATTTATTTACAAGTTTTCAAGTTTATTTTTAATAAACTTATTTTAGTTTAAAATTGTATGACATGTTAAGAAAGGAAAGAGTTTTTGAAGTATAAAGAATATTTTCCTCAAGAATGGAGTTCAAGTGTTTTATCAAAATTATTTCCCATCTAAGATAATAAAGGGTTCTATTTCTATCCCTATTTTTACATTGATTTGATTATGTAGTGATGGAATTATTTTTATGAATTCCTTTATCTTATATGAATTGTTTTATGATGTCACGATGTTTAAGATTTCCATTTTTATTACATGGGTTATGCAATGATGTATGATTTAATATTTTTTGGCACACATAAGAATGGTATCATTATGAGATGTGTGGGACCTATATATCCCTCCAATGCATTGGGTAAAGATTTTATATCTCATGAGATAAGCATGGCTGGAATGGTAGGTTATACCGGTTTAGTGAAACAGGACTGAAACGAGGGTGACTCGGTTTAGAAATGGACTTTGTCTACTAAGATAGTATTCGCAATGAGTCTTGACTAATAAGAAATGATTCTCTATGATTATGTGTGTATAACACAAAGTTTCATGTTTTATGTAATGATTATTGGGATTACATTTCACTTCTATGATTTATCCCATGTTATGATATTATGATCTCTTTTGCAGGTTAAGATTTCCAAATGTTATGTTCTTATGTATATGATGTGATTGATATTTATTTTGTTTACCCTTACTGAGAATTTGAGCTCACCCTTTTGTATGTTTTATTTCCCCAGGTCACGAAGAAGGTTATTAAGTAGAATATGCCAAAAAGAGACTCTAGATATGTTGAAATAAATGGGAGGAAAAGTTGATGCTTTATAAAGTAGTTGTTTATGTTTCCCAGTTTCTAAAGACACTATACCTATACGGTCCTTTCATGGTTTTGTTATATGTTGTAATAAGTGTGATTCAATTCTAAAGTAACAACAATGTATGTAAAGTATGGGTCATTATATACATGCATCATCACAAAGAAAAAAAACGTGAGTAAATTTTTCAAGTAAGTCCTCATCCTCCAATGATAATAGAAAAAATTGAATAATGGGAGGTCACTAAATCTAAAATATGTACAATTCCCTCATCCTAAATCTGTAATCAGTTGATACTTCCAACACTGGTTTTTTCTAAATAGGTGGTTGTATTGTTGGTAATCCACCCGAAGGTTCTATCTCTAGTACCACCCCCTTATACCAATGTCGTTCCACAATGTGGATCATCCTCATAAATAAGAAGTGGATTCCTAGATGTCTATATACATGGAGGCTTCCTAAAATATTACCAGATGTACCAAAATAAAAAGAGTATATATGGGGTGTAAACTCAAGAAGGACATCGAAAACACATCCATTTCTATACGATTCATGTACCAAATTTTTTCCATTTAACCAATTTTTTCATGGACTGAGTTGAAAGGTAGGTGATCATTGTCTTGTTTTGTGGATATGTTGGAAATTGCATCAAAATTGTTATCAATATCCTCAAATAAACACTGGAGACACTAAATATTGTTTCCCCAAACTAATCTCACCATCTTTGTTCATAAGGTATAATCGAATGCTCTGATACCACTCTATCAAGACACGACCCACTAAGGTCTAAACCATGATTACCCAAATCCCAACTCCATTAGGACATGGTCTAGAGAATAGTTCTAATTAGAAATATACCAAAAATAGGAGTCATTTTCCTAATATACCTATACACATGCACACATATCCAATCACACAAAATGATGAAATGAAAAACAACTAAAACAATGAATTCATACAACTATGACCCCACAACAGAGTATGATAGTATTAAAGAGAAATAGGAAAAATGGGAAAAGTAATAGACCAACAAAAAAATGTAATATTCTAACCTTATCCAAGGGTGAGGACTAATCCAAATACAATATCATGGTATAATATATCGGTCTGATCAGATCCAGCAGCACATCATTTACTTGTTATCCCCCCTGGACACTGTGAAATGGGTTTTCATCTGTATAATAAATGAAATGTGTGGACAAAGCCCATGTAGTGGTGAGCATAACAATACTCTATAGGACACCTTAAAAACACTAAAAATGAAAATCCAAGTACATTTTTCTCAATAAAAGATATAAAAATAAATGTATAATAGAAACACCCAAATATACTCTATAAAGATCCCATGACACTACGTGGTCATAACCAAGTACCAGCCACATGATTCTTCTTGAATCAACTATCATTCGAGGTGATTACATTCCATGATACATTCTATGATTAGAGTCATGTGATGAAGAAGTCTAAATCATTGGGGCCCACCCAATGAATCTCACTGGTCTAAGAATACCTGGATAATTAGATTATAGGTCATTCCCCAACCCACTAGGGGATTCCATGAACCCAATGTGGATCAACCCACTACATAGGGGTACATATGTCAACTATATAGAAAAACCATCTAATTCATCTTGGAAGATATAGGATCAATGCCATATTCAGTGAGGTGACATTGATTCCACAAACCCCTTATAAAAAACAAGGATTATAGAAGATCTCACTCCAGTCTCAAGGAGGGACACCATATCTATATCAAAGGCATATCCTCTAAGGGGGATCAAAATATTATGATATGGGTGTAATAATTCACTTTACATGATGCAAAATACTAAGAGAACACACTCAACCTATAATGGTTTAAACTAGGGAAATGAACATCTACAAACACTCTTGAAGGGTGAACATAGTGTATACCCGGGGCGGACTGCGTGACCAACAATCCCCAATTACACCCATGTGGAAAACATTCACAGGGAATATATGTTTAAATATAGACAATGGGTTGATTATGAACATGGAATGTAGAAAAACATGGTATCATTACTATGTCACATGGCCATGTCCATGTATGGTGTCCATGTCAATATAAAATATAGTGTACAACATGCTTTGTATGTGTCTATGTATATGGTGTGCCACATAGCTATGTACTTTATCCCATGATCATGTATGTAAAAATGAAAAGCATAACAGAAGGGGTCACATGAAGTGTGACCAAGTCACACTGGGTGTGATATTGATCTTTTTCCGGAACCCTTGTTCTAAATCAAAGGGGCCACACAACATGAAATCCTGAAATACACATTGTGTTGCTCAAAATTTTCTAGAGTTCTCTGGATCTGTTACTCATCCCTGTATTTGTTTCCAAAGCTGTTTCACTCCTTGAAACATAAAAATTAGGGTTTGACCGGTCCTTACAAACATCGACTGGTATAAATCCAAACTTGAATCCACTTGAAAATTATCCCATTGAGCTACTATCATAGTGTATAAAAACTGTGTTGAACAAATACCCGAAATCCAATCTGACCCACCTCCATATTTTAACATCCATTATCACACCTTGATCACACCAACAATGATGATATGCACCCATGATATTTATATGTTAGGTTGAATAATAATCACATAATGATCAAATAACATATATTTTTTCAAAACACATGCCAAATGAAATGTTTTCAAAGAATGTATAGGGAACGAGTGAACAAATCCAAAATAAAAAAAATGTGGAATGAACATTGATTGTTGTTAATTTGGACTAGATCCATTTTCATAGAAGAAGACTAATATAGAGAGAAAAAAATGAAAAAAATGTATTCCATAAAATTAATAATAATAATGATGTGAAAATAAATTTGTTCATGGAATTGATCTATGATCATTTAGGATTAAGAGAGGGGATATAAATCACAAAAAAAGTACTAACTAGATTTTTTATCAATAATTGATAAATAATGGATGCATTTATATCATTTACGAGATTGATAAACTCTATTGGTATGATAATCCATGATCTCATCCTGAGCCATCTTCGTTTGCTGAAAAATCTCTCCAATAGTTATTTGAATATCCATGGTTTGAGCAGCCAAACCTGATGAAATCTCAAAACCATAAACCTAAAGGATACAATATTCACTCCATCAAAATATACAAAATAAAAAAAATATTTAAATTACTCTATTCATTTACATTTTGATGAATTTTTTAAAGATTTCCCACACGGTCTAAGGTCATGCAGTGCTTAGGGTAAACCCTTGGTTTTGAACTCAATAGAGCCCTCATATTTCTTACTGAGTCCCCTATTTGAGATTTATTAATTTTTTAGTAAAATGTCATGAAATTGATATTTAATATATTTAGCGCATTAAAAACAATTTTTAGGAATGCTGGGCTTTGGGATCACACACCACCTCAACATATGATCTTGAAAATTATCTATATAATATAAAAAAATAATAAATGGAAATTACTATTTTGTATAGATATGTTGATTCCATTTTGTAAATTTTACAGTAGACTGGTTCAACTCTAAAAAATTATCTCAATTATGAACTCAACATCTATCTCAGATGGTAGTTCAGAGAATTTATCATGAAATATTTACTAATATCAATCCACTATAGGTGGAAAGAAACTATACTTCACTCCCCTTTTATAATAAAAATTTTAATATGGGAGGTGATCTCCCCTAGTTTCTAATAAGATGGCCTTGGATGGCCTTCATAGATATCCCATTCTCCACGATGAACATATCATTAACTCTATGAAGATAAAAAAAGGTTACTCTCCAATGGTAATAATAAATTTGTACATTATGAGACAACATGTAGTCCAAACTCAATATCAAGTCAAATCCTGACATTTAAAATACGTAATTATCCTAAGGGAAACAATACTCATTAACCAGAAGGGAACACCCCTTGAATAAATAGATGTCCCTCAACCACACTCCTAATATTGTGTAATTCATCATAACCCAACTCATAAACTCCATTGTCAGGGTCAAACCATTCATAAGTAGAGTAGATATGAAAGAATGAGAGGATCATGTATCAAATGAATTTTTATTATCTGCCGAATCAATAAGAAAAATACCCCTCATTTTTGATGTCCCAACTTAACTACAACCATGTGCAGCATGAAATGCATGTAGAAATCTAGTACCTATACAATGTGCTATAGTTTAAGTATCTTATTACAACTAATCCATTAATATAGGCACTTTTTCCATAACTCAACATGTCCACTTCCTTGACTAGCTCTTCCAGTAGTACACCAACTTCCAAACTAGTATAGTGTAGAATAATCCCTTTGCATAATCTTGTTCTACCTATCTCCTCCATTAATACCCATTTTTCAGGGGTTTCTACATAACATCTATTGATAACCCATCATTACACAATATCGATACAAAAATGATTTTTAGATACACTGGCTTCGAATGTGACCTATCCTATGACACTGATGTCAAGGAACCATGTATCTCTCTGAGTAAATAATCCTCTCCGAGACACACTTATTATGAATACTCAGGTTAATTTTATTATATAGATTCTTCTTACCGTCAAAATGCATACCTTTTTATCTTTCATAAGAAACCACCCAACCTTCAATAATAACCTCCATCAGTTTACCCTCAGAAATGAGAGTCTAATTCACCTACCCAACCAACATCCCTTAACCCTGAAATGTTAACCAAGGAGATAATCTCATGTATTTCCTTCCTAAAAATTTATCACAATAGTATCTTCATCCATTACAAACTTTGGGGGAAATATATAAAAGTCAATGAAGTGAACAACAAAGTCTATCACTGACATGCTTACCTGGGACAACCATATAAACTATTACCCTCTATCTTGTCTCACTGTCTCTCATAAATGTTCTCCAAGAACATTTTTGGGATGTACTTCCATATAATTCTCACCAAATAATCATCCCTAACCATAATATTCCAATGATTCATCAATAATCCTCACAACTTATACATTTCTAATTTTAATATTTTCCCTATAGGTGCCACTAAATGATCTAGGATGGTCTGGATAGACTCAATCCCAAACATAGCAAACTCATCACAATGGTATTTGGTAATAGTTGGAGGGTTATAAAAATAGTTATCTTGGGTCAAATCATTAATATTTCAAATATACTATCATGGGTCCATTTTAATGAACTTCATAAAGTTAGGAAAGTTCTCATGTAACTATTCTCACATCCCTTCACCTTTAACAATTGTGGCCTCTAGTTCTACTATTGGAGGGGCATTTCCAACAATGTATTTTTGCAAACCTAACAATAATAATTTTCATTGAGGAATTTCTATAAAATTCTAAACACACATCTTACAACACAGTACACATTATTATAAAATTATAAAAATAGTGATTCACATAATTTCATAAAACATTATTCCTCGTACAGTACCCTAAATTCAAAATGATGAGAATATCACTGCACTCAAACATACCATACCTAGATCATGGGTAACACAAGGTGATTAATTTTCCTTTTACACTTTTATGATTAGGAAATGATTTCTTAACCATTTTAAAATAACAAATTTAGCATATTTTAACAGATTATATACATCATTAATAACCATTTCATTTAAATTATTCAATGAAGGGAAAAACATTTGATTTCATAAAAACTACTTATAAAACAATTTGATGTGTGTGCCTAAAATGATACATGCCACATAAGATCTAGAGTGGCTAGAGTGATGTATCCATACTGAAATATCTGTCCATACCAAGCCATGATTAAAATATTATAAAGCATTAACATCATAGAAAAAGTGCATATCCCAAGATGAGTTATCAACCAACTGTAACATAAAAAATCAAGAACAATAATCCTTCCTTGGTTACATGGGTTTCTCCCTTACATGGGTTAACTACTCTTTTCAAATAACTAATATAAAAGGCTTGTCTCAACATTACTACTTGTATACCTTTCCAAAATATTAATACAATTGAAAATAAAATATAAACAACTTTGATTACATATTTTAACGTTCTAACCTATATGACGCATATCAGTTCCCCAATCTGGTTTTTCTACATGACATCAGGTGTGAATTTTCATATAAAAAAGGATACCAACTAGTAGTGAGGTTATAATATAAAACATGTTAAAAAATACCTTCTTTACCAAATAAGAAAAAAATTGAAATCAATATTCTATATAACTAGAATGATAAAATATCAATAATATATAACATCACATTATAGTACCAATGTAGTGAAGGATGATAATAAACCCAAGAATTAAATATTTAATGTCATAGAAGTGTCATGTTTCTAATGAAACCCAATATAAAGACACAATGAAATACCACAAGTGGGTCCCAATATCATATCTTGTTACCTCATCCATGCTTCACCATGAAACCAAAATCATCCATCCAGTATAGGGATCCTTCCTTTATCCTTTCATGTTGACATGAATTCTATTCGGGTAACAATTAAGGGGCCTAGGTAGGGTGAGAGTAAAACTCAGTAGGACACCACCTGTGTGTCTAATGAAGTATCCAATGTATAATAGTTCATGCAGTTGTAAAAAGAAAAAATCATGATTCACATTTGTTATTCCTTAATCAACCATATATGCCCCTGGGTTCATTTTTCCATCTGAACCAATCATATCTTATCAATCACATTCATTATTTTGAAACATAAACTATAGAATATAAAAATTTATTATTTTATTTTCACTTATTATTCATTTAATCCCGATTTCATTTACGATGACTTTGAGCATAAATACATGATCCAATATCTCAGAAACATGGAACATAATTCCAATTCCAATATCTCAGGGGATTATAACATCATTTTTCCACCTCATGGGTGTTTGAAGAATTATTTCCTGATCCAAAAATCATTGTTCAAATGCATTTATTAGGGGCCTATAACAGCATTTTCACTCAAGGTGTATTTTAAGCTTTGGTCCTTGACCCAGAGATCGTTGATAAATGATTCCAAAATAACATATTTATAAATCATGGTTCATCATATTTTACCTTCTCATCAATCATTCACATAATATGGAATAATTTAATTCATAATAAAAACTATAGTTCATTACTTTTACCCTAAGGCACAACCTAAAAATTTTACCATTAATCAATTTATCACCATTTAATTACACAATTCATTAACCCTTCAAGGTTAAGAAAACCAACCCTTTAAATCCCATTTTCAAACATGAAACAAGGAATAATTTCATTAATAATGAATCATTGTCCCCCTTTTCAAGTTTCATAATTCATAAATTCAAGAATATTATCACACCTCATGGGTTTCTATCAAGTCTGGTCTTATAGTCTTCAATGGGTCCAATGGGTTCTTTGATGGTTCTCAACATTTCATGAACTTAAAATCACCCTTTTAATTTGAATAAAATTTTAAAATGTGGAAATGAAAAGATACAACTACAACATAAGATAGTAATAAAAACAATGGGAATTAGAAATTATACCACCAACATCAAGATCGTTGTTGAACACTTTTCAAACCACAACCCTCAAATTGATGTAGAATGATCAAATTCACAATGGGGAAGATGATCATGGATAAAACCAATGACCAGGATTATATAAAATATGATCCATAAAAACCTATATATAAAAAATAAAAAATATATAAAAATCTACCCCACTCCAAATTTATGAAACTTTGGAGAGGGAGGAGTCTAAACTATGAAGAAATTCACTTAACAAAGAGGGTTACATCCTTCAAACAGATGTTCAATTCAATGAAAAAGGTATTTTAGGAGCATTATAACCCCATGTGAAACATCTATAAGTGATTTAAATCATTTCTTATTGAATAAATATTATTATGGATATTACAATGGGTTCTGTAATTTTTAAATAAATTTTTGTTTCTTTAAAATCCCACATGCATAGTTTCCTGGGTGAGCCACATGGTTTTAAAAAATGTGCACTCTAACTGAGTTCCCCTACTATTTAGGTTGCACTTTTACTACTAGTTTATTTAATGTGCTGTTAAACCATGAACCAACCATGAAATTACACTATATATATAAAACATAGTTTGAGGGGATCATGGTTTTAAAAAACCATTAAACAATCATGCACTACAAAAAACAATCCAAAAACATCCAAACTCACCCGAACAAACCTATTAAAGGAAAAGAACAACGTATAAAAAATGATATTTTATTGTCTAAAAAATGGAATGATACATCTGCATAAAGTACATGGTTTTATAGGTAAGACATGTGATGGATTTGTTTAAGGTTATTGTGTATGGAACATGAGATTATTGATGGGTTCAATAACATTGGTGTGAAATATTTTCTCAAGTATGAGGAGACCAATTAAGAGATTTCTATGTTGAGGTGTACTAACATATGATAGAAATATGGTTTGGTTGGTTGATTATGGAAACTATAAAAGGATTTATTCCTTAGACATCATATATGGTTTATTAGTGTGGTGAGAAAGACACTTGATTTTTAGGTAGAGAGGATTATGATTAAGACCATAGACAGTTTTAGGATGGGTTGTTCAATAGTGGGGAGGTTTTGATGGATTAGGTTCACAAGTTAGAATATTTTATAATAATATAATACAAACCATGTGTGTCTTAGGTGTCCATGTTTTATAAAAGGTTTGGAGGAGAGGTTCAAAAATTTATTCTCTTTTTCAAAGTCCATTTATTAAAGAAAAGGTGAATTGGGTAACTAGTGGCATAGGATTAGGCGCACAGTGGTAAAATAGAGGGGTAGACCAAAAGGACTAAAATGATTCCAATAAGTCTATGACAGGTACCCAATCAAGTTTTTTTATTTTACAAAAACATTTAAATTAATTATTTGTTTTTTAACAAGGATCATGTGTGTTGAATTTTATTACAATTACTATAGATAAACAATTTTTGATAAATTTTATACATGGATTGGTTGAATAAATTATATAAAACTATTATGTGTGATTTTAGTAATGTCACATTGAAATGTCTGGAATTAGAGTTTACAAATGTTTGAAGAAATTTAAAATTTTCATTTGTATGATGTGTGTATGGGTCTTAAGATATTTGGAGAAGGATGATATTATTTAAAAGTTTATGGAGAATACTGGTATGAATTCAGATTTAATGAATCTAAATTTTTCATGGAATATGTCTATGGAATTAAAACTAACCCATGTATACATAATAATATTTATTTATACAGACTATATCCTTTAGTGGTTAAGTGAATTAAGTGGATAAAATATCCTTCATAGGTATTATTTTCAGGAAAGTAGAATAATATTGTAAAGGAATGGAATTTACATATATAAAATAAATATTTTTAGAGTTTTATGAGATATCTTGAGTTCATACAATATGATAAATTTAATTTATTCTACATATATTTATAATGATTATTTTTTAGATAAATATTTATGTCATAAGGACCATAGTGATGGATATTGTTTTTGTATATAACGTATTTTTCTTCCAAAAAAACCTATAGTTCATATGAATTTTGTGTAGATACCAAAATTTCACATAGTTATGAATAATAACATTATGAGTTTTCTTTTTTTGGTAAAATTGTTTTTCAATATTTCTATTTTTGAGAAGAGAATGGTGTACCATTGAATGAGTTTCTATTTCATAAATAATTCATATAAGATTTTATAGATTTGTATATATGGGTGATTTATACTCAATGGAGAAATAAGAATCTATTAATTGGTTTTGAAATCAAAAACATCATGAATTTCTTCATATCGTGATAGTTAAGTAATTATTATACTATATAGACTACCGATGATATCTTTTCCATGAATAAGAATTTTGATTCATGTAATTTAACTTTTATTATATTTATAGGCTTTAATTATCTATGTTTAATGAATTTTTTTGATATTATTATTAAATATATAATACTTGTAGAAAATTAATGATGAAATATATCTATTATTCCTTAATATGTGTCATCACCCAATGAATTCTAAAAACATTAAAACTAAAAAACATTTAGATGAATTTACAATCTATGAAATAGTTTATATTGTAATGAATGAATTTTAATTACCCATTTTTAATTTCAGTGGTTGAGAATTACATGATATAGATCCAAGAAATTATATTAAAAAAATTGAATTTAATGGTAGTTTTTAACTTGTTTTTTAATTTGAAATTAAAATATGTCATCTAGAATTTTTGGGAGTTGGGTTGAAAAAAGTGAGTTAATGTTATTATATAGAATTTAATATTATTAGATAATACATAAGGGGTTTTGTGTTCGAGGAGTATAAAATTAAAGATAAAAACATGGTGGTGGTTGAAGATATAAATTAAAGAAGTCTTTTATTTTGTAGAATTAGTGTTATTGATTATGATATATATAGATTATTAAGGACATATATGGTTCAATAATGTAAGATTTAATTAATATATGAAATAAAAATTTCTATTATAGAGTTATTGTGTCTAGAATATTTTCGATAATATTAATATTGAATGAATTGAAGAGAATCAAATCTTCTAAAATTGAGTTGTTTATATCTGAAACTAAATTTGATATCCTCCCCCTAATATAAAATATAATGTTATATATGAAAATAATTAAGTAATATTCATCAGTTTTATATATTTATCATGGAGTGATATTTATGATAATAAATTGAGAAGTGTCCTACATTTATATAAAATGAAATCATCAGGAGTATTACAAAATGGATTAAAATAGATTAATCCTTTGAAGGTAGTGATTTATTCCCAAAACTATTAAATAGGAAGTGACCCTTAGTAAATAGTGAATTTTTTTAAAACATTTCCATGTATCATGTCTTGGTGATGAATGAATTCACTAGATTCCCATATCCAATAAATAGTGAATTATAGAGAATTTTGGTACACAAGATCAATGTTGTGAGTGTTTTTCATCGATATTGATCAATGTTGGTGAACCATGTAAAATATATTTTTTAGTAAAAGATTTTTATTTTGAATTTATTCATCATAGATGATATTTTCAAATTTTATAATGATTAGAATAATTAAAGGTTTTATCGTGTTCCTTATAATGAGGGACATTTATTTTAAGGTATGTGTAAAAAAGAAAAAATATAAATTGGAAAAACCATGACTGCCCTAATCTCATGGTGAATTATGTTATAATAAGTGATATCATATACAATTAGAAATAAATTAGATTAAATATTATAAATTTTGGTTTTATTGAGTTTAATATTATCCAATATGTTGATTCTATAGTAACATTCTTTATTATAGGGTTTTCAAACATGAAATAGATGATAATTCCATATTGGGATTTTTAGGTAGTAATATATCATGAAATATTGTAAATTGGGTTATTTATTATAATAAAACATGGAATTATCTATATTATAGATAATAGAAAATTAGATATTTATGATTGTGTTATCTAATCATTAATGGGATGATTATAATATGGTTTATCTAATAATATATCTCACTATAAGTCCTCAACGTATATAGAGATGAACCTATAATATAATTATGGTAAATAATCATTGCGGAAATAAGAAGACTATAATTCTTATTGTAGTAAAAAATATGAATCTATTAATGAACTAGATATTAGTTAAATTTGAGAAAAATTTCATATGACAAGATGAAAGAAAAATAATAAAAAAAAAGAGGAAAATAATTTTGAAATCCATATTGAGTTGAAAAAATTATATTTTTGGGTAATATATTATCCAACCATATAATAATTTTTTTAAAATCTAAAGATGTATATTTTACATCACATTAATTTTTACTGGATAATAGTAGAAAATAAGAAGACAAATCATGTGGTAAATCAATAGATTATTTCTATAACCAATAAAAGAATTATAAACTGTTGAGGAGTGATGTAAAACTCATAATTATTGAGGATGAAAAAAATTACATTTTTATAATATATTTTAGATGTATTAAATTTTAATTTTATCAACTAAGTGAAAACTTATAAATATATCATTGATATAATGAATAGTAAAATGAATGGAAAAATTGATGTGCTTGAAGAACATGTTCATGAATTAATGTTGAAAATGGAGAAGAGTTAAAACTGATAAAGAATCTATTTTTATACATAATAATAAGTTTAAATAAGAAGAGAAGTGTATACATAATGAAAGAACTTATAACATTGATAATTTAGAAGAAAAAAATATAGATGATGGATGTGAGGATTAAGAATCATGGAGGAGAGAATCATGCATTGGGGACAAATTCTAACATGGAATATTTTCACATGAAGAAATAAGTTAGATAAAATAGTACATAAATCTTTATTTAGGGTAATGAAAAATAAATATTTTAAAAATTATTATAAATTGTTTTAAATGAATGGAGGTTTTACAATGAAATTTTTTAATAAGTGTTCTTTTTACTATGACTGTGTGTATGGAAGCTATATTATTGAAAATTGTATAATAACATTCAACAACCACCTCTCATTTGAGACAACACTGTTAATAGAATGATTTCAACCAGAGATGTCTTATTTTTTCTTATCATGGTCATATTGGTTGGTACTTCATAAATTAAATTAATTGAGATATTTAAATGATATATCCTACTCAAAATATAGACATAAATTTTAATGAAAGGATTTTAAATATATTTCAATTAAAAACTAATTCATTTAATTAAAAGATTTTAATATTTGAAGGCATATAAATATTTCTGATATATCACTAAAGGATTATTGAAATTATCCACCAAGGAAATAAAATAATAAATATTAGATATAAATAAAAAAGTCATTTTTTGTGTTTATTGGGAGAATGTGAAGTAATGCCCATAATTTTCTAAGATGTATAAGGTTTTCTCCTAAAACATAAATTAAATAGATGTAAAATGAAATGATTAAGAAGATTAATAAAATCAAAGAATGATTTAATATAAATCGATGAATAAACTCAATATATTTTAATGTGTTTTGTCCATAAAAACATAAATATTTATTTTATGACTAGTGGAGTGGTTCATTCAAAGAGAAACATGTATAGTGAAAAAATTAAGATATGGTGCATTAAATATGGAAACATTTACTTGTAAAATTACCATCCATAATTAAATAAATACTAATATGTGTAAAAAATTAATTCAGGTTCTATTTATCATAGGTAAATTTTCCCGTGTGGTTTATCAATATAAATTATTGGAATCATATCAAAAGTGAAGGGTTAGTATATAATTCCCATCTATAGACCACAATAGGATGATTTAAAAGGGAACCCTCATTATATAAACTTAACATCTATATTGTTATATTTTAGTGATTTAAAATCGAATGAGAGACATGGTCCATGATGTATGTGTATTCGATGAATATGAATGTATAGTAATGGGGTGAATGATTTCAGATTAAGTAAATGAATTTAATGAAAGTATATTTAACCTTATGTGATATAATTTTATATTATGGATATAAAATAATTAATATATGTGAAACAATAGTATTAATAAGTGAAAAATTATCAAAGGTGTTGATAATTAGGGGTGGGGTGATTAAAATAATAACATTGTTAAATATAGTGATGAATTAATTGATAAATATATTCAAGTAGAACCAAATTCCATACATGATCCACATGTGACATCAATTTCATCATTGAAAATAAAAAGATGAATTTTGTTATACAGGTTAGGCCAATGAAATATAGAATATATTTCTCATGAATTTTACAAAAACTAACATCATATTCATATATAAATTTTCTAGTTGGTATCACAAAATTTTTTAATTTAAAATTAGGTTTGAAGACTTTACCATATGGAATTTATCCCTGAATAAGTACATGATACTGGGAACAATTCAATTTTGGCTACATTTAAAATGAAATTTGTGATCTATATTATTTTTTAATAATATGTTATTATAATCTAGTTTATTTTTAGTATATTAAAACCTAATATAATGAAATTATTGATACCAACTATTTTACACATACTGATTGTTATAATATATTATAGTCGCAAAATAATAATATTACCGTAAATTAATAATGACAACTAAATTTTATTGTATCTTCATATATAAATATAAAATCCTTGGATGAATGAAAAAATTGGATATTAAGTGGAATAACTTGTTCTTCAATAAAAATTGACTCTGTTATTAATTAACACTCACTAAATCATCTACACTACTACCTATACACTAACTATATTCTATAAGAGTAATTTGGATCACATGATGTTTAATTTTAAATATACATAGTTACTATATTTTTTTATGTATATTTAAATAAATTAGATAACTAAAATTATAGTTATTTAATTAGGAACCTGTTTTTTAAACATTGTCAAAACGTAGTTGTCTTCCGGGATTTTTTGATGACTCTATTCCAAGTAGTAAATTTAACTACTAGATTCTTGGAAAAAATGTATCTAAAAGTGAATATGTGATTAAAATGATGTTTTATTGAATTATATTTATGTGATTATCAATGGATATGATGATATTCCACATGTTAGTGAAAGAACCTGATATTGTGATGTATATGTGATGAGACTTTATAGTCTCCCGAAATATTGAATTCTTGTAGGTATGGAATGATTATGATTACACTTATAAGTATTATGAAATAATATTGTTAATATAAATGTAGTGAAATTACAAAAAATACCTTAGTTTCCATTACAATTAAATGTAGAATAATAAAGAAGTATTTTGGTAAATATGGAACCTAAGAATTTTATTAATAAAGGGGGATGAAATATGTATATAATATCTATATATTTTTATGAAGTTAATTTGAAATAAAAACAGGGTGGGATCTTTTCTATATACATGGCACATAAATTGAAAATATTTATTAACAAAATTTAGTGGATTGTTACAAATAGGAGGCTGTATATTGGATTTATGAATGAAGAGTGACTCTTGTGGCTATTCCCTAAAGTGGTGACGCCTGCGGCTCCGGACCATCCGTCCCCGGTGGAGGGGGGATGATATAATTCCACCTTCTTATTTAATTCCCCGACCCTTTCTTCCATTAAATTACCCTAAATTCGTTCATACTTTCCATGAAATTATCCTTTTCTATAAAATTCTTAACCTCTTAAATGGATTTCTCTATCTGGATATTTTGATGATATAATTCAATGAGGATTCAGATATACATAACATGATGTCGGTGGATTTTTTCAAGAGCTATTGCCCATCGGTCGACTCCTTCAAATGATTCATATTTGATTCTAGTGGTCCTTAAGAATGCTTGGTTGTTGGTCTTCTTGATAGGTGGAGCAAGATGATTCAATTTTTTAGAGGATAACCTGATTTCTTTCTGGTCTAGCGCTCCTCCTGAGATCAATGGATGCTTCTTCAATATCTTTCATTGGACTTTTGAGTTCAACATGATATGTTTTATTCCCTATATGGAAGTATGGATATTATTTCATAATTATACCTTTCCTTTCCGAATTCCATGGATTATTTTTTTGTAGGGGAACATGGAAGGAAGAATTTTTTATTCTGATAGTATAACTACTGTTGTTTTCCGCCCAATCTCCCTTCAAATGTGTATTGAAGTAAATGGTTCATATCCTCCAATATAATGTATATAGATTGTGGTTAAAGAATTTATATGGACGAAATTAGTTTTTTTTGGGTCATGGACTGAGTGATGATTGAACTGGAAATAGTTATGAAATACGATTTTAGCATACCGATATGGGAATAGGGATTGACAAAGTCCGATCCTTATCCCAAGAGAACCATTTGGTGTAGAGGATTCTTAATTACCTATTGTGAAAAACAATTCTCTGGATGTTTTTAGTTTAGGTAGGGTTGAGGAGTTCTGTAGGGTTGTCTTAGGGGAGTTGGGACCCCTCGCGTCACTATATTTTTCTATTGAGGAATCCCTAGATGTCAATGATGGATATTATCAAGAGGTAAATAAAACATTGTGAGTGGTTCATCTCATGTAGGTATCATTTCCAATTCTGGAGGTGCAATTGGGCATGGAGTTGGGATTACCATTAGTCAATGATAATGGAGAAAAACATATGGATACATGGCCATAGATTGCATATATTTTTACCAGTTGTGCCATGAATTGGGTCTCATCCCCTTGTCATGTAATATTCAGGGCATGTCATTAGAGGTTCTATAGGTGTGTGAGGTATCGTTGATGAACTACCTCTCATAGAAAGCTATTTTAAAACATGAGAGGTTGCTGTACTTAGATGCTGATATGATTATGCAACTTGTTTCATCCATCCATATTAATGAATCTGTGACAAATAAGGATTTATGTGAAGATCTAGACACTGGTAGACATCCTCAATGTTTGGTCTTAGAGGATACCAATAAACAACCCCAATTAATGGGGTGTGAATTTGTGAATCCTATAGATTCAGATATTCCAGTGCAGGACTCATTGGTTATACCCTCTAATTCTAATACAATTATTTCTTGTGGAATGATTATCCATTATCAAAATTAGTTTGATGTGATTGGATAAGAATAGTGTCATGATCTTAAGGAAGTAAATGAAATGGTGGAATCCTAGGGAGATAACCCCCTATGATATTAGTGGTCTCTCAAGATGATATGGTTTCTAATTTAGACTCCCATGTCAAGTCAATAGAATTGTAGATTATGGATAACTATCTTAGATCATCTTCATGTAATGGAAAGAAAACAATCATTAATTCATGATGGTTTATTAATAACACAATTAGGCCACAAAGAAGAAAAGAATACTCTTACATACCCAGTCCTCTCATTACTAGATATTAAATTAAAGGAAATCTAATTGAGAAGGTTTCCAACATTTCAAATAATAACTCCTCGGTTATAGATAATGGTCCTAAAAAATAAGTGGTGGGAAACACTACTATGGATTTAGAATCATTAGTTGGGGAAGCATCTATCATTGATATTGTAAATATAGAAAATTTGGATGAAAAATCAGATATCCAACTAAGTGGAAAAGAATTCATAGAGTGTGGTGAGTGAGAATGCATCATTAATTACAATGAATAATTCTTAGATAAAGATGTAGAGGTCATTTCTACATAAGAGGAGTTTTACAGGTTGGTCAGGAGGTGCATTCACATAAACATTTCTAAGGAGAAGGGTCACTGGATTCAAAAACCACTTAGAATATTGGAACTTGGATTCAATTGGAAGAATATTACTATATAATATCTCATTCAAACATGGGAAAAAATGGAATAAAATATTAAAAACCATCTCAATGATGATCTAGATGACAAGGCCACTGCACTACAGTAGAGTATCCACATGGGTAATTTCTCTAAAAGGATTAAGATTCAATTCATAGATTTAGCTATTACATTTGATTTTGGTTTATTGTCAAAAATTTTCTTGAATGGTTTCCCACATTTTCCATAAAATTACTTTTTTTAATAACGACAAATATTTTTTGTCTATTGGATTTAATGAAAACCACTAAATTTTGAAAATGTATGATAATGTTTTGAGTTTGTTTGGATTGAAAATATATCCATCCCTAGTGTTATTTATATGAGTTTTATTTACATTAAGGTATTTGTAACAAGAGTTTAATTGTTTTTATGAAGTTCTTTTTTCAGATTTCATAGATTTATGAAAATGTTTTATGATTTTTGAAGAATGATGAGATAATATGGATGCTGTTAGATAAGGATGTTATGGATTATAGTTGGATGGTTTTAGAAATTAAATAGAATAAGACTAAGTCATGATGAATATTACCTATATACATAATATGACTTATTAATACATAACACATCCTTTAGTGTTGAAATATGTAAAAGTGAATTAATCACTCACTTATGTAATATTTTCTTGGATGTATGAGAATATAAAAATTGGATAAATTTTATCTGTATACATAATAGATTTATTAATATTCCTATGATATGTGTAGTTAATAAAATAATTAAAATCCTTGTAATTCGTATTTTATTCATAATATTCTAAGATTTTGGAAAATTGATAGGGTCTCAGAAGACCACAATTATGCATACATTTTTTGATGGACTAGAATAAGGTTTTCTAATAACCTCCTTATATGTCATAAGGTTTTTATAGAGAAAAACATATTATTAAATATTTATTGACATTCCTTATATGATAAAGTTTGTTATTATTTGGTATATAATGTTTTATCATTCATTTGATTCTTGAAATGAATTTCATACTATCAAATGTCTGGATACACCATGAAGAATGGTAGGAAGATTAAAATATTTTTGTTTTTTGAGTGATGTTCATACCATAGAGGAAGAGTTGTTTTATATTAGGTTTTAAAATCAATATTATTAGAAATTTACTCATGACTTTATGGATAAGTCATTTCATTAGTGGAGGGACCATGTGAAAATAATAGTATACTGAAAAATAAATATATGGAATGAATGCTATTTTTTGTTCCAACTAAAATCATAATTACTTTTTTATCATAAAATTATTTCATTAGACCCCAAAAAATCTAGTCGTTGATGAATACAAAATAGAATAATGATCGGTCAAATGATGATATGTTTCATCAGACTATGAATTTTAGGAAATTAAGAATAAAATATATTATAAGACATAGAATTATCTAAATCAATTTATTAGTTATGAAACAAAATTCAACTAAGAATATTAATTATAATAGTATATATTTACCTGAATAATATATGATAAATGGGATTAAATTAGTGGATGTTATCAGTAGTCAATTACATGAATTTGAATTTGAAATAAAAATTTACTAAAAATAATTACAGGATGTTTGATGGAATAAAATAATGTGATGAATATAGTAAAAATTGTAAAAATAAAAATGATAAGATAAAATGGAACTATCTGATTTAAGTGGAGAAGAATAATGAAATACAAGGGTTTGTTAAAAATCATGATTAATTAAGATTATTTTTTTTGAATGAATTTCATGATGGTCATATATTTGAAATATCATTGAAACAACTAGTTAATTGATGTATGGTGGACTATATATAATCATGGTCAATTATGATTCTAGAAGTATTATATATTTACTATTTGTTGGAGTATAAATTTTGAATGAAGATAAAAGAAGTAACTCTTCTAACAAATATTTGTTTATATCCACATGTGAATTTGATATCCGTTCACCGATATACCCTGGGAAAATATATTTGAAAATTATTATTTTAGTAAAATATGTTCTATATACAGATCCTTGAGTAGTCTCTATGTCAAAAAATTTAGAGGATATCTATAAGTCTATAAACTAATATTGACTATATTTGTGTGTAGTGGATGAAAATAAAATGATCCTTGGGATATGGTGAGTAATTACCCAATGTATTAAATATATAGTAAGTCTTAGAAATGAGTATATTTTTGGTAACTTGTAAATGAAATTATCCTTGGTGGAGTGTTACTTTACCTAGATCTTATATCCACCAAACATTGAGTTACGGTGGGTGTTGGTGAACCAACACAATGTGAAAAGTATACACCTCAAATATATCCGATCATAGGTGAACATGTGAAATTTTTGTCCCAGTTCTTGATTTTCATTATAAACATATGCATGTCATCAAATTTGGATCAATTAGATAATGAGAAAATAAAATAATGGCAGAATAGTTTTCCATCGAATAAGGGAATAAATTATAATGAAAAAATCATACGTAAAAATTCAAAAATCTACTAAGACCATGCTTCCCCAACCAACACTCACCCCTCTTAGGTTGTATTGGGTTACTATATTTTGTTAATTAATTCATATTATGGGGGGTTCTTTTGGAATCCATATTTTATTGGGGAATCATTTTCGCCTACCCTTATTTCCCTTTTATCTCATGTGTGAATTTATTTATTCATAATTTTTTTTCATGCAATAGGCCTCTAGTAGAATATATTTATTTGTCTCCTACCCATCTATAAATTTCAATTTTTGTCTCTATAGTGGAAGTACTTGTTTAAAATTCATTTCAGGTATTTTTATTAGGTTATAAATTTTTTTCCTTCAATGAAAACAATAGTTTCATGCATGGTGATATCAACAAGAATTTGTGAGATGATTCCTAGATATTTATTTTGTAAAAAGTGTGTTTATTCATTATGTACAATATATACATGGTTATAGTTCGGTTAGTGATCATAATTGGAAAAATTATTGGCCTTCGTTGTAACTACATGTGTTATTGGGTTATATAGAGTAGATGTGTAAGGACAAAAGATAATAATGACGATGTGTTACAATGTGTTTGTCAAAGACCATCATGAATTTGGGAAACTACCCCATAGATCTTTATTTGACCTTGTCTAGTTACGATTTACTTGAGGTATGGTTATGAGTCAAGTTTTATTTTTTCTATATGATGTGGGTTACATTGATTAATGATGATGGGGTGGCTTGGGGTTCCATCATGACATGGGTGATAATGACCCATGTTGTAAAAAATGAGGTTTTTTAGATGCTTCGTGGTTATAGGATGTTAGTGATTTCTAAAAAACATGGTACTGATATAATTGGGGCTATATCAATATAACACAAATCCTATATAGTGATCTAGACCACATGTTGTGTTTTATATGCTATAAAAAATGATCAATTAAGGTGTTCTTGTGTTGCCCATACCTTTTTAGGTGGGAAAAACCATAAATGTCTCTAGATTCTTTGGGACGATTGAAATCACTAGTATGTAGGGGGTATATAGGGTGCATGATGTAGATGTTGGGGCTAATGGGTTGAAGATATTCGAGTATGGATATACCTTATTCCATATGTTTTTTAGATTTATTGAGCCAGTTGTTGGTAAAGGGGTTAAATGATTACAGAAGTTGTGATTTTATATGGATATATTCATAGGGAATTGTGAATTGTTCGACATGGTATTTGGTTATAGATAGCATGTAACTCCATGCCATGTGAACATGGTTAGAGGGATGAGGGAACATAATGTATGATATATTTTTTATATTTTATACCACTTAGGTACCTCTTAAGGTAATTAATGGCTAACTAATGGCTGGTAAAGTATTTTTGGAGTCAATTTTGTTTTTTGGTTTGGATTCCAAAATTTTCACTTTACAAAAACTCATATATATATATATATATGGATTTTATCTAGGGACATAATTGGTAGTAAAATATTTATTTTGTGCTCAAACACTATATGGGACCTCTCAGATTCATGTATATTAATATCTCATGTCATATAAATAGGTTAGGTTCCCAACAATGAGTAAATAGTAAATCAAGGTGTAGTTCTTGAATTAGGAAGATGTTGGTGGTTAAGAATGGATTGTTGGGAATGTATTATATCCAGAATACTCTACAATATATGATAAATTTAATGACCACAATTACAATTGTTTTTTCTTATAATGTTTCATTAAGTATGATTTAGTAATTTATATCATGTGTTTTATCTTTGGTGGAATGCAAATCTATGAGATTTGTTATAAAAACACTGTTCATTCCCTTTGTGTGGTAAATGAACATATTAATCACTACCCCTATGCTATACTGAATTGTACATGTATGGATTATCATCCCTATACTGGATATTAAAAGTATGGATCAAAAAACCTACATTTAGTGAATTATAAACATATGAAATATAAATGGTACATTTGAATCTTGAATAACTATTCATACACTAGATTAGGAAGAATGAACTTATGGTTAATCAATACTAAATTTGGAATCATATGCTGAAAGGATAAATGTATGGATCCTCATCCCTATGTTAATTTTTTCCCATACAATATGTGAAATGGAATCTATAGTTAAAGAACCATACACTTATAGGAACCCCTATGCTTGTTAAAGGAACACTTTGCTACATAAAGGAACCCTATGCTAAAAAGTTGAACCCTATGGATAAGAACTCATTAATGGAGATTTATTACCTTGATATTAAGTGAAATTTCATGAAACTATATTGACATATTTAAAGACCTATTCAAATATCAATATGTTTTATTCAATGGAATGTATTCATCAGAGAAAATCACACCGATTCTTAATGGATGTTATGGAACCCCTAGAAAATATAGATTTGAATATACGCATTCTATGAGGAGATTATCACGGATCAAGGATACTATATCATGCTATATAGTCTACATATTCTACCAATGTATGTTTTTGAATTATGTGTGATGTAACATTCACACATACAACTATATTATTGTTTGTTTCATTTATGGTACTATTACAATGAATGATCAAATATGATTCCAATATTTTTTGGAATACGTATATATTTCAACCATATACTACTAAAATATTACTACTACTGATATTTTAAAATATTCATATTGAAGATCATTTTAATCCAATATCACTTTAGAATATTATTTCCTGATGAAATTCATTACTAAAGAAGAAAAATATCTATCTACTGTCAATTTCTACTATTATAATTGGGAACATCAAACTAAACAATGAAAAAAATCAAACTCATTTGATTTATTAGAGTATCAAATACTCTTACTCAGTTGTGTTTTAAGTATCATATTATTGTTCTAAGATGTGGAAAAATGGTTCCTTGTAAATGAACTGGAAGGATATGTTTAGCCTTATTGTAATGGGGTCAACTGCCTGCACTCAGTTGTGGGTTTTAAGGTCTTTTTATAAGTGTAAATTTCAATTAAATTCACCAATCATGAAAAGAGAGCACTGGTATAGTGGACTTGGGGATATTTGTTCCATGAAACCCTATAAAATTAATATAGTCATTCACACTATTTATCCATAGATCATACTCATTTTTGAAGAGAACGCTTCTTATCTACATAAATTGATAAGGTATTTTCAAACCAAATATATTGAGAGTTTTGAAAAGACACAATTGGCCACCCAATTTTGTTATCATTGTATCATTAAGACCTAGAAATTGGAATCAAATGAGGGATTTTGGGATAATTCTATAACATGATGAAAAGAAAAAAGTCTATATAAATCATATGTTAATGACCGATCTGAAAGAATAATATATATGATTCAAACTCCATACATTAATAGTGAGAAATATGGATGTAGAAAATTGGGAATTATTATCTATATGAATTATTTAGGATTCAATGTCTATTCAAAGATCATATATTCTTATGTGATTATTTAGAAACTAGAGACATGGATTGATGAAACAGAAGCCGAATATTACATATATTCAATGGGAATGAATTCTATTATCTATGGACCTGGACCAGATGAATTGAACTATGTATCACAATATTCTACTACCTATGAGATGTGGCAAAAACTTGGCATCAGATATGAAAGAACAGACAAAATAATATATATGTAAAATGACCAAACAAAGCAAAGGTTTGATTCCATTAGAATGTTTGATGGTGAAAACATCACTCAAATTATTTTAATGCTAAAAACAATTTATAACAATATTAATACCTTCTAAGATCCTATAAATGAATTTGATCAAGAACTAAATGTACAAAGAGAACTTACCTTAAAATTCAATTTCATATATGTATCTATCTGATACTCATCATCTATCAATGATTTGAAAATAAAGGAATAAATTTTTTCTTTGATGACATAAGAATATGAAATGAAAGATGAATTTTAAGACCATAAGATTATAGTGAAAAGTAAAAAATAATACTCTAAAAGTGACATCTAAGATGAATGATTGAAAAATAAAACATGACTTTAAATAAGATAAAAATTAATATTTGTTTTATTCTAAAATATAATTGGGTCAGCTAGAGAGATTATTTTGAAAATTTTATAACATGAAAAGTGTATTTAGAAAATCATTTAAGAAGGAAGATAAATAACCTTGAGAATTCTGATGCTATGAATGAATAAATCTGGGGCACATGAGACTTTATTTCCATCAATTAAAAGATAATATAAAAAGACTAAAAAATAATTATAATAAAATTGATAATTAAAATAATTAAAGGGAAAATGAGCTATGAAAACTACATGGAGTGTATCTAAAGACTCCAGTACCTCTTCAGAATCTGATTTAGAGAAAGACCCACAAAATTTGGTAGCCAACATGTTCTTTATGGATAAGTATGAAGAAGAGGTACAATCCTATTACTCAACCGATTCCTAAAATAGTAGTATCTCAAATGGTAAATTAGCTTCATATTATAATATGTCAGAATTAATATATGATTATTTATTAAAAAAAATATTTCATTGAAGAATATTAACAATGTTTTTTTTGTGGAAGAGAAACAGTGCTAAATAATGATGAATTAATTTAAAATTTTAATTTACATACATCACACTAAATTGATAATGAAAAAAAGGATAAAATAAATACTGGATGAATTAGAATCATACAAATGTTTTATTATTATTTTTACTAAAGGAGAAAACAATCTCAATGATATTCTTGGAAAGAATGTAATTAAAAAATAAAATTTATTAAGAGGAAATGAGGGTGAAAAATCAAATCAATAATAAAAAATTTTTGTACACAATTAAAAAATTATACTATATATTTTTGTGGAAAAAAGGTCATTACATTATTAACTGTTAGTTGGTAAATTCACAAATTAGTGGTATTAAAAAAGATTTTATTTATAAAATTATATCTAAAGGAATTGAAATAAATTATTTAAAGATAAGGATGATTTGGATTCCTAGATCTCTGATCACTGACACCGCGGGACCAAAGAAAAAATAAGTTCCAAAACAAACATGTGTTTAAATTATTTTTCAGGAAAAGGAAATAAAGAAAAATGCTATTTGGTATATGGAAAATGGATTATACATGAACAGAATGATAGAATCATCAAATTTAAATATGATGACTTAGATGGATGGAGGTTTATTCACTTTTAGTGATAATGAAAAAAGAAAAATTGTTGGGTATGGAACTATTGGAGATCCAAAGATTATCTCAATCAATAATGTACTATTTTTAAAGGGATTAATAACATATAGATAATTATTTCAGAAATTTTTATTATGGATTTTTTATGGTATTATCTAATAATTCCTTATAAAATTTCAAATAAAATAAAAAATTTAGAGGACCAATAATTGATATTGTTTATACATTGAAATTAAATTCCCTGTGTAAACATAATGTGGATTATTTAACTACTAAGTTAAATGAGTCCTGGATTTGGAATAAAAGACATCAAAATTGAAAAATATATGATTTACATAAGTAATCTATGAAACAGTTAGTTTCTGATTATCCTAGTCTTAAATTTAAAAATTATATATTGTTTGATGCATGCCAAATTTAAAAACAACACAAATATTTTTTTCAAATATATTAACAAAATTTTCAATATCTAAACCATTAAACATATCCATATGTATTTTTTGGACCATCCAGAGAAGAAAGTGTGTATGGTAAATTATATTTCTATATCTTAGTTGATGATTATTCTCGAAAGGCTAGGATATATTTTTTCAAAACACAAAAGTGAAGTACTCAATATTTTTGTATGTTTTGGTAAAATTTGTCAAAATGAAAAATGTTTTAAAATAATTTCATTGAGAAGTGACCCTGGTATATAATTTTAGAATTAAGAATTTAAATATTTTTTCTCAAACCTGGCTATTAAACTCACATTCTCTACACCAAGAACACATCTAGAAATGAAATTGTTCAAAGAATAAATAGATCTATTCAAGAAATGTAAAATATTATGCAGAATGAATACCATCTTCCTACCTACTTCTGGGAAGAATATGTAATTATAACCCATGATACCATTAAGAAAGTTTGAATAAGACCTATTTTTAAATGGAAACCCAATTAACGTTGTATGAATAGAGAACCTGAAGTAAAGTACATCAAAGTGTTTTATGCAACTTGTATATCTTGAATAAAGAGGACATACATGGTAAGTTTTATCCAAAATCTGATGAAGGAATATTTCTAGGATATACTTATACTTCTAAAGCATATAGAGTATTTAATGAAAATTCATGGATTATTGAAGAATCAGTTCATGGGAAGTTTTATGAAACCGACCCTTTAAACAAGAATATTGACAAAAAAACTAATATTATTAAATATTTTGATATCATGAGGCTTGATTAACCAACATATTATTTTAGAAATATTATAAAGAAATTTACTCTAGTGTAATAGAATATGATACTAAAGAACCTGAAAGTATTTTTCTTATATAGTGTTGAACATTAAATAACTATGATTTGGAAACTAGAATAGGAGACCAAGATATTAGAAATAGAACTAGAATAAATGTAGAAAACATAGATGAATTATCTACCATTATATCATCATTAGAACCTAAATATTTTGAGTAATCCTTAGACGATGAGAGTTGGATGATATAAAAGAATTAAGAGATAATTTTTTTAGAAAAAATGATGTTTGGGAATTAATAGAAATATCATCCAATTATACATAAATGGGAACCAAATTAATATGTAGAAATAAACAAGATGATTAAGGGATCATAACTAGAAATAAATATACTGTAGTAAAAAATATATATAATCAAGTTGGAGGTATATATTATGATGAATTATTTAACCCCTATAGATTGATAATAATCAATTATAATCATCTTATCTTATTCATATCAGGTGAATTTTATGTTATATTAGATGGATGTTAAATATAGATTTTTGAATGTATATTTAATAGAGGAATTTAGCATTGAACAATATATTGGTTTTGAAAACCATCATCAAAAAAATTATATTTTTAAATTTACCAAATCACTCTAAAGACTTAATAAAGAACCAAGAGTTTTGTATAAAAGATAAAGAAGTATTACTTTGAAAAATTAATTTACTACTAGATTAAAATATTAATGAAATTTTAAGAAAAAAAAAAGTTTTAATATTTTATTACTTCAAAATTATGTTGATGATGTTATTTTTGTTTTATAAAAACACTTTTATTGATTTCTCAATACTAATTTAAAAAAATTAAATGATTATGATGGGAAAATTGAATTTCAATTTAGGATTTATGATTTATAAAAAAATATTAGGGAAATGTTTTAAATAAAAGTATATTTATTATTGATTTGTAGAATAATTCTGGACATGAGAACAACAAGGCATATAAAACTCTTATGTGTACTAATGTAAAACCATATTTCGATGAAGCTAGGCAACCTGTTGAAAACAAGTTATAGAGAGTAATTATTAGTAGTTTGTTATATCATTCTACTAGAAGACCAGATATTATGTTCTCTATATGTTTAAATGATATATTTCAATAAAATTTAATATAATCCCATATTGTAGCTTTTAAAATAATAATTAGACATTTAAATTAACTTTTTTTAGTCAATTCTTTACCCAAAAACTTGTAATTTAAATTTAATTTCATATTCAGATACTAGTTTTGGTGTTTGTAGATTATATATGAAAATCACCTCAAGAACCTATCACTTTTTATGAAAATAACTAGTATCATTGTTAAATAAAAAACAACAATGAGTTTCATTATCGATTGACAAGGCATAATATATTTCTGCTGACAATTGTTTGTGAGCATATATTATAGATGAATAACACTCTACTAGAATTAGGACTAAATTTTAAAAGTATACCTCTTTAATGTAATAATACTAGTTGAATAACTATTTCAAAATACACTATAAGTCATTCTATGACTAAGAATACTAATATTTGACATAATTTTCTAAGAGATCATGATCTTAAAGAGGGAATATCTTTAAAATTTCTAAAAAAATATTAATTATCTCATATTTTTACTAAACAACATATAAGTTCAAACTTCGATTTTATTTAGGGGGAGTTTGGTATATTTAATTTTGAATCAATATTTATTAATTTATTTAATCTTAAATCTCTTTATTTTTCTATTTAGTAAACTATATATGTTAAATTTATTTTTTTTTTATTTTTGTCATTTATGTATTCATTATATTTAAATATAATATTTGTTTTATTTCATTTTAAAGTCTTTTAAAATTAAAAAAATAATGAGTAGATTATCATCCTATGTAAGATAACAAGATTCCTTCTCCCACTCTTCCTACTCCTTCATGTCCAATCAGTTTATAGATCTTGTCCCATTATAGTTTAGTGAAACCCTAAACATTCTAACATTAACTCCTCAGTCTAAAATAAATTTAAACATCAGAAAGACCTAAAAAGTTTTATTGGGTTTGTCTAAAAAATATCTAGTGAAGTACCATAAACTAATTCAACATAATGTGACACGTTTCAACTATTTAAATGAGGAAAATTATTCATTAAATATAGTGATTAGAATTCATTGATTAGAATATACTTTTCAAAATGGTAAAACACTTCCGATGTTTGATGTAGAAGTAAAATAGTTATGTATAATTGTCAAGATCAATTTTGGAATCAATGAAGACAATACTATCTAATATTCATGATGATGAATTTCCTCTTTCATAAAATGATATAGTTATGATATTGCATTGTCCCCATGAGGGGGATTTTCATTTTGACTTAATAAATATCAATGATGAAATATATAAGTCGAAGTACATTATATTTTCTTTGTTTGGAAGAAGATCTAGAATGAAAATAATGATCATGAAACTTAACCCTAATAGAAATTCTTTGATGTATTTTATTAAAGATAGAATCTTTCTAAGAATATCATAGATTGAGATAGTCTTGTACCCATTTAAGTAAATTTATTTTTATATTTTGAACCAAATGTGGTTCAATTTCTATCATTTCACGATAAGTTATATAAGTCATTGTTTTCAAAAAGAAGAAAAGATTGGATACTATCCATATGGAATAATCATTTTGTTTTTCTATATCAGAAAGAAAAAACCCAAAATATGACTCTAAAATATAGATTTCATCATGGAAAAATTCTATGTGAGGGGAGTTTTAATAAATTTTGATATATCTAGAGTAACTCCTGCAACAGTATTTTACCTTTTAGAGTGTAAAATCAAGAGAAAATGATGGAAGACGTTTATGGGAGAATAGGATGATTCCATCAGATGGTTTTTTAGACTAATTCCTGACGAAACAGGTGAATCAATAAATGGAGAGGGTTAAACATTTGAATGAATAAGAATACAAATCAACCTTCCAGATAATGATAATAAAGCTATGAATTTAGTTGAGTGTGAGGAAAAAGTGGATGAGAATATTTAAAAAGAGGCTCAAATAGAAGAAAATCCTAGGGAAGATGTCCCTAGACCAGAAAAAATATCACAAATTGCTCCAAATTATATTGATGTAGAAGGATATACATTAAGAGACATATCAGAAGGTCATGGAGAGCCATGTTTGGCCATAGTAGAAAAAAACACCCTTAAAGAAAATTTACTCTAGATTATTCTTAATCATATGTTGAAGTTATGATTTGAATGTGATTTCATTTAGTGAACCGGAAAATGTCTTTGAGAGAAGTTTTAGATGATATGAAGAGAAAACATGAAAATCTCAAAAGTTAATCTATCTTATGAACAATGTTTGAAGCCCTTCACACTCAAAATAGAATTGTTTAAATTTTTTTATTTCTCTTCTAGATCTTGAAGATTTTATAACATATTTAGGTTGAGAATGGAAATCATTGAAATATGAATCTATAAATAAGTCTAATTTTGATGACCTGAAGCTTATATTGGGAATATAATTTCAATCTATCTAGGATAGTCATCAGGATTCAACCTTTACATGTCAAGAAACTTCTCATAATGTGATAAGGGTATTTTATTCCATAAATTCTTTTATGGATAAATTCAACAATCGGCTGCACACTCACCAGTGTGACAGTACAACATTGAATGTGATGTTGGATAATCAAAGAGATTTGATAATTAATCTGAGCTTTATTAAATCTGGGGTAGGACTTTTATTCATCATGTTTGAGATATATTTACTGGATTTATTAAATATGAAGACGTGTTAAATGAATTTTTGAATAATTTTTTTTGGAAATATTATAGGATGTTCAAGATTTAAATAATATTATTCAAAAGTGGACATATGTTTTCAACAATCATTTTCAGATCCTTTTAGTGAAGCTACTTGAGATTCAGGATTCTGTTCAGATTGTTCATCGTCTGATTGAAACTATTACCCTTGGAGATTTTAATCAAGAAAAATCCTCTCATCCAAGACCCTAATTTTTAATACTTCTTAACTTGATAGTGGTATGTACACATATTTTTTTTAAAAAAATTGATTATAATTTAATTTTAATTTACTTTAATTTTAAATTTGATATTTTATATTTCTATAAACTTTTATTATCGTGTTATTTCTATTTAACTTAACACTTAAATATCACATGTATTATTTTTCTACCTAGTAGATTGTAACATTAATTTATAGTTTGGTGCCATATTAATTGTGGTTTATATAATTTATTCTTCGAATTATTATTTTTGATATCAAAAAATGGGAAAATATTTAAGAAGTATTAATTTATAGGTAAAAAAATTAAATCGGAATAATTCTGTGAAATAAAAATATTTTTGAGAAACTATAATATTATAATTAAATGTTTTTAAAAAATAAAAAATTACTATTATTTATTTTATGGGGGGTATGATTGGGCATGTATTGTATAAAAAATACTCTCTAATATATAATGATTTTGATACACACAAATACCCATGATATTTTTTCTACTAAAGTTGTGTTAAGTATGTTTCAGGAATTTATATCATGATTTTATCTTTAATGGAATGCAATGCTATGAGATATGTTATCGAAAGATTATTCATAACCTACGTATAGTGAATGAAAATTTGGATCATTATCTTAACACTACACTGAATTGTTCATGTATGGATCATCATCCTTATGATTGATATTAAATATATGGATAGGGAACCAACATTATGTGAATGATAAATGTATGGAATATCAACCCAAAATCGGAATTTGGAATCAATGTTCATACCCTATGTTTGGAAGAATCAATGTATGGTTAGTCAACAATATGTTTGGAATATTAAATAGAATGGATGAATGTATGGATCATCATCACAACATTACTTTTATTCCCTATGTTACATGAAATTGAAAGTATGGTTAATGAACTATAAATTAAATAGAACCCTACACTACACAAATGAACCCTATGCTATGTTATTGAACCCTTTGTTTGATTATTCCTTAGTAGAGCTTTATTGCTATTATTTTATCTAAAATCCATGCTATGGTGTTGATTGATTTAATGAATGATTCAAACATAACCATGTTTGATTCAATATAACATATTCTTCAATGAAAATCAATCTTATTATTATGGTATGTTACAACTCCCTTGGTCAATTAATATTTGAATATCCACATTCAATTAGTCTATTTTCATGGATATGGGATACCATATAGAGATATTTATTCTATATATTCTAACAGTGAATCTTTTTGAATTACGTGTGATATAACATTCACACATACAACTATATTCTTATTAATATCATTTACAGTACTACTAAAATGAACGATTCACATTTAAGATACCCTTTGGCGATAAACATATGTATTTCAACTTCGTGATATAGTAAGATTATAACTATTACTATTTTTTGATATTAAAATTGAAGATCACATTATACCAAGATAGATTTTGAATCATTTTTTCTTGAAGACATTAATTTATGAGGAAATGATCTATATACTATCAATTTCTGCTAATGTAATTGTAATGATAAAACCAAATCATCAACAATAAAAACTCATTTTATGTACAAAAGTATAATGTCATTGTACTCAGTTGTGTTTTATATATCATCTTTTTGTTCAAAGATGTGGGTAACCAGTTCTCTATTAAATAATTAAAAGGATTTGTGTAGCATTTTTTCAAGGGTTCCAACTACCTACACATAGTTGTGGATTTGATGATCTTGTGATTAGAGGAACTTTGTAGTGATATTAACCACGACCATATAGAAAGAGTTAACAGAGTGTACTAGGGTACATTTGTACCCAAACCACTATAAAATTGAAATGATCCTTATTTTTGTCTATCTACTACTCACAGTCATTTTATAAGAGAATTATTCATATCATCAAAAATCACTAAGATATTTTTAATATAAAATCTATCAAGATTTTGAAAAAGTTACAATTCAACCCCCTCTTGTGTTATCATTGTATTATGTTGACCTACCATGGACAAGTAGGATCCTTAGTGTCATGATAAGTTTTTATTTTACATTGTTTTCTTTTTTTTATTTATAGTCAGCCTATAGATGATCCTATAATCTAATTGTTTACATGAAATACCCTATAAATGTTTATTTTTCATACTATGGGATATATTTTGGTATTATATGTTATCTAATTTAATTTATGAATTATTTTTTTATATTGGTTTTTGTTATAATTTTAGAGGGTATAATCTACCCACTATCTTCCCATAGATCCACACTAATTATAATCTTCTAGTGTATAAGGAGGCGTCATTTAGGATAGTGGTAAACTAGCATGGGGGTCTTCAGGATTGGAAGGATGGGGATTCTATAAATACATTGAGTGGATGTTAATATATAAAATAAATAAACCTCTAAAAACCAAGGAATTTATACAAGGTTTCCTATAAAAAAATGAGGTTATGTACTTTAAAAATATAGTACTGATCTTCGGAATAAAAATAATTATAGTGGTATAGGTGACATTAAACCACTCATAATAATAGGATTAGTATTAAATTATATATATAAGATAATTATTTGAATGTTTTATTGAAAAACCATGGACAGCCCACATATTCCAAAAACACTTTTTCTATTTGTGTTGGATAAACTTTTCATTCACTACACATACATAATACCCCTTTATTGCCTTATTAAATATAACATGAAATCCAAAAAAATATAATATGTTGCATTAAGGACCTTAGTGTAATTTTCACCCTTCTTGAGGGACAAGAATATGGCCAGCTACTATCTTTCATTTTATGTGTCAAATAAACACTAATATATTCATAGAATCAAAAATGGAAACATTTTCTAGTACAAATATGGGTGACTGAACATTATATTTTTATGTTTTTATAATATAACCTATAACATCTCGAGTTTTCAAAAACAAATACTATAATCAATAGCATACAAGATACACCACCTCAATCTTAAACAATCAATTAAATAAAATTATTTAAATGCATCTTTAATAATGTAGCTTTTAAAATGGTGGGAATGAAAAATATTAATAGAATTATAAAAATATATCTTACACAGGTATATATAATAAGATATTTGGTGAAAAATTAATAATAAATGAATAAAAATGTTTTTTTAAATAAAAGGAGATATTTTTCGAAAAAATATATTTAAATGTTCACATGTGGGTTTTATAAAGAAAAATTAGAAAATTATTATCATATTAGATTATGTTAATTATATATATTTACATATAATATTGAATCTAATTTTTTACATTCACTTATTTGTTTATTTAAATTATATATGAAATAATTCAAATTTTCTGATAAAATAAGTATTTTTGAAAAAAGATTATTTTTCCACTTTTTGATGGTAAACCCATTTAAATAAATTTTATCACCTTTATATATTATATTTGACAAAATAATATTTTTATTTTGAATCATAGTGTCAAAATTTTCTTTGGATGATTTTTTTTCATTTTTTTGATAAGATTATCTTTTTGATGAATAGTGCTGCAATACTATAATTTAATTTAAAGCTAATTTTTCACCAAATTTATTTATAGTGTTAAATTAGTTATTTTAATGGTATTAAAGTATAATTAAATAATTTTTTTTATAATTTAACCCATTATATGTCATTTGAATCATTTTTACATTGAAATTGGATATAAATCTTTTTGAACTTTTTAATCTTTTTATATTAAAAACTAGTTTCTCGATCCATCAACGATATTGGTTTTAAATTAATTTTATCCACTTACGTGTTTTTAAATTTAAAAAATGGAAATAAATGGATGGAATAAGTATGGAATATTTTATCTAATAAGAATAACATAATTTTTGGTGAATAAAAATTTATTATATTGATTACCACAGTGAAGGGTAAATCAGGTAATTAAAGTTAAATATAATATTATATGAATTATAAAATTTCTCTAATACTTGTACTATGTTAATTATAAGATATATAATCAACAAAAAGCTTCCTTGGGTCTATTTTTGGAAAATTTTGATCTATTTCGATGACTTTAATAAATTGGTAATATTATATTTAATGAAAATCCAATTTTCTTACACTTTTTTAAAAAGTAAGATATTTTTAATATGAGGATATGTAGAAGATATGTTGGAAAATAAATATTAATTTAAAAGATAAAATATTTATTTACCTTATTATAATTTTTTAGAGATAAAATAATTACCATAAATTGTGGCATAAAGATGATTCGATTATTGTCTAATTAATGGATGAATCAAATAAATGATAATAAAAATACTAAAATAAATTTTAATTGTGATGAATAATATCATAAATTAATTTTTTAGATAAATTCGAAATGTTAGATATGCAATAAATGAGTTGGTTATAAGTTATCATATTTTTATGATATTTTTTTATTGTCATGTAATGAATAGTGTAAAAAATGGTATTATTGATATTTTTAAATAATAATATTATATTATATGACATAAATATTTATAAACACATAATTTTCTAAAAACTATTTGGGATAAGTCAAAAACTATCATAAATCACTATTTTATTGGTCTTTTTGCATGTTATGATAACTATATTAACCTTAAAATTGTAATTTACTTGATAACACGATAACTGTTAAAATGAATAAAAAAATAATAAGGATAAACAATATATTAAAAACTTGTATAATAATAACTTTATGTTTTGATCTAACCACATAATCATCCTACATAATAAATAACTAAAATTTGACTTATTTATAAAAGAATATTAATTTATTTTAATTTAATAATTTGATAAATTCACAATGTGTCTATTCCTCCCCTATAAAAGGGAACCCATTATTCTATACTCTTCACACCCAAAAACGTCTTTGGTTCAGCCATTTTGTTCCCAAATAAATTCATAGAATTCCTATACAAAATATGGGTGGCTTGTTTTTTGTATAACACCCTCTTTATAAGTGTTAAGATTTTAATCAACAGAGATCATTTGAAGAAGAGGTATCATTTTTAATTAAATGATTATATTTTATTTATTCCTCTAATTTTTAAAAATATTGATCACACATGCTGAAAAAATAAATCAGGTATCATAATTATACAAATATTTTATTATGTTAATATCATTATCTAAATCCATCTCCTTTTACATCAAATAGGAACAAAATTAGTCGTTTGTGCGTACGTATGGACTATCACCTCCACGAAATGGAATAATTAGTTTTCCATTAATGTATATAATAAATAGTTATAATGATTTAATTAATATTTATATATTATATTCATGAAATATTTATCATTATAAGAGAATAATATATCAATAATGTTCTTACAATCAATGCACATAATAATGATAACGTCATTCATGCGTACATATGAACTATCTCTTCCATGAAGCGATGTGGTTGATTTTTCATCATCACATCACTTTAATAATGTATATATGTATATTGAAATTATTAATATAATATTTAAGATATTATTATTATTCTTTAAATATCAAATAATAATTACCTTCCTTCCAAAATGACCAATAAAAATGGGAACGTTTCTCATTCTTACACATGACCTACCATCTCCAAGATTATATCATTGTTCATTTATCACAACCATGCATAAATGGTTTTATTTAAAAGTATAAATTGTGTAAAAATATTATTATTATTTCCTGAATATTATTCTTGAGATGATTGAACTTTGACTATTTTTGAATATAGACATCATTTCAATGTCATTTTGACTCGAGTACTGAATATTGACAAAGCACCCAATGTGAACATAAATAATTATGTAATTGCTGTAATGTGATAATAATTCGTATAAAAGCAATAATAATCTTTTAAAAGATTATAAAATAAGTAAATAACTAACCAATGTTTATTATTTAGTATGTTAAAGATTGAACGTTATGATTTGGACTCAAGGTAAGGGATTTTGTCTCAATCCCCTTTCATTGTGCCATTTCATGATGATATTCACATTTATTATTTTATAAGGATTTTAAAATACCCCAATTAAATTTCATATCCATATTTTATTTATCCTCATGTTATTTATTTTTTTATTAAGTTTTATTCTCTCATGTGGATTACGATATATATGTTCCAAGTGGTATGGGTGTATTGAATGTTTAAATATTTAAATATTAAATTGGTTTCTCCATGTCAATATTTTGGATATTATTTTATATATTTATTATATGAATATAAAAGTATTTTAAATGGAATTTATATATATATATATTGAATGTAATTAAATGTTTTAGAAAGTAATATTTTTACTTTTGTTACATGGAACTATTTAAGAAATGAAAAATTGAATGTTTTTAATCTATATATTGAAAACAACTTCTCTACTATCATGAATGTTATTTGATATTTGGATTCCTATAAAATAATTCATATTTTTAAAATAATTTTAATCCATTATCCCTCTTCTGAGTCTTTTTTTAAATGGGTTTTGGTATGGTACTTTCATTAAAAATAACTATTTAAATGTTACTCTTTCAACTATTTTTACAAAAACCAAAATATGTGTTTCTTAATTTATACGTCATGAAATTGTTTTCAAATTCAATTATATTTAATGTTTTGATACTTCTTTTTATAATTATAGCATTTAATTATCAAATAATAAGTTTTTATATATAAGTGTGTGACTTTGTAAAGATAAAATTTTATTTCAGTGTGTAAATGATATTTTTTCTTTATGATTGTATTATGTGTTATTGTGAAGATATGGTTATTATAAATAGTTTTTTAATATAGTTGGATACATGATAAACTAAGTGAAGTTGATCCTATGATATCTATCCAATGCATTGGGTAATGATAGAGAGTTAACTGTTTGAGTTTCTTCTATGATATTTGAGAAATATATTACAATGGGTATTCAAAATGTTACAATGAAGGTTACTCCCCATGTATCCATGAATGATACTATAATAATGAAATATAATTTAAGACACAAGTTACATTTCTAAATTAATATTTCTCTATGGTTTTTTAAGAATCCTATTATTTCATGAGGTATTCTAAAGAGTTTATGTTTTATGGGGAAAAAGTACAACTTTGTGGAACTGTTTTCATGGGTTAAAAGTATTCATGAAAAAACAGTTTCTTTATTTATTTTATGTCCATTGAAAAGTTTTTTTTTCTTCAAAACATGTTTCTTTTTTTCATAGGTCATAATATTGGTATGGTAAAGGAAGATTTCATGATGAAATAATTTAAGATGTGTCTAAAAAATAAGTCATGTTTTAAGGGGTATCCTTTGGTGGAAAAAGTGGATACATAGTATTTGAGTCCACATATAATTTAATATTTATATATGTAATAATTTTTTCCTATTTCTCTAAAAATATAAATGAAAATTCAATTTGAAAAACATCTGAATAATTTATGTCTAAGGAATGGTCATTATCGTTGGTATCAAAGGATTGTTTAGAAAACATTGGAGATTATGATGTATTATTAATATTTAAGGATATCATCATGGGTTAATAAATTTAAGGTTGATCATAAGTTAATTTTATTAGATAACCATTTTATAAGATTTAGGTTATGAAATTCTAAGGTAGTTAATGGTATTTTTGGACACATTCATTTTTGAAGTAATTGTGGGCTATTTCTTTATGGGATTAAAAATGAAAGTTATGAGACAAAATTTGAGGTTAAAACATGTTATGGTTATTTTTCAGTAATTTCTAACATTTGTAGAGTGCCATATGAGTTATATAGTTTTATAAAAATGGAAACTCTTAATATTGGTGACAACCAATCTTATCCGATAGGGATGTATGAACTTAACCCACAACCAAAGTGAGACAAGGGTGCATCTCCTACCACAAGACTACATAGTGTCACCTTTAGTGTTATTTTTTATTTCTAGTTAAATGATTTGATCAATGAATAATATGTTGAATTTGGGAACATATTTTTATCTAATAGATAACCTTATGATTGGAGAATGATTCAGTGATTATGTGATTAATGTTATTTTGGAAGATGTTCTCTATTTTTGGAATCTTATAATATTAAGGTAAATATAATAATATGAGATTTTAATTGAGGAATAAAGGTTGAATTATATTTTTGAATAATAAATTATTTTTATTTATTTGGATTAATGAATATTTATGTAAATGGTCAGTACATCTTGAAGATTACTAGTGAAGTTATTTTTTTGTATGAGACTTCAAGCGTAATTGATGTTATTTTGAAGATAATTGTTAAAATTTATCTATAACGACTATGTGATTAAATAGTTATTATTTTTGGGTATTAATCTTAGTATAAAATACTTTTTAATTAAATTTAATGATATTTAATTGATTAATGGTCTATGGTTAACCTTGTGTAATACTATTAAATTTGGGAGATCAATGTAGTTTTTCATCATATAATATTTATTATTTTCAAGTAAATATTTTTTTTGTTCTAACCAATTTGTTATTGGTTTATTTATAAATATTATACAAATTTATTGTTAATTATTAGTGAAATATTTGATTGTATAAATGTTTGTTATAGTGCTTATATCATGAAAAATTCATCATGAATACTAATTATTAGGGGAAAAAGATGAGTGTGTGGTGAAATTTATTAAAGGATAAAACTGAAATTTTCAAATATGTATGTACATTTATGTTCTTAGTCTAAAATGTAAATTAATTAAAAAATCAATGAAAAAGATATTAATAAGTTATCCATTTAATTTTATTACTATGGAATCAATGACCTTTTAACCAATTATAGATTTATGGTTTTTTGATTGTTAACGTTAACATAACCATAATTTCTATCACTATTCATCATAAAATGTTGGTTATTTTTCACTACTATTTCAATATATTCTTATATGAAACCATAGTGTGTGTTATCTCAGGAAACGTTCCTACTTACCTTCCTTTATTTTTATGTCGAAGATTCATTTATTGTTTTTCGAATGAGGTATTTCAATAAATTAATTTTTAAAATTCATACCCATATTTTCCAATACTAAGTTCAAATTATGAGGATTAAATTTATTAATGGCGGGGGAGAGAGTTTAACTTCCTGAATTAATAATAATAAATAATATGATCAATATCATACATAATACACACCATCAAGCTTAAGAAAACAATTAAATGATGTTATATAAATGTTACCATTATAACCTAGCCATTATAATATTGAGAATGAGAATTATAAACATAAAAATGAAATTATTATTTACACATGTATATATAATTTATTATTTGGTGAATAACTTATAATTAATGAATGTAAGACCGTATATTAAAATAAAAAGAAATATTTTTCTAAAAAACATTAACTGTACATAAGTGTTTTTTATATCAATAAATTAACTAGTTACTTCATTTATTATAATATATTAATGAAATATTTATATAATATATTATATATAAATTTTTACATTCATGTTTTGTGTATTCTATAAATTATGTAAGAAGACATTCGATTTTTCGAAGAAAAGGCATATTTTCAAGAAAGGTTGTTTTAGAACCTTTTGATGGAGAATCCATTTTAAATATAGTTAGATCAATTTTATAAATTATATTTTAGAAACAAAACTTAATATTTATAATATGAGTATAAAAATTTATTTTGGATGATTTTTTTTTTATGATAAGATTTATTTTTTTAATGAATAGTGAAAAAATACTTAACTTTAGTTAAAAACTACCTCTTCAAAAAAATTATTTATAGTGTTAGAATATATATTTAAATGGGTTTATATTATAATTAAATAATATTTTTATCATTTAATCCAACATAGTTCATTGGAAGAAATTTAACTTTGAAATTGGATATAAAAAATGTGTGAAATCTTTAATGTTTTTACTTTAAAAACCAATTTTCTTGATCCGTCAACGAGATTAATTTTAAATTAATTTTATACACTTATGTGTTTTAAAATTAAAAATAAGTCACACATGTTATTAATAAGTATGAAATTCATTGTCTAATAGGTAAAATATTATGTTTGGTGTGTAGTAAATTTAATATTGTTTTAACATGGTTAAGGGTAAATCAACTAATTAAGGGTATAAATAATAATAATATTAGCATTATAAAAATACTCTAACAATTGTATTAATTTATTTTTAGGAGTTTTTGTCGACTAAAAGATTCATTTGGTCGATTTTGGGGCCACTTGGAGCCAAATTAATTACATTAATACATTTATTATATTATGTTTAAAGAAAGGTAAAATTTAGTATGTCATTGTTTTTAACAAGTAAAATATTTTCATTAAAAGTTTAGATAGCATATATTATCAAATATAAATAATAATTTGAAATATAAAATATTTATCTACATCATGTTCATTTATTTATATATTTTGTAGATAAAATAATTACCTTATATGGTGACAGAATGACGATGTTATAATTGTTTAACAGATAAATCTAATATATGATATTAAAAATAATAAAATAAATCTAAATTGATATTATTAATTTAATAGTTGGGTTTTTAGATACCTTTGAACTGTTATATATGTATTAAATTATTTTGTTCGGATTTATCATGATGTTATTATGTTTTTGAAATTTATGTATTGAATAGTGTGAAAACTGACATTATTGATATTTTATAATAAATAATATTTTATTAAATGATATAGAATTTATAAAAATATAATATTCATAAATAAAGTTGTAATATGCCATATAATTTTATAAATTACTGTTTTATTTGTATTTTGTAATGTTATAATAATTATATTTACCTTAAAAATGCATATTTTGTGATAAAATGATTAGAGTAAAAAGGAATAAAACAAAACGATAAGGATTAAAAAAATATCCATAACATGTAAAATTTATTTTTATGTTTTAATTTTGACCTATCCTCATACTATACTCTAATAAAATAAATTTTTACATATTTATAATATAATATTAATTTATATTAATGTAATATTTTGAAGAATTGCAAGAGTGCCCCTCCCCTCTCTTATAAAATGGATCTCGTTCTTTTCTGTTACTGACACTATAAAAAGTTTTTTGTTTGGAAAATTTCTTACAAAATACATTTATACAATTCATTCAGTAATTATACTGAATTATTTTGGTCATTACACCCTCTTTGTAAGTGTTAAAGAGTTAATCAAAGGTGATCATGTGAAGAAGATGTATCATTTTCAATTAAGTGTTTCTATTTTATTTATTATTACACTTAAATAAAAAATTATTCAACCATGATAAAATTTTAAATATAGTACCATAAATATATTGTGATTTAATTATTTTAATATCATCACCTAAATTCATTTCTATTTCCTTCAAATAAGATAATAATTAATCATTCGTGTGTACGTGTGAACTATCACCTCCACAAACCGATATAATTGTTTTCATTAATTTCTCTAAATAATGGTAATAATGATTTAATTAAAGTTTATATATGATAATAATTACATTTTTATCATTATAATATAATTATATATTAATTATGTTCTTACTTTCCATGCTCAGGAAAATTATAACGTCGTTCCTGGGTACGTGTGAACTATCACCTCCACGCAGTGATGTGATTCGTTTTTCATCACTGCATAAAAGGGATGATATATATAAGTATATTTAAATTATTAATATGATATTAATAATATTATTATAATTATTTAAATATAAAATACTACATAACTTCCTTCCATAATGAATGTTGAAAAATAAAAATAGTAATCCTGCATACGTACGGCTTATCGTCTCTATGAGTGTAAGATAGTTCATCATTCATATCCACATTTAATGAAGGAATGGATTTAAAAGTATGATTAATTTAAAATAATTTTCATTATTTCATTAATATTATTACATATATTATGTACTAAATAAAACTTTTACCATATTTGACTTACCAATTTAATTTTAGACTCAAATATTGAAAATCGTCAAAATGTATGACATGAAATTTCAATATTATGAAATAGTTATAAAATAATATTAAGTGATATAAAAAAGGAATAATAATCTTCAATAATTCTCTGGAGATATTAAATAATATAAATAAGTTTATTATCCAGGACAATAAAAATCATACGCGACGAATGAGACTCAAGTTAAGGTATTTCATCTAAATCTCACATGCACCTTTATTATTTTATAATGTTTATATAAGTCTACAAGGAAATTTTATATTCATATTATATATATAATCATTTGATTTAATGTTTTATTAAATTTATTATTTCTTAGATATTATGATTTGACAATTCGATGTGGTATGGGAGACTCTGAATTTTTAATGATTTAATTAGTATATTTGTTTTCTCCATTTCAATATTTTTGGTAATATTTTACATATTAATTTTTATGGATATAAATTTAATATAAAATAAATTATAATTATATTTTTAATTATATTAAATGGTTTCAAAATGTAATAATTTAATGTTTTCTTTATATGGAATGTTTTTACAAACAACAAAAAATGTTTGTTTATAACGCATATGATGACAATAATTTTTACGAAGTGTGGCCTTTATATATTTGTAATATTTATTTTCTAGATGTCATGTTTATTTAAATTAAAAACCACACATATATATATATTAGGTGTTTTTTTCACGACCTTTCCCCAGTCTCTCGTTCTGTGAAAACCCCTATGCCCCCCTTCGAAGGATAGGGGTTGCTGACCAATGCTGAACATATCAAACTATAAATGGGTGGAATTTTCCTAAGCACCTGTATGCACACACATGAATCCACATCCCAAATATTGAATGATAACCATGAATTCCACTAAAAACCCACTGAGTAAAAGTACAAATTTTAGGTCAAATAGGCTGGAATACAAACCCAATAAAAGATAAACTGAAAATAGGAAAGTACAAGGAAATCTCTACAAGCCGTTTTCTGAAACCCCCACCTGATGGGTAAGTGTATAATACCTTATTAAAGTTGTAGAAGTATTCATTTCCTTCCTAGTCTCACTAGGAACCACTGGGTTCTAGGAAAACAAGTCCTCTATCAAGGAGACAGTCTTCTGCAGCAGAGACAACACGTGTAGGCGAAGCCTGTGCATGGGTGAGTAACAAATTACATAGTAGGGACCCCAAATCAACAAGAAAATACCACCAAGAAATCCATAATCTATCCACGAATTATGACCACAATGCCATATCATCATTTAATATAGCTCAAATGAGATATAATCTATAGTATGAAAGTTGGACCATAAGTCATATCATCGAACACCTTGGGATTTTCCAAAACTTCTCCTCAATGATTACAGGGGGCCTTCTGGGTAACACAGAGCTGGTTACCACTAACCTTGGACTACTATGGTCCTCATCCATAATGATTATCACGGGTATACTTGGTCACATAGAACCGCACCCCACTGTGGGCATGTCGGGTCGTACAAAGTTGCTTCCGACCATGGCCATAGTAAGTTACTCCTCATGTAGAGCAATGTGGGTCTACTGGGTTACTCAAATCTGTTCCCCAACATTGTCTTGCCACATCACAGAGAGTCCTTTCCCACTGGGCCATCATAGATGACCCACATAGGGTCTCTTGTCAGCAGTCTTCAGTTATCAGCCAACTGCACTGTTTCCGTACATAGTGCAGTTGATTCTAAGGTAACCTCTTCTCATTCTATTCATCACCTTTCAACATCTATGAGATCCTCTTTAGTGTATTAAAAATGATCCTATTCAACATGAGTGTTCCAAAACCACAAATGGATCGTTAATTAGATGCTCGGTTTGTATACTAATTGTGTTTTAGTAAACAGGGGTCGGTTGCATTAGGGATCATTCTAACCCATTTGGACCGAGCTGACAAAACCTTCCCGGGGGCCCCACATGCACCTGTTTAGTTAAATTGTTCCATCCTGACCCACTTTGGGTCTGGGTTGGCCCAGTCCTGGCAGGCCCATTGGGCCTCGCTGGACCCAACCAGGTTCGGCCATGGGTCTATCCCATCGGGTTACCCTGTGACCTTGTATCATCTGCCCTGGCCCACAGGGTGCGTGCCGCGCCTTGCCCATTTGGCCTCTGTCAGACCATCTCTCTTCAACCAAGAGCCATAGTTCTTCTAGGGCACTATCATACTGCATGTTGAACCTGTCCACCCGAGTTCTTCACGCGGTTAGGGGACCACTCCATTGACACTGCCATGGGGCTGCGTCCCTCCACCAGCCGGCAGCCCTTATCACCTCACCATGGCCCAATAAAACCTTGACTCTACCATCGGAGTTATGGTATTCTATGCCACAGACAACAGGTTCTACTCTGGTGGTTGGTTCTTTTTTCCATCTACACCTCCAACCTCTGTGGGGTTCTTCCTTTTATGCAAAGGTACTGGAATCCTCCTTCCACCATTTTGAAAGCTTGGGCATGAAGAACGAATAATATGGAGGGTCTAGGACCTTGTTCATGTCATCCTGCTCCCACAAAGTTAGAGTTTTAGACATGGTGAGGTTTGTGTATGAGATTCTATCAGTAGATAATTAATCTTTGGATAAAAAACTGAAGAAAAAAACCACCCTCCTGCAAGAACAACCGAACTGTGGATCAGCCTATTCATGGGTTGATCTGAGTTTATAGTTTAGAATATGGAATAAGGAAACTTAAATAAAAAGAAAAACCCTATCTCAAAGGTTTATATCATTGAAGAACACCTCCTTCAAGGATTCATGCTTCATTGGCATTGATCTCTTTTTAGTTCCTTTCGTTGAGGTGCATTCAAGTCACTTGAGATTCACCAGCATTGGTCATTCGTCATTGGAGATAATTCTCACTGTAGTTTCATCATAAATATTCCACCAATTTAATCTATGTTCTCTAACGTATTAAACCATTTAAAGAAAAAATGTTACATCTTTTATATTACGCTTTGTCATCATGTCATTATGTTGTTTCATTTTTGAAAAAAATGTATTTGTTACGCTTCATTTAATGTGTAATTATACTGCATGTTTACAAGCCATTAATGGGATTCATTTAATGTCAACTCTCCATTTCCTTGTCTCCACACCAAAATTCCCCCGTTCCTCAACCCAGCTATTGAGAAAACAAATAAAATTACTTTTTAAGTTATTTTTTTTCTAAGAAGTCCAAAAACTAAATTTTCTGGTTGACCAATTCTGGTGAATGTTATGTCAATTATAGTTGAATCTCTCTATTATGAGTTCAACAGTTCGCTCATATTTTTGATTCATGAAATGGTTTAAATGATAGAGAAACCTGCTAAAACATTTATTTATGTGTACTTAAAAAAATCAAAATTCTATTTCGGGTTCACCAAGAATCTGAATCAGGTACCGTCAAAGTGTTTGTTCTCGAAATAATTCCATATAATTAAAAATAATTACATAGAATTTTCGGGATATTACATTTCTCCACACTTTTTGGGATTCACATCCTCAAAATTAAAAACAAGGATAATCAAACAAATTGGTGTACTGATCAGGAATCTAAGCCTCCCGCTCCCATGTGATCTCTTAGAGGATCCTCTTCCGCCACTGATCAATCACTAGAGCAACTGAATGTCCCTGAATTAAATGATCATGTTGATCCTCTATCTCCATTGGTATCTCTAGAAATGTCACCACATCATCAATTTCATACTCCCTCCATTCGATGACGAGTTATGGATCATGCACATACGTTCTGAAATACGACACATGATAGAAAATCATGCACCCGGTGTATCTGTGAGAGAAGAGCTAGGCAGAATTCTACATCACTAACTATTCTAAGAATATAAAAAGGATGGAAGAAAATTAGATATAACTTCCTGCCCCACAAAATCTCTACAAACCCTGTCGGGGTGAGACCTGAAGGAACACATGGTCTCCCTCCTAAAACCCCAAGGGTTTCTCTTTCCTATTATCATACAATTTATTCCTGCTCTGTGTAGTACTCATCTTCTCCTGGATGATCTGAACCATCTCGGTGGTAGCCCATACCAACTCTAGAACCATGGGTGCTGACTCCCTTAGGTCTGTCCATCATAAAGGTGATCTTCATTGGTTCCCATACAAGGTATCAAATGGGGCCATGCCAATGGTGGAGTGATAGCTTTTGTTGTTTGAAAACAACACTAGTTGTAGGTTGTCCTCCCAACTGCGATAAAAATATAGGACTCAAGTATAAATCATGTCCTCCAATGTATGTTTGGTCCACTCTATTTGACAATATGTTTGAGGGTGAAAGGCGTTGCACATGTACAACTATGTACTGAAAGCCTTCTATAATCCCTTCCATAACCAGAACGTATGTTTTTCATCACAGTCTAAGATGATCATCAAGGTCACACCATGAATCTGCACTATCTCCTAGATGTAGAGGCATCCCAATCCCTCTACTGATCCTTTCTCCCAGATGGGTAATAAATGATCTGACTTGGTGATTCGGTCAACTACCACCCTTATAGAATTTTGGATCCTGGATGTGCGTTGTAAACCCATTATGAAGTCCATAGAGATATCATACCACTTTCACTATGGTACCTCAAGTGGTTGTGCCAAGACTGCTGGATCCTGAAAACCAGCCTTCACTTTCTAACATGTGAGGCATCATGAAACGAACTTAGCTGCCACTTTCTTCATCATTGGCCACCTTTACTAATGTCAGAGGTCCTATTACATCTTTGACACTCTCAGATTTACCATCAAAGGGGGTGAAAGGAAATCCCTCAACACATCCTCTCACAATATAATGGGTACGATGTTTCACCCCATGAAAATGACAACATGCTCCCCACCTATCAAAAATCCATCCGGAGCCTATCCTAATGATAACTGAGCATTCCATGCCTCACAGGCCACATCCACAAGTTATGCCTCTCTATTTATCTATAATAGTGGGGGAGTGACAATCATCCACTATAGGTAATATTCTCCATCATTATCTAAAATGGATATCTACATCACAGCTAACTACTATGTAGCCTCACTCAACAACTGTAAAACAGACCTCTTGTTGATCGTGTCTGCCACCAAACTCCCCTTCCTAGGAGAACAGACTATCTAAAAGTCATAGTCCTAGAGGAACATCATCCACCAATTCTTTCTCAAGTTCATTTCATTCTTTGAGAAGATATAACTGAGACTCTTGTGGTTGGAGTAGAAGGTAAACCATTCACCCATCATGTAGTGCTGCCACATCTTCAAAGAAAAGACCACAGCTTCAAAATCCTATTCATGGATCATAAAGTTCTGTTTATTCTTCCTCAACATCCATTATCCATAGGTGATAACAACTCACTCATATATCAAGACACAACCCAATTTGGTCCTTTATGTGTTGAAAATTACTAAATACTCAACGCCCTCTACTGGTAGTCTCAATATAGGGTCACTTCTCAGTCACTACCTCAGATCCTGGAAACACTGCTGACACATCTCCATAAACATGAATTGATTTCCATTCTATGTCAAGGCTGATAAAGCTGTTAATAATCTGGAAGAGCCGATCACAATCCTCTGGTAGTATCCATAAAACCCCTAGAATCTTCGCACCTCTGTCATACTCCTTGGTGTCACCCATTCCAGCACTGCCTCTATCTTTGCCGAATCCACAACAACTCAAGCCTCCAAGATGACATGTCCCAGAAAGTGGACCTATCAAATGTAGAACTAGAAATTAAATAGCTTCCCTAATGTTTGTTCTCTAAGAGTTTATCTAAGACTATCAGTAGGTGTGTTTCATGGTCCTCTTCTGATGCTGAGTAAATCAAGATGGCATCGATAAAGACAACGACGAACCAGTCAAGGTAAGGCTGTAAAATATTGTTCATGAGTCCCATGAACACTAGTGGGGCATTGTTCATTCCAAAATGAATCCCCAAATACTCATAGAGGCCATACTGGATTCTAAAAGATGTTTTCGGTAAGTCCTCATCCAGTACCTGAAGCTGATGATATCTTGATATAAAGTCTATCTTCAATAATCACCACACTCCCTTCAGCTGATCAAAGAGTTCATCAATCCTCTACAATGGATACTTGTTCTTCATGGCCACCAGATTTAGGTGGTAAAATTACACTCCAAACCTCAAAACCCATCTTCCTTCTTGGGAACCAACATGGGGTCTACCAATAGTGAAACAATGGGCCTCACAGATCCCTTATCCTGCAAGTACTCCAGTTTCACCATCAACTCATGAACCTCTCAAACATCCATCCAATATTACTAGTGTGGATATCTATTCCATCAATGGGTACAAGTTGATGCCATAGTCTACCTCCATATGATAGGTTAGTCCTAGAATATCTTTAAGAAATACATCCTCAAAATCTTCCACCACTACAAGAAATCATAGACACTTCATGTGCACCGCACCAAGGGTGAGGCTAGCCAATTCATATGTGATTGGTGGAAACCTCTTTCGAGATAGTAATTTATATGATGGAAAGGTTCCCTTATCTCCAGTGAAGGAAAACATGCTCCCATCGTCATAGAAAGACCACAATTTTCACCTAATATTGTAGATATGATCATAGACTATGAATAACTTTTCCATACACAACATGACATCATATGGCCTTGACACCGCTACTGGGAGATCCTAGTTTAAGATCTCATCTCCTAGAGTAAGCTAACACTACTGTCACCAATGTGTAATCAACAAATCCCTTCTTGTATGAGTCTCTAATCCTAAGGTTGTAGGCAACTACTCCTATGGATGCTCCAAGCATCGAAAAAGGTCTAAAAAAATTTAAGAGTGACTGGAACCTATGTCTATAAGATATACGACTAAGGTGGAGAAGACATAGATCATACCTCTTATCATCTATAGAGGTTCTTGTTCATGGGCCTCCACTACCTAAATTTGATCTCTCCCCTATCCACCTTCTCAATAAGGCCATGGAGGACCACCTTGGTGTGTTGGAGGTAGAAACTCAAACCATTATCTATGGCCTTCAGCTCGAACTCCTCCTCTTCCAGGTCCATGGCCCTGTAGACCTCCTCACCTAAACCTCTTCCTCTTCCATGGAGGTCCCTCTACCGTATACTAATAATCTTTGTGGAATGTTGGTAAGTCATGAGCCATGTGTCCTTGATCGCTGCACGAGTAGAATTCACTATCCTTATGATGACCATCACGACCCTGGTGGCCTTGCACCACCGATACGAAGTCCGAGGATTGTCCCCATAAAGATTTGACCCACTTGGGTCCCTGCGTCTATTTCCAACTACTCACTACTGAAGACTCTGCCACTTTTCACCTAGTGGTAGCTCCTACTGTCGGTGCCTACCCTATGAGAAATCTATCTAATATAAGTTCTCTATCTAGCACTCCATACAAAGTGGAGATGATTAGGTAAATCATAGATACCTTTAGCTCCTGCTAAATCCCCTTATCAATGGTCTGGGCCCTAAAGGAAGGGTCTCACACTATGTCTGTAGAGTATAGGGAGAGGTTTGTAATCTTCTAAGAGTACTCATCCACGTACATGTTCCCTTGCTGTCGATGAAGTATCTCTTGTATGTTTAGTGAGCACAAGGTCGTGGGGAATAAATCATCCAAGAAAAACAACTCAAAGTCATCCGAATAGAGGGTCACCTCATCATAAGTCTTAATTTTCAAACACTTCAATTTCCCTTCCAAGACCTGAAGAAGGATCGTGGCTAATAATTACCTCTGGTTGAGTGGAGTCCTCACTATGTAGAAGACTCACATCACTGCCTACAAAAAGTCCTCAGTGTCATGAAGATCTATCTCTCTCTTGAACTTAAGAGGTCACTATCTCTAGAACTCATGAATGGCGCTGAGCCTGCATGCGTCCTCTACCAGTAATTCTAGTATTAAATACCAATCAAAGGGTGGAGGTAACACTAGTGCACCACCAGTTAGGGCCATTCGTAGCACTGGTTCCTAAAATGACGCCTCACCTCTAGGTGGGCTATACATGCGGTCACACATGAGTATCCTAGCTCTCTATATGCGCAGAGGAATGCTGATACATATCAAGATGTTCCATGGTCAATAGATTATACTTGATGAGCATACTCTAATTTAAGAAAAACATGAAGAAACACTCAATTAATATATGATTAAACTGACCTGTGTTTTTATGTATAGTTATGAAAAGAAGAATTCTAGGTCCTAATGTATGGATAAGTCGACTGGTGCACCATCACTAGACTCCTTGAATCTGATAGTTAAAATTTAAACATTTATCATTTTTTCCAAAACATGAAACAATAGACCCTCACTCTTTTAGGTAGAATAAACCACCTCTGATACCTCTTTTTCACTACAAGTCTCCCAGGGCCCATGTCGTGAAATCCGATAATCCCACATCCCTAAGGAAAGGAGTTGGCGACTAGAGCCCAATGCATCAACCTTTAATTGTGGGGTATTGTTTTGAGTACCTATACATATGCACACACAACCACGTCCGAAAGCAGAAATGATAAACATGCATTCCACTAAAAAATAGTGAGTAAATGTACAAAAAGTAGGTCAAATGGACCAGAATACAAACCCAAAGAAAGATAAAAATAAAATAAGAACTTTTAGGAAAAAATATGAAAGTCATCAGCTGAAAACCCCACCATATGGGTAAGTGTAGATATGCTACTAGAATCCATATAAGTACGCCCTGCCTAACTAGTCTCAATGGAAACAACCTAGTCTTTATCCATTGAGTCCTCTATCAAGGTGGTGGACATATGAACTAGGCATAACATGTGAGGGAGAAGCCCGTGCAGGGGTGAGTAACAAAATACTCAGAAGGGACCCCAAACCAATAAGGACAGATAAAAAAACAACCCATAAAAAAACCATGATGTATGATCATGAAGACTTAATCACAATGAAAGACATCTCAAACCAGCTATAATATAGATTAAGAAAGTAGGACTATCAATCATATCATCAAACACCATTAGTTGATGGATAACTCATCATCAATGTGTACAATGGGACTACTGGGTCCCACAGAGCCACTTCCCACTAACCATGTACCACTATGGTACTCATCCATAATGAGTACCATGGGTATGCTGGGTTACACATAGTCGCTCCCCGCCGTGGGCAAGCCGAGTCACAGAGAGCCGATTCCCACCATGGTCATACTTATGTAATTATCCTGTCGAGTATTGTGGGTATACTGGGTCACATAGAGCCTCTCCCCACCATGATCCTTCTAGGTCACACAGTTCCACTTCCCATTGGGCCATCATAGTAAATCCACACAGTGTTTATTTTCAGTAGTCTTCATGTCTCATCCAAAAGAAGGATTTCTGCATGTTGTGTTCCTGATTCTGGGAGAACCCCTCATCATGTCATTATTCATATTTAAAATTACATGAGATAGTATTTAATTTATTCTAAATTATCCTCCTCATCATGATGGTTCTATCATTGAAAATGGATCGACAATCAGATGCATGGTTTGTATGTTATCGACTTTTTAGTAAACATGGGATTATTACATCTGAGTCCGGTCCGAACCAGTTTGACCAACCCGACCAACCCAGCCCAGGGGGCCACACATGCCTCATTTTATTTCAACTTACCTGATCCATCCCAGTTTGGGTCTGGGTAAGCCTGATCCATCTTGGCCAGTGAGCCATGCTCATTTGGGCCCTCTAGACCTTGTCTGGTTTGGGCTAGTGTCCAGCCCGTCTTGTCGCTTGGCGACCCAGTCTCATCTAGCCCAACCTGAAGGGTGCGAGTCTGGCCCACTGGTATAGGTCGCACCACATCCAGTCTGCCTCTGGCAGACATGCTCTCTTTAGCTCGGATGCATAGCGCATCCATGGTTCTGTCACATGGCCAGTCGATCCCAGCCACTCGGGTTCCGCAGGTTGTCATGGGACCTTGGGCCTTGTGAAGTTGTATCTCGTGGTTGCAGACCGCTCCACTAACCTTGCTGATGGGCCATGTCCCTCAACCAACCACCTAACGGGCTAGAAGCATTTATTTCCTCACTGTAGCCCATGCTGACCATGGTGATTCCTACGGTGCTCCACCATGGTGCACCAGCAAGCTCTTCTGTGGACCACTGGGTATGCTCCGTCGGTCCATTCATCACACTTTCAGTACCTTCGGTCTCTGTGGGGTTCTTCTTTCTCTACTATGGTCTCAAAATCCAATTTCCGCCTTTTTTAATGATCTTCTATAATGAACTCACAAGTTAGAGTGGCTCAGGCCTTATTCGTATTATCCCACACCCTCTATATTTGAGTTTTAAACATGGGGAGGTTTGAGATTGAGGTTCTGTCAACAAATAATTAATCCCGGTATAGAAAACAAAAAAAAACACCCCACTGAAAAAATGAAGCAATCTGCAAATCAACCTATTCATGGGTTGATCCACATTCGTTATTTAGAATAAAGAACAGGGAAACTTAAACCAATAACCAACCATTATATCAAAGGTGTTCGTCTTTGAAGTTATCCATCCTCAAGGATTCAGGTTCTTTTGAATTTATTTGAATTCTAGTACCATTCTTCGATGTGCATCGATTTCTATCGTGATTCACCAGTGTTCATCATTTGAATTTGGAGAGAATTGTTGCCATAGGTTTTGTAGAGTAATTCTAACAATTTATCCTCTTTTCTCCAAAATTTTAACCCATTAAAAGAAAACATGTCGCAATGTTTCTGTTATGCAACATCATTGCATTGTTACACTGTTTAATTTTTGAAACAACTTATCTGTTATGCGTCATTTAATGAATTGATATGCTACACATTTAAGAGAAATTAATGAACATCATTTAATGGGACTTATCTTCACATTGTCGTTGCACCAAAACACCATTGTTCCACCACCCAACAGTTGCGAAAAATAAATAAAATAATTTTTTGTGTTATTTTATTTTTTTCCTAAATGTCCAAAAATTAACTATTTCGGTCAACCCGTTGTGGTTTAATTCTAGTCCATTCTAGGAAAATACATCTGTTTTGAGTTCAATGGTGCCCTCAAATTTTTTATTTGAGAAATATTTTGAATGTTATAAAATCCCACACGAATGTTTATTTAAATGAAATTCGAAAAAGTTCAAAATTCTATTACGAGGTCAGCGGGCCACAGAATTTGGTGTCATCAAAGTGACTTTTCTCAAAATAAATACATATAATTGAAATAAATTACATGAAATTTTTAAGACATTAAAATATTTGTATTGAAATTGGGTTTCAATGAAAATGGTGTTTTGGTACTAAAAATGGTTTCTTAAAGGAAAAGTGTATATCTATCCAGAAGTTTTTTCAAATGGGATTAAAAGAGGTTATTTTAATGGTTTTATGGTGATAGTGTTTATATTAATGATGTGGAACTTGAGTTTTATACAAAATGGGTGAGCTCGATATATCTTATAAAAATTTAGTATTCCCATTTTATCTCACAGGTGACCCTAATACAGATTATACGAAGGGTTGAGCCAAATTATAGATCATGGGTGAGCCTAATATAGCTTATATGAAGTTGATCACCATTATAGATCTCCAATTCATTAGGTAATAATAATATTTTAATTCAATAATATAATTATTCAAATTTAATGGGTTTTGAAATAGTTTTACATATATGATACTCTATGTTACCTAAATGAGTTTTAATAACTCTATATAATTTTTAATGATTTTATTTGAACACAATGTATCTATGTTATTCATGCGAAAATGTTTTGTATCATTCTCTAAAAGAAAATTAAATAGATATTTGTGTTTTTTCCCAAGAATAATGGTTTGTTTCATTTTATGTCCCATACTGAGATTTTTGTGCTTATCCCATGTTTTAACATGTTTTCATGAGGTCCTATGATTTTTATGGTTAAAGAATATGTACTGATGAAATAGTAAATGGTGTGTCTTAAAAAGATGTCATGTTTTTTAGAATTTTCTCTTTAGTGAATAAATGTATAATCGGTATAAGATACCACTTTTAATTTATATGTTTAAATATTAATATTTATTCTATATTCTATAAAAAAATAAAATAAAAATATCCAATAATTTCAATTCTTATTAAAAAACACTTGAATATGTAATGTTTATGGTTGGAACTTACAGTTATTATCAAAGGATGGTTTAGAAAACATTCGATATTAAGATGATTTTTTAAGAGTTATATATATCAAAATGATATTATAATTTTAATGTTGATCATAAGTTAAATGTCTTATAATCCTCTTATAATCCTCTAGGATTTGAAATTTAAGGTTGACTAATGCTATTTTGGGAGACATTTATTTTTGAGGTAACTATGGTTTATTACTTTTTGACTTGAAAAATGAATGGTATGAGACAAAATTTGAGGTTAAAACATGTTGTGGATATTTTTGAGTATTTTATTGATATTTGGGAATTTTATTAGAATAATATAGTTTTATAAAAATGAAAACACGCAGAATGGGTGATAACTCATCAAGTTCAGAAAGGCCGAAGGAATCGAAAAACCAATCGAAGGGCCACAAGGGTGATTCACCTACCACTAGACTATGAGAAGTCTTTTTCAGGTTTAATTATTCTTTTTAGTTAAATTATTTTATGGAATAATAGTATGTTTATTTTGGGAACAATTTTTTTCATATTGGGAAAATGATTTTGGGATTATGCGATGAATGTTATTTCGGAAACCATTCTTTATTTTGGGAATCTTATATGATCATGGAAAATAAAATACAATGGAGTATTATTTATTGAATAATGTTTGAGATAAATTTTAGAAGAATATATGATTTTTTAGACTTATGTGGATATAGGTTCTTTACGGAAATAGTTGACACATCAGGAAGATAACTTTGAAATTTATAGTAACTATTAGGACCAATACATTTTGAAAATAGTTATAAAAATCAATATTATTTACGGATGATATGGAAGACCATATAATTATACCATCCATAGTTAGTTATTACAATAACAAAATAATTATTTATATTTTAATTAGAGTAACCTTTGGTACCAATAAAATTATAAAAGAGTTATAAGACATCATAAGAAGGCTTGTGAACTAGGGATATGACTAATTTAAAAGTCAATCATATAAAACTTAGTCAATGTCAAATATTGTTTGAATATTATAGGGTAACATATTCTATACATCAGTACCTAAAATTAAGTCATTCCAAATTTGAATTAAATATGAAAAATGAAAATCGCACCCATTAATACATACATTTCACATGGTTCACCAACACAAGGATATGATCAACAAGATTTCATAGAATATTGTTTCAATGTAAAAAAATCCCATACCAACTAATAATTAAATGGATAGAATTTTTATATGATTACAAGTCTATGAATAGGTAAACTACCATTAAAACATTTTAGGGATAGAACACTACCTCCCAAGGATCACAACCTAATATTCCTCCACACAGAACATCAAATAATTCATTAATAGATTACATATATGGTTGGATCTTTCATACTAAATCATGGAATTAATTCTATATACATCATGGATTATATTTTTAATACTATATTAAAGTAATAATTTATTATATGCCTCTGCATTTTTATATATTATAAAATAATTTTGGAGAATTAAGATTATATAATATGCATGATCATTAAGAAATTAAAAAATTTATTCAAGATACAAAAAATCTATAGAATATAATTATTTTCATCTTACACTGTATTCTAATTTTTTAGGGAAAGTACCTTCAATTCTATTTTGCATATATATGTTCTTTTTCCTCACATCATCACTCACTCAAAGTCCAATTTTTATTAAAAATGTGGTCATGAAGATTTAGAATAAAGAGATAGTAATAAGCGAAAATAACAAAGAAGAACAAGAACTTAACCATAGATAATATCATCATAATTCATTTGAAAAGAGTTCATGTAGTGATAAAAGATAATACTCTCACCAAAACTCATACGTCAGGTCGGTTATCTGCAGCAAAGTTAGCTTCTATTAAATTGTGACTGGTTACAATACCACTGTTTAGGAGATTATTTAACACCCTGAAAAGTTATTAAAGATCCCCTGGAAAATAATTGTTGGAGACATAGAATCCTACTAGTTTAGAAGAATAGATCTTAGACACAAAAATCCATAGTTTGAAAATATCAAAAAGCTCGAGGCCATTATGTATGACCCTAACTTCTACACCCAAGGGAGTCCATAGACAGAAGAACATACTAAAGCTAAATATCACAACACCCACAAAGTACCTCCCAAGTCATCCTACAAGCATAGTTCCATACACATACGATTGATATACATTCAAATTTAAACCTTGCGATTGAAGCATTTATCAAACCCAATGACCACTGCGAAGGCTGCTGCTTCAACCCATGATCAAAGGAGATGGAAGAAGAAGATCTCTCGCCACACCCATATTTCTTTATTCTCCCAAAATGGATGCAATATTGTCCACAATATATTTTAAATGTACCTTAAAACCTATGAACAAGACCTTTGTGTCATTACTCAATGAATTCCTTAACTCCCAGATGATCTTTAAAACCACAGAAATCAACACCATATGTCCATCCACATCTTCTCCATCCAAGAAAATATCTTGGAACAAAGATTACAGGAACTCCTCCTTTGACAATCCATGCATATTATCACTCATATTATGCCCGATGAAACACCATTGATATAACATCCAATCGCCCCTAAAAAATTGTGCAAAATAGATTCCACAGATGGTGAGACACAACACCAACAATGTGAGAAGGTTGAAATTTCTTTCATTAAAATATGAAATTCACAATTTCTACCTACTAAAAATCCTCCCACTCTGGTTGAATCTAAATTTTTTTAGTCTTATTCATATTCCAAGGGCTCAAGATAGAAACAAATCAAAACAAATCTTCCTTCAAATTACATCTAAATTATCACTCAAGATTATGTTAGAAATCCCTCTAAATTGTGTTTTAGGTTTCACCATGATCATACTAAAATTCCAATTCTATATATGTCTATTTAATTAATTTAATCATATTCCATTATATCATCCCTTAATTCTTCATATTTATATTTTTTTCTTTATAGAAATTCAGGATTTCAATATCATATCACACTGAAAAAATAAACCAAACATTTTAACCATTGAATATCTAAAAACCCCACATATAATCACTTGGTTAAATCATTATTTAAATATGTTTTTTACAAATACCTTTATAAAATTTTCAATATAGCATATAAAATTTTTCCATGAATTTTTTGTATTTTTATAGTACTTTCCTCTTCTTTAACCATTGGAAATAAAATAGAAATTTTATCTTCTTAGAATTATAATCATTAAATTTAACAATTATAAATTAAATGGATATTTTTAAACTCCCAAAATCTTATTTACTACCTTGAAACCATAAATACACTTTGTATTCAATGAAATATAGCTCCCCCCAAAATTTTAGATAAAATATGACCCATAAAACAAAAACTATATCACCAAAATAATTTACAATATTTATCTCATTACACTATATTATCTTTTATTCAAAATCATTGGACTATATAAACCATTTATAATCCATATTTAGATCCAATTTTTAATAATTTAGATTATCAAAAATATATTTTTCATTATTAAATAACATTCAAAAGTTTTTTTTCTCTTAAATATTTTTATGGAGTAAACATATCACATCTCCATGAGGCATCAGTAAATCCTTAAATCCTAAACGGTTAGAAATTATAATATAATATACTTTATCTATTAAAAATATCATTATTATATATTTTTTCAAAATATTTCTATAACCATATGATACTTGAGATTTTATATCCTTCAAATATTTCCACGTAAACTCAATAACACATAAAAATTATAGTCTATAAATAAACAATAAATGTAATAGTTTGTAAATCATTACCCAATATCAATTCCAAAATATGGATCCATTTATTCCATTTGATATCATAAAATCATTATGTCAATTAATATACCTGAATATTATTTAATTATAAAACGATTATATTCAACCAATTGAGTAAAGTATCCTTTGAATATTTGAAAAAATATCCCCTAAAATATTTTTAAATATTTCAGTAGTATCCCTTCAACAACTTCATATATATGTAAAATTATAAATTTACAAAAACATTTATATAAAAAAATCATTAACTCATCTATAAATGTACTTACTTATCCTCTTTTCCAATATTCATATAATGTGATATCACATGAGGTCCAAAATATGTGTAATTATACCACTTTATAATAGATATTGATTTTTAAAACACTTTAACATATAAATAATATCATTAAAATATAAAAAATATCTATAACAACTTTTGATTGAGTATTTTGAAAAATAATATACCAAATTGTTTTATTAGACTTTGATAAAAATTATAATTACTCTTATACCACTTTTAATTATGGATCATTATTTTGATAACATGTAATGCACAAACATCATTAAAATTCCTTCATATTTTTTCAATGAATTCAGACCTTGGATCATATCTTCGCTATCAACATGAATCACTAAAGTAATAATTCTATAAATTAATGACATGCGGAGAGGTGTATATTATGAATACCCTCATATAGAAGAAGGATGTTGTTAATTATGAATCAAATATTTATATTTAACCTACCTCCAAGAAATATTTTAGGATATATTATAAATGTTTCCACTTATAGAAACATAAATTAGAATATTTTAATTTTAATCCTATATCATAATTTAGATGGAATTTAAATCAAATTTGAGTTAAATAGTACTTATACATGACTCAATCATATATTCTTCTTTATTTTATATTTCATCATTCTTTATAAACCATATAGAGGATAAACCACTAATGTTTTTTTAATAAAGTTGTATTTATTTAACCACTTTATAAATATTCATGTTTCCATTATTTAATTTATATAAATACTGCCTTGTAATTTTTATCATTGGACAATACTTATTTATGTGTCCATACTCCTTGTATATATTGGGGAAATTGTTTTGGTCTTTCTAAAAATTTAACTTTATTCACTCCAAAAAATTTTCTAAAACAAATTTTCTTATATTCCACCATATACCTGAATTTTAATTCTATAACAACTTTCCTTTTACCAAATGAAGTTGTTTTCAATGTAAAAAAAATTAAATTCCTTTTTTACATACCACCCCATTGACACAAGAATTGTGAACTCCACTATAAAGTTTTTTATCCTCTCATAATGGAATTCCTTTACATATTTCCTTGGATAGAACATATAAAACAAATACTTGTATATCCTAATATAATAAAACTCAATCATGGTTGAGATACTACATAATATTTTTTTTATGTTAATCTATTTGTATTTTAAAAACAAATCCTTCCTTTTTTGATAATCTAATTTAGTTGAACATAAATTTAACAAGCATTCGAAGGAAATATCCAATTTATTTGTCTAAAAATTTTTATTTATTCATTGATTCCATATTAAAAAATTAGTAATATTAACTTTTTATGATTACATGGGAGTGATTTATATAATTTCTTTTTATGATTTCAAACTCATTAGAATCTCAATTATATTTATATCCTTATAATTCAATTGTACCAACATGTGATCCACTTTTGACCATAATTTTTTCCAATTTCTTTTCTTCTATTTATGTTTTCTCTTAAGAAGTAAAAAATATTTTTAATCTCTATGTAATAATTTTTTAATCTAACTATTGTGATGTTATTCTACATAAATCAACTTCTCATTCATATTTATTCTCTGTCATTCAATTTATCAATTTATAGTTAACTATTTTAAATTAAATAACTAGTTTATCAAGATTAATAATGTTATAATTATGATATATAATTCATGGATGATTTTTAATTGATATATATTCTCATTAATGTATCATATATCATCATCATCAACTAAAAAAATTATATAAATTAAAAATAATATTTCACTAGTACTTCATCCCTAAAATCATAACTCTATTCCAACTATAGGGTATGATATATAACATCTAATTTATAAAAATATTCTATAATATTATTATTTTCAAATATGTTTGAAGAATATAAGAATATATTTATGGATATTTTCCCTCTAAAGTGTCTTATTCTTCTTACACATCTTCATAGTTACTTTTATTGTACATAAATTTTATTAAGCTTTTATTTCTTCACTCATAGGAGTTTTTAGGGATTTTTTTATGGATAATATATATCAATCAGTAAATATTTCCAACAATTCAAATTTACTTCCCATAAAAATATTTTTCCTCCATATTTATATAGCTAATATATATAATAATATATTTTATTCCTTTTCATCTCAGACCCATTCACTATGTTATCCCAAATCAGTATCCCAATGTATATATTCTAGAACACCATCAAAGTATTCCTATTGAAACCAATAGATCTCTATATGATAAAAATAAAAATAGCTCATTTAAAAATGAGAGACCATATCAATTAGTCCATATTTCTAGTAAATATAATAACATATTCTAATATATTAAGCACGAAATAAGAACCTACATTCTCCACTGACAGTTTTTGGGACTAGTTCGTTTTGGACAATGGTATTCAGGAACCCTTAGGGGGTGAATTACACTACTTACCAAATTAATTTTTTATCACTAAAACATATAATCTAGTTAGAAGAATGATATTCAATATATCACTCTACCATATGAATTCAAAATAAATATGAATAAAATCTATAGAAATAATGTAACATACTTTTTTTAGTTTACCCAAACTTCTATATATCATACAAACATACACAAAAAAATGTTTCAATGTACCAAAATCCATTGTTGACTCATTGTTTTGGGTATACATTTTTATGAAGATAATCACCCACACCACATTGTACTACTTTTGTAATTGTTTTCGTCATAGAACAACACCTCTTCAATATAACCCCCTAACCATCCTCCACTATAAACAACATAGATGGAGTAAATAAATTTGTATTAACATGTCGTTATCTTCTTGATTATCATAATAAATAAAATAATTTTTCATCATTGAGACTTCATTTGAAACTCTATTAATCTCTACTTTTTTGCATACCTTCTCAAAATATTTACACAATCAAATCTTATTTAGAGTCATTGTATTGTAATTCTTAATCATGTGGAAAAAATATAAAATGAATTTTTTAATTCATCACTCAAAAAAAAATTAATAACATTCAGATTAAGATCAATGATACTTCCCATATCGTAATTAATCTTCTTAGAATAATAAAAAATATATCATTTCCTTCATCATTTCTCCTCTTTTCTAAAATCCATATATTTCAACTTAATTACCTATTCATTATAATGGATTAATTATTTTATATATGAACAGTCCTCTCCATGTCCATGATTTAATAGATAAATGATTCTTTGATTTTCCCAAGCAACATAGAAATTATATGTGGCACATAGGTTTACTTATTTTAAACTATTTTAAAATGGGTTAAATATGTGACCTAAAAATTTGCCATATCTCTCTCTACTAACATTAAATTGTTTTTTTTACTTTTTTTTAAATCATAAACTAATATAACATGGTCATTGTTCCACCACAACATTATAGTTTGTAGCTCACCCTTGAACCTTTAATTACCATGGAATTAAAATTTAACATCTCAAGAAAACAGTTTAGTTTTATATTTTGAGATTCTCTATTACAATGAAATATCAATAATTAACCATTATAAAATAACATTGTTCATAACAACTATAATTTTGATAAATTACTAAATATAAATTATTTTCTCATCATTCAAAATATTTTTCCAAGAAAATAAAACACATGATAATTTTTAATGGTATGTATTAAATCATAGACACTCTATAACGACTCATTCTTTTCAAATAAAATGAGAATTAATACATTCATCATAGTAGTAGGCAAGAATCCTACATAGTTTGGGGATTTAAAAAACCATGACATGTGTTATGAATATTTCCATGATAAAATTATTGTGTTCCTTTTATTTAAGTCTTTAAAAGTACATCATGACATTAACTTTGGCATGGGGAATCTAAACCCCCCAATTTCCATCAACTAAAACTACCATATGAAAAAATCTCTTCCACCATGAGCTCCAACCATTAGACCTTCTATCCATGGTATCCACCATGGAATTATTCCACAAATCATGGATAATAGAGATTTATCTAAATTCATTATCACATCAATGTCATAAAAACAACATCTTCAATTATTCTTCTCTAAATTTTGACACATTATGGTATTCCATTACCACTACCATGACATGGATTTATACATCATTACCAAAAATATTGTAATCCACACAAAAAATAACGCGCATTCTTATTCTTCTAGTATTTCTTTATAAGTAATATTAAGTAATGTTTACCTAATCTATCATCCTTTTAAACTACCTAAATCCTCAATTCAGAAATATTATTCACTTGATATATTACTTAAATATAGAACAATCAATGTGATGTCTTTTTCACACTCCCTTATGATTATTACAACTCTCAGTCTCCTATTCCACCAATCCATATAGATTTTTTCTAGTTACGAACATGATTTTATACATATTTATATTTTTTTATATCTATGAGATTCATTGTATACTATTCCCATACCTCTAAAAAATAATAAAAATATACAATTTATTTATTTAAATAGCCTACCAAATAAAATATTCACTCATTATTAAAAAAATAAAATATGGATTTTCACTAATAATTTAAAAAAAATCCAAAAGAAACCTATTCATTTCAAAAATCACTAATGAAAATTAATGGGATTCTAAATGAGTTAAATATATATTATTTCGATATTTTAATTACAAAAAAAGTTGTTTTAAAACCAGGCTTCAAAATCTATCCATTTATATCCTCTTTCAAAATTGATGAAGTTATAATATATGCCATATAATTTGGGAAAACATACATTGAAATTCAACCCTCATAAAATAAAAAGTTCAATACACATAATGTGGTGTGTTGTTTTATTATTATTCATTCAAATTCAACATATTATTTTTATATTTGAGTAATTATTAAGGAAAACATAAATATCACTATATTGGTTTGGTTAAATTAAAAAATATTACAAGACATTACTCATTATACAATGATTTCATGGTATCCCCTACATCAATTTAAAGATATATATTAAAAATGATAGTAAAATTATCTTATAGCATATATGTTCTAATAAATGCATATACCCACTCTTATAAATGTATAATACAATCCAAGTTGAATCCAAAAAAATTATTTAAAACCACTTTTTACACATTTTTAAAATTAGAATATGGAACACATGATGAAAGATAGTTCATTATATCATAATACAAATTGTGATATCCATTTATTATAAATCCAATAATAAAGAAATTAACCATTAATTTTTTTAACCTTTTTTCAAACACTGTATATGATAATAGACTATTAATAACACATTTAGTACCATATTTTCACTTTATTTTAATATTACATTTCTAAATTAGTGAAATTTTTCATATTTTTCACAGCATGGAATCCTTTTGGTGAGTAAAAATCATAATGTAAAGTGATTGTTATAAATAATGATTTTTTCATAATAATAGGTGTGACTGATATTTAAAAAAAATTAATGGAAAATTATATTTTCCCTTTTTCAATTATTTAGTTGTGTTGAGTATAATTCAACATATGAAATGGATAATAGGCTATTATATAGTGTTTTTAATTTATTTATCCCATATTAGGACCAACCTTCAATCCAATTTTATCATATATAATTTTGAAATCATGATAATAATATTATAATAAATCATTCGGCCAAGTGTCACCATAATAAATAGAAACGATCTGAAACTTTATAAAGAAAAAATGTCGTATCACTACTTAGAATGGAAGTGAGAAGTGAGTAATAATTAGAAAACAATTTAAAGTCCTCATATTAATCTTAAACACCAAATAAAGTAATTGATAACATGAAATTATATAAACATTAGTATCTCACATATTATGTTAGATTCTTCTATATTAACATCATTTCCTTCATTTTATTTTTCATGAACTAAAAGTATATAATTTTGTAAAATGAAATAAAAATTTCCCAAATTTAGAACCTAATTATTTTACTCAAATATTTATAATACATTATATAAATATATTGTATATTTTTGTTTATATTTAATATGGAAGACTAAATAATAGGGGGTGAATTGTATATATAAAAAATTATTTAAGGTTATATTATAGTTATAATGTATATTTACCTGAAATAAAATAAAATGAACACGTGATACTTTTATAGTGGTTTAGATCAAAATGATATTAGTCCAATATTAACCCTTCTAGTGAATTAAGATTTATATAACCCAATATAACCAATATAATGGAATTATCCACTGAATATAAATCACCTGAATCCACTACCCAATTAACAAATTTTTTTTCCCTAGAGGATTAAATAGAAACCAATCCTGCCTTATTATACCTTGAGTTAAACCCATTTTTTATCCCATTTCCCCCTAGAGGAACAACCTAATAGATAACATGTTTATAGGAGTGAAAACCTAGTTACGTATATCGTATTGGGTAGTGTAACCTATTAAAATTACATATACATAAAATGAATATAAGGAATAAAAATAATAGAACCAGATGAATGAATCATATTCCAAGTGTCAAGGCTGCAAGTCACTCATGAGATAAGAAGGATTAAAAGACAGTAGTTCAGTTGAAATTATTAGTTTAACACCAAGGTAAATCATACTAGTACAATGAAATAATGTCATCAAATTTTATACCATTTTCTGGATCTATCTAAATTTATGAATATAGAGTATCATATCTCATAGTTTCCTTAAAATTTCTTATGTATTGTAGTCTTTATTCCCACTGATGAATGGTATTTCTTCATTAAATAAACCTATCGAATATAGAAATGTCATTTATTTAGATAATCTATAAAATTAAAGTAATCTTTTATAGTGATCTCATCTATGAATAATTAATATAGTACCAACAAAAAATTATAATGAACATTAATGTTCTCTTAAAAATTCCATTAAATAATGGTAGATTAACTTTTAATATTTTTTGAAAATATTTTTTTTCAAGATAATAATGTGGAACCTCAACCCACATGATAATAAATTAATCCATTATTAAATTTATAAAAAAACAACAGTGTTAAACTAGTAAATAATTATTTAAGAAATAATTAATTAAAAATAACCATGTTAAATAAACATTGTGTAATATAAAATATAATACAATAAATAAACTATATAATGTTTAATGAAAAAATATTATAACTAAAATATTTTATAGTATATAGGTCACAAGTTAGGTTCATAAAATTTTCAAATTTCAACTTGAAATCAATAAAATATTATTTATATTGTTTTAATATTATTTTTCATGCGGTCAGTAAATATATATTCATGTGGTAGGTTTATTATTTTTCCTGTGGTATATTCACTTTGTTCATGTGGTAGATACAATTTTGTGGATGTTGTAGCTATTTTTTTACGAGGTTGGTAAAAACTTATAAAAATATTCACTCTTTGTCAATACATTAGTGAACTTCTGAAAATTTTCATATTTTTACTCAAAACCATTACTCAATTTCACTTCTCATGTTTTCCACATTTTCAGTCATGGTTATTATTCTAGGCCACTACTTGAAATTTCCAAAACCAATTCCTAAACTAGTACTCATGGTCACTTATAGACTTCACTAAATTTTTAATCATATTTATTACACAATGTCACATCATGGATTTGAATATATTTCACTCATTGTCAGTATTAGTGGTCACATACATAGTTTTTTATGATTAATTTTAATGATTGAAATTACTGAAAATACTATGAATTTGGATCAACTTTCAAATTAGACATTATCACATTTTTTTAATTGAAAAATATATATCAATTTTGAATATTTTTCCCATTGTTTTTAAATAGAAAAAATAAATAAATTCAATTATTCTTCCCTTATAATATATATATCTTTCTAGAGAAGAATATAATCACAAAAAAAGTTCTCTCGGGATGATTGATGGGAAAGAATCTAACCATTTTGAAGTTATCATCAAACAACACACTAACTAAATTGTTTCTATTAAATATAAAAACTTTGTAATTTACCTAATTAAATATTTGAAAATAATTAAATGGTATTTAATTTTTAAAAACATTCTAGTGAGATAATAGAATAAAACATATTCGACAAAAATATTGTACAAAAGGAACATATTGAATGATTTATCTCAAAATTTGAATCTAAATTCACATAAATGTATACTTAATGATTAAATTAATATCAATAAATGTTTGAATTTTATTTTTTCATATGTTCTGAAATATAGGTGTTTTGTAAATATATTATCTATTTTTAATGGAATAAATTGTTAATTTATATTTCCTATCTATACATGACCACTAAAATAATATATTTATCAACAATGTTCATTTTCATATAATATTACTAGTAATTTAGTAAATGTAATTATAAAAATTATTATCATAGATTATAGAAAATTTTAGAAAATTTAAACAAATATTTAAATGATTTAACTTAATCCACAATGATTACGATAAAAATCCTAAAGAAAATATATAATTATAGTCAATATTTTAAAGAGTGGTATATTTTTTGACTCCCATGAATCTAAATATTTAACAAATAAATAGAACATAATTGAATTGATCTATCTATCTATCTATATTTCAACAAAAAAAATTAGAATCATAAAATCTTTTCAAATAAGAATTAATAATATAAAGACAAAAAACAATGATGTAAAGAATATTTAATATATAAAATTTTTATTTTAATAGATTAAAAGGGACTCTCCTTAGTATCACTTTAAAATATTACACACCTCTAAGATACTAACATTATGTTAGGCTTAGATGCAGTGAAATATAATATACTTACAAAAGTGACACTATAATTTCTAACAACAACATATTTTCAATAATTATCTAAATCTTATTTACATGTATTAATCATTGGTTTTATTTTAACATTTATAAGATTTTATGGAAAACCACTTAACTAACTCTTTATAATACATGGATTGTTTTAAAAATATACCAAACCATTAATGAAATGTTTCAAAAATAATTAATAATTCAAATTTCACAATCACACTCATATCAATTTCTGATGTCATAAAATAGATGAATTCATTACAACTGTGTTCATTTTACGATACAAATATAATATCATAATAAAGATTTTTTATAAGAAAAGTATCATTAAAACTTTTTTTAACAAATATAGTTGGATAAAACATTCACTTCTCAGAACCATTATTAAATGAAATATAGTTTACCATTTTTAACAAGCTCAAGGGGCTTGTTTTAATTCAGCCCAATAATGGTTAAAAATAATAACATGATGAGTTTCATTTATAAAACTCACGTGTTATCCAACATACATATCATTATAAATATAACCATTTTGAAATTGGGTGTTTACATCCATTTGAAATAATTTTAAACCATTAAAATTAGCATAATATAGTAATATTGTAATATATTCTTACCTAAAAATAGTCTCAATGGATTACAAAATACTTGTACCCTCTTATTGAATGTATCCTTAATAGACTAATATATATTTACATTTAAATATATTTTTAAATAGAATAAATTTATATATAAAGATATGTTTAGTAGAATAACATGAGAATCATATGGTGGAACAACTAATGTCTAGACACTATTTCTTGTAAAAGGATTTAATTCGTATTTCATGAATAAGATTGAATTAGCATCATCTAATACCTCATACAAATTCATCGAAAGAAAATTAGAAATAAAATCATCATAAATATCCAGTATATAATTTCTACTATGAACATTTGATTCAAAATTACAAATCACAAACTCTATATAATGATCTATATCAGTCTGACAAGATTTTTCACAAGAAGATTCAAAATGAGAAGAAATAATATCACCCTTAATATGTGCATCTTTATATTTCGGTACTTATTCTAGAAAAATAGAATATCTAAATTCTTCCTCTTGTTTTTTGATATCATCAATTATTTTATTCAAATACTACTGAACAAATATAGAGTGAATAGATTATTCAATATCCATGGTTATTTTATTTTACAATCAACATCCACAACTATTTTTTTTATATCCAAATAAAATTCCTTCATCATAATTTTCAACAAATTTATCTAAGGTATCCTAATAATTAATTATAAAACAACTACATCCAAAATAATATAAATGAATTTTTTTCATCCCTTCCTAATATTATAAGGTTTCTTTTTTCATCAAGGGTCTCAAAATAATTATATTTTAATATTAAAATAAAAATTCATCAATTTTTTCTAGAAATATTTTTTAAAGTTTGTCTCATTTATCATAGTCCTATCCATTTGTTATGTTTTAGATTTTTTCACTCCACCACATAATTTTTATTTGTGTTCTAGGTGCTAAAAATTGTATCAATGTAAATTTTTTTCCAAAAATAAGATAAATGATGCATTATAGAATTAAAATCCATGTTCATGTATAATTTAATTAACAATTTTTCCTTTTCATTTTAAACTAATTTAAAAAATATGAATAACATAGATAAATATTTAGACTTAAGAGTAAGAATATAAACCCATGTGAATCTATTAAAATCCAATATAATAAGAAACTAACATTTATTAACACTAAAAACATATGTTCTAATAGGAAAAAATAAATCCAAATGAATAAGATGAAGTTGCCTTATAATTTTTACTTCATTAATTGACTTGAATCTATTTCATTATTGTTAACCTTTTAATGAAAAAACATATATAGTGGAACTATCAACTGTATATTTTGGAATTTTAGAATAGTTTGTTTCATGTATAGATAATGCATAAACCTGAAATTAGTATGTCATGTCCTCATCTTCCACAATAGGTTATCAAATTTAACAACATTTAATAAGTTTACATTTTGTTTAGTTAGTTCAAGAAACATTTATTGAATAATTATTTTTACACATAGAAAAAAAATTATCATTGAAAACTATGAATTTATCATTATGGAATTCAATATATATTCTATCATTAAATAGTTCTAAATTTATTATTAAATTATCCTTTAATCCTTAAACATATATGTCCATAGAAATAATGAAAAACATTGAAACTACAATGTCACTGAAACCTTTTACATTTCCTATATATTTGACAAAAAAATTCACATTAACTCCATCAAAAATATATATTAAATGGAAATTTTATATATCACTGGTGATGTTTATTTATTCTCCACCTTCCATATACCAAATATTCATTTTGATTCCCCCAGTGAACTTTCATTATAATTTTTTTTGAATGCTTTGGTACCCATTCAAATTTAGGTCTGACAGGTTTAGCGTATGAATTTTTAAGAACCCAAAATAATTTTAAATAACTTGTTTATATTAAATCATAAAAATAATGATTTATAAATAAAATGATTAGTGTGTGTAAGGTATTTTGAAAGTCTAAATGAACATTATTTAGTATAATAACCGTTCACATGACATAAAAATAATGTACTAGTATAATTACAAACATTACTACTTTTAACAATTAATGAATTATGAATTTTGGGTAAACTATTATCATTACCTAGATTGGATCCATTTTATTTAATTTTTGTAAAACACTTCATTTTACAAAATTTTAATCTTCCTTGAAAAAATGGATAGACTTGAGAATCTTCTAGACCCCAACCACATAGAATAAAATCTTCATTCTCATATTATAATCCTTCTTAAAAATACTTCTTCAACTCTTCATTTTCCTTATGAAAAAATATAAATTGAATCTTATTTCTATTATATAATTAAATGCTCTTGTTAACATTATGTTCATGTCATTCATATTCATCAAGTAATTATTCAAACAAGGGTTTCTTATAATTATATTTAAAAATGAATAATAAGTAGAATCATAAACATTATTTGATGAACCCATTAAGAATATGATTGATAAATCATTTATATATCTAGATTGTTAAGTTGTAATTTAATGTTTGGTATAATTCCATCACACATACTTTTATGAATTTTCATTAATTTATTATTTCATCTTATTTCCCCATTATTTATTATTTTGAAATTGGGATTCACGTTCCATCTCTTGCTACACTCATAAAAGATTACATTATGAGTTTCTTTTGAGAAATTATGTTACTTCTTCATCATGTGATGATCTATGGGATAGTATATTTTCTATGTACTTTGTTATTATTTCTTCATTATATATCTAAATTTTATAACATAGTCTTTATCAATCTGGCAACATATTTGAAACATAGAATTATAAGAGTAAGTTGATACACTAAATTTAAACTTATTCTCTTATTATTTGAGTTTTCTTCAATGAAAATACTTTTTCGTCCTAACTAATATTTTAATAATTATATTATATACACATAAATTTTTTATTTGATGAAATTATTACTGTAATGTATCATTTTTTAGTATTACACTTATTAATAATTTCTATGAGTACTCATTCAATGATATAACTTTTTCATGTGTCCCTCTAAAAAAACTCATAACATCTACAATAATTTAAATTCAATAAATATTTTGATTACTATTTTCTTCTTCAACTATTATGAACTCTTGATATTTAGATATTTAAAAACCTAATGTATTTTTAATGTGCTAATCCAATCCATGATACGTAACTTATTGAATTTTCCACATGTCATGAGTAGTTTTGGATGCTGAAGCATGATTATACACATTAATATTCAGAGTAAAATATAAGATATTCATTACAATATAGATGATAACATAAATTAAAAAATTATTATAGGCCAAATATTCATGTTCACCTTTGGGAATCTTATATTAATTTCTATGATTTTCTATGGATCATTTCTATGTTGTTATAAGAAATCATGCATATGGGATTACCAGTATCTATAATATTTAAACTCATATAGAGTTGGATATTGAGGTATACATCCTTCATTTGAGATTTTTTCCTTGGATCATTATCAAATAATTCCCCCTTATGCTAAATCTGATATTTTTTCACAAAAATAAAAAATGTATATAGAGTTATAGGGACCTTATCTGAATGTAATATTTTTTTAGAGTTTTGATGGAAAAATATCCCAGAGGATAGGGGTTTAATTGTAATATTAAAAATTAATTTAAATTTGACTTTATATAAATGCTTTAATGAAAATTTAGTTTAAATAAAAGATTAAGGACACATGATATTTCAATAGTGGTTCAAATATAAATGATTATATTCCACCCTTAACACTTTGAAAAATAGAATGTGGTGAATCCCACTATATCAAATATGATGGAATCATATAATGACATTTTCCCATCAATAGTCACAACCCAATTATGATCCTTTTTCCCATGAGTCATAAACCCAAAAAAATTATACACTTTTCTATATGGAGGCATAATCAAATTTTTGTTTCTTTTTCACCCAGAAGAAAAACCCAATGCCTTTATTTTTGGTGAGAGTTAAAACCTAGCTAACAACTATTTTTGGGTATTATAACCCACTAAAAATATATAAATAGACAATCAATATAAATAATTAAAATCAGAGAACAATATGAAATAATCACTATCTAAGTGTCAATGCAGTATGTCACCCTTTAAGAGAAAATGAATAAACAATTGTAGGTCTAGTGAGAATAGAATTTGAACATCAATTTATATCATTCATGTATATTTCAAGAATATACTAACCCATGTATATCATTATAATGACCTATCTAAATAAATGCACATAGTTTTGATATTTTCACATTACATTTCAAATCTACAATCTGTTGTAGTTTATTATCCCAAATAATGCATGGTATTACTACCTTATATATGTTTGAATAATATTCCCATGTAGGATACTTCGATAATATAAAAAATTAAAATATTTTTGTATTGGGATAACCTGTTAGACTAATAAATAATTATGACTAACACAAAATTACCTTAGAAAATTCAAATAAATAATGTGAGATAAATTATTCACAATATAGCCACATTTATTTTTGATCTCGCATTTTCTCATGAACCCAATGTGGAACTTCAACCAAAATTATAAGAATATATTACCTTATAATGTTCATCCAAATAAAAATCACCAACCATAAATTAATTAAAATTTATTTAAGAAATAATTGAATCAATGTAAGCTTGTTATATAATCATTTATTGATTCATAACATATATTTATATATATATTTTCATGTTTTAAGCAAGATTATGATAATGAAAAAAATGAACATAGATAGGTCGTAATTTTTTTTAATATTAGTCATATTTCAACCTATAATCAATTTATTTTTATTTATATGGTAAATATACTTTCATCCGAGTCATGAGTAAATTTTTTTCATGCATTAGGTTATTTTTTTATGATGAAAGTATATATTGTTCTTGATGAAGTTAAATATTTCTAATTTGGCAGGTAAATATTTTTCAAATTGTAGGGAAATATTTGTTAATTTAGTAGGTATATTTTTTTAATTTGGTAGGCATATTTTTTTAATGCAGTAGGTAATTTTTTGTGCAACAGGTATATATTTTTTCATGTGGTTTGTTGATTTCGTTCATGTTGTTGGATCATAAAGGGCCATATTTTTACTGATGGTCAGTACTCAGGGTCTCTTCTATACTCTTCAAAATTTTCACACATGGTTAGTACTTAAGGTCATATTCAAACATTTCAACTATTCCCTCATGGTATGTACTCAAGGTCCCTACCAAAAATTTTAAAATTTTCATTCATGGATAGTACTCAAGTTCACTTATATAATTTTTATAATTTTCACTCATGTTTAGTTTTCAATATCAGGCCTATAAATTTTCTAATTATCTCTTATGAAAAGTACTAATGGTCACTTCTTGAAATGTGTATTAAAATTTTAAATTAATATAATTATCATAAACAAAAAAATGGACCTGAGATTCAATTCAATAATAAATCTAGTGAACCATCGTCCATATTTGAAATAATTATCGTGGTATAATTTCCAAAAATTATTAATCTTGAACAAACTTTTTTCTATTATAAACCAACAAAACATGGACCTTCATTAAACATTTAAACAGAAATTAGATGATAAGTAAATTTATCTTATAGATAATTGAAAAATATATTTTCTTAGTCATCACATTTAACTCTAATTTATTTATATATAGAGTATCCATGTGGAAAAAAATTATTACCGCTATCCATTAAACATTCAATAATTTGTCCAATGAAGGGTAATAATATGTGATCCAATTTTGTTTTCATCATTCAATGTTTTTTAGTCAGTTATCACCCACCACCCAATCATTATTGAAGAGATAATTAATTATACTTTATAATTTACAACTATTATATACCCATTGTTCATTGATACAACATGTAATAGTAAAATCCATTAACTATTAGAGATATAAAATTTTATGCTACTGACTAGATGTTTAATCACTTGTTTCCTAATATATTTATTCATACAACATGTTAGGCCTCAATCTGGCCTTCTATAGGTTTTATAATTTTATTCAATATAAATTAATTGAGTATGTATTTTTGTTATTACCCCATTAAAATTATTTATCATCCATCTTATTATGTGTTTCATCTAAGATTAAACATCAGAAAAATAATTTTTTTAACATATTATATATTGATATCTTTATGATGTAAAATGTTTTTTATACACAAATTTTCATATCATAACTTTGGGGGGAGAAATTTAACATTTTATTTCAATGGTATTTCAATTAACTAATTTAATGTTATTGGAACTACTTAACTGAATGAATTTGTTATGTATCTGATAAATTATTTTTTATTTATTTAGTTCACTCAAAAATTTTCAAGTATATTTATTCTAATTTTAGTACTTCATTTTATTATTAATCCAATTATTTAAGACTATCCAAAATATAACCATAAATAAATGTTTAGTTTTTCTATATATTTAATATTATAATATTTTAGGCTTTATTCAGAGATACTAAAAATTAGATTCCCACTTGATCATATATTAGAGAAAAAAATTAATCCATAGAAGTAGTCTACATACTGAGTTGTCTATATTTATCATTTCTATTTCAAAGAAAATAAATTTTGAAGGGAATATAAATTTATCAAACCTCATGATCAAAACGTCTAAAAAATTAGGGTGATTCATTATCAATTTGTTTATTATATACATTGTAACCCTAACCTTATATAATTATTAAATTTTAAATTCATCATTTAATCTAGAATGTATGTGCTTAATGTTAGACCAAAAGTCACCAAACATTGTCCAAATATAATATCCTCCAATATTGAATGAAATTTCTAAACTAAAGGGGTCTCTATTTTTAGAGTAATAGAATTGGGAATTACTATTATTTAGTTCACATATAATAAAATATCACATCCTTTATCATGTTTATTTTTTATATAAATAACATATGAGGATTTTAGCATAGAGGTTCCTTTAAATAATGAATAAATTAATTGAAAAATATTTTCATAATTTTTTGAAAATAACCATAATCATTTCACAGTAAAATGTGCATATTATTTTCACTATTATTTATATGAATGGAACATATGGTGTATGACTTTATCACTAATACATTAAATGAAATTTTTTCTTTTTATTTTCATTATTTTGTAAACTAAAATTGATCATCTTAGCATTCATTTTCTTTTTTCTACTATGATCTCCCTCACTATTTGAGTGTCATCCTTACCAAAAGGTATATGTGTAAATTATTATGGTTGATAAATTATGATTTTATACTATAGAAGTTATTTAACACTTCCAAATGTATTGTTTTTTTATTCTTTCCCTGATTATCCTTTATTTTATTAAGTAGTGCTAGTATTTTTCATTATTTAATATCTCTTAGTAACTTACTATAGTGTCACAATCATCTAACACGTATAATTAAATGATTTTAAGAATAATTATCCATTAAATACAAACAATGGATAGAAGGCCTACTATATTAAAAAGACAAGGTATATAATTTGAAAACATGAAACTATCATAAAACATCTTTAGATTAATAATCATAAAGAGATCCAAAATATATTTGAGCTCATATAATTAAATATGATAACATACAAAATACATAGACAAATGGTGTTAAATAAAAAACCAATACAGTAATAAACATGAAAATAAATCATAACACATGAGTTAGATGGAATAAAATGATAACATAAAAGAAATATCTCATGAATAAACATATATAGTAATAACATATTGAAAAATGAATCAGGTGATCCAGGTATTATAAGAATTTTGTAGAAACATATATCAATGGATTAGGTTTGGCCCATAATCCCCTAAATAATGTCTCATGAGAGTAATAAATTACCCTAATCATTAAATCTATATCTATGAGCACCCATAATAACATTTTCGTGCATATTTATTTCACATAAATAAACTAAACATAATAATCATAATGGATACCATTGGAAATAAATGGATTTCATAATAACGTTATAAGGAAAAAACTAGTGAGAATATATTAACGGTAACCACAAATGAAGTGATTTAAAATATTCTTTGAAATTATATAATTAGATATAATAATAGGTAATGGGTAAATATTTCCAACTGAATTGAAAATTTTGTGTGTAGTTTTCTTTAGATATGTACCACTTTTTTGGTTTAAGGGAAAATATTAAAAAGTACCTAAAGAGTATAAAAGAATAATTATTTCTATAATACATGAAATTATATAAAATAATTTTTTGTGATAGAATGAGCGATTTTAGAAAATATGAGTTTCTTAATAATTTTTTTGTTGAGTATATGAAAATAGTTTAGGAAACTAGGACGTTCCCTTTAATCAATTTTGCTTGTCTAGTGGAATTGTGAAGGGATCATTTTTAATACATGTATTTAACATGAATTAAATTTGAATTAATATACATTTATATGTGTGGTACATATATAAATAATATGGTATAATTATATTATAAAAAATAATATATTAATTTAGGGATATATATATAAATATTTACGCAAAGGAAATATAATGGTTCAATGAGATTCGATACCTTATGTATCAATGCATTATACAGGTGAACATAAAGTCCTAGATAATCAAAAAAAATTATTAATTACTTAATTAAGAACATATTCCAAATATATATTATTTATTATAATTTTATAATGTTTATTTATATACATTTTTATGAGTTCTATAGTTTATTTTCATTGTTCGAGGAGAGTTTATATCATGGGATCATTATTTGTTTACTTGTGTATAGTTATGGATGTTATGGTAAAATGGGAATCAATAACATAATGGAAATAAAATGGTATCCATGAGCTTAAATATTTAAAAATGGTCCCATGTATTATATTTTTGACAATGATATGGTTTATTGAGTAAAAACAATATTTTCATGTGATAAGTTCATTTAAGCGGTTTTACCAACCACCATGAACTAGATTCTTTTTATTAAATATTATGGTTATATATTATTTAAGAAACATTAAAAAATTTATAATAAACTTTTTAAAATATTATTTAACCATAATAATAGTTTTATGAACTTCCTTTAAGGTGTTAATGGAAAACAAAAAACTTTTTATCCATGGAGGCATTTTACCGCCATTATTTGGATAATGGTTTCATTTTGTTGGATAAAAGGGCAGCAGGAAAGGGATGGATAGAAGATATTTAATTAGAAATATAAAAATACAGCACATATATTATACTAGAGATATTTTTATTTTATGGATGGATGAGGGGAGGAGATGTTAGAAGAATAAATGAAACTAAACGTGGTTTTTTTGAGAATGATACCTCTTGAATATCACCCCCATAAAGGACCTCTTAAGGAACATAGAATTGGACTTTTGTAGAGACGAAAAGCACATGTAAGTGGGATATCAGGTAGTATGGAGTTTTGTAGAGATTTTTAATGATTTATTTTTTATATGGTCTTAAGAGAACATGTCTTGAGGGGTAGTATTTATAAGGGGGGATATGGGTGTTTTTTAGTATTTTATTCATTTGTTTATTATTTTGGATCAACACTGTCATTATTTTTGATTAGTTGAATCACATATAGTAAATTGTTCATGTGATTTCTAAATAATTGATTCTTATATCATCCATTAATAACTAATTAATTTTTTTTTATAATTTAAAATTCCAAAATTACTGTATTTTACTATTTCAAAAAATTCTACAATTTTAGAAATATCCAAAAAATTATCCAAACCAATTTTTTTATGTGTATATCTAAAAATGGAATCCATTATATAAAACTAATCTTATAAATTTGTGAAATTTAAATTTTAAATAAATTCCTCATTTATGTAAAAAATAATGTTTTCAATATTATAATACAGTTTCTAACGCTTTTGAAATTTTTTACAGTCTCATAAGAGTATTTTATCATTATAATACAACTGAATATTATTTTAAAAATATATTTTATGAAAATTATTTTTTATAATCATTATATAAATTATAAAAATATGATAAAATTATTTACGCTTCATAAAAATTCTAACACATAATTTATCATTTTCAATATATTTATTTTATTGTACCAATATTTAAATATATAATATTTTATTTATATATGATACATAAATATTTTTAAACATTTCTGTAGGTGAGGGTACTCTTCTAACAGTAATATTACTATTCTAATATATATATTTATAATGTTCAAATGGGTTTCCTAATTCCTATAAATTCTTCTTATTCCATTAATTATTCATTCACTTCGACCATATCTTCAGTTTATAAATACATTCAACATTTGAATGAAAAATATATTATTAAAATTATGTATTATTTATATATCTTTGTTCTTGAGTGTTATCAGTTTGGTGGATCAAAAAATTCCAAATTATCTTATTCTCATTCTTTTATTTTATATATATGACCCCAAAATACTATTTTCATACTTATGGATTTATTTTTTAACTAATGTGTCATAATTACATTATAGGAATAGTTTTTTTCACTATGTTATGTTTTTCATTATTAATCATTACATAATTATAATAATGGAAATTTTATTGATAAAAATCGATGTGCTTACATTTATACCTCCTTATGAAATTTCACCAATGAATTTTTTTTTTACATATTAAGGTCAAAAAAGGTGAGGTCACTTCTCATTCATCACATACTATACTCCCATGTGAAGTATTCATAATTATCATTACACTATAGTAGCTTGACCTCATGAGTTGTCATATCGAGTATAACATCATCTCTATGGTCCAACAACATTACTAGATGATCCTCATGAGAGAAATCATTTTCCATGTGTACCACATCTGAATTCAGTACATGAGTGGGATTTGTTTTTCTCATTATCTAGATAAAAATATGGAATATATCATGTACTTGAGACATGGTTGGTGGAATTTCTAGTTGGGAGTATATGTATCTAATTTGTTCAGGATTATTAAAGGTTTAAATATACCTATAACTAATTTTTTCCTTCATTCCAAATACCATGACCCTATCCTAGGGAGATATATAGAAGAATACCTTTTCTCCAATATCATCCTCTATGTCTCTTAAATGATTGTTTGCATAACTGTTTTGTCAACATTGGGAATCACTGACCTTCTTCTAAATAAAATTCACCTTTTATACCATTAACTCAACCATTTCAGGTCCCAACAGCTTATGTTCATCAACTTCTTCCAAGTAATAAATTATTTTTTTATTTTACCATAATGGGATTCATATAAAGACATTTTGATGTTTGAGTGGAAACAATTGTTGTAAATGAATTTGCCTAGATAAATATTTTTTCCCATCCAATATTTATGTTCATCGAGAATGTTCTCAATATATATTATTATTTACGAATTGTATGATCAGACTGAACTTTATTCTTGGGGTGACAATCTGTATTAATTTTTTTTTTGTGTTTAGGAAATAATAGTGAATTTTCCAAAACATGCAGGATAATGTATGATATGAAATTGATATAATCAATAATCATAATCTATAAATCCCCACCACACTCAGTTTTATATCCATGGAATATTATGAATTGATATTTCATCCCTAATTAAGATGATGTGATAAATTTTAATAATATGATCCAAACAACCCATATTGAAATATTTCATGTCGATGTATTTAAAAGTCTAGTGATAAAGTCTTTGGTGATGTTTTACCATTTAATTATAGGCATAGGTATTTGTTTCCCTACCTCCTTAGTATTTTTTATGTGATGCCATCACTTGTTGACACACCATGAAATTTTATATAAATTCAATAACCTCCTACATTATATTATCTGACCAATAGTGATCTTGTAGATCTTGATACATATTTGAGCTCCCTGGGGTGACAGAGAAGGTCAAGATATGTGCATCATTGAAAATTCCTCTATTTATCTCAATATTTTATGGTATACATTATAATAACCCAAGAATTATGACTCCTTATTAATTAATTTTGAACTCCAAGAATTCTCTTTTCTGATATCTTCCACCTTCTTTTGAATTTTTGACATCATATGTTTTGGTATCCTTTATCTTCTCTAAAAGTGTTGGTTGCGAAGTAATTTGATAAATGAGTGCTAATGGCCCCTCCTTTATAATTACCATGTTCATCCCATTCAAATATATAAATATTTCATCCAAATAAATTGTGATCATTGAAAAAGATAAAATATCCTTTCAATATAAACAATTTTCCACATTATTTTTATTACCATGATTCTAGTGAATTGATAATTTATAATCCTTGATGATTTCAAACCATATTTTCTGGTTTATATTAATCTCCTTCAATGAGAATATATATTTATATATAATGGTATTAGTATATATCTCATACCTATCCAAATAGAGATAATTTCAACATATTTTAAAGTAAAACATCATAGCCAAAAACTATAGATCATGTGTGGGATTGTTTTTCTCATAAAATTTCATATTCATTAAGGTATAGGGTATCAATTTTTCGGTTTGAATTAGTAAGAAACCTTATTCCTTATTTGAGAGATCTGTGTATACCATGAAATTCCCCCACTTGTGTGTAATGTATGTACTAGTGCAATGTTAACCATATTTTTCAAGTCATTGATGCATTATACACATTCACATGTCCAGAGAAAGTTTAATACCTTCCATGTTTTCTTGTTTAATGGGTTTGAAAATCATGAAAAGTTCCTCCCAAATTTTCATAAATACCCATTTATTTAAGGAAACCATGGATCTTCATTACATATGCTAGTATGGTCAAATCCTCAATTTTTGTTTTCTTAGAAGTGTCCCTAAATATTCCTTTTCTGGAAATAAATTTTCCCATGAAAGATAAATCTTCCTCTTATAACTCATATTTACTGTTCTTTATAGATATTTTCTCCCCTCACAATGTCTTTATCATAATATTCAAAAGATCCTCATGATCCTCCTTACACATGGATTATTTCATCATATCATCTATAAATACTACAAATAAATTGGTAGGGTAATCCCTAAATAAGCTATTCAATATTTCCATGAAAATTATTGTACCATTACTGAGTTTTAAAGGAATAATTAAGAAATCATAGTCTTTATACCTCATTAGAAATATATATTTGGGAATACTTGTTTTCCTCAATTTTAATTGGTTATATCCTGACTGAAGGTCCACCTTAGATAAATAAATGACCTCACATAGTTGATTAAAAATTATTCTTTCCATGGTTGTGGATACTTTTTCATTATCATATTTTTTTAAGCTCAAAATAATCAATGAAGAGGCACAATGATCCACACTTCTTCATGAAAAATAGGACCGACACACCCCACAGGGAACAACTCAAGTATATAAAACCATTATCTATATTCATTTGTAACTACTTAATCAATTATAGAAACAAAATGGTGGTAATAAAATTAAGAGTCTTTGATATTGTTAGATATATGGTAGAATTTTAATTGAGAACTGAACCTCTTGGTTATAAGGATGGCTAGAACATTTTTTAGGGAACACGTTGGTGTAGTCCCTCGCAATGGGAATGTCTACATCCATGATCCTATCCTTTATATCAATCATATTAGTTATGTATAGTTGTTCATTAAGAAATAGTATTTTTGATAGATAAGGATATTATAAATGATATTCACTCTCCTCGATACATTTATATAGTGTTGTTCCTTGAGTTGTGATGTGTGATCTACCATTCCTAAAATTTAATGATGGATTTATATAATGACAAAAAATCCATGGAAAATATAGAATCCACGTATACTAAAGGATTTCAGATAATATTTCATGGGAGGTTTAGTAAAAAAATAATTAATGGGGATGATTTATATACATTATATGAAATAATTTTCCCATTCACTACTCTAATAGATAACTTGTAATGTATCAAATATTTTATTATTATTTTTTGGATATTTCAGGGTTCATTTTAGAGACTAGGTGCTGATATAACTTGAAATTGTGATGCCCAGTGTTCTTGGAGTAATTTTTTGAAAAATATTAAATATATAAAATATCTCATGTGAGATGTTTTTCTGAAAATGTAGGATAACATATAAAAGGGTGTTTAGACTAGAAATCAAAAGGAATTATTGAATTCGTAATGTGTATTTTACCCTAGGAGTGACATAACATTAGTTAGTGTAGGCCTATTTTAGAAAATTCATCCCAGAAACATAAATGAATAAAATAATTAAATAAAATTATTTTCTTTAATTTGTTTACTGTAACAATAATTTATTCCTTATAATTACTATTATGATATAATCTCAGGGTGAGATGCATAACCTTGAATACACTGGAGGACCCGTTGATAGATAACATCGTTGAATTCTCTCAAGATATCAGTGTAGGAATTATGAATAAAATATCAACACACCACGAATTCGAATGATATTGGAAATGATGATGATGAAACATAATTCTTCATTAGTAATCGAATTGAATCAAGGTATTTCATGCATTTTATTTGTTTTTGATCCATGTTCTTGATTTCTATTATGAACACAAAAAAATAAATAAACCAATTGATCTTCCATTCGATCATCTTATGGGATAGGAATATTTTTGGGTTTTTGATTGGATAATTATCATAGTGATTTAATTATTTCAATTATTTTTCTAATGGAGATGGATGGAGATAAACATGGACATTAATCTTTGTCAATTCCCCTAATTTCTTCTTGGGATTTAAACCCCTATCCATTTTTCATTGGAGGTGTTCTTCATTTCGCCCACGACACGACTTATCCCAATCGATCAATTTTTGTGCACCAATTACATTTAATAATGTTATGATATCATATATCTATTAATAAATTACATTATGATCAATTGATAAAATAATTGAAAGCGTATTGGTAGATGGTTGATACCAAATTTCATGTTCTTCGGTGCATAATGAAAAATGATGACGATCCTATTTCCTAAGAGGATCAGAGGCCCATATCTTGTTTATTCAATGAGGGATTGGCTAGATCAGTGTGATTTATAGTTTTATGGAAATAAGCCTACTAGATCAGAGGTCTAAGAGTGAGTCAGGATGCACAGAATAAGAACCATAGATTTTAGAAAATATTGACCCACACAGTGTATAATATTATGATTACATGGTGTTTAGGGACAAATGAGTGACAACTAGGGATTCTAGAGGGATTTAAAAATCCCATTAAATGTGTCTTATAACACACGACATGTGGTACCTCCTTGGATACTCAGCATGTGCTATATAGAATTCATGGACACATGGTGGAGTACAAGGGTTTCTTACATAGTGTGTACTCCCCCACACAAAACGTCCTGGACCAGATACGTGGGATATGACATCTATTGGCACACAAGATGACATAAACATGATAAAGATGTATACTAACACATTGGTATAATATATGGTCATCATGAAAACCATGTAATACTACACAGACACAACTGGAGACATGATCCATTTATAAAGGTAGGACCCTGGGTCAAGGGAAATGGTGTGTGACACCTATTACAAGAAATCTAATCCATTATACATGTAGTGTGACTCTTTTCCTTTATATAATGGACATGTTTCATTAGGATTTATTCCCCTTATCCTTTTCCTGATTGTCGGTATATAATCATTTTATACTCCAAGCACTACAATCCCTTTAGCCAGACTTCTTATATATGGTCATTGGAATCCCTCCATTATGCATTGAGTGAGATCATCATTTAATATTTGTGACCTAGGTGGAGTTATTGTTTTTGATTTGACCAACACTATGTGGAAATTGATCCTATACATGGAAATTTAATACAGATTGATGTATTTGGTATCACCCGATGGAATTGGAAGTGATCCTCATCTATGATTCATATTCTCTTCTGACAATCAACATTTTATTTCTCATGATGAGACCCAACAAATTGTATCTATCTGAAGGACGTCATCATTGATTTAAAAATCAAGCATACCTATAGCTAGAGGAGTGCTTAGTGGTATCAGAGCTGGCTAATTCATCCATAGGATCGAGAGTCTATGAGGTTGGTTTGAGGAAATAGTGGTGACTATATATAGTTCAGATTTCAGGATAGAGAGTCCAATATTATTGGAGCAGACAACATATCAATACATAAGGGCTCATATAAATTTCTTTTCTACTTGGTACATGAGTAATTTGGTTATAGCTAAAACAATGAAACATGCATCATATAGGATTGTGTTTCCATGTAATTCTTATGTCAAATCTCAAGATATACTTTTTGACCATGTAATATTTTTTTTATTTCAAGATTCCTTTGTGATGTATACCATCTACGATTCAGCATGATTCTCATGAGGATGATCCCCATAGTGATGAGGTGCTAGGATAAGGAATAGTTCCTGAGTTTTTACCTCCAGGTGGTCCACATGCCATACCACCACCTATGGGATAACACATGGTACACATAGTACAAGAAGATGAGGGTCTCCGGCTAAGCCTGATTCATGAGTTTCAATGGCAATGACCCCTCAGTTTATGAGGTGAGCATGGAACGCAGGAAGATAAGGACTGGATTGAGGTGATGAACTAAGTTTCTTACTAGTCATGACATTAGTAGATCATATTATGGTACTTTTAGTGAGCCTTCTTCATGGCTCATTAGGGAAATGGTGGGGTTTAAAGACCCATACATATTATAGGTGACTCTTTCATGGACATAGTTTGAGCTCCTTTTTAGAGATGTGTTATCAACAGTTATGCTGAGGGATGCACATATTCAAGAGCTTCTATATCTTTATAGGGGTACCATGATAGTGGTTGAGTATTCATCGATGTTTACCAACCTCTATAGGTAGATGATTGAAATAGTTCAATACCAATTATTTAGGGTTCAGACCTTTGAGTGAGGTCTATTTAAATATAACCTTGATTTTTTATCTATAAATTTCTACCAATGAAGGGGACCTAAATAGTGCTTTGTGGTTTATAGTTTTTTGGTTTAGTAGACACAATCGATGGTTTTAATTAGTGGGAAATTGGGAGCAAAGACCTTGAAAGTAGGAAGATGATGTCTATCTTAGAGACTAGGATGTGGGATACCTCTCAAGATGAGGTCCAAGGAAAGAGGATATACTGTTCAAGACTCACAGGGTGGGTCCATTCAAACAACAGTGATGTGGTGCTACTCATGTGATGTCATTGAACATCTTTCTTAATATTGTATAGCCCACCTTACAACTTACAGACATAACAAAAACAAGCATCCTAGGCAGAGGGAATGGAATGAGAAGGATGGTACACCTGTAGTGTGTATGGAAGAGGATCTAGGAGGGAAGAATGAGGTGGTATATGTTTTTAAATTTATATCCACCACCCCTAGTTGGTCCATGCTAGGCTCAGGGTGCTAGACGATAGTGGTGGGATCAATTGTAAGTGGTTGAAGTATGAAAACTAGAGGATTCTAAAATATTCCAAGGTTTATCAATATTATTATTCCATTATTGGTATGGATTTTTTTGTCTATATTCCATGAACAATATATCAGTTTGAGGAAAAGGGATAGGTGTGTTCATAGTGACAGAACTAGGTTTTCCTTTGTAAGTGAAAAGGAAACCCAAGAAGTGCAAGATGGACTTACAGATAAGAGGGTACATCTAATTTTTCATAAGTGAGATAGAATTACTCTTGGTGTTGGGGATGTTATGAGATTCCATTTTACTACAGTGGTGGCAGAGTATAGGGAAATATTCTTCAAATATGTTCTAAGTTTACCTCCCCAATGAGAGGTAGAAATCTGCATGGATATACACCTCTAATGACACCGATATCTATAGAATCATGTCAAATGTCTCTCATAGGGATTTATGAGTTAAAGGTGAAGTTGGAGGACTTGCAGATGACGGTCTTTTTCCGACTTTTTTTTCACCCCAGTCAACCAAAATTTTCTTTGCTATGAATGCAGACGGGAGCTTGATGTTTTGTACAGACTATAAACACTTGAACCAGGTGACCATAAAGAAAAAGTATCCATTTCTAAGGATCTATGACATCTTTGATAAGTTTATAGGGGTGCAATGTTTTTCAAAGGTTGAACATGGGTTAGTTTATCACCTACAATGAGTAAAAGACAAAGATATAAAAAGGATGACATTTTGATGTCTCAATAGTTACTATGAGTGTTTGGTTATTCCCTTTGGAATGAATAATTCTCTAGTAGTGTTTATGGGACTCATAAACCTAATATTTTATACATATTAATACTCGTACATGGATTTATTCATTTGAGATATACTTTTTCACTCAACGAATGAGGATGAGCACCTGACCCACTTGAGGTTGGTTCTCGATATACATAGAGTGCACTTGCTTTTGAGAAAGCTCTCAAAGTTTTAGTTTTGGATATAAGAAGTAAAATTTTTGGGATATTTTATCTTAGTGGAGTGAGTGATAGTGGAACTGACCATTTTGTAGGTTTTGTTACCTTGGGAGACAGCTAAGAGGGTGATAGAGGGTTAGAGGTTCCTTGGATTGGAATGGAATTACCAAATATTCATACAGGACTTCTCCATGATATATGTATCCATGGAATCTTGGAGTCAAATGGGTCATCCTTTCTTGTAGATTGAAAGTTTTCATTAGTATTTCTAGTAGTTTAGGTAGAGTTTGAATAGTGATAACATCTTGAGATTGAAAGAGGAATGTGATGAGTATGTAGTGTCCTATGATTCATTAAAAATAAGAATGGATTTGTTCTGATGCTGAGGAATGTAGTGATTGCCTATGGTTCAATCCATTTAATACCACCTAAGAACAAATATATTACTGATGATGTTGAGATAGCAGTAGTAATATTCTCTTTGAATATGTGGTGACACTACCTGATGGTATATAAATTTATCTTCTACTCCAATCATAAGAGTCTCAATAATATCTTATCTCAGATGGATTTAATCTTGTGATCAAGGAAATAGAGAGCGATACTAAAAAATATTATATCATAATTGACTATAAACCTAGGAAGAGGAACATTGTAATAGATTTTCTCAGTATGATATCTTGTTCACTTTTGTTGAATAAGGTGTCAAAGTAGTTTTCCTCATTGTAGTTATCCATTGTGGATGGAGACAAAGTAGATTTACTCTAGATAATGTTTGTTACACCTCCACTCTTGTAGTGATTCAAGGAGGAAAAACTTGGGGACAATGAATTTCAAACCCTGCATGCTCATATATTCACATGTAATTCTCCTAATTGATATTATAAATGTGGGGGTGACATCATTTTCTTCATAGGTTTTATGATGGTATTAGTGACATTGTGGGAGGAGTTTTTGAGATAGTTTCATAATTCTCCTTTGGTGGTACATCCAGGCTTGAAAAATATGTACAATGACCTATAACATCATTTTTGGTGTCCAGTAATGAAAAAGGGAGTTTCAGAGTTTGTCTCACAATGCCTTAATTTTCAGTTAGTAACAGTTGATCACGAAGTTCCAATGAGTTTAGCTAAACACCTTGAGGTTCCATAATGGAAGTGAAATGGGATATGTTTTGTCATTGTGATTATCATACCACATATGTCCATGGTACTAAATACCATCTAGGTTATCGTAGACCAAATCACCATGATGGACCACTTCATAACTATGTGAGAACAAAGTCTAGTAGAGTGCCATTGACTCTTCCACATACATAATATAGTTCAACTCAATGTATTTCCATTGAATATTATTTCTAATTTTGATTATCTCTTTATATCCCGATTGTGGAAGGGATTAAAGGAGGCATTTGGAACCAAGTTACTCTTGATCACAACATTTCACCATCAAACTCATGGTTATTCTGAGCATACCATTCCTATTTTGGAATAAATACAATAAGTTTTTATTTTTAATTTTGGAAATAGTTGGGAGTATCACCTACGACTTGTTGATTATGATTACAACAATAGTTTCCATTCAACCTTTGGTATGGAATCATTCAAGGTTTTCTGCAGGCTACCATGTAGGTCACCACGTTGCTGGACTAACCAAGGGTAGTCAACACTCATGAGCCCATAGTTAGTGAGAGAAACGACCATGACAGTTCAGATCATTCATGATTGGATGGAGACTCTACAGAGTCTTCATAAGTCTTATGATAATAAGTGACATAGGACTTTTGAGTTCAAGTAATGAGAATATGTGTTAGTATAGGTTTCAACTCAACATGGATGGCTAAAATTTGGTTGGGATGACAAACTATATTTTAGGTTCATTGGACCTTTATAGATACTATTTAGTGTTTGTGAGGTGGAATACAACTTATCTCTTCTGAGAGAGTTAAACCTAGTTGATGTTGTCTACCACATGTTGCAGATGAAGAGGTACGTGAATAACTCATCTCACATTATCGAATAAGGTATGATACAAATCAAGGATATAGATACTTTTACTAAGTTCCCAATAGATATTTGTGATCAACAGGAGAGGATCCTTCATGGGTGATCGATTCCTTTAGTCTATGTCCAATGACATCATGGGAATCTTGGGGAGAACACGTGGGATCAGGAGATCTAGATTCATCCTCAATACCCACATCTTAGTGAGTATCCGTTGTTTTGTATTTTAAAGGGCTTAAATCCTCAAGGTGGGGAGAATGAAATGTACAATATTTTACATGTATTTATTTTGTAAATTATATGGATTACTATTTTGACCAAGTGCTAAGATGGTGTGCGGTTTTGAGGCCCAGTGTGCCTGGAATAAATGTTTGAAATATATTAAATATATAAACTAGAACGCATGAATTATTATCCTAAAAAATAAAAATAACATAAAAACGGGTTCCCATATTAGAAATATAAGGGATCCATTGAGTTAAAAAAGTGATTTTTACCCTAGGAGGGACATAATTTTAATTGGCATGTGTCATCAGTAGAAAAGTAATTTTCATCGTGGAAATGAATACAGTAATTTAATAAAATTATTTTGTTTATTTTCTTTAATGTAGTGGTTGTTTAGTTTTTAATTATATTATTATGAAGGAATCAATGGGTATGCCCCATAACCCTAGAGATTCTATAGGACTCAGGTAGATAAGGAATCATATAATTATCTCATGTGATCAGTGATTGAACTGTTGATTGAAGATTGACATGCCTCTTATTCAACAGATCTTTCCAATAATTACTTTGACCCATCCATGTTTATTAAAAATTGAATCAAATCAATGTAGGATGTTTATTTTATTTTTTATTTCATCCAAATTATTGATTTATTTAATGAAAAAAGACAAGTCAATGAACATATTGATTAATGGTTTGATCATCTTGTGGGATTGGCATATTTACAAAGTTTTTATGTGAGAACTATCCTTGTGATTTAATTAAATACATTCTGGATACAATGTTGATGGATCAAGATCGATGAAATCATCAATAATGGGATGTTCTTCTAATTTATTCATGTGCTTTTCTCCCCCCATTCATCGTTCATTGCAGAAGTTCTTTGTTTGGATGAAGACTCAAATTATGACAATTGATCAATTATAGAACACCCATTTCGTGGTGTAACAATCAAATATCGTACATCTAGAATCGACAGGACATGATTTTAATGTGATGATAGAAGCGTAAGTGTATCAGATGATGGTTGATACTTGATTTCATGTTATTTTGTCATAATGAAGAATGAGGATGTTATTATGATATTATTTTATGATTGAATTAAAGGCCCAAATCCTATTGATTAAATCATGAAATGTCTTGATGAGGTCTGATATATAGTTTTACAAAAAGATACCCTTGGATAGAAGGTCATAGCCTCAACCGTGACTCAACAAATATAAACCATAGATTATATAAAATCCTAATCCACATGTTGTGTAATTCAAGATTACATGGTGTGTACCCCCCCCCCCCCCCCGCCACCCAAGAAGTGGCTCAGGATTCTGGAGAGATATAAACATCACAAGGAATATAGATCAGACCACACAACATGTGGTCCCTCCTAGGATACTAGGTATGTACTTAAGATAATAAAAAGATATGGGTTGCAACACATAGGCTTCCTACATAGTGTGTACTCCCCCACATGAAAAACCATGACCAGATACATGGGCTAAGCCATGTAGTGGTACACGAGTAGACGTACATGGGCTAGAGTCATGTACTTACACATGGGTAGACTACATGGGCCATCTACATTCCATGTAGTACTACACAAGCAATACATGAGACACTAGCCATTTATACATGAAGGACCCAGGGTCACAAGACATGGAATGTGACCCCTACTACATATTGGGTACTTCTTTATAGGTTTCTTGGTCCTCCTTTCTTCCCTAACATGGATATGTTTTGTAAGGGTTCATTCCCCTTATCAATTCCTTAAAGTTCGGTGTTGAATCTTTTACTACACCTAGGACATTGATAATTTCATAAATAATTCTTGGATAGATTCATTGTAATCCCTCAATGAGTCCCATAGTGAGATCCTCATGTCCTCTTGGTGCCCTAGGTGGAGTTCTTGTTATTGGTGTGACCACCACTATGTGGGTTCTGATCTTTTTCGTAGTAGGTTAATCTTGATTTTGTCTGATGGTATCAACCCATGACCATGGAAGAGATCATAATTTATGTACTGAATTCTCTTCAGACTATCATCATGTGCAATCTCATGATGACACCTGATGAGTAGTACCTCTCATATGGATGTCATTAGTGCTATCATACTCTGGAGTGTGTTCTCTCAGATGAGTGTTTCATGGATCCATGGAGATAGAATCCAAGGGAATTTTTACAATAGTGTTGACATACCTTTAGAATGTGTTTCTTTATTGATTATATCTAGGTAATCTTTTTATATGTATTATAGAAATACAACTATGTATAGATGAATCTATTTCCTTTGGGGTATACATTAATGTTTTGGGTGTCGTACTTTTTATTTTCATACTCACCCCTACAAGGGTTTTCCCACACATCTATTATCTTATCAAGAGGTTATACCTTTCGATAGGGTTCTAGATATCCATGCACCAGATGGTTCTTATTGAGACTGGACAGACCGAGGTGTGTTCTTATGGATTTCAGAGACCTGTCCCGTTGTTTCAGTTTGTACTAGTGTTTTAAACTCTTTTTGGTGGGCTTTTATATAGCCCTATTTAAATTTTTTACATCCTATAAAACAATGTTTATGATATTTATGTGTACTAATGATTGGTTTTTTAGTTTTTACAGTTCAAAATTTTATAGTCTTGGAGATATGCTTGTGCATATAGGTACATTGGATAAGGCCTCCCATGTCAGTGATATTCCTACTCAGTGCCAGTCTTCAGCCCCAAGACTATTGGATGTGGGATTGGGGAGTCACTACATGGGGACCACTAACAAGGGTCATGACATAACTTGAACTGAATACTTTTAGGTGGTGTTTTAATAGTTCTACTAAACACCCATGGTATGGAAGAATGCATAAAAACAAAATAAAAAAATCGGATTCATATTCTTGAATGAATAATCATTGTATCTATCACTATATCATTTTGAGGGTCCAATATTGTAGTTGTGATTTCATATTTCTTTCCTTGATTATATATATGTTTTTGTCATTTATTGCAAAAGACAGATCCATTCTTATGGTATTGGATCATAAAATTACCCTATTCCATGCAGTCAAAATTCCTTACTACAAGTTGAATTTTGATCTAAACCTTAATTTCTCCATCTTTATTAGGGGTTTTCATCACATCCATTCAATAATTATTATCTTGATACCCCTCTTTTCCATATTTAAAGCCTCTCTCAGTTCACTTTTTGTAGTTCCAAGGATTCTTTATCCCACACTTTTGACATGTTGGATATTGGGGACTCTTTCCTCTATGGTATTCATTTTTTTAACCTCCCACAATAAATACAATTTACTTCTTTTATCAATGATACCATGATAATAGTGATATTATCCCATCTCTATCTCAACCTTATGGTCACAATGGAAAATCTCCTCACAGTTTTCAAAGTCTCAAATCACAAATGCTTCTCATAAAATTGACATCAATCCACTAAATAAAAAATCCTCATTAATTTTAGTGTTCAAGAAAATGACAGAGGTGTATTGTGAAAGGCTTGTGATATTTTCCTCAAACACCTCCAATAGACACAAATTCCACTTGCTTCATATTGATGAACTCCATATCTATCATAAAGTTGAGAGTAATGGGAAAATATTTTTTGAAAAATATTTTAATGAATCCATCCCATTCCTTAGATTCAATTTTCTCTTTAAAATTCATGTTATTCATTAATTTATAATACTAATCGTATTTCCCATAAAAATGATAGACAACCAAGATGAATTTCCCTTATTCTTATTAGTGTTGGATAGAGAATATCTTCTTAATGGAGTTAATTCATTATTCCATGATGACGATATCAAAAGATCTATCAAATATACAAGGTCTTTTTCACATAATGGGTTTTACCAAAAATTTTATTTTTTTAGAGAAGGATTGAGTAATATCGATTCAAATTATTAGTGATAACTTGATCTAGTTAAGATAGCGCTATCATGAATTTCTAAACTCTCATTCCCATTAGGTTTGGCATCTCATTAGGCCAATCATCAAATTACATATCACAATGGTTATTGGAATGGGATACCATATTTCATACCTTTAACTAAAAAGAGAAAAATAAAATTAGGTAAATATTTACTACATGGATAATGAGAATAAAAAATTAAACTATGAACATATATGAATAAATGTAAAAATGTATCAAATATCATAACTTTTTATTCCCTAAGTTTCAATATCACTTATCCAAGGTGATCAAATTATCACTACTATTATTACTAAAGTTGATTTGTCCAAATCCCCAAAAATAATTAGACCATCTAATGAAACCAACTATAGTGACCCATGAAATATACACATATTATTACTTTATTTCATGAATAATTATCTATTAAGTAAAATACAATGATGGAAAAAATTGTGTTCTAGGAATAATAATTACATAATTATAAAACATGAAACTATTATAAAAAATACTTTTATTAATCTTGAAAATGGGATTCTAACTCTATTTAAGATCTAATAACATCATAGGATAATCTGGATAAAATTTAGTCAAAATGGGCGATTTGAAAATCGAAAAAAATGAATAAACATTGAAATAAAGAATAAAAGAAGACTTAGAAGGTTTAAAATGATAACATAAATTTCATATGTTAGGAATTATAATATATAGAGATAAAATATAAAACATGAAATTACATGATCATGGAATTATAGGAATTTTTGAACAATAAATATCAAGACATAAAAATCATTCAAGGTTAACTTTGATGATGATATCACATGGTAGATAATGTACCATAATGGATTAGGTTTACTCCTTAATCCCTTATATAACATCTAAGGATACTAAAACATTTACTAATACATTGTATCACTATACAGATGAACCCACCATAACATGTACATGCACATATCTTCCTCGAAATGAAATCAAATAGAAGTATTAAACATAAGGGATAACAGGGATATAAATGAGTTTCATAATTATGTAAAAAGAAAAAACCAAGGGTGTATAATGATGGTGACCATAAAATAATGGATTTAAATTATTCTAAGAGATTGTTAAGGTAAATATAATATTATATCATTTCTACCAATGTGAAAAGGAATTGAAAACATGAAAAGTAGTGGTTATGTAACTTTATAAATTTTACACATTTGTGTGGTTTAAGGGAAAAGACAAGGGATTAATTAAAGAGGAAAACCAAAAAATTATTTACAAAAAACTAGAAATTAAATAATAAAGATGTTTCAGGGTAAAATGAATGATTTTAAAAAATACTTTCAAAAAAAATTTATGACGTGTGTGTAAAATCACATAGAAAATAGATGAGTTCTGTTTAATTGAGTTTTCTTATCTATAGAAATTGATATTAAAAACTTTTTAGAATTTAAATTTTACATAACATAAAGATAAATTGATATAGATATATTTGATTCAAACATATATAAATAATATTAATAAATTATATAAGAATAAATAAGAGATTAATATAGGTAAATAGAGGTAAAGTGTTACCACATGTAAATATGGATGTCCAAAGAGATCCCATACCTTATGTATGAATGTGTTCAGCACTTGAAATTAAGGATCTATATAAAAAAATCAGAGTAATTAATTAATTAATTAGTAAATTATTAAAAATATATATGATTGGTTATAATTTTATTATGTAAATTTATGGTTATTTTTATGAGTTCTAATTTTCAATTTCATTGTTCTCGAAGCATTAGTTTCATGGTTTCATGACCAATTTACTTGTGTTTTGTTATAGAGGTTTTTATCAATTGGTAATACAACTCTACATGTGATATTAAATGGTATTAATGAACTTATATATCTATAAATGATCCCATATATCATATTTTTGACATGAGAATTTTTATTTGAGAAAAATAGATATCATGTTTTGATTAGTTCATTTAGGCAGTTTTACCAACCATCCTAAGATATATTCTTTTTTAATTAATGTTATGTTAATATATTAGTTCAATAACATGTAATAAGTTATAATATATTTATTAATACATTATTTAACCATAATAATATTTTATTTACCTTCCATGAATTTAGTAATGGAAAATGAAAACTCATTATCCACAAAGATTGTAAACTGAAAATATTTGGATTCTGGTTTCATTTATATGAATAAGAGAAGTTGAGAAATCTGATAGATAAAATATTTTAAATTTGAAATATCAAATTAAAACATATACATGATACTATAGTTATTGTGATTTTATGTATTACTTAGGTTTTTGGAAGGTAATATAATAAAATAAATTAAAATAGGATGTTTGAGAATGTTACCTATTGTATATCTCCTCCTTGGAGGACCCACATAGAAACCTAGAATAATATTTTTGTTAAGAAAATAAGATAATTTTTGTTGGTATACTTATTTTAAGAGTATTATGTATATATTTTATTATATTTATGGCTTCTAAGGTGTGAGGAGAAGGGATGGTGAATTTTGGTAATTATAAAAGGCAGGGAGGGGATGATTTTGAATATTATATTCATTTGTTTATTATTTTGGTTAAATATTATAAATATTCTTGATTATTTCCAATATATTTTAAATGGTTCACTTTGGTTCCAAATATTGGGTTATTATATCAACCATGACCCAAAAATTTATTATCTGTCTTTTAATTTTATACAACATAAATTACAGCATTTCCCTATTCACAAAGATTCAACAATTTTAGAAAAATCAAAAAAAATATAGCCTATAAATTTTTTGGTATTTATATTTGAAAATTGGATTGGATTTTATGAAAATAATATTATAAATTTGATTGGTTTAATTTTTAAATAAAATCCAAATTTATTTGAGAAATGACGATAATGATATTATAATTGACTTTATGACCCTATAAAAAGTAAATTATGCTGTCACAGAATTATCTTATCAATTTAATAAAACATGATATTAATTTATATACCCATTTAATGAAAATGAAATTTAATTTCAGTAATTATATTTATTATAAAAATGTGATCAAATCAATTATGTTTTATAAAAATACAAACACTTATTTTTTCATTTTATTGATATTAATTTTCTTTTACCATGATTAAAATATATTAAATTTTTATATTATATGATACCAACATATTATATTACGTCTAAGAAGGTAATGATACTTTTCTAATGGTTATATTTCCATTTGAATGGCCAAATTTCCAATGGTCATTTGGGGTTCCTACATCTTATAAATACCTCTTATACCATTCATTAGTAATACGCATATATTTTCTCTAAAGTTCATATGTAATTTCATATTTACAAAGAATATTGTATTATTAGAATTATGTTCAATTTATACAACATTTTTCATGAGTTCTATCATTATGAGGGTTTTATGGGATCCAAATTATCAGATTCTTATTCTCTTATTTTTTTGTTTATTTTCCCATAGTAATATTTGCTATTCTTATAGGTTTATTCTTTGACTAATTTATCCATACTCATTTACGAGAACAATTTTTTCTTTGGATTATCTGTGAGATAATTGTTCTTGAAAACATTTTAAATATTTATAAGAAGTGCAGTTCCATAGATTAAATTATGGTTTTCTACACTAACTTGTTTGGTTTTTATTTTTTATGCATAAATACCTATACATTTTTATTTACAAATCTTGAGGTATAGTGTTTGAAAAATAATAAACCATTAATTATAGAATATTAATGTAGAAATTAACTTGACATAATGATTAAATAGGATTAAAGAATGTAATTTTATTTTCCTCTTTATATTTTTGTATCATATTGAGGATAGTTTATAAAAACTAGAGAAACAAACATCCTGATCTGGTGTTAAAAAATATTTTCTATATTTTTTCTCTAAAAATTAACTAAATAATATACATTCATTCACATATTGGTGATCTCTTTTGGTATTATTTTTTTAGTATTTTGAAAATTTCATTCAAATTATCATATATTACATATATTATAAATTAAACATCTACATGGATTCACTCTCACCAATTCATTAAAATAAACCAAACACCTTTAGAACATATAATGATCACGCAAAAAATTCATAAACACATAGGGTGAGAATCAAATTTCCCAAGAGGGGTTTTAAAACCATTGAAAAATGATTTTATAAAAATTAATTTAAAACTCATTTGAAAGTATTTTTATTTCAATTCAAATATCAACCAATTTTTCATACGCATTTTCCCCCAAAAAATAATTTAGGGTTTTAGAAAAAATCCATTGGAAAATACCTTCCAAACACCATGAAATGGTATAAGAATTAAAAAAAATTAAAATTATTATCCATGGAAATAAAAATTGATTGACCTAATAAAATAAAGCTAAAATAATACCTTTTTTGGAATAAAATGATACTTGTAAAACTATAAGAAATCCATAGGGCTACAAAGAAAAATAACTTTTTGGGAAACACCCCATTGGGGTTGTAGAATCACCACATTAATCATCATCTCATTTGATTCCAAATTTCTAAATTTAAATTTAAGAAATCATTTTTAGGTCTACCATTCTCATTTATAACCTATTTAAAATCCTTCAAATACAACTTGATTTCTGTCAATTAAAATTATTTTATATCTTCTATGCATTAGAAAACTCTATTTTTTCAGAAAATACCATAAGTGTTAGGATAATATCATACTTTTAGAAGAATTTAATAAATTTGGATTTATTAATTTCTAATTTTAGAGTTTTTTTAAAGTAAAATTTATATTTTCAAATCAAAATTACCTTTTCCACCATAGAATAGTATGTTTTAAAATAAAAATCTCTTATATAAGAGTTTTATAGTTTATAAAATATGAAATTAAGGAAATGAATATAGAGCTGAAATTTTATTACAAAAATATCTTTTCTAAATATAGATTATCATGAATATAATTTTTAATATGGATGTTTAAAAATAATAGATTACATTTACATATAAATTTTGAACAAAATTATTATAGAAATAAAATTATAGATTTTCAAAAGGGTTATTTAGGATAATAATAGCTTTAAATAAAACTATTTACCCTTAACTATTGTTGAAGACATGGATGATTTTAAGAAGGTTATTATAAGTGATTGAATACACTGAATAGTGATTTGGGAGAGATTAGACATAGTTTGTGTTTTGAGAGTGAGAGGAGGAGTCATTTTATATTTAGACATCCTACGATTTGGATATATATATATATTAATGGTTGAATGTTATATTGAATATATAGATGTGTATCTATATGTCGTCCATTCGTATACTATCTATATAATCCAAATGAAAAATATGTTGATGATTTGTTGATATCATTATATAAAGCACCAGTTTTCAATGAATTGCATAGAAATTTGGGTAAATAGATGATCATGACTTTACTACTTATAGAGAAATATACACATATAATACTTATAAATTTAGGAATTTTCTACAACTAAATTATATCCAAAGAAAAATATGAGGGATGAATTTAAATAAATTTCATGTTCATCAAATTATAAAATAAATAGTTTACTGATACATTTACGTTAATTGAATATATATATATATATATACAGCCTTTTTTGATCAGTTTTATAGAGGATTCTTGAGAAGATTCGAATTTGTAACTCAATAAAATCATATTTAGTGAATGTTTTAATGTACATGATAATGTAGTCTATTTGATATATCATTGACCTGAGTTTTATCTCGTCGATGCTTGAACCATCATTGGAGGAGATGTAGGATATGGCATTAATGGTTTGGATGGGTTCGAGTTCATGATAAATAAGGGAAAATTGAAATGATCATATTGTTGAGATAAATATGATTGAATTCCCTTTGTTATAAGACATTTTTTATCCTTGTGAATAGTGACCTATACTTTGCATCCTGCATCGATTGTATATTCCTTTAGCTGATTTCTTATAATACAAATACTCCTCAATCATGGTTTGTGACATGAAACTGAGGGATAAACACTTGGAATAATCATTAAACACATGCACATGGTTCATGCCAAGTTTTCTATGTTCAATATATGGACGACATAGAGTTCACCATTATCCATGCATCCACTATGTATCCACATAGTCACTCATGTTAAGTTATGCAGTTGCCTTGGATAGATTCGGTACATAGTTGAGCTTCCTCCCATACACGGTTAATCCAGCTAGATAGTTTCTAGCTTGTCAATGTTAATATATATATAAGTACACTTTAAATTATTTAATAAACATAATATAAAAAATATTTAATATAATATATATATATCATCATCTTAAATATTTTAAAAAATTACATATATTTTATCTATTAAATTTCATATTTCATTTATCACATGTCATTGATTGTTACAATTAAACATTAATTTATTATTATTTTTTACTCAAATATGTAAAATATTATTACAAATAACATAATTTAATAATATATATATTTAAAGTTGTTATTTATATTGAATTTAATAATAATAAGATATTATTTTCAGAATAATGAATTTACATAAAAATAAAAAGTATTATTTTTAATAATTTATATAAGGAGATATATTTTTATACAAATTACATTTTGAAAATAAAATTAAGTACATCTATCCACAAATAATTTGAAATTAATTTTTATAATATTACTTCAAGATCACATACAAATATAAATTCTTTACACAAATAATATTTAATACTTACTCAATAAATCCATAAATATTATTATCAATATATTAATATAATATTATATGAAAAATCAAAAATAGAATTATCTATGACAAATAATTACTCTTAAAATAATAAGTTAATAAATTGTAATAACCTAGTATTTTAATAATTACAATGTTTCCATATCAATATGATGTTCTTTTAATGATTTCTTATAATTTATAAAAATAAAATATATTATAAAATTGTTTTCGAGTGGAAATAGTAAAACATATATTCTAAAAATATTAATTAAAAAATAATTTGTTTTTTAAATTATCATATCTATGAATATATTAATAAATTAATATATCATAATATTTAAAAAATAATTTAATCTTTTAAAATAAAACTATTTAGATTAATTTATAACGTAAAATTTTTTATTAAGGAAAAAAATATTATGTTATTATGTAGAATTAATAATAATTTATTAAAATGTAAAACCGCGCTTATAATTTCTGATTTCTTACATTATCCCCCGAGCTTAAAGAAATTGTTCCCTTAAATTTATTTTGACGTAAATAGGGAAAATTATGAATTTAAAAATCATGAATTTGGAAAAACATAGACATGATAAACTTATATATTATAAAGGTTTTATAAATACCTATAATTTCAGAATATAATTTTTTATTCTTCAGTTATTCTCATGTTAAAACATCCTGATCTATAATGTTATCTAAACCATTACACCAATACAAACTATAAAACTTTGAGACCCCCACTACAAAATCTGGTTTAAAAAACATGTATAACTTTTTTAAAATAAGTAATATAAAAATATTAAGTATTTTACATATATAAGGATCACTTCCCATATAGGTTTTGGATGATTAGGAAAAAGCGTTACAATATACTAGAGTATAAAAATTTTATTTATAATAAACCTATTTTTATTAACTCTTGCTATCTCTAAAAACAATACCAAACACCTTTATAACTTCTAAACATCATGTTATATTTTATAAAACGTTGGGTGAGCATATAATTTCTCAGTAAAGATTTTTAAAATCACTAAAAAACCATTTTCTAAATAATTCTTTATAACTCCAATTATATTTTTAATTCATTTCTAACATAAATTTTTTTAAACAATTATCCACAAAAAATAATATATGGTTCTCAAAAATATTTAGGCATGACTAAACCATAATTTAACCCATAAATAATGGTTTATTCATGATTAAATAAAGATATTTTAAAAAACTAAAATTTTAAAATAGAATTTCCTTATAAAAAATTTATTAGTGTATTTTATAATAAAACAACCCTATAGAAGGGTTTTATAGTTAATAAAATATAATAATCATAAAATGAATATGGAATATAAATTTTATTAAAAAAAATATTCTTTCTAAATTAAAATAAACTTCAATATTATTTGAAACACGGAATTTTGAAAGAAATATATTATCATTTCATAAAATTTTGGAAATAAAATTATAATATAAATAAAATTATTATTTCTACAATGGGGCTATTAACAAAATAAAATCTTTAAATAAATAAATTTTTTTACCCTCTTACTAAATACATGAATTAGTGGAGATATATTACTCATGGTGCTTAATAAATGAGATAATGATCATGGAGAGAATATATGTAGATGGTCTTTCGTAACATGAAGGGGGGGATTTATATAGCTAGACCTCGCATTGTTTTGATATGTATATTAATGAATGAAGGTTATAGTTCATTTATATGAATATATATAATCCAATAATATAATTCCATTTCACATCCAAAGGAGAGGGATACTGTGGACCGTGGGAGATATCAACCATTCAATAAACCTTGATTTTTCATTAACTTTTATATAAGGGTGGGTAAAAATATGATCAATAATTTTAAAACTAATAAATATATATATACATATAATATTTATATACCTTTACATTCACTACAAACTGCATTATCCTAAGGGGGAAATGACAAGGAAATAATTTAATCAGATGCATGTTCTTCCAATTTTAAAATTACATATACGATTATAAACATATGTTGACTGAATATATATATATATATATATGATAACTTGTTTAGATTATTTTTTTGGATTATTCTTTATAATGTTTTATAATTATAACTTACATATATAGTATTTAAGGAATATTTTAATTTACATGATCATGCAAGACATTTAAATTATTATCCAGACGGGTCATTGATCCTCGAGGATGGAAGCAATGTTTTAAGAGATGTAGGATATTACATCAGGATTATGGATGGGGTAGATTTCATGAGTATGAAGATGATGATCTAAATGTTCTAACAACCAAGATTAATTTGATCCAATGGATAATGTTATAAGTTTTGTTTTTATTTTGGGTGAACAATGACTGATACTCCGCAACCCACATCGAACGTTGATTTATTCAACTACTTCCTTATATTTAAAATTTCCTAGAAGAATGATTTTCCACAACACTATGAGATCATCAAATAGAAAAATCACCACACATGCCCACATGGGACATTCCATGTAGTTCATAGGCAAACATTGTGCACCATCAAACTCAGCTTGTACCATGTCGTCGATATGAATCCACTTATGAACATCTCTACTACTATGTAGCTTTCTTGTTGGGATATTTTTCATGGATCATATTTCTCCAATCCATGGTTGACCTGGCTACCTATTTTCTAGAAATTCATTTTGTTAAATATATAGTTAATTAAAATTTAATAACTCAATAAAAATAATATAATAAATATTTTATGTTTTAAAATATGTATATGATCCTCTTAAATTTTTTATAAATTTACTTATTTGATTTATATTAACATTTCAATTACATAAAAAATATTTTTTTTTCATATTACAATTAAAAAATAATTTAGTATTTTAATACTTCATCATGTAAAATATTATTTCTAAAAACAAAACTATAGATTACATTTTTTTTAATTAAAAATAATAATGTATTTGAACATAATATGTATTTATTTTTCAATTATTATGAATAATATAAATTTCCATATTGATATAAATGTTGTTTAAAATAATTAATATACAATTTAATTTTTTATACAATATTTTAAAATTAATATTAAGTATATCCAACCAATATTTATTTAAAAATTTTCATCTTATATTTCAACTGGATTACTTATCAATATAAATTTATCACCCACATAATATTAAATACTTACATATATAAAATAATAAATATTATTAATTATTTAATAATATAATGTTATATGTTAAAACAAAAATACAGTTGACTGAGGCTTTTAATTAAATTAATAACAATTAGTTAACAAAAAGTTGTAACATAGTATTTGTACAACTATATATTTTTCATATGAATTTAAATAACTTCTAATAATCAATTATACATTTTTCAAAATGAAATAATTTTTAAGAGTAAGAATAAAACAGATCTTCTCAAAATATTTAGAAAAAAGTATATTTGAGATAGTTAAAATTTTAACATTTATGAATATATTTATAACTTTATATATTGAAATTTATAAAAAAATACCATTTAATTTAGGGAAATAAGTTTATTTAAATTAATTTATAATAATTTTTTTTTATACATGATCATTTAATTTATATTAAAGAATCCATTTAATAATAATTTATTAAAAAAGAAAAGTGTCCTTAAAATTTTTAGGATGTTCCATGGTTTGTAAGTCTTTTAAGATCTTTTACATTATGGTGGGCCTATAAGTCTAAAAAATTGCTCAGGATCTAATTTAGGAGGAAAAGTTTGTTTATTTAGTATTGGGACAACTCTTAGTTCCTTCTCTAATACCCTGAGATTTTATGAAAAATATTCTATTTAATTTCATTAATTTCTTGTGTTATACGCTACACCAAAAGGATCTTGCACAACACGCATCCCTGACTTGCCTTGCATTACATGCAATCACGACCTTCCTCAATAGTGTGTGTAGTACGCAATACCGAGTTTCACTAACGAGAAATTATTATAATATTATTACGAACTAGTCGTTATGAATAGTAATACCCAATTTTTGAAATTTTATAAATTTTATCTTTTAAAATGGACTTCATTTTTGGATTCGGAATATTAAAATTAGCTTAGGATGAAATTTTGGTACTTTTCAGATAATGTTCATATTCTGATGAATAGTGAAAATTACTAAATTTTAATTAAAAAAACTTTTTAAATTAAATTAATTAATAGTGATAAATTATTAATTTGAGTGGTTTTAAAGTATATTTATAATATATTTTTACAATTTAATACAATTTTGGTCATTGGATGTAATTTCACATTTAAACCAGACATAAACAAGTGTCAGTCTTTTGATAGTTATTATCTCTTAAAAACACGCTATTTGTTTTGACGGCGGGAATTAATTTTTAAATTAGTTACGGTAACTAATATGTTAGGAATTTGGTAAAATAGATATCATTTTTTAATTCATAATATCAAATATATCTTAGGCCTAATTTTTGTTATTTTTCTGGAAACATTCATTTTTTGATGAATAGTGAAACCACTAAGTGGTAGTTAGAAAAACTAAATTTTTCATAAAAATTAATTTTACAGCATATGTGAGTGGAATTTCAAAATCCGAGAGACACATTTAATACCAAGGAATAAAATGTGGTTCAATGAAATGAAAATAATTTTTGGTGAATAGTAACTTTTAACTTTTTTTACCATGGTTAAAAGTAAATAGGGTAATTAAGGGTAAAAGTGTTATTATTATTACCTTAACAGATGTCATAATTCTATTAGATAAGTTTAATTAGACCAAAAATAACTTTAGGAATAAAATATGACCATTTAGGCCCACTTGGATTAGATTAGGACATTTATTATTAATTTATTTAAAGAAGGGTTAAAATAGTTAAAATCAAAGTTTAATAACTAAATAATTTTTAATATAGGGTTATACATAAGATAAATTCGACTATAAATATTAATTATAAATCTAAAATACTTTCCTACATAATGGTATTTTATTTGTAATTTTTAAACTTATAATATTTTAATTTATTTATGACATAATGATGATGCAATAATTATCTTATTAATGAAATATTGAAATAATTGATGTTATAAATACCCAAATAAATGTAATTTGAGACTTTTTATGAATTAAAATAATTTTCTATGTTAATATGACATGTTAGTATTGATTTAATTTGATTTTTTTGAACTAATAATTCTGTTATGATTTTCACAAAAATCAATTACCAAATAGTGTCAAAATTGACATCAAATAGTTTTTAAAACAAATATTATATTATTAATTGTTATTATATTCCTAAAAATATAAGGTTCGGCCAAGATACTCATATCCTGATAGGTGTATCATTAATTGACCACTTGGGGGTAGATTGGATGTATATGGTATGTTTATTAACTATATAATATAAAAATACAAAGTGACATGGTAAATGTCAATTTAATTAACTAAGAGTTAAAACTAAAAGATATGGTTAATATAATAACCTAAACTTGTCTAAATTCTATTGTATGAGAATATTTCGACCCATCCACACATTATCTTTGAAATATATCAATTTGGATCTATTAATAACAGAATATGACTTTATAATAAAATAATATTTTTAGTTATTCCAAAGGTGCCCCTCTCCTCCCTTATAAAAGGGCACCTCCTCCCTATCTTCCTCACACCACTTTGAGCCTTCAGGCTCGGCCAACCCCTGATAAATGAACTTATAAAATTTCCAAGAAACATTCTAGAGGTCCTGGTCTTTTTCAAAGATCCATTTTAGTGCCCTAAGAGGAGGTCTCAAAGAGGTGCTTCAAAGAAGAGGTAATGTTCGTTACCAATTATTTCAACTTTATTTCTTCTTCCACTTATTTTTATTAGGTTGTTTCATTATGAAGTAATAAAATCAGTATCACTCATATACTGATATGTCATTATAAGTATTAAACAACCCTATTTCACCATCTACCCATCCCACAGAAAACGAAATCACCGCGCGTGCGTACGTACGGAATACCGTCTCCACGCCGTGGTGTAATCTATTTTCCACCACCACCTTACTTGGATGGGTATAATGGTGTCAATAATAACCATATATGATTATTGTAAAGTGATATTGATTTTTTAATAGTATACATACACTCCAATAAAATTCCACGATCATTGGAACAATATCATTGCTCGCGCGTACGTACGGAATACCGTCTCCACGCCACGATGAGATTCATTCTCAATGATTAACCATTCATAAATGATTATAAAGTATATATAATAAGTAATAATGAAATATATTACATAACAATTATACTGGATTTATTTATATATATATTTATGTCATCCAATTAATTCCATTCAATTCAATGAGGAAACGAAAACAATGTTCATGCGTACGTACGGCCTACCGTCTCCATGAACAGTGTATTTCTTTCCATTTATCAATCTGTTATATATATTTATATTATGAATATATATTATATATAAATAATGTTTTTATATTCTATAATTAAGTAATCATGATCTATGTAATCATATGAATAATTACAAGTCAAAACACGGACGACAAATGAAACGATTTTACCCAAAACACTCTTTAACATGGATTTTACAAAAGAACGTGTAATATAAAGTCATAAGTGAACCATATATGATATAATAACAATGAATATGATTCCTTAATAAGTAAATGACTTTATTTAAATCATTATACTGGAGTTTCGGATACATATGAAGCATATCAAACCTAGGGTAAGGGATAATTTTTACAAATCTCATTTTTATCTGAAATTGCTTATTTGTAAGTATTTACTGGGGTTCTTGCCATCATCCATGTCCATGTTTTATAAAAGTGTATTCATGTATGTTTAAAGTCCTTTTTACTCATTTTGACTTTTACCCCATTTTATGGAAGGAATATTTCATTTATTTACCCTACAAGGTACATTTTTACTTTTCCAACAGAAGTACGAGAAGAATGTTTTTTAACGTATATGGCATGAAAGGATTGTTACTGTTTTATAAAGACTTATTTTCATGAAGATTCCTCCAAAATAATTCAATACTATTTTCAAAAAAAATCTTTTCTTTTAAAATTGCATGACATTTTTTGAAAAGAAAATTATTTTGAAGAAAAAAGGATATTTTTCTCAAGAATTAATTTCAAGTGTTTTATCAAATCCATTTTCATCTAAGATGAAATTATTTCATATGTGTATATTTCAAGTATAATGTCTCTATGATTTACATGGTTTTACTTTTCTTATTATGAAATGATATCCATTTCTTTTATATGGATTATGTGATGATGGGATGATGTTTATGAAACCCATTTTATTCGTTGGGTTATTATGAATGATGTATGTTTATTTTATTGCACAAGTAAGAATGATTTCATTATGAGATGGGTGGGACCTGAATATCCCTCCAATGAATTGGGTAAAGATTTATATCTCATGAGATAGACATGGCTGGAATGGTAAGATAATCTGGTTCAGTGTTACAGGACGGAAAGGAGGAGTGATCTCGATTCAGAAAGGGACTTTGTCCACTAAGATGGTCTTGGCAGCAATGCCTTGGCTACTATGGAAATCATGACATGTGCTTAATGGTTGCAACAATTCCATGTTTTATTCCCATTATATTTTATCATGATTGATGTTCCATTATGATATATGCCTTACCTACTTCCACGATTTATGTCTTTGCTCAAGGTTTTAATGTTTAGATTTCATGTTCATGTTTTTGCTTTCAAATGTTTGTGGATTGTTTTATGTTATCTATGTTTTCCCTTACTGAGCATTTGAGCTCACCCTTTTTATTTTTTATTTTCCCCTGTAAATAGAGAAAGGTTTTAGGTAAGGAAACGAAAAGGGGAAGATCGTTATGGAATATGTTGAAGATCTTTCAACATGATTAGATGTTTATATTCCGAGTTTCCAAGGACGCTAAACTATTACGATTCTTATGTGTATGTTTTTTGTTATATATTAAGTATTCCGTAAAAGTAATGTATTGTCCATTCACGTCAATCTTCGGGTCTCTACAGTTGGTATCAGAGGAAAGGTTTAGTTAACCTTTGGAAACTAGGATGCGAAAACGTTAGTGAGATCCCTAGAAATATTTCTATGGTATGTCTAGGGATGTACCTAAGGATAAGTATACGTATAGGATATAGTCCTAGAACTATGGTAAAGATCTTAGAATTTAACCTAGGATGTTAGATATTGAAGTTAATCCCCCTTTATTATGAGTTTTTCCTCTCACACTATTCTTTTTGGGATTTAGAAAATGGATGGGAACAAGATGATTCACGATAATGGAGGATATGATGGAAAATGGAATGATATTCTTCATGAGAAACCAAATGAAATGGGATTTGGAAGTCCAAGCATCATTATTATGCCAAATCAGTAATCTTATTATATGATCAACAAACTCAAATTTGGTAAGTTTCCTGACTCAGCTAATAAGAGAAAGATGGAATTTCATGATTATCATAGAGGAAAGAAAGTTCAATTTCCCCTATGTAAATCATGTGGGAAGAGGCATCAAGGAGAATGTTTCAAAGGAACTGGAAGATGATTTGGGTGTGGAAAAGAAGGACACAAAGCCAGTAAGTTCAAAGGAAAAGGTTCAGTTAACACCATGTATGAGGATAATGGTATTTCTATGTCATCAACAATGGTTAAATGTTTTAAATGTGGAATGTGCGGGCATTATGCAAACCAATGCCCTAAGGGAAAGTCTTATGAAGAGAATCAGTATGGTCGTATGGGTAGTATTTATTTTTATGATGATGATGAGACTACGAATGATATGTTAGATGAAATAATTGTTGATGATCGGTCAATGGTTTAATAAGGTTGTGGAATGATTACATGTTTATCAAGTGTAATGTTGTATAAGTAATCTCATGGTACTATGCAATATACAGACATCTAAGGATCGTTACACTATTGTCTTTCCTTATGTTTTTAAAGTGTATGATAAATGGTACCAGTAACAATGAAATTTTATTCAGATATTTTCAGAATGTTGATGATATGCACATAATGAAGGGATAAGGAGAAAATTAAATGTTTGATAGTATTCATGAGATCATGACTAATATATGGAGAAGGTTATATCATGGTTTGAGTATATAAATTTTTTGGAATTTGGTATGTGGAAAGAGTTAACTTTTGACAGCATTCATGTTTTCACTAAGGTTTAATAAGTATTCATTTTTCAAGAGAATACATTATTAAGGTATTCACATGATTGGAATGTGACTAGCAAGATATATGGGGGATAAATGATGGTATTCACATGCTTGGTTGATGAACTTTCAAGTAATCATTTTCATTATACTATGAGATTAGACATATGTATTTTGGATAAGACTAAAGATTGGAATTAATTATGTTGGACATAAGTTAGTATTGTTTAAGGCTAGATTTTTTTTATAATTTAGTTTTAGAAAAAGGACAACCTGCAGGACGGGCGATAGCCCATCGCGTCGGACAAGGCTGTGGGGATCGAACCCACAACCGAAGGGCGACTGGCCTTTATCGCCTACCACTGGCCTACAGGAAGTCCCTGTTGAGTAGAAACTAGTTTTATTATATTAAGTAGTATGATATATGAAGTATAAGTCCTTTTTGAGAACTATATATGATTAATATACCTATAGATGGACTTATGTTTTTTTTTGATAACTTTTCTAACCCTTTGTTTGAGATAGATGGAATGACCCATCATTCTATCACATGATCTGCTAACACATCACGAATGAAAAATTCAACTTTATTTCTTTAAGAGATTAAGTGGAAATTGTCCAAAGAACGACCAACAGTGAGACTGTACCAAAATCACGAAATTATTTCTTCTAATCCCAATTTCATCAACTATAGGGAAATGATCTTGAAAACCAAAAATATTGTCCAAGTGCTCTTATATCTGATGAATCAGATGGTACCTTAGATCGTCACAAATTTATGGATATGTGATTTTTGGATTTTTCATAGCCATGTTCTCTACCACTCTCCATCAGAACATGATGGTTAGATTTTTCTTCCATATCCATATTTTCACCTATGTTCTCCTACGTGGAAAACCAGTGATGAGTAAATTTGGATAACTGTTACGTTTCATACTTTAGTTTTTAAATCGATGTTTGGGAATTCCTTTTTATGATGTGGGTTTCTATTAAAGAAACTTTCGAGTAGTAAACCACCCGATGAATTTTGAGGGAGAAATTCATTTTAAGGGGGGTAGAATGTAACACCCCGAGTTTTTATGAAAAATATTCTTTTTAATTTCATTAATATCTTGTGTTGAACGCTACACCAAAATGAGCTTGCACAACACGCATTCCTAGCTTGCCTTGCATTATATGCAATCACGACCTTCCTCAATAGTGTGTGTAGTACCCAATACCGAGTTTCACTAAACGAGATATTATTATAATATTATTATGAACTAGCCGTTATGAAAAGTAATACCAACTTCTTGAAATTTAATAAATTTTATCTTTCAAAATGGACCTCATTTTTGGATTCGGAATATCGAAATTAGCTTAGGGTGAAATTTTGGTACTTTTCGGATAACTTTCATATTCTGATGAATAGTGAAAATTACTAAATGTTAATAAAAAAAACATTATTAATCAAAATAATTAATAGTGATAAATTATTAATTTGAGTGGTTTTAAAGTATATTTATAATAAATTTTTACAATTTAATACAATTTTGGTGATTGGATGTAATTTCACATTTAAACCAGACATAAACAAGTGTCAATCTTTTGATAGTTATTATCTCTTAAAAACACGCTATTTGTTTTGACGACGGGAATTAATTTTTAATTTTGTTAATGTAACTAATATGTTTTGAATTTGGTAAAATAGACATCATTTTTGAATTCATAATATCAAATGTAATTTAGGCCAAATTTTTGGTATTTTTCTGGAAACTTTCTTTTTTTGATGAAAAGTGAAACCACTAAGTGGTAGTTAAAAAACTGAATTTTTCATAAAACATCATTTTACCACTTTTGTGAGTGAAATTTTGAAAATCCGAGAGAAAGAATTAATATCAAGGACTAAAATTTGGTTCAATGAGATGAAAATAATTTTTGGTGAATAGTACCTTTTTAATTTTTTTTACCACGGTTAAAAGTAAATATGGTAATTAAGGGTAAAAGTGTTATTACTGTGACCTTAACACATCTAATAATTATATTTGATAAGTGTAATTCGGCCAAAAACAACCTTAGGAATAAAATATGACCATTTAGGCCCACATGGATTAGATTAGGACATTTATTATTAATTTATTTAATAAAGGGTTAAAATAGTTAAAATCAAAGTTTAATAACTAAATCATTTTTAATATAGGATTATACATAAGATAAATTCTAATATAAATATTCATTAGAAATCTAAAAAGATTTCCTACATAATGGTATATTATTTGTAGTTTTTAGACTTAAAATAATTTAATTTATTTATGACATAATGATGATGCATTAATTATCTTATTAATGAAATATTGAAATAATTGATGTTATAAATACCAAAATAAATGTAATTTGAGACTTTTTTTGAATTAAAATAATTTACAATGTTAATATGACATGTTAGAATTGATTTAATTAGCTTTTTCAAACTAATCATTCTGTTATGATTTCCACAAAAATCAATTACCATATAGTGTCAAAATTGACATAAAAGAGTTTTTAAAACAAATGTTATATTATTAATTGATATTATATTCCTAAAAATATAAGGTTCAGCCAAGATACTTATATCATGATAGGTGAATCTTTAATGGACCACTTGGGGGGTCTCCTGGTTGTATATGGTATGTGTATTAACTATATAATATAAAAATACAAAGTGACATGGTAAATGTCATTCTAATTAACTAAGAGTTAAAACTAAAAGATAAGGTTGATATAATGACCTAAACTAGTCTAAATTATATAGTATGAGAGGATTTCAACCCATCCCCAAGTTAGATTCTAAATATATCAATTTGTAGCTATTAAAAACCGAATATGACTTTATAATAAAATAATATTTTTAGTTATTCCAAAGGTGCCCCTTTCCTCCCTTATAAAAGGGAACCTGCTCCCTCTCTTCCTCACACAAATTTGAGCTTTAAAGCTTGCCCAAAACCTGAAAAATTATCTTCTACAATTACATAGAAACATTTTAGAGGTCCTGGTCTTCTTCAAAGACCACTTTTAGTGCCCTAAGTGGAGGTCTCAAAGAGGCGCTTCAAAGAAGAGGTAATGTTCGTTACCGATTCTTTCAAATTTATTTCTTCTTCCAGTTCTTCTTCTTAGGTTGTTTCATTATGAATTAATAACATCAGTATCACTCACATAATTATATATTATTATAAGTATGATGCTACCCTATTTCACCATCTATCCATCCTACGGAAAACGAAATCACCGCGCGTGCGTACGTTCGGAATACCTTCTCCACGCCGTGGTGTAATCTATTTTCCACCACCACCTTACTTGGATGGGTATAATGGCGTAAGTAATAAAAATATATGATTATTGTAAAGTGATATTGATTTTGTAATAGTATACATACACTCCAATAAAATTCCACGATCATGGGAACGATATCATCTCTCGTGCGTACGTACGGAATACCGTCTCCACAACGCGATGAGATTCATTCTAAATGATTAACCATTCATAAATGATTATAAAGTACATATAATAAGTAATAATTAAATATATGAAAAAATAATGATTCTGGATTTACGTTTATATATATGTATGTCATCCAATTAATTCCATTCAATTCAATGAGGAAACGAAAACAACGTTCATGCATACGTACGACCTACCCTCTCCATGAATAGTGTATTTCATTCCATTTATCGATCTATTATATATATGTATATTATGAATATATATTATATATAAATCATTTTTTATATTCTGGAAATAATTAATCATGATCTAAGTAATCATATGAATAATTACATGTCAAAACACAGACGACAAATGAAACGATTTTACCCAAAACGCTCTTTAACATGGAATTTACAAATTAACGGGTAATATAAAGTCATAAGTGAACCTTATATGATATCATAACAATGAATATGATTCTGTAATAAGTCAATGACATTATTTAAATCATTATACAATAGTTTCGGATACATATTAAGCATATCAGACCTAAGGTAAGGGATAATTTTTGCAAATCTCATTTTTATCCGAAATTGCTTATTCGTAAGTATTTACTGGGGTTATTGCTGCCATCCATGTCCATGTTTTATAAAAGTGTATTCATGTATGTTTAAAGTCCTTTTTACCCATTTTGAATTTTACCCCATGGTATGGAAGGAATCTTTCTTTTATTTACCCTACACGGTACTTTTTGACTTTTCCGAAAAAAGTACGAGAAGAATGTTTTTTTAACATATATGGAATGAAAGGATTGTTACGGTTTTATAAAGCCTTATTTTCATGAAGCTTCATCCAAATGATTTCATAACTATTTTCAACAAAATACTTTTCTTTTAAAATTTCATAAAATTTTGTGAAAAGAAAATTATTTTGATGAAAAAATTATATTTTTCTCAAGAATTTATTTCAAGTGTTTTATCAAAACCATTTTCATCTAAGATGACATTATTTCATATGTGTATGTTTCAAGTATAATGTCTCTATGATTTAAATGGTTTCAATTTTCTTATTATGAAATGATATCCATTTCTTTTATATAGATTATGTGATGATGGGATGATGTTTATGAAACCCATTTTATTCGTTGGGTTATTATGAATGATGTATGTTTATTTTGAGGCACAAGTAAGAATGATTTCATTATGAGAAGGGTTGGACACATATCTCACTACAATGCATTGGGTAAATATTTATATCTCATGACATAGACATGGCTGGAATGGTACGTTAATCTGGTTCAGTGTTATAGGAATGAAATGAGGAGTGAACTCGATTCAGAAAGGGACTTTGTCCACTAAGATGGTCTTGGAAGCAATGCCTTGGCTACTATGGAAATCATGACACATGCTGAATGGTTTCCACAATTCCATGTTTTATTCCCATTATATTTTATCATGATTTATGTTCCATTCTAATATAATCCTTACACACTTCCACGATTTATATCTTTGCTCAAGGTTTTAATGTTTAGATTTCATGTTCAGGTTTTTGCTTTCAAATGTTTATGGATTGTTTTATGTTATCTATGTTTTCCCTTACTGAGCATTTGATCTCACCCTTTTTGTGTTTTATTTTCCTCAGGAAATAAAGAAAGGTTTTAGGTAAGGAAATGAAAAGGGGATGATCGTTATGGGAGATTTTGAAGATCTTTCAACATGATTAGATGTTTATATTCCTAGTTTCCAAAGACACTAAACTATTATGATCCTTGTGTGTCTATTTTTGTTATGTATTAAGTATTCTGCAAAAGTAATGTATTGTCCATGTACTTCAATCTTCGGGTCTCTACACCTTCCAACCAATATTTTGGTTACTTCACCAATTATGGAAATATATTTTTAAAAATTGAAAATATTATAACTATCCATATTTTCCATATGCATGTTTTTGAGGGATGTGTCCAATAGTTTCATAGCCTAGAGCTCCAATACTATCCCAGTTGGGTGATAATTTGAGTGACCACCCAAATACAACCTCCAAAAGGAATGGGAAAAGATCCAAGGATAATGAATGAATAATATACCTGACATGTATTAACTTAAATAAATAAGAAACCTAAATTCAACACAATACATTGAATATAACCAATTATTTCTAATATAATAATAAAATATATATAAAAATATATAAATCATAAAAAATCGTTTCCCAATGGGTGACCAATACAAATATAATATGGATAATATAAAAGAAAAAATATAAATGATACATAATTATTAGTATATTAGACTTTGGGTAATGGTGGAAACTGCAACTTTGTATGGACATTTATAATTAACTCCACCATCCACAATATCCATTATATAAATTCATAAAGTACCATCAAATGTATTCATTATATCAATTGGCTCCATGAGGTTAATTACATTCAAATACATCTATAAATTGATAATCACCTAAAATGACACAAAAATTGTGAGGATAAGAAAAATAAAAGGGCGTGTAAAAATATACCTTTTAGGAATGATTGAATCAATAAATAATAAATTAAATAATACGATAACTCGTATCATTGAACTAGAGTCAAACTAGAAATATTAAATCAAAATAAAATATGATTTATAATAAATAATTTTATAAACATAAGAAAGTATCATCTCATAATATTTTATATTTATATAGATTTATATCTTACAAGTGTCTAGAAGAAACTAGCTGTCATATGACCATAGTATTCAAATAAAATTTCCAAATATTGGATGTATCTAAATTGAAACTATTCATTATATAACAAGTTTTCGGACATAAAACATCTAAAACACACCACATGAAACATAAAAACCCACATGATATTCATGATTACATAGTGTATTTTTAAAATGAGATCTATATTGTTTTTCTATATAGTGGCCTCAAAAGGGAGTATATAACCAAAGTGGAAGGATAAATATTTTCAATATCATGAGTGGATGAATACTAAACTCTATAGGTAGAGGACCATCACCCATCATATGGGGGTGTACAAAATGAATCAATAATATAGAGGACCTCTATCACAAAGGGATTGAGGTAGTCACAAGACCTAGAACAAAATAGAGGATTCATACCTCACAAATGGTACAAATATCCCTTATTTTTATGTGGGGGTGGGGGTACTCCAATCTATAGTACATATGGGATACCGATACAATTCCCTATAAATATCATTAGGTTAGTTATCAACTGAGTTCCTACCCACATGTCTCCCTCTCTATATATCACTATCACTAAAATGATAACAAATATCATATAATGATATATATTAATTAGAATATTCATGTGTTAAATTGAAACATGATGTTTTACCCTATGATTAAAAACACCATATGTCATGACCCATCCCCCAGTGCCTGTGCTGTGACTACCCAAAGCCTGCCTTCCACAGGCCAGGGGCTGGTGACTACCACCAAAGGCATAAATCCCTAAAGTGGGAAGGCATTTCCTTTAAAACATGAAAATGCACACAATAATGTATGAGATAGAAACAAAACACTAAATTAAACAGTACACAAAAGTGTGATGAAAAGTAAAATGGTCTAGAAATACAACCACAACTGTGAAGTACAAGGAAACTGAATGTAAAAGTACTGGAAAAATAGAAAACGACTCCTAGATCATCCACCAGGAAATCATACATGAAGGGTCGGTAAAAATAGCCTCCACTGCACTCCACATCCACCAATCTCCTTCATGTATCATCACACCGTGTGATCCACCTATGAGCACCATTCAGTCAAGGTACTCTCAGCATCAGTCTGCGTTTTCCATCGTCTGCGTCCAACACAACGAGGTGCGGGCATAGCCCGTGTAGGGGTGAGTATAACAACACTCACTAGGGACCCCGAGACCCTCAAGTTCTCAAAAAATCCAACAAGGATAAAACACAAAGTATGAAATCAACATGTAACCTCACTTAGGTATATGCCCATTCATATACTTATGTTATCAAGTAATCCATCTAAATCATGAGGTAAAAATAAAAGTTACTGACTCAACTCAATGAGGATTTTATGCTAGGGATAGTATCAATCTGAACCATCAGCTGCTAGAGAAATCCTCCTCTATCGAGTACAGTGGGCATGCCGCTTCACACAGTGACACTTCCCACTAACCTTGGGCTACTCAGGTACTCCTCCTGTTGAGTATCATGGGTCTAGCGCGTCACACAGAGCTGATCCTCCCCATGGGTCTGCCACATCACACAGAGGTGCTCTCCCTCTAGCCTGCTGAGGTACTCCTCTTGTTGAGTACCATGGGTCTACTATGCCACCAAGGTGCTCCCCACTATGGGTATTCTATGACACTAAGGTTCTCCCCACTAGGCCAGTAGAGTCACTCTGAGTCAAACGGTAAGCAGTCATTAGGTCTCAGCTAGCATTTAGGTTCCCACACAAATGCTCACTCATCTCTGAAATATCTACTCCAAAATCTACTGGTTGTTGGTCCATCTTCCATGAAGTCCCAAGAAAAATTATCTCAATGTTTTTCCATGTCATATGGGTCTCAACGCAATAGATGGAGTGTCAATCGGATGCCCGATCTGTGATTTATTAGCCTTTTAGTCCTAGGGGCTCGGTTGGATTTGTGCATGATCCAACCTGGCCGTATCTCAAATATACCTCAAACTGAAGTGGTTTATACTCAAAGGGATTTTAATGACCAATATTACCAGCACCATTGATGGTTCATCAAACGGACATCTTGTGGAAAAGATATGGCCAAATGAAATTGAATGGGTAGTAATGGGCCCGTGTCTAGTCTGACCCAGCCCGACCCAGCAAGGGTCAACCTGGTCTGGGTCAACCCAGCCTAACCCGTTGAGTCTGGCCCAGCCTCTTAGGTGGTCCCAACCTTTAGGTTTCTCCTGACCCATTGGGCCCAACCCAGCTGGCCGCGGAGGGTCGAGAGAACGTGGATCGGCCTTGAGGGCACGGACCGGCCGTGGGTCAACACTAGGGAGGTTCGGGCTGGAGGGTGCCGCATGGGCGAATCGACCCGGAAGGCACTACGAGGGAATTCCTCGACCCGGAGGGCACCATGGCGGTCCCTCTAGGGGTGGCTCATCCCAAGACAGGGTGGCATGAACGGGGGTAGGAGGTTGTCTCGGCCGGGGCACCATGGGGCACACGGAGGCCTGCGGCTGGTTCGGCCAGCAGTGACTCGGGGCGCGTAGGGCGCGTGGGGTGCATGGTGTGCACAGACGGTGGAGTCTTGGGGGTGGGAGGGGCGTGCGTGGAGGTCGGATCAGCCGAGTCTTAGGGGGGTGGGGGTGGACGCGAGGGGCATGGGAGGCACGACGGCCTAAAGACGGGGTTCAGTGCGGCTGGAGCACAGCTCGGCTGGGGTGTGACTGTTTCCCTCTTGAATTGGGCATGGCCTCATCGATTTAAGGTTCAATCATTCAAAGCGGCTTCTAACGGGTTTTTTCATAGAACCAGAAACATCCAATGATTCCATATCCATTTGAACCTACATTCCAAAGGTAGGCGCTCATTAGTTGTGGACTGATGAGGCTTAGGAATTTGCATTGGTCGAGAGGATGGGAGGTCAGACTCATCACCCATTTTTTAGGAGAATTATTGTCTACTCTGGAACTCTCTTTATATATTTAAGTTATGTTCGTGAATCCTTATTATATTACCATGTATAAAGTGAGCTTTCCTTTATATCTACAAATCAATGATTGATATGTTGGAAATTTAGAGATTCTATTATATGTATTCGAGGTTCTTCATCGACAGAGAATCATCTGTATTTATTAGAGATTATTAGTCAATGGTATCCATTGATACATAAAGGTCTCTTGGTCATTATGATGACCATACTGGTTTTAAATCCACTCAGTGGGGAACTTGAATTTTATTTTCATTCAGAAGGACATGGATTATTTCAGATTTGGGATCGTACCCGCAGATGGGCTACCTACATATCCTTTGTTTAGGAAAAGGAAATAGAACCCATGTAGTTCGAGTAAAGGTGTATGATGTTTATGCATGATTGATGGCTCAATGAAATATGTGATGATTACTTTTACACTCTAAGCTCACGTGAGTCATGCTCGGTGTGAGAAACAAGAGGTATTGGTGAAACCAGAAAATTGTGCCACGAAATATGCAATGATGTTGGGTATAGGTGTGTATGACTACCCAAATAGATGAGGATTAAGATTTACTTCAAGGAAGAAATACAAGAACAGGGTCCATAGAGGTATATGTACTTCATGAAGATTTGGATACTCTAATCTTGGGGGTTACTCCTATGGAAGATGCCCAATTTAGGAGGGGACTTATGATTGGGTTTTATTCCTGAGAATGAAGTCCATATCAAAAGTAAATTAGGACTGGTTAAGGGACTTGGGGCTTACTTCTAAGGTGGATGCCCATATTTGAGAATTATGACTGGGGCTTATTTCTGAAAAGGAGGCCCAGGTTAATGAGGATTTGGGGCTTACTCCTAAAGAGGATGCCCATATTTGAGAATTGTGACTGGGGATTATTCTTGAAAAGGAGGCCTATGTTAATGTGGATTAGGGGCTTACTCATAAGGAGGATGCCTAGATTTGAAAATTATGACTGGGGATTATTCCTGAAAAGGAGGCCCAGGTTAATGAGGATTTGGGGCTTACTCATAAGGAGGATGCCTAGATTTGAGAATTATGACTGGGGCTTATTCATGAAAAGAAGGCCCAGGTTAAGGGACATGGGTCTTACTCCTAAGGAGGATGCCCAGATTTGAGAATTATTACAGGGGACTACTCCTGAAAAGGAGGGTCAGGTTAAGAGAATTTTGGTTTCGACATACTCCTAAGGAGGATTCCCATATTTGGGAATTTTAAGATTGAGTCTTACTCCTGAAAAGGATGCCCAGGTTAAGGGGTTATCTCATCTTAAAGGATGAGGTTTAATGAATGAAATCTCAATATTTAGTGACAAAAAGTTGTTTAAATCACTAGGTTTTGAGATATATTCCACATAATTCCTTTCAGATAAGGATGTTAATCAAGAAAACATGCCATAAATGTCTTGGAAGAATGTCTTGAAGACTGAATCTTGAATAGGAGATGTGGGATGGTATAAGAGGGGTTAAATGGGCAAGAAGGGAACCCAAAAAGGCAAGGGCGCAAAAGTCCTGGTAGGCGCGCTGGTACTACATGGGCATGTAAGTCCTGGTTGCGCAGGTATGCCTGCGGGACACATGGGTACTTGCACGGTTGTTAACCAGTAGGGTAACACTTGTGCGATCCTTGACCAAAGCCTTTAGAATTGTCCTGAGGTACTTCTAGAAGAGGGGCTCACACGTTATGGTGAAGAAGTAGGGTGGCGCGCAAGTGTGTCCATTTCCCTTAAGGGTAAAACTCCTTAGGCACGCAAGTGTTAGTGAGTTATAACAATTAGACCTTACTCCTCTTGTCTAGACCTTCCATTCTAGGTAAAGAATTAACTTATAAGTGTTCCAAAGACCTGAAGAAGAGACTTGGGCATTCATATCTCTGTATCTGAATTCGAGAAAAAATCCTTCCGAAATGGGGGGCCCACAGGGTCTATTTATAGGCTGGAGAAGACCCCAGGAGGTTATCACTTAGGGTGCACATGTCAATTGCACGACCATCAGGCGTCACACAAGTGTACTTGCGTGACAGTGAGGGAACTTGCGAGGCGCATGTGCATTTGAAGCCTTGTTCATAACTTTCTCCATTTTTTATGTTTTCTTCAAAGGCTAAATCAATTTGTGCTAAGTCATTTCCCTTTCCATTCTTTTATAAAATGTGATGAAAATGAGCGTCAACAAAAGTCCCCCCTCAGAGTTGGATTCGAAATAATAAGGATGTGACTCTGAGGAAAAGAAGAAAACCAAATGGAAAGAGGTGCGCAGGGTGCATCACGCAGGCATCATCACGCAGGTGCGAGTCGCACAGGGTTGGAGTGTACCGGCTGTAGGCACGCAGGTGGGTAGCATGGCCTATAAATATGCTATCATTTATCGCACATAGCACCTGGCTTCTGGATTTTTGAGCTCTTGTTGCGCATGTCTCCTTCACTGTGCAAGTGGATCTGTTTTCCGATGTTTCTTTGCTATCGCGCTGCGGTATTGGTATTTGGACTTGCGTAGTGATACTTGCGCGCCAAAAACTTGCGCGGCACATCCATACTTGCGCGTCAAAATTAGACTTTTGCGCCTTAATGCCTTAGCCATTTTTTCAGATTCCTTCACAAATATTTTGAAAAATTAACTTACCTTAAGAGTTAATTACTCAACTTTTGTGCATATCCAATGAATCCCAAGAGAATTGGAATGGATGATGAATTGGCTAGCAAGTGGATAGATGAAATAATGAATATTTTTGGCCATTATTACAATGATATCTTTGAAAACACTCTTCCCATTTTGGATAAGTACTTGAAGAAATATCATCTTAATTTTCCACAGAGCATCTATCTGCCCCTGTATGGTCATGGTCATCTACAAGGAGTCAATGTTCCAGATGCAAAGAACTATATGCATGAGATTCAGTTGCACTGCTACTCCTCTATTTCAGTTATGTTGTGCATTAACAGCAACAACATTTGCATGAACTTTCAAATTTTTCCTGCATGCCATTTCCTTGCAGATATGAAAATGGAAAACACATGGACTGAAATTTTTTCCACTGCCGGTTGGTGGAGAGAAGACAAATATAGTATTAGAACTATATCTGAAAATATTACTCTATCCAAATGGATCTTTACTTCCAATGCTTCATTCTCAAATCCATGTATCCATCTTCTAAGTCTCTTGGACAGAAACAGAGTCACTGTTTGATCAGTAGAAAATTTTCTCACACTGCACTCAAGAACATTCTTTTACAATTGTCCTAAGAAGAGCTAGTATCACTTCATCTCTTATGGTATCCAGTTGAATGAATTAATTCCACGTGGCTTCTGATGAAGCTCGGGATGCCGTAAATGAAATGAAGAGTTTTGTTGAAAGTCATTTGTAATTCTTGAAAAAGAGAAGAGGATCCAGTCTCTGGATGTCCTTCTAATTCATGTGCATCAATGAAAAACACTTTCACCTTCAATCATCTGTACCTCCATTCTCTTTTTATATCTGATTTATATTTTTACCTAATCCAACGATCCTAGAAAGCATAGTTTGATTTTTACTAGGATTAATATAAATAACCCTAAAAACTTTGAATCTCTTAATTGCTCAATATTACCTAAATCCTACAAAATGTATGTTTATTGAGCTGGAACGTGACTTTTATTCATAGTTCCCTTGTCTTTTGTGGGAAGTTTAAAGTCATGCATGTTGGACATAAAGAGGCCAATGTTTAAGGTCGAAATAGCTTTGACCGAATGAATTATAATTGACTCAATTATTTGACAATTTATCTGAAAACATATTAACAAACTCAAGTATGAGGGAAAATATGTAAACTGTGACTTAAGAATATTTGAATCTGAGGAATGATATGAAAAAGAGCTAAAAGGCATTAGAAGAAGTAGTTCCCAAGAATGAAGTACCATTATTTAACAAACCTGTTAGGGGGTTGAATTATGCAGGGCCACCTAAGGGCATTGACTGCATAGTTAAATAAATAGCATCTTTTGGATAACAGGTCTGTTATGTAGAATACTTATGAAAGGCCACCTAAGGGCATGTGCTGCATAGTCAGGCAAAAGAACTCTAAGAAATTTTACATTCCTAGTGCTAAAAAGCCAGTGAATGTTTATGTAGATTCAAATTTTCCAATGTATATAGTTTTCTCTATGGAAATAGGTATTTGAATATGGAGAAGATATTTCCAAACAAGATTATCGAAGAACTGGATGGATATCACTCCTATGAAGGTCTGACCCAAACATATGGAAGGAGAATATAAACCATAGACTTGAATACTTTCAGATCATGAAAAAGGATATGGGACAAGTATGTTAAAGGATGGATATTTTGTGGATCCCTACATATTTTCATTAAGAAAAATAAGGACAAAAGAGGCTTTCTTCCCAAGAATGAAGTTACCAGTATTTAATAAACCCATTAGGGGTAGAATTATGCAGGGCCACCAAAAGGAATTGACTGCATAGTTAAATAATAACATCTTTTGGCTGACAGGTCCGTTATGTATACTGTTTATGCAAGGCCACCTAAGGGAACATGCTGCATAGTCAGGAAAAAAACTCTCAAAAATTTGACATTTTTGTGACTAGAAGTCAAGAAAAAAGTTATGAAGTTCTGAAAATATTTAAGTTTATAATTATGACACATAAAGATGGGTATTGTCTAATGTATGAAGAGATACACAGATCAATAATAAACATAATAATGTTGTGGCTGGGTCCTAAATGGAAATGTTGGACTTCACTATGTAGCCCTTAAAGATGGGAATCAAGCCATACATAGTTCTTGAACTACAGTTTAACGCCATGTGGGACAAAAGGATTGGAGATCTTTGTTTAGGGTCATAGAGCTTGGACCATTATAAGAAATACACAGTGTGTGTTTTCATGGGAACTTTTCAGCCAGAGGACTGAAAGAGGAATTTGGGGTTAGGCCCAAAATGATTGGGTATGGATTCGAGGGACACTCGAACATTCCTACGTATCCCATAAGGATGGGAATCAAGCCCATGTAGTTCTAGAACTACACTCTGTACAAATTTAGTTCGTACATGTGAATGGTGAAAGGGGACTTTAGTTGAATGATGGTTTAACCCAAGATAAAAGGTTCAGGTATTTCCATGTATGCATGTAGTATTTGAAATGAATCATGATTGAAAATCAATGTAAATAATGATTCTCTATCAGGTGAGAGTATCAAAGAATATTGTTGTTTATTGTCATACTGGACAAAATTTTTGTATAGTTTAACATCATATTGCAAGGATGAAAGTGAACCAATGTAAAGATATTGATTCTAGGGGTGGTTTCATGAATCAACATCGTATGAGGTGGAGGTGAACTGATGTGAAGAGATTGGTTTGGGGATTGAACCATGGGAGGATGCCTATGTACCCAGCCTAGAAGGCAAGGATCAAAGTCCACGTAGTTCAATTAAAAAATGATTTAGTGATCGAGTTGTTCTTGGGGACAACGACCTTTAATATAGTACTGGGACTTGCACATTGTTAGTAGCTCCGATAGAGTGTTATGGTTGAAGTTTTCTTTAAGCTCACTTGAGTCATACTCTGTGTGAGAAACAAGAGGTAGAAACAACCCTAACGATGCACAGTTTAATGTCACGTAGGACATATAAAGGGACTATGCAGTTTAAAGTCTTGCCGTTAGGAATATTGGTGCTGCACAGTTTAGGGTCATGTAGCAGGGACAAAGTACAATTTAATGTCATGTAGGTTGTATTAAAGGACTTTCTATATAGTTTAGTGTCATGTAGTTAGGACTATGGGGACAATATAGTTTAATTTCATGTTGGAAAAAGGGGGAATTGTGCTGTTTAATGTCATGTAGTGAGGACAAAAGAGTACACCATTAAACGTTATGTTGGACGTATTAGGGACTTTTTCGTAGTTTAATGTCATGTTGGATGAAAAAGGGATGATACAGTTTAGCGTCATGTTGGACGTAAGTTCTAACAGTTTAAGATCGTATACATGGACTTTTGGTTATGCAGTTTAACGTCTTGCTGGATGTTTGAGACATCTATATAGTTTAACGTCATATAGAAAGTACGAAGAAGGGGGACACAGTTTAAAGTCATGTTGGAAGAAAGTGCGAATAGTTTAAAGTTATAAGCGTTGACCCTGGATGGTGCAGTTTTACGTCATGCTGGACATATGAGACGTGAAAATAGTTTAAGGTCATATGCATGGACCGTTGGTTATGCAGTTTAACATCTTGCTAGACATAAGATACTTCTATACAGTTTAGCGTCATGTAGTTAGGACGTCATTGTTTAACTTCATGTGGGACTAAAGTAATACAAATAGTTTAAGGTCATATGTATGGACCGTTGTAGTATAGTTTAATTTCATATAGAAAGAATGATGAAGGGGATACACTATAATGTCATGTTTTCTAGACATGATGAGCAGTTTTAATGTCATGTCAGACGGTGGTGCAGTTTAAGGTCATACTAGACCAAGGTGCAGTTTATGGTCATACTGGACAGTTGATGATACATTTTGAGTTTATACAAAATACTTCTTCAAAAATATGGCATTGGATGGAGTAGTGATTAGTTGTCCATCCATCGAGATTAATGAATAAGCTCCATTGGAGTAGTCCCTATGTATTAAGTAAGGTCCTTCCCATTTTGGCTCAATCTTGGGAGGTTTCATTCCTGGTATCATTGGAGTTCTGAGAACTAATACCAATTCTCCTTGAGTGAATGAAAAAAGATGAACTTTTTTGTTGAAAGCTCGTGCTATTCAATTCTGATAGACTTCCAAGTGGTGAAAAGTGTACAATCTTTTCTCATATAACCGTTCCAATTCATTCAATCACTTTTGAGATTGTTCATCTGTAGATGACTGATCACAAATGGATACTCTGAGCGAGGGTAGTTTAACTTCAATGGGAAAGACGGCTTCCGTTTCATATACCAGTGAATATGGAGTTGACCGTGTTGCAGTGCAGTTGGTAGTTCGATAAGCCCACAAAGCATGAAAGTGTTTATCAGGCCATGATTTCTTATCTTTATCCACCATCTTTTTTAGTATATTTTATAGAGTCTTGTTGAAGGCTTCTATCTGGACATTGGCTGCTGCATGATACTGAGATGAATGATTGGACTTGATGTTGTATTCTTGATACAACTTCTTCACCTCGGATGAACAGAAGCTGGTTCCATTATTCGTCAATATGGTATGAGGGACACCAAATCTGGTAATGATGTTAGACTTGATGAATCTAACAATTCATTTAGAACTGGCTTCTTTGAGATGTATTGCCTCTTCCCATTTGGAAAATAAATCAATAGTAGTAAGAATATACATAAACTGCTTGGCCGTAGCTGAAGGGTAAGGTCCCACCACATCCATTCCCCATGTGGAAAATGGCCATGAGTATTTAGCTATATGAAGCAACATTGGAGGTTGATGAATTAATTTGTCATGTACTTGGAATGAATGAAACTTCTTTGTGAAATCGACACAATCTTTTATCATTGAAGGACAAAAGTATCCAAGCCTTTGAATCTGATCAGTGAGTCTATGTCCAGACTAGTGGGCACCACAGACTCCTGCATGCACTTCATTCATGATAGCCGTTGTCTCTTCACCATCAATGCATCTAAAGAGAACTCCATCAAAACCACGTTTGTAGAGAATTTTCTCTATGGGATCTAGACTATCATAAAGAGTAAAATTGACCACACATCGCCAGATTGGTTCTTTCTCGACTCTATAATGTGGAAGTGTTCCATTTTGAAGGTATTACTTGATAGGTGACATCCATCCTGTAGTATGACCATACAGTTCATGAATGGGACTAATTTAATTAATTTCCTTTGTTCTGATTTGAACATAAGGTGAAATTGCACAACGGTGGGCAATACTGATGGTTGTCTCGTCCCGATTTGGATCTTCCAGAGCTGTGGCTATATTAGCCATTGCATCTGCTTGAGAATTTTGTGATCTTGGGACCTAAGAAAATGTCGGTTCAAAAGGGAATTCCACCATTAAATCTCCGACGTAATCATACAAAGGGATTAGTTCTTCTTTTAGGATGGAATTATCCCCATTGACTTGTTTGATTACCAGGTCTGAATCACCTTTCACCTTTAAGTGATTCACTTGTGCTTGAGGCGCCAATTCCAAGCCTGCAATGAGATCTTGGTATTCTTCTTCATTATTGGTACCACCTTCCCATAATAAGAAGGAAGAAGGTAACACTTCCTTTTCTCAAGAAATGAGCACAATTCCTAAGCCAACTTTGTTGAATTTAGGATTTTTTATTTTCCTCCCTATTGGACTTCTGGAAGCACCATCGAAATACATTTCCCATGCCTGAGGACTTTCTTGCATAGAGAAGACTTTCTCATCAGGGAGTTTAATATCTAAAGATGTATCTTCTACTAAAGAATGTTCAGCAAGGAAATCAGTAAGATCATGGCCCTTTATTTCATTTTGAGACACATACTGAATGTCGAATTGCTGTAGAATAACGGACCAACTTGCCAGACGTCCTGTAAGCATTGGACGACTAAGGATTAATTTGAGCAGGTTATTGCGAGATACCAATTGGACCTTGTGATGTTTCAGGTAGTGTCTCAACTTCTTGAACTGCAAAGATTAATTCCAGGCAGCATATCTCAATACTTGAATACCGGTTTCTGCTTCAAGCATAGTCTGAATAAGGTAGTAGAGGCTGTTTTCATTCCCAGCATCATTCTTCTGAGTAAGAAAGGCACCCAATGATCACTCTAAAGCTGTCACGTAGAGGATAAGTGGTCTTCCTTCAATAGGTGGCATGAGTACCAGTGGATTCAAGAGGTATTTCATGAGAATATTGAATGCTTCTTGACATTCTTCAGTTCACTGGGAAGTGACTCACTTCTTCCTCAATTTGGTGAAGGGTAAACTTTTTCCTGCCAAATTGGCGATGAAACACAGAATATAGGCTAAGTGTACTTGAATTCCTCATAATTATTTCAAATTTAGAGGTGTTGAAATACCATGTATTGAATTTTTCTTCTCAGGATCGACTTCAATACCACAATGGCGTACAACAAAGCCGAGAAAATTTCTTGAGGTTACCCCAAAAGCACATTTTAAGCAGTTCATCTTTAAATTATGTTGTCGAAGCTAGTGGAATTTGACTTCCAAATAAGTCAAGTGATTAGAAAATTTTTTGGATATAACCACCAAATCATCCACATATAATTTAACAAACTTCTCTAAAAAGTGTTTGAAGATACGATGAATGGAACGCTGATATGTTGTGCATGTATTCTTTAAGCCAAAGGGCATTACCCGGTAGCAAAACACACCCTGAGGGGCTCTGAAGGCTTTGGATTCCTCATCCTCTAGAGACATTCGGATTTGATTATATCCAAAATATCCATCCATGAGGGAATGTGCTTCATAGCCTGCTATTGCGTCAAATAATAGTTCTGTAATAGGTACTGTGAAATCATCCTTAGGACAACGCCGATTGAGATATCTAAAATCAATGAAAACTCTAATTTTTCCATTCTTCTTTTTCACAGGGACAATATTATCCAACCACTTGGGATATTGAACTTCTCTGATGAAGTTATCTTTGATAATATTATCCACTTCAGCATCAATTGTGGAAGCATAATTTGGGTGTGTTCTTCTCATGGCTTGCCTAAATCCTCGATGTTCTTATGGTAAACCCAAATGATGAGTAGCAACATCAGGATCATGACTGGGTATTTCTGTATAGTTCCAAGAATATATATCTCTATTTTGCTTTAGAAATGAAATAAACATCTCTTTCTCTTCATGATTCATGGATGCACTGATTAAAGTGGGGGCGTGGATCCTTTTTTGTACCCAAATTTATTTCTCTAAGTTCATCCACGGTGGTAGAGATACCCTCTTCAAATGCTGGAGGAGCATCTCTGAGTTTTTCTTCTTCTTCTTCATCATGTGTTATTTCTTCTATTTTTACTTGCATAGTAGATTATAAAGTAGAATTTCCATGATCAGAAGAGATGTTAAAATTTGAACATCTTGAAGAAGAAGCTTCTATTTCTGACATGATTGATGATGAAGGGTCTTCCTTGGGAAATAAAGAGGAGATAATTGATTGAGAATCGACATAACTGTTCACCTCCGATGTTGCTATAACTTTTTCAGGCCTAATTGGAAAAGTATAGACTTGTTGGATTTCAACAGATGAAATGAAGACGTCACCATTTGGGCTTTCATCACTGCTTTGTGGGTTACCAATTTCTCCCATGTTGTCTGGATCGATTTCCGTAATTGACATTATGGATCTTTCCATAAGATTATTTTGAATTGGGTCTATCTTGTCACATTGACTGATAGGAAACACATAATATGTACTCACATGTGTAAATGGATTTACTGGGATCTTCTCCAAACCATATGGAGCATTAACTTTAGTAATCTCCCTGGTTGTTAATTTATCCTTTCCCTTCATGTCATAGAATTCCACCTCAATGTATTGAGACTGACATGTCTTGAACGGGGCCTTATCACCATATAATGTACCAACTTGACCATCAAAACAATATTTGAGACATTGATGGTATGATGAAGGGATATCTGCATGTTGATTTAGCTAGGGTTCCATGCAAGATGTTGAAGGCTGAATCTTGATCAAAAACCATGAAATTTGAATTAGATACAAGATCTCCAAACCAAGTTCTGAGTGTATCCTCTCCTAGTGGTTCTTGTTCATTTTTATCATATCCTTATAACATCATGGTAGAAAGAGATAAATCAGATTCCATGAGGCCCAATTGATGAAGTGTACAAATGGAATGAGGTTGACTCCTGAAACATTATTAATGAAAGATCTTCGGACTTCTACGCCATTAACCTTTCCAGATAAGGACAAAGGTCTAATATGTCCATGCACGACATCATCTTCATCTTCATCAGTAAAAGATATTACTGCATGGCATTCTGCAGGATTATTCTCTATGTGATAGACTTCAGCTACAACAATTTCAGTTTCAAACTCTTGAGGACTTGACAAAGCCTCGATGAGTTCCTCCCGAAGATCTTTTGATAGATTCAAAGCATCCAAAATTGATAACTTGGATGGTACATGGGCTAGGTGTTTCAATATATCATATTTTTTATCCAAAGTTCTGCGTTTCCCAACAGTAATATGTGGTTTAGTAGGTACCTTGGAAGTTGATGTTTTTGATGTTGATGCATCTTGTATCATGGTAGGAGTTGGTAATGATCCTGGTTTTGGAAGATTAGACTGATTAGGTCTATTTACTTGCTGAGAATAAGAAAGTGGAACCTTCAACCGATCTTCCAGTATAACTGTGCTAGGACTGACATTTCTATTGGTTGAAGAACTTTCTTGTTCTTGTTGAGCTCGCTGAAGGGCTCTACCACGAGTTTCTGCCGCATAAACAGTTCTAGAAGGAGTAGAATTGGAATAGTGACCTCTAAAAGATCCACTTATTCCTCTGTATCCTGATCCTCTGGAACATCCTCTGATTCCACTGTTTGATACAAAGAATTCGGCCTCATCAAAATTGAAACTGCGACTGGAATATGGATCTATTAATTGAATCATATTAACAGAACCAAAGATTAACTCTTCATCTAATGAGGACTCTGCTTGACTAGCCAATTTAGGTTGTACCATTTGGTGGGGTGGTGCCCGTTGCTTCAATGTAGATGGCATGAAATCTGCCTGAGTCAAAGAAAGCTTAGGCTTTGACACATAATCATCTTCTTCTGATTGCTCCTCTTTCTTGGAATTATGTCGTTTCTTTGAGGATTTTCCCTTTGATGAAGAAGGTTTTGCTGCAGCATTCATGGCAGAAGGCACAATTGGTTTCTTCAATTGAGTTCGCAAAATAGCATGAGTTCGTTTGATCATCTTTCTGACCATCCAATCATTATATTTTTGTGTATTTTTTCTTTTAACTACTTTCCACTTGCCTTACTCCTCTGGAACAGTAGTAGTAACACATGCTACCTGATCTGAACAACCTTTCAGTTTAACTTGTCCCAAATCGACCATCTTTTGTAGGAGGTCTTTGAAGTCAAAACACTCCTGGATGGGATGTCCCAAAATTTGATGAAAGGGGCAATAATTGGGATGGGCTTCGTCTCCTTCCTTGTTTCACCTCTTGGGCCACGACAATTGAACCAGATTATTCTCCAGTGCCGAAATGAAGTAACCAGGAACTTGTTCATTTCGGAAATAATAAACTTTTCTCTTCAACTCATCAAACTGTTTCCGTATTTGATCTCTTTGATCGTCTTGACAAAACAACCTTTTTTATTGATTCTCAGAAGGTGGAGCCCTTTGAGAAGATGAAGGTTTTGATTTAGAATCAGGTATAGGTGCTTGTTTAAGCATAATTGTAGCAGTCTCTGCTTTACCCATTCTTCTTCCTGGAGCTGATGGAATTACACGAGATTTAGCCTTAGTCTGCATAAGAGAATCTTCAGTCTGTTAAGCGATTGAAGTAAAGCCTCGAAACCCTCCTGTGTATTTCACAGGGATCAACGGAGTGCGTAATTCATAATGCAGATTGGCCACACAGATTGGCAACAATTCTTCTTGAGGGAGTGCTAAGCTCGGGGAATATGTTAATCCCTTCCAGCGAGCAATGAAATCAGAGACTCTTTCATTCTACATTTACTTACAGTTTGTAATATCGAAAACTATCTTCTTTGGAAAAGTTGAGCTAAATTAGAGAAGGAATATTTGGAGAAGATCCTCCCATCAGGTAATTGACCGGGATTGAAAGCTTGTGTACCAGACAAAGGCTGGTCCTTGCAAGGTTCTCATGAAGCATCTGAGTTTCAATACTTCTTGATGCTTCAGAGTTCCCATCATAGTATCGCAATAAGACATGTAATGTGTCAAATGCTGTTCTGGATCGCCTGATCTATTGAAAATATGGAATACAGGGTTTCCAAAACCTGATGGGGGAGAGATTGAATCTACCCATTCAGGGTAAGATCTCTTTTCTTATTGAACTTGCGCATGATTCCCTTCCATATTTTCTAACCGAGCTATTAATGACTCAATGGTAGTTATTAACTTTTGAGAAACATCTGGTTGAACATTGACTTGGGTAGGTGTAATGAGTGGAGTTTGGACAGGTGTGGCAGCTGGTACTACAACTGATAGCAGCACTGCCAATTTTTGTTGCACTTGACCCATAGGATTAGACCTGTGAGGCTGTACTGATAAATGAAGATATTCTTCATCCATCTCAGTAGCTGCAACAAACTCCCTTGGATGACTGACTCCAGCATGTTTAGGAAGAAGACTACCCTTAAGTAGTTCTATATTAAATCTCCTCAATTCCTTCATTTCTTCCTCCTGTTGCGCAAATCTTTTCTCTAGTGAGAGTGATTGATCTTATCCAAAGGAAGGATATGTAACCTGATTCTTTCCCTTCCCCTTGTTTGATCCCTTTTGGAGAGGGGGAAGTGAGATACATGAAGGATTACCTAGGTTCTGAGTAATCCATTTATTTCGTGTACACACACCTTCTTCATTTCTGTCTGTGCGTACATCTTCTTGAGCAGGAACCTCTTCATATAAATCCCCAGAGTGAGCCTCATCTGGTGGATCAGCAACAACGGAATTGATGATATTGATTGATGCATAATGCATCGCATCCCTTCTATCAGCATTTATGTGACATTGTCTTCTTCTATTTCTTTGATGAGACATTTCCTTTTGTTGATTCGATCCCTCCGGAACTTCTTGATGAACCGTAATTTGGAGGGAATCTCTTGATAATTTATATCTTCGTTCCTCCTGTGGATTCTTTCCCAATCGAGAGAAGACTGACTTTCGCTGAGGAGGGAATTGATGATTTGAAAAAGTCCCCAGTCCGGTGGACTGGGGCTATTCTTGCTGCCTTTTATCAACTCCTTGAATCTTATTTGATGATTCTAAGGGTTGGATTAAAAGATTCCCCAGTCTGGAGAGCTGGGGTGGCTATTGAAATGATATGTCTAAGACTTTCTTAAAATCTCTCCTGATCTTACGGACCTTAGTCCTGAAATTAGCTGGATGCATCAACCTGCATCCAGTTTTATCACCTGGTTCAAAATACCGTTGGATGATTTCTGACACTTCTATCACTTGGTGATATGCTTGCTCCAAACGAGAGGCATGTTCAGTATTCTCGTTCACTTGATGCAGGAGTAATTCAACAACTGGTTCTCTGTATTCTTGATTTTTAGTGGAACTAGTTAAACCCTGTTCTTGGGAAAGATTTTGATTATAAAAAAAGCCCATTGACTATGGCTGGCCACGGGCAATAACATTGCATGAGACCATTTTCGTCGGGATTTGCTGACTGGAGAGCACAGTGAAATTTAGTTCTCCATGAACACCCCATCCTCTGACATGAATACCAAATGGGGCATAGGCAATTAACTAGCGCAATCTTCTTAGTGCGCCAAGGCATGAACATTGAAGGGCTCTCTGCTGCTTTTCAGCCTTCAGATATCGAGAGACTGATAGAGATGCCAAGTCAATTTGACGTTGTTACCCTTCTATTATCTTAACATGATTTTCATATTCATCATAAGATAATGCATTATTTTTCAACTAACAAAGAGTTTTCCATATATTGAGATGAATATCATGAATTCCATCTTCCATCAAAATCTCTGGAATGTCATACTGAGAGTCATCCAGAGGCCAAAACATGACTGCCACATCACCTTTCACCAGTTGTTTTCTCATGTTCAGCATTTCCCCTTTATCATTCAATGAATATTCTTCTACCTGATTTGACAAGAGCTGGTGCTTCCTTGTTGCTACATTAGATTCAACAATATTGGTAGAGAAATCAATAATCAAACTAGAAGATGCATGACTTAGTGGTGGTTCGGAGAGTGACCTACACCCTGGGCTATCTTCCGATTGAGAAAGTATTTCACCTGCTAACGATGAAGCATCAGACATGACTGGTTTCACATTTTCAAGTGCCTCAAGATAAGAGGTATTTCTCGACACAACATTGTCCAATAGAGAATTTTACGGGCAATGTGCATCACTACTGCGGAGAGGACGTTCGTAGAAAAATTCATCATCATGGGGAGGACCACCATGGTGGGTTACATCAAAAGATGAGATCTCTTGCTCCTTGATCTTCTGGCCACACATGGGGTTATTGTAGCTCTCATCTGAAGATGAATCTTCGAGATCGACCGAATTGTCATGAAGCAAGCCTTCATGAGGAAGTGTCTGTTAAAGTCCTTCGGAATTAATGTTCCCATTATTGGGAAATGAGGGAGTAGAATCTTGAATTCCAACAGACAACTATCTGAGAGGTTCAAGAACTCCATCATCGAGCAAGGAATTGTTACAGATTAGCCCTTGATTTCTTGAATGTGCTGGACGAGTCTTGTTTTTAGATGCCTTCTTACTCAATTGAGCAGGTGTGCATGCCGGATTAGGAGAACTGATCAGGTTAGGCTGATTATCTCTGCTCAAACCAGGTGTATGGGCCTGACTTGGTTGTCCGTATGATATGGGGGAGTACGCCCCACAACCCTCTTGGACTGGAATAGATGTGTGTGTCTGTTCTGGAGTGAACTTTTGATGTGTCACTCCACTGGTAGGGATAGATTTGCATTTCTTTCCCTGTGATGCTGCTGAAGCTATAATAATATCCTGGCAGGCATCCGGAATATGAGAAGGGATTTTCTTCTTCTCTTTCACCATTGATAGAATATTCTTGGTGACTTCAGCTGCCAGAATGGAGATATACGTCCATTCCGTGCTTGGAGTAGGTGTATGTGACTGCTCCTATCATCATTTTTCTGTCAGTGAATCCTGACTGTACTCATGTGTGGGGGCAGAGAGTTGAGTCTGCCTTTTGTTTGCCACCAGAGCTTTCCGACTGAATTCTCTGTGTGCTACCAAGCGAGGATATTGGTAGGCTTGATCAATACTAGTAGGTGTATGTTCCTGCTGATTTCACTTCGCCGAAGGTGGTTGAGGAGCTCCATCGTATGTTGTCAGATAAGTCTGCTGACTAGCTGATGATGTGTAAACAGGTGTATTTTCCTGCCTATAGTACTCTGCCAGAATTGCCTGGCGGGATTGGCGTGATGCTTCCAGACGAGTCTGCTGGACAGCGGAATTAAAATGGGCAGGTGTGTGTGCCTGATCGTTGCATGCCACCAAGTTAGGTTGGTAGACTTCTCCGGAGATGGTAGGGATGAGAACCTGCTCACTGTTAACCGGATTTCGCCTCTGGCGATTCGTCTTGCCTGCTCGGGTTCGAGGAACCTGAGCCGAATGCCTGGAGTCGGTACCCTCATCTTATTGAGGGTGCACTGCCTCATGAGTCTAGCAGCGATTGTTGATGGGATCCCTCAGGAAAGACTCATGTCTCCTTGAATTAAGGCCCTAAGGGGCCTGCTCATTCACCTCCTCAAAATATGGGAGTGAATGGTGATTTCATTCCAGGGATAACAACCCGAAATGGTTAGAGACAGTGGTTAGCACCACCTGCTTCTCGGTCACTGGTCGTCATTTTTGGGATGACCGGTGTGAGCTGTTCACTTGGAGGGCTTGTGGGGCAGCCTCCATAGTTGGAATGGTACCGTGATGACAGTACTCCTTAACTAGCGCATTTGATACCAAGCATTGAAGAAGCTGAGTAGGTGATATCGTCCTCAGAGCAAACGATGATCCAGAAGGAGTAGCAGTAGTGGCATTCACAGCAGCGGTATTCACAGGTGTGAACTTTAGAGCATCCATTTCTTAGAATGCAGAAAATATTGGAAAAGAGTTCCTGTTTGATATAATAGATGTAATCAAGATAAGTCCAGCCACTAAATCTTTTGGATGAGAACATATATCAATGATTGTTTTTGTTGGTCCTGTCATTGAGTTTTAAATATGGGCCTAACAAATAAGTAAAACATCATTTTAAGATAGTTAAAGATTCACGTCAGGTTCACCATTTCTTGTTTCCCTCTGGAATTGGGGATGACCTCATCGATTTAAGGTTCAAACATTCCAAGCGGGTTCTAACGGTTTTTTCGTAGAACCAGAAACACCCGATGATTCCATATCCATTTGAACCTACTTTCCAAAGGTAGGTGCTCATTAGTTGTGGACTGATGAGGCTTAGGAATTTGCATTGGTTGAGAGGATGGGAGGTCGGACTAATCACACCTTTTTGAGGGGAATTATTGTCTACTCTGGGACTATCTTTATATATTTAAGTTATTTTCTTGAATCCTTATTATATTACCAAGTATAAAATGAGATTTCCATTAGATCTGACAATCAATGATTGATATGTTGGAAATTTAGAGAATCTTTTATATGTATTAGAGGTTCTTCATCGATAGAGAATCATCTGTATTTATTAGAGATTCTTAGGAAATGGTATCCTTTAATTCCAAAAAGTATCTTGGTCATTATGATGACCATACTTGTTTTAAAGCCACTTAGTGGGGCACTTGAAGTTTATTATCATTCAAAAGGACATGAATTATTTCAGAGTTGGGATCATACCCACAGATGGGCTACCTACGTATCCTTTGTTTAGGAAAAGTAATCAGAACCCACGTAGTTCGAGTAAGGGTGTATTATGTTTATGCATGATTGATGGATCAATGAAAGACTTCATGATTACTTTTACACTCTAAGCTCACGTGAGTCATGCTCGGTGTGACAAACAAGAGGTATTGGTGAAGCCAGACAATTATGCGACGAAAGATGCAATGATGTGGGGCTTATTTTTGTATGATTGCCCAAATAGATGAGGATTAAGATTTACTTCAGGGAAGAAATCCAAGAACAGGGTCCATAAAGGTATATGTGCTTCATGGAGATTTGGATACTCTAATATTGGGGCTTACTCCTAAGGAAGATGTCCATGTTAAGAGGGGACTTATGATTGGGATTTATTCCTGATAAGGATGTATAGATCAAAAATAAATTAGTACTGGTTAATGGACTTGGGGATTACTCCTAAGGAGGATGCCCATTTTTGAGAATTATGAATCTAGCTTATTCCTAAAAAGGAGGCCCATTTTAATGAGGATTTGTGGCTTACTCATAAGGAGGATGCCCAGATTTGAGAATTATGACTGGGGATTATTCCTGAAAAGCAGGCCCAGGTTAATGAGGATTTGGGGCTTACTCCTAAAGAGGATGCCCAGATTTGAGAATTATAACTAGGGATTATTCCTGAAAAGGAGGCCCAGGTTAAAGAGGATTTGGGGCTTACTCCTAAGGAGGATTCCCAGATTTGAGAATTATAACTGGGGATTATTCTTGAATAGGAGGCCCATGTTAAGGGACTTGGGGCTTACTCCTATGGAGGATGCCAAGATTTTAGAATTATTGTTGGGGCTTACTATTGAAAAGGAGGCCCATGTTAAGAGAATTATGGTTGGGACTTACTCCAAAAGAGGATGCCCACATGTGGGAATTTTAAGATTGGGGCTTACTCCTGAAAAGGATACCTAGGTTAAGGGGTTCTCTCATCTTAAAGGTTGAGGTTGAATGAATGAAATCTCAATCTTTAGTGACATAATGATATGTAAATCACTTGGTGTTGAGTGATATTCCACATAATTCCTTTCAGATAATGAAGTTAATAAAGAAAACATTACATAAATGGCTTTGAAAAATGTCTTGAAGACTGAATCTTAAACAGGAGAGGTGGAATAGTATAAGAGGGGTTAAATGGGAAAAAAGGGCACCCTAAAAGGCAGGGGCGTGCAAGTCCTGGCAGGCACACAGGTACTGCGTGGGCGTGCAAGTCCTGGTCATGCAGGTATACCTGCGCGACACATGGGTACTTGTGTGGTTGTTAACCAGTAGGGTAACACTTGGGCGATCCTTGACCAAATCCTTTATAATTGTCCAGAGGTAGTTCCAGAAGAGGGTCGCGCAAGTTCGGGTGAAGAAGATGGGCGGCGCACAAGTGTTTCCATTTCCTTTAATGGTAAAAAACCTTAGGCACTCAAGTGTTTGTGAGTTATAACACATAGACCTTACTCCTTTGTCTAGACCTTCCATTATAGGTAAATAATTACCTTAGAAGTTTTTGGAAGACCTGAAGAAGAGACTTGGGAATTCAGAGCTCTGTATCTGAATTCTGGAAAAATTCTTCTTGAAATGGGGGGCCCATAGGGTCTATTTATTGGCTGGAGAAGACTCCGGGCGGTTATCACATAGGGCATGCAAGTCACTTGTGTGACCATCAGGCGTCGTTCAAGTGTACTTGCGCGACAGTGAGGGAACTTGCACGGCACATTTGCATTTGAATCCTTGTTCATGCCATTGTCAATTTTTTGTGTTTTCTTCAAAGTCTGAATCAATTTGTGCTATGTCATTTCCATTTCCATTCTTTTAGACAATGTGACGAATAGGAGCGTCAATAGCAACGCATCTTGGGTTGGTTCGGCTGGCGGTGCATCGTAGGGGCGGCACATGTTGCCTTCGTCGCCTCAGTCGTCTCATCACCTCATCACCATGCTGAAAAACATCACACAAATGAACGGTGGAGGTAGTCGGGCCATGTTAGTTTGGTCCGCATCCTCAATATTTAGGGAGGTAGCAATCGGTTCATCAAGAACATAAACATAGAATGAACATGGAAGATAACATAAAAACATAAATTCCCAATAATCCCTCATTAATAAAATATTCCCAACCAGCAAGGAAAAACATCTGCAGATCATCTTGATAATTAGTTGGTCCATGTTCTTTGTTTTAGATTGAAATAAAAAAGGGAATAAAATCAGTCACAAAAATCCTCTACCTTTTCTCATCGATGGATGATGAATTTGTGGAATGAAGACGAAGGAGATCGTTTTTCATCGCGTCTGCCACACACTTACAATCCCGAGCTATGTCAACTCATTGACGACGATGCAGAGAGTAGGTCAGTTGAAGACATCCCACATCATTAGGATCCAAGGAAACAATTCAAAGTATATTGTTTCTGGAGTTCTTCGTTGGAAGAACGTGTTCTTCATTCTTCATTGGAATCATTCTCCCATGCTCTCCTCTTCCCAAAGCTTCCACCAAATTGCAAATGCCATGCCAAAAGTGATATGATTTTCCCAATTTAATTGTTGGAACAATATTCAAATTGGGGAAATTAATTACGTAGGTTGGCATATATAGGATGGTGTGTTGTCAACATTAAAGTTAGAGGAGTTAATAGGCGCTCCCTCATTAAAGAGGGAGTGTTGAGAGGTTTTCCTCTCCTCCCATTAATTGGGGGGTTCAGTCTTGTGTGGTCCCCATGTCACAACCTCTCACTGGAGGTTAGGTTTAGGTGGACCCCACCACTATAACCACTCATGGGAGGATAAGGTGGGGTGGTCTCACCTCTAACTTCCATGAGGATGTTTTACCCAACAAATAAAAATTATGCCACAAACTTAATTTTTTTAATTCATTCTCTAAAAACCCAAAAACTGTCTTTTAATCTTGACCCACTACCGTCAAGGTGATAGTCATCTTATGTGAAAAATTGTGCTGCGAGTTGAACGGTGTCCTTAGACTTCAATTTCGAGCATCGGTTCTAAAGTTATAAAAACTTTCTCGTAAATTTAATGAACGTACCAGAACAAAACTTCAGAAATTGATTCCGGGCACACCGGGCCTTGGAATTAGGTGCCATAAATTTTTGCAGTCTCGTAAAATTCCCATGTATTTAAGAAAAAAAAATTCCATGGAATTTCCGGCTCTTTATGGTAGAAATAGATTACTCATATTCCAAAATATAACACATAGTAAGAAAATATGAAAAGTACTGAATTCTAGACAATATATGACACGAAATTTAATGAACATTTCATGTAGGTAAATGGAAAATTTGAGCATGTACAATAAATATCTAATTCATGTGATGTAAAAATAAGAAACATATCCCAGCAAGATATATATAGTTTAGGTCCAACAACTTAATCCAGAATGTATCCCAGAAAATAGATAGTCAAGTTGTATTGATATATATGACATGTTTTCTGATAATAAATAACACGAGAAACACATTAATATTCTTTCAAGATGTCTTACTGAAACAGGTATTATTTTCATTAAGTCACATTATTACCCTTTATTTTAATCTTTATTAATCTTTGTCTTGAGTTGGGGTTACCAATGATAATAATAATAAAATATTACTACTTTATTCACTATATATCAATAATTAATATAATCATATATTTTATAATATTGATATACTTAATTATATAAACATTAATGTCATAATATTAAATAATTATTCTTAAAAAAGCTATTACACCATTTTCAATATTTTTATATCAATTTTTTAAAGATAAATTATGTTTATAACACATCATCATTCCAAAAAACCATTAGTTATTTAAAAATAAATATTATAAATATTATCATTCATGACAAGAAATTAATTTCATCCCCATAAGTATTTTAAAACCTCACCTATTATTATTTTATGGAAAATATTTCATCCCATATATATCTATTAATGAGAAAAATATAAACTTTTAATAATAACAGTGGTATTATTATAATTAAATTTTTTAATATTATCATTATCATCATCATCATTATCATCAATATTATTTTTATTATAGGGGTCCTCACTAGGTAATATAATTACTAAAATATTGTCACAATAAAAAAATTGAGGTAGGGTATTGAATGGGCTTCAAAAAAATGGACATTCACTCCACTGATAATCAAGATAAATAATAAAATTTAAAGTTAAAATAAATAAGATCATCTCTATAATCATGCTCATTGCCAACTGTCTCCCACTTTTAATGCAAAAAATTGTATAATAGCCATAAATAACTCAAAATTTTCATTTTATCATTGATAATAGTAGTAAAATATTTATAAAATATTTTTAAATAATGATCAGAATTAAATTAATAATAATAATAATATAATAATAATTTATTAATAAATTATCATTTTAATAGAATTGTTTTATAGTAATAATGTTTTATTAAAATTGGTTAAATTTTTATTTGTTCCAGCATCAGATTATTTACCACATGTGAACTATTTTATATATTGTAATTTTTTTATAAAACATAATAATAGTATTCTTTTTAAAAATTTTATTTTCCTCTTCTCTTTTTAAAATACCATATAACCTAATCTAATTTTTTAATTTATTTAGATGCGTCAGATAGAATGTTTTTAAAATAAACTACTACCCCATCAAGATATTATATTGGTCATTGAAGAAATTATAATAAAAATATACATCCTTTGTTTATTAATAAAATATAGAAAAAAAATATAAAATTGATTTTTTTATTAAATGATTATTAACTAAAATGTATAAATTTAATTAAATATATGTTAAAAAATACAGTTTTTACATAAATCCTGATAAAATAATATAGGTATAAACATGAAGATATTAAATGATATGCAAACATTCAATTGTATTTTTATTTTCTCTATTTTCTCTTCTAAACAGGAATATTTTTTAATCACATCATAGGTTTATGTTACATGTCTAAAATTTGTGATTTCATAATATCCTTTGAAAATATAATCATCATCTATATCTGGATATTTATCTATCCAAAATTAATATATTATATAATCTATTAGAAATTATATACCTTTTAATAATAATTATATAGTAATTAATCAATAATTTCCTCATACATGTACATGTTAATGCATTTTTTTATTTGTTTTTAGAAGTTAATTTTATATTTTTTCATTTAAGTAATTTTAAAATGGTAAAAAAAATGGTTCACACATGTAATCAAAAAATTATTCTAATTATGAAAGGGTATATTTGATACTATTGTGTTAAATAGAAAAAAAATTAATGTATTTTAAACGATTAAATTATATTTATTTATAATGTGTAAGAAATTAGTTTAGTCAATAAGTGATTAACCTAAAATATTTTTATTCAACTTATTATATAAAATCTATACGATATAAAAATTAATGATAATCTAACCACGTTAATTTTTATAAGGAAAAAAATTATAAGATAATTAATACTTTTATTTTTAAATTATATGATAATCAATATAACTATATATATTCAATAATTCATACTTTTTAAAATTCAATAAAAAATGATAATTTGGAAACTAAAAAAATAACTAGTAAAAAATATGGGAATATATACATTATATAGGATACAATATATAGTATACCCCAAAACAAATAATATGACTATATTTGACAAAATTATATTTTTGTATAAATTGAAAAACATTATCAAACATAATATAATATGTTGTAAATAATTGAATTAAAAAGGATATTTAATTAGAACTATGTATAGTATAAACTCAAATAATTATTCTATTATTGGTTCCTTATTTATAGAATGATCATAGATGATGACCCATAATAGTTTCACTATTTTATATTGATAAAAAATAGTTAATTCAATTTATTTATCATTTTACATAAAAAGATAAAATAATATTTTTTTTCTCAGTAAATGATGTTACTAAAATAGATAACTAATTTACTCTATAACAATTCCTAAACTATATAAAAATGAAATGAAACCAACACCCATGTAATCAATTGAACAAAAAATGATGTTTTTCAGGTACAACATAAACTCTATATAGTTTACAATGAAAAAAAAGATCATTTATGGAATAAAATAAACATATATTTTATGATCAGTAATTCATAGAATGTAAATATTGGGCACTAAAATAAATTTAATTTAATTAATATTCATAATAAATTTCATGTCAGGGTAGAAAATTTTAAAATGTATTCTTAAGAGGAATAATTTGAAAAAAGGATATTTTAATCAAAGATATTTAATTAAATTTGTTTATAATATTTACCATTACAATATAGTCATGAAAATATTAAATACCATTTTACATCAGAAATATTGATGATAAGAATAAATATTATGAGTAATTAACTTAGTAATATAAATTATAACTTATATATTAAGCACGAATTATAGCTTAAATTTATCTCATTGACAGGTTGAACTACTATAATTATTAGTGATTGAAATGTCCCACTCCAATAATTAGGTGTATATAAAAATATACATCCAATTATATCGAATTGTGGGTGACACATCTAAAAATTATTTTAAAATAAAATTTATTACTATAAATTTTAAATTATGTATCATAACATTCCCTATGCTAAAGAAATATTCCTTCAAATTTAATTACTATTTCCATTATTTTGAAATTATTTCTCCAAGAATTCTTCTATTGATAATTTTATTGATATTAGATAACACCTTTGGGAAAATTATTTTAATGTATGTTAACAAGAGTATAAGTAAATGAAAAACATAAATATTTTCCTTATGATTCCATATTACAATTATAAATTATTTTTAGTGATCTAACATTACTCATTTGAACTACAATAAATGTCACCATATATGTACTAATATAAAATATAAGTAGTTAAATAATGATTATAAATTTATTTCTAATAAAAAAATATACACTCACATGATGATTATAAAAAATTTAACAGTCATTCATTACATTTATGTAATTTTTAGAATATTTCATATATTAGTAATTAACTTGAAAAATATCAAAATGTAGATTTTTAATAACATAATGGATGGAGCTAAATAGTAATTCAAAAAGTTATATTATAGTCATAAAACCTTTAAGAAAAAATTGATGTTAACTAAATATTATAAAAGGATATTTTATTAGAACATTGAAATTAAAAGTGACATGTCCTTATTTCCTACCTTTATGCAAGTAATATTTGGTATGATGCATCAAAAAAACCATACACTTCTTCACACACCATGATAAAAATTGTAAAATTTGATGTGTGTTTAAGAAACATCAAGTTCATTTTAATTTAAAAAAAAAAGAACATTTAACAGTAATATAATATAATTGAACAAAAAAAATTATTTTGATACACTATACTTTTGGATGTTGTGTGAGGGATATGATTACATTTCATGTCCAGGAACAATAGAATGTTTTTATATATAACTTTTTTAAAATAAAAACTTCTCAATGGTAAAATGTTTTACATTTAATCCATCCAATATAATAAAAAAATAATTAATTATAATTATTAAGTGAGTAAGTTTTGAAGTAGTTGATAATTTGGTATCCCCTAAGATCTCTATACCATAATAATAATTTTAATACTGATGATGACACCAAATTTAAAAATTAATTGAATTAAATATTCTTTTTATGGTCTAAACAACATTTATATCATTAACCCCCATAAAGGAATAACTATTTATTACTCATATCATTTAATAAATAAAATTTATTTGAAATAAATCATGTGTAATCATATTTAAAAATTTGTATTTTCATGTTAATAAATTAAATCATTTAGTAGTATGCTTTTAAAATATTTGTAATTTTTTTTCAAATACATTTTCACAAGACTTACTACTAGTAGGTCCACCAAAATGAATATTTATTTAACTTGGATAGAGTAAAAACAAGAACATTAATGCAAACTGAATTAGAAAATTATTGTATAAATATTATAAAGTTATTCATATAATAAAAAATATCACTAGATCTATATAATTTATTCTAAATCATAGAAAATTAAATGAAAGCACTAAAAATAGATAACATAAATTATAATTCAATGTAATATTACTGAAATAATGAATTCATTATGAATACATAAATAATCATACGTAAATAAAATAAAAATAAATATCATACTATAAATTAATCTCAGATAACATATTAAGAGACATATAAATTGTAGATTATGAGACACTTAAATAGTATATAATATTAAATGATGTATTATATATGATTAAAAATAGATTATGGTAATTCAAATAAATCAAATATAATAAATAATATATTTTTCGTTGAAAACAATATATTATAAGTAATAGAAATAAATTATATAGAAATTATATAATATAGGATTGAAATATATTATTTATTATAAGATACTAATTAACATACAAAGATTATAATTTTAAAATCTTTTCATAGTTATTATTGATTATTAATAATAATGTTTTAAAAATAATATTGTATTAATAAATGTTCAAGAAATCTCTAAAACATTGATGAAGACATAACCAAATTACCAATAATGATTTATGAATATAGAGGGAAACCTTGATGTAAGCATTGATCATTGTAATCAAAATACTAACTCAATTTTGAATTTTATTTTCTAAATAATTTTATTGTAGTTATATATAATTTGTATAGAAATGTTAAATATACGTTGTATTAATAATAGGAGTACAAAACACTAAATCATTAAAATTGAAGGAAAAAAATTTCATGTAAATATTCATGTATAATGAACCAAACATTGATGTAAAATTCATCATTATAATTAAATGAAGAGAATACGAATAAATTTGATAAATTAATGTGTGTTGAACTCTTTAATATTTTCAAAATAAATATCATTGAAGCTGTTTCAAAAGAAGATAGATCCTTATATGAATGTGAAGGGTTGGAAATATCAATGAAAAAAGAAAATTATAAATTAAACTTAATGAAAAAATAATCTGTACATAAATGTAATGTATAGGATATCATATATATATTTTTAGAAAAATAATAAAGGTTAATTATCTTGTTAAAATATTAGTTATGTGTGCAAGATCAATTTCATGGGATAGTTGAATTTATGCAATAAAATTATCAATTTAATGTGATTACATTATATCTTATATTTAAATATTCTAATAATATAGTAAATTCATTTTATATTAATTAGATGATAATAATCCACTATAATTGAAAAATAAAATACAATAATTAAATAATATAGAACAAAAAATATAATATTACAAAAATACACAATAACTATTTTATTATAAATTGTTCTAAATATAAAAACATTCATGAATTATAAATATATTAAAACATACAGTAAATTAAAAAATGGACTATTTCAGTTGAGAATACCTGAAAGTTCAGACATGTTGATTGCAAATTATATATATATTGAAGCATATTTTTCATTTATAAACTAAAAAATTAGAGGGATTATTAATTATTTTTTTAGAGAATGTAACAATTCAAACACCGTGATTACATATTATAAATAGATAAAATAAATCATATTTAAAAAAAATTATAATTTCATATTATTTATATATTTGAATTTAAAATAAAAAATTAAATAAGGAAAACTAAAAAATATTAACATGGTGTTCTGTAATAAAAATACATTAAAATAAATCAGAATAGTTCAAGAAAATATCAATACTTGATTTATGGAAATAGAACGTAAAATACAATTACATCAAAATAATAATTGATGATATTGGGGACATGAACTATGGGAACAGTGAGAGACACGATACTTATTATATGAATAGTAGAATAAACCTAATAGTATTGGTAACATTAATTAGATTTATAGGAAAAAAAATAATGAAGTCCAAGAAATAAATTATTATAAATAGCAATTTAGATGAAATATATAGTGATAGGTGAACACATCATCCAACTCAAGAATAATTGAAAACCCAAATGATATCATGATTTTTAATATTTATATATATGTAAATAATTGTATAAAAACAATGTATTTATTAATATTATATGATAAAACACTGAAACAATATTTTTGATAGAACCAAAATACTTGCAAACATTTATATTGACCAAACCGACCATTGATCATTGTAATAAAATGTATCACATTAATTAAAGTTGATAATGAAAAGCAGGTTTAAATTTTTAATATCATGTTAGTATATGGTGACTGTAACTTCCAAATCATTTCATCATTCTTGAGTATTAAATTTAAAGACATTATAATGTAGAGTTTGTATTAATATTATGTGAAGTAAAAAATTGAATATTTATGTAGAAAGAATGAAAATTAGAAATAAACATTGATGTAGATCGAAGAAAACATTGATGTAAATTTCAATCATTATATCTAATTTTAAAATTAAATTTGATCATTTATAGTGATTTGAATACAATAAATTCATATCAATATATTCCATTATATCCATTTCAATGGAAGATAATTCATTATTAGAATATCATGATCATGATCAGGTATAGAAACCTAAATTTTATTAGATAAAATTAATGAAATAATTTTTATTTTAATGTTATATAAGTGTTATCATATATATTAATATAAAATTATCAAAATATATTATACTGTTATAAATTTGATTCTTTTTTATGTCTTATCACATGGGAATCTTGTATTTTGAGACGAAAATGATAATGCAATAGTGATTTAATTTTATTTATCTAAATCTCCTAGAATAAAATCAAAAATTGATGTTATTAAATTTATCATTTAATATTAAATTAAAATTAATAATTATTTTATAAATATAATTATCATATTAAAAAATAATCTAATAATTAAAAATATAATTCTCAAACCATAATATCTTATCATACACTCTAAAAAATGTTCTTAAATTTGAAATTATTTAAAATAGATAAAAATATATAACATGGATTGATTTGGTAGAAGGACCTAATTTTTAACTCAAATTGATTATAGATTATATAAGGATTAAGAAACATATTTAATTGATGGAAGGCTGAGGAAAAGATATTATTTTATTTTATTTAGAAAAACATAGAAATCATTGGAGGAGGGTACCTAATATATCACCAACAATAATTCTAGATTATAGTTAGTTTAATTTACACAGAGTTAAAATTATGCATTATAATATATTTATGTAAAAAATGAATGATAGTTGTTAAATTAAACTAATAAAAGTGTGACATAGGTTGTAAAAAACTATTTTTATAAAATAAAATATTAATATAAATTTAATTAGAATATAATAAATGAAAACTATATTGATACATGAGATATATAGTGTGAGATTAAAATATAACCACTCAAGGGGACGAATAGAGGATGATTCAAATTGGATGTCTGATAAAATAGTTAGGTTAAGAGATATTAATATAAATAGTAGAATAAATGCAGAAATATTATTCCGAGTAATTAAAGGAATTAGAGCTAAATTAATGAATTCTATGAAATGAATTACTTGAAATATGAAATTATTAAAAAAAATAATAGATATTTAAGATCATATTTGATATGAAAAATCATTCAAAATAAAAAAGAAATTATGTTTTAAAATATTCATTTAAATTTTATAATTATCAAAAATATATAAAATTTATGAAAATAGAGGAAATATAAGAACACAAAATGGAAATATGGTGAACAATTTTTTCTCATCACTACAAAAATATATATGGATTTTCCAAATATGTTCATATCACTATATGGTGTTTATAGAGATATAATATAAATATAAAAAATATATAATTAACTATTAGAATATTTTAAAGGATAACATTATGTAGAGGCACCGTATTTAGTTTATCTGAATACGAAACCCAACGTAATGGGATATTTGGTAAAAGATTTTATAAAAAATGGATGAATAAGTGATTTTAGGAGAAAAATATATGATGAGTACGATTAGAAATTGAGATTGATATAGAGTACATCATGAAACCTAATTAGGGAATTATGAAGATGAAAAAATAAACTATTTTGAGATAAAATGGATTTGAAATATTTTTAGGTTGATGCAGAGTGTAATATGAAAAATAATTAATAATTGATAAAGGAATATAGACAGAACCATTTGGAAGGTATGTATGATGAGGAAGTGGATTATAATGAAGAATTAGAATAAAATTTATGATTTTTTTAATGATAAAATGCATATGGGGAACCTAGAAGGGAATGAATAAGTGAAGTGGAAATAGATATTAGAGTTTAGATATATCTATAAGGTGAAAAAATATGGAACAACATTCATGAGGGAAATTAGTTTGGGATTGATGAAGGGATATTTTATTTGATAGGTTGGTTATAAAAATGGATGAGAAAGTGTTATATGCATACATAAAACATGTAAATGGTATCATGTGTAATTTATAGGCTAACAAAATATTACAATTATTTATATTTCACTCTCCAATTTTCATTTACTTCTGTTTCAATTTGAATTTTTTTTTATTTTAATAAAATCATTATAATTAAAAGTTTTACCCATATTGGTGTTCCCCCTTTCTATGGTTTATTTAATTTAACTACAAATAAATATATAGTAGTTAATTTAAAAATATATATATGTATATATATATATATTCAAAATTTGAAAAATCTATATAATTAAAAGATTATAGGTATAGATTTATATCCACAAGATGTATAGTATGTTATTTTACAAAAAAAATCTAATAAAATTAATTGGGAATCATTAGTAGGTGATAGTGTGTAATTTTATTTATCAATATAAGACGATACTTTTCAAATGAATATGGCCTAGGGGAATACGTCGAAAACTAATTTTTTTACCTAAAATATACTTTTGAGAAATTTCATATTGTTAATTAATTTATTTAAATTTAACATAAAATATCATAATCTAATTACAAAAAAAACTAAAGATAATCTTAATGAACATATAATGAAAAATTATATTTCAATTATGAAATATATTAAATAATTTCAAAATTTAGAAAATAGTTTTATAAGTTTTCATAGAAGAAAACTTATTATTAATTTTTTTAAAATAATAAATCATATTTAAATCATAAATAAATATTTAATATATGTTTTGTTCATTCCATTTAATATAAACCCCATTTTCAGAGAAAATATATTTTTTATATAATATGGAATCCAAAAAAAATATTTTAATGAAAAAAACAATATTTTTGTGATTTATTAGGGGCCATTCAAAGAATAAAATATTAATTTTACAAAATATATATAATTATTAGTATGAAACATTATTATATTTTCCAAATAAATTATTTCAAAATTTTATCAAGAGAAAGATAAATGAAGAAAATGATGAACATATAAAAATCACAATGAAAATTCCTACCTTGTTGTTGAATTCACCAATTATTCAAATATCAATACTCGTTAATATACATGGCTCGATCACTATACTTATATATTTTATTATTACTACCTGATGAATGATCTACTATTATCATGATCAAGTTGAATTATTTTCCATTTTATTTTTTCCTAGAAATGAAAAATATAAAGTACATGGAGATATTATATTTTGATTTTCAAAATACAAATTGAATAAAGTAATGAGTTTTTCCGTCACTTATTCACGGTTATTATTGATTTCATTAATATCTTGCATATCTATAAATTAATGTTTCTTTTCCTTTCAATTTTTGACATCCAATTAATTTTTCTAATAATTGGAAAAAAACTACCCGAAATTATCTCATACAGTAATCATATTATAAAAAATGTAATTATAATGTGGCCATATCATGGAAACATAAAAAATTAATAATAAAAACATCACTTAATTTTTTTTATTTAATTAGTTATTTGATTTAAACAACGACCAAAATTTTTTTTGTCCACATTTTGACACCTGACCACATAAAACATATGAATCATTAAAAAAAATGTTTTGGAATGAAATATGATGTCGTAATTTTTAATCAAGATATATATGAGAATTTTTTACCATTCACATCCATATACAAATTAATTAATTATATAATTAATATTAAAAGTTTGATATAATTCAGGTATATATTAAATTAATAAAAATTCATCCCAATAGTATATGATTTTTTCCTCGAACAAAGTATCTATTATGTTTTTTATGTTTATAATTTGATGAAATTACAATTTTACATTTTATATTGTCTTAATACTTTGAAACTAAAAAATGAGATAAATCTCCCTTAAGAAAAATCTTCATCAGTATATCCTCCCAAAATTTAAAACCATTTATCCTAGAAAAAAACTACTTTGTATTTTCAATATAAACATCATTAAATAACTCTTATTGACATAAAAACACATTTTAATATGTATATATACTCTGATATTGGTTATCTGTAGTTGTAAAAATGGATTGGACCGGGTGGGGCCAGCCAAACCCATTCATGTTTGAGCTCACATGGATTTGTCTGCAAAATCCCGTATATAATGAGGAAAAAAGTTCAAGCATGTCCCACCGTGCATATTCCCCATGTTTTCATATGGGTTTCCCACCTTTTTAATAATATATAATATTTATAATCAGTTAAATATTGTATTATTTAATTTCATAATAATAGTTGTGTGGAGAAGTATGGATTGATAGTTGGTAGAATTTTAAGAGATGAGACGAATAATTTTTCTATGGGTTAATGCTGGAATGAATTGATGACGATGTGGTGGAATCCATTGTGATGATAAGTATGTGTTTTATTAGTGAGGGGTGATGAATGATGATGATGTCTAGGTGGTGTTGTGGTTGAATATACTTGTGAATAAACAATGACCTTTTAGACAACACACAGTTTTAAAGGAGTCTATTAGGGTTCCCATGAGGTCCTTTGGCTTTTTATTTATAAAAAATTAAATTAAATAATAAAAAAATAAGTCGACCTAAAAACTATTTTTTTTATAACAAAACTTTTATAATTGACACCATATACAGGGGATATGTGTTCAATTTTTCAGTAGATGGGATGATACACCATGTGGATTTGGTGAATAATTACAATATAAATATAATAATATCAAATTAAAATAAAAAATATAAAACTATGTAAATTCACATGTGATTGAATGGTGAATCAGTATGATCATTAAGGTGAAAAATCCATTTTCATGGATTAATCATTGTTTTAAATTAAAAAAAGAAAAATATTAATGAAGTTTATATTATAAAAAATATATTTTGATCATTAAGCCCACGGGTAAGCCCGCACATGTGCAGGATCAACCCTCCTTGGCCTATACTCATGAAAGATCAACCTATATCAGCTCTCACACATAATTATAAATGTTTTTGGGCCTGATACTCCTTGAATCATTCCTATACCTACAAATCCTGTAGAAAACGTTCTCTTTTTTATCATCATTGATCTAGGATCTATGTGAACTCGAGATAAAAAAATATAAAAAATTAATATATTCTTTTACAACACAAAAATACTTTATCCTCTCTATGATTTTCAAATGGGTCATATTTTCCATGTATTATTTTTTCATATTGTATGAATTGTTTTGAAACCTAGGTTCTGAGACTACATGTGATTTCGGGATGCAATTTTCCTTAAATAAATGTTTGAAATATATTAAATATATTAATATCACAGATAAGAAATTTTCCTAAAAAATGATATAACTCCATAAGAAAGTCCCATAGTAATAATCTATGGGATCCATTATATTTAAAAAGGGGGTTTTACCTTATCCATGACATAACATTTTTCAGTGTGGGGTGTTTGTGAAAAAATCATCACAAGTGTAAAATGAATAAAATAATAATATAAATTATTTCATTATTATAATTGATAAAAATGCCTATAATATTAAATAAATATATATTTATTGTGGATTATTATATTTATCCAATAGAAAAATAATGATCCACAGAACCATTAGAGATCCATTATAGGTGATTCTATAAGAAAATGAATAACTGATCATAGTTCGACAATCAGTGTGAAACTAGATTCAAGTATCTCACAAATTATAATGATGAAATGTATTTATTTATATTTTATTGATCCAAATTGATGTAGGATGTTGTTTTTTAGATTTCATCATACATATTAATTCCAACAATGAAATTTAATTAGTCGAATAATAGATTTATTTGTGGATCAGTCATATTCCGGGATGGGTTTATCTGGGAGGATTCATTGGAAGAATTATTTATTAAATATAGTTCTTAATTAATGTTTCTCATAAAAAATTCTTTAGGCCAATAGATCATGGACTATTTTCCATCCATTACTATTTATTTCTTGGATTTATCTTATTACACAATGAGCATTCAACACTAGGGATTAGTTTATCTAGTGATTCAACCTGAATATTGAGGAATCAAATTTTGAGAACCTTTTTCTCTATGAAAATACTTTATTTCACAAATCCAAATGTGACATGACATGCGGATCATATGAAAAAACAATGATGTTAATATAAGATCAAATTTTTGATTATCGGTTGTAGTTTCGGTCTGTATTAGTGGAGTGGATCATCTTCAATCTTTTCTGAACCAAAAAGATGACTAGAATCTGGTGAATGTAATACACATGGTTTTACTAGATTATATCGTCAATATTAGGAATGAATCTCAAATTTATTTGGAATAAAATGATCATATGAAACCATAGGAGTTATAGTAGTTGATTCTTGAAAATCTAAATTCACACGTCATGTATTTCGTGAACACATTATATTTGGGACCATCATAACAATGAATAGGGTTTATATTTAATGTAAAGTATCACACAACATGTGACTCCTCCCAATTCACATAGTGTGTCCCTCGGAGTGTGCACATATATTTCCAGGATTAAATGGTTTTGTACAAACTCTTTAATCCCACACAGATATGGCTAGGCTAGATGTACATAACTATAGTTGTGTACATTGAAACATTAAGATGTGAATGCCCATGGAAACACCATCACTTTGACATTGAAATATATCCAACTCACATACATAGAAAAAACCAGTTTCTATTGGGAAAACCTTGTACTTCCTTCAAGATGGATAATATTCCTTATCATATGTATGTTGGAAATGATTCATTAGGGTGAATTCCATATATCCATTCTAGATGGGTTATTATGGAATCATGTCCAACACATAGGATAGTGATCACTTCAGTAGTATTTCATGGATAGATTTGTTGGAATCCTTCTAGGATATGTAGAATGATATACTATATCATCTTCTTAACCGAGGGGGGGTTCTTGGTATTATCATGGAAAACACAACATGAAAGATAATCCTCTACTTATCAAGTTATTATAGAATGTTTTTTTAGTATAATTCATGGCCTTGGGGGTTATCATATTCTATTTATCTTTCTCTAAAGACCTCCAACATATATATCCTATGATGTGAACCATTAATAATGACCCCTAGATGAGACTTCATAAGTTTTATCTAACTTATGGAGTGTGTTCTCACGGAGAAGTGTTATGAGGATCCTCCAAGTTGGAATCTTAGGATAGAATTACAGTTCTGACTTTACCATGAGACTATTTTTATGTTTTTAGTATTTTCAATATATTCTTGTTATATGTCATTATAAAATAATCAAATTATTCCAAAATAATTCTAGAGACATATAAAATATGAGTTGATAAAGATGATTAATCCTAAAAGATATTATGTCTCATTGATATTGTTTTTAGGCACCGACAATTGGTTTTTCCATAAACTATATCTGTAGGTATTAATCATTCAATAAAAACAAATAAATTAGTAATAATAAAATATATTGGTTTATCATATTAATTCAAAAAATAATTTTACCAAAAAATATTTCTATTATATTAATTACTCTTAATAAGAAATCATTGAGAATTAGAAAGTTATTCTTTAATAAATTATCCAATAACTATAATATTTTAGTAATTATTTAATATATATTAATTATTTATTAATTTGTAACATAAATATTTTTTAAGAAAAACATGTTTATACCTGGAATTATAATATTAATCATTTAATATTTATCCATTAAATAAATATATAATGTTTATTATTAGTAATAAAATATTAAAATTAATAACATCTCTAATTTTAAAAAATTAAAATAAAATAAATTATATATGAATTATATATATATATATATTTATATATTAAAATTATATATTTTTATATTATATTTTGTTATTAATCATCTTTACTAATTTGATGGAAATGAAAAAACCTACACCTCTTATAATTATCACCCTAAATCCTCCCTTATTTGATACCCTAATAACCTAAAATGACCAACCTCAGAGTAGATATTGGATTACCAATCTGCCTTGGCCACCACTTTCTTCTTCTATTATCATCCCCCATATCCATAATGAAGGTGTAGATTTAGGGTAAATATCATGTAGAAAGAACCATTTTTTCCTCCTTTATTTTCATCAACTACGACGGAATGAATCAATATGATTCAATGGAAATTCCCAGAACATTAGCACCAGGAATGCCCAACCCATGTTTTAAGAGGTTTTTTCACTGTCTTTTTAAATGTTGTAAAACACTGGTAATAAGATATTAATTTTAATTCTAATATGATTCCATCAAGGAGTATGTGGATTTTTCATCTCTCATTCACCAATGATCAGAGATTGAATGCACTTAGTTTGGATAAATTTCAAAATTCATTTTTTGTTTGTTCTGCCCAATTTTAAAGCATGATGCAATGGGTTCGATTTCAAATCTGTAGCACTCTTTAATGAAGATATGAATCAAAGGAATTGATTTCTATTTTTGTTTCATTTTAAAGAAAATATATGAAGTAAGAGTTTGGTCTGGTTGTTCCTATTTGGAATTAGGGTTTTCATACAAGCATGTACATATTTTGATGTTATTATTGGTTTATTTAATACAAATTATGAGAATGGAGATTTGAGCCTCACAGGGTTTCACATTACAGTTTTATGATATAGGTCACTTTCATCAAAATTCATCTATTACATGATGGATTTCAGTAATTGAGAGATTTGTATTATTCATGTGTTCATTTCCTTTAAGCCAATGTAGATAATGCCTTTTATAATTTCCCATGTTTTGATCCAAAATAAATAAAAATGAATTTATTTTTTTGGGTTTACAATAAGGGATGTTTTTAAATCCATGTTTTGTAACTTTATTCCAAAATTATTAACACATTGAATATTTTTCTTTAAAATAAAGTATAATATTTAAATTACAATAAGAAAATAAATTAAATATTTTAACAATAATAATAATATTATAATAATAATGATGATGATGATGATGATGATTATTATTATTATTATTATTATTTGGTTAGGGTTATGAGACCCAAAATTGGTATCTCCTCCCCTTACCCATGGCTTGAAAAACCCCACCCCCTCCCCCCCCATGGAACACCCCCTCCCTTCACCCTAACATTGTGTGAAATCCCCTCCTCACAGTCTCCCTTCTTCACATATTTCAACCTATTTTCCACCTAAATATCCTTTAATCCAGTGATGTATGTATATTCATACCTTATGCTCTACTTTTCTAGTCGATTTTTGTCCACTCTATCACCTAGTGATGTTCAGTCGAAACCCTAGGTGTAGGGATAATACAATTCATGTGTTTCTTTGATTATTAGGGAATTCAAAAACTCTACAAGGATAGCTTCATGGGAGATCTAACATCCCCCATTTAAGGTAATGTAGATTGTAATGTTTCGGGTTTTCACCCCCATTAGGGTTAGGATGTATCTTCTATTGTGATATTTTTTACCTTTTAATTTAGGGTCATTAAGTGTTTTTGAGTCCAATGTAATTTATATGTACTACATTGGGCCTTACCATTTGGTTTAGAGTCACTAGGGTAAAGAAAAAATACTTGTACATGCATATGTAATAATATATATATTTAAGTTCCCCTATTATTTGTATATTCACTCATGGAATAGAATATATATATATATATGGTGGTGAGTGAGCATAGGTATGACATGAAAATTTATTGTGTGGGTAGGTTTTAATGGGTATGTGCATATATGAGCTCTATAGAAGGATCACATTGTTCATATTCATAGACATGTGAATATTCACAAAATGTCTAGGTGTCCTTAAGTATTTTTGAAGGTACATATACTCATAGGTGGGAGGATGTAGCTTCAAGTGTTCATTGTTTAAAATGTCAAGTTCTTTCTTTTCGCCTTGGTTCTTCTCCTGAGGTAGGTTTCCTTCACTTTCACTTTGATTATAAGAACACATTAAATAATCACATATCACACCAATTTTAGATTTTAATTTATGAATTTAGTTTTTATATTTAATTCTCCCATTGATAAATTGAATAAAATGATAAATATGTTAAATGATTGGTCTTTAGAGAAATGTTATGATATAATAATAAAGCCGCTATAATGGAGGTTCTCCATCTTCATGATAAAAGTTAGTGTTTAGAAATTTTTCTTCATTGGCCAATTATGTTGGTGTTTCTTATTCTTAAGGTAATGTTTGAAATATGGAATGGTTATGAGCATGCCTTTATATTTTTCCTAAATAGGGGGTTTCCTCTCCATATGAGAGATATTTAATGAATGATGTATCTTCCATGTATTTGGTACATTTTATAAATGTAATATCCTATTTAATAAATTTTATTTTCTCATATATGTAAATACCCATTTGTCAATGAAATCTTCTTAGTGTCTCTTGAACGTCAATAAGTAAAATTCCTTGTTTTTTAATTAAATGGATTGAATTGAATTAAAGGATGTTCCCATTATGGATTGCATTATAAAATGGAATTTCCCGTGTATGAAATTGTTAACTACCTAATTAAAACCAACCCCCTCTGATGTGTTTGACCTTCTTTTTATCGAGGATTACCCAAGTAGGTAATTTCCATCTTGACCATAGTACATTCAATGTTCCCTCATACCACATTAAATTTAAATTCCTTATTTTGATAAAGTAAGTAGCATGCTTGGGATAAAATTATTTATCATGATTGTAATCATTTCCTTGAATGCTTAAATTGAGATGAACTTTTTATAATAAAATGGATTTCCATGATTAGTTGAGTTTAATGGAATGACATTGATTAAATGTATTATTCTTCATGATTTTATTTTCAAATAATTTTGTATTTCGAAGTGTAATAGAATGTTAATGGTGGTACAACTAACCTATTTATTTATTGTTATGCACAATAATATTGTTATCTTGTTATATTTAATGTCACTAGTGTCCTATGGTTCGAGTAATGTTGAAGCTGTGTGATTTTGTATATATTCCACTGATTAAATAAGTGCATAATGTTTATGCCCTGCTTTGGTAGCAAGATTTATTTTTTATTCAAGGTAGCCTAAGATATTTAAATTCTAAAAATGTCTTGTAATTTTTACAAGGTTTATTTTGTGTTAAATGTCTTATTTTATTTTGATGGCTTGTTTTGTGTCCCTTGGTAAGATCTATAGCTTTGGATATTTCTTGGCCCTTGATGGTGTCAGTTGTATATTTCGTGGTATGGAATATTATAATGCATATTCCTATCATATATTACTTCCTTGATATGGATCATTTTAAATATGCCAAGAGAAAAACTTGAGTTTTGTATTAAATATTCTTGTATGGACACTTGTTCTCAGGTTGTTATACAACGACGTGCTGAGTACGATTCTTTGGATTACCAGGAAAAGATACCTAGGTATTTTATTTTAATCTTGATTTATATTGCTTCCCTATGGGAGAAACTATGGATGGTCCTTTTGGAAATATGTCTATGTCATTCCTTATGTGATACATGGTCCCATGTGTGAGATTTATGAGATGGACTCAGAAGATTCGAAGCCTCGTAGTGATGAACGGGACTCTATATGTATCTCCTTAGATATAATCAGTGTTATTAGTTTATCTGATGTTATCATTTAGATAATTGGGATTATTTTAGGTCTCCTTGGATTGGCATGGGACGCCACCTCTGTTTTTAACATATTGAATTATTAGATACCTTATTCATGTGAGATTTATATCCTTTAATACTGTTATAAGGTTTCATATGAATATGGATTATTCTCATTTATTTACTAGACCTTTTGAATCATTAATTGTGAATTATACCCCATGATAAAGAAAAATCTTGGGGGATGTGCCTAATATTGGGATGCCCTGACCACTTTCATCCCTTGTATACATATCCAGGGTTTTATAGGTACCCCATTAAGACTTCCTCTTTAGACCAAAGTAATTGCTAAGGGACATGTGTCCGGTTGGGCACCCAAGAGAATGTTTTTACTATTTAATTTGATACTTTTATACATTTATACATATTGAAACACTATTTGTTTTTTTAATACATGGGATGGATTATCATAAATACCATTTGTTCCAACCTATTAAGATTTATATATCAGACACTTCTCGGGTGCCATTTAGAAATAGAGTATATTTTATTTCTGGTAGGTATTTTGATTCTTTTTTTGTGTTTTATTATGTACATGGGAGCTTGAGAGCACATGACTAGGCTCGTGTAGAATATTCTCGAGGATTTTTCCATTTGATTATTCAATTACATTTTTTATATTTTACTATGTTCACCTTTAAGTAACACTTGATATCACATGCATCATTATATAAAATTGGAGTTTGACTCATTTTTGTTGTTGTTATATTTATTCTTCTTCTGATACATTCTTTTCTTTCTACTTTCCGCTAGTGGAAATTTATTTCTTACCCTTCCAATGATGCCTACTAATTCCCACTAGTAATACAGCATTGTATAACTTGATCTAGGTGGTCATAATCTCCAAATACACACCACATGCCCTCATTATTATTCCGCAATCACTGGCATTTGAGGAGAGGAAATTGAGGTCATGTGGGGTCCAATACAACTATCGATTTAGTGGACAATCAGGATGAGGTATTAAAATGTTGTATCCAAGAATTAATTTTCTTTTATCATACTATTTTGGGTTGGTAGATATGAGACTAGGAATGTGTCGAGACATAGAAAATATTCATTATTTGAACTAATCACCCAGTGTATGGTGAAATGAATACGGGCCCAGGGTTGGTATTTTTCATTATGTTGTTTTTATTATAGTAGATATGATTTATCCTTAGCAGAATGATTTAATTTCTAAGGTATATGGATTTATAGAGTTTATGGTATTTTTAACCTTGAACTAATTTGGCAAGGATGAAACAATACAAACATCATACTAGTTATATAAAAATTATCATGTCACGTATATACAATGCCATGTAGTTTCATTTATAGTTTTTTTGTTGATTTGATTGTGCTCCTTGAGAGTAAGGCCATGATTGATTGTATAAAATGCTTAGAATTTTATATGACATGGTTCTAGACTACATATCTTTCCATTCTTTTTTAGTATTCCATGGTTATGTGATTAGAACATGTTTCTTTGTATTAGTTTCTTTTAGTTCTGTGACTCACATTGTTTTATATATGTAATTGATTTCAGGGGAATAATATTTTTTTTGATATATGGGAATTTTCAACCTATGGAGTGCATGGGGAATTCAAGAATTGGGAAATGAAAACCCATATTAAATTTAATGACCATGTTATGTTTTAAATGGTAATAAATAAATAAAATCTGTCTAGTTTTATACTAAAAATAATTTCTTATATTCATAAATGTATAATTGGACTCAAGTAGGTTATTTGGAGGCATGCTTCTTTTGATATGACAAGGTATGGTTGTTCAGAATTTAAAAAAAAGATTAACTACTATTTGGTTGCATTTTGATGAGCCTAGTTTGGTTAAAATGGGACCTATGTAGGTCACCTTATCTGTTAAAAAGAAATTTTTTAAATTAAATTACCTAGTAATGATGAAATGTCAATTAATGAATGGTAAATGGTTGAAAGTGGAAGTTCTTATAACTTTCATGTTTTTATTTGTGTTGTTGGTTAAAAAACAAGTGCATAGTATTTTTTTTTAAATGGGTACTCGAAGGTTTTTTTAAACATTATAATGTTTACTGGTTAAATATGAATAAATGTTAATCGATCGGAAATATAACCCTTAGTGGGTTCCTCTATTTAAACCATCGTGTAAGGGTAGATCAATATTTTCTATAGAGTGCACCATTGTGTACCCATCAAATGGAACCATAGTTGTATTCTATAGTCCTTATTTTTATCTACAAATTAGATTATTGTCTCGGGTGCCTAGTGGAATTCATAGTCATGACCCCATAATTGGTCAATGATTTCTACCCTCATTAGGGACTAACCCATGATATGTAGCACACATAGTGTTTATAATTTCTTTATAAAAGATGTTTGGTTCCATTCGGTTGTCATTGTCCCTCGTATGAAACCTCTTATTTTAAATTAAAACTTTTTTTAACTGGTGGTCATTTAATTGTTAAAAGTTGATACGGGCATGAGCATCGGGTAATACCTTGTTTCAGCTGGTAAGACATTACTTATACATGGTCATCAACATAGTTGGTCACATGACCCTTTATTTTCTCAGTGATGGATGACTTTTCATGTCATCATCTAGGTGAAAGGTCATATGAGCATGTATGAATTTGAGTTAAATATATTTTACAGTTCATACAATACATGAATTTATAGGTATGTAGCCTATGGATAGTATTCAAAATGTTCAAATTGCTACTAAAACCTCAGGGTAGTATGGATTCACATACACGGTGCCCATTGAGTGATAGTTGTTGAAATAAACTAGTTGAGTTCAGTGGGATTGGTGAGCCTTGATCTGCTATTTATATTCTTGGGTCATCTTCATGGTACAGTGACCTACTAGTTTAAAGAAATCATGTTCATCCCATTATTGGTATGACTTTCTTGTTACACAAGTGTTTTGAAAAGACGGTTCATTTGGGTGATGACATTCTGTCAAATTGATATTAAAAATGTGATGTTGATTTTTTATAAAACCTTTGAGAAACATATTTGGACTTTGAGGAAATTGATGATTCTGTTTTAATGATCACATAATGCCTCAAGTGGTAAAGGATTCGTGTTTGGATAGTGGTGCTGCATCAGCAGGTAAATCTATGTTCTTTTTTTAAGAATTATACTATTAGAGGTTTGACTGTGATCTTATTTTTAATCTTTTTAACCATTTTATTATACTCATGTTCAGCGATTAATATGTCCCCAATCTTAAAATCATCCTTGATATAGTCAGAGTGTGTCTATATTACATCGTAATAAAGAATTAATTTTTCTATTGACCTTATTGGGTGGTTCTCTTTTTGTGTTTCATGATGGATGAGTAGTTTTTATTGAGGAATGGTGGTTTTGAGTGACCCTTGGAATCACATGTAGGTTCACCTCAGGTAGACATTTAAACAATAATATTTCCTTTTTTTATGTGACCATGAGAAATATTCAATTATGAGATCGATCAGTAATATGATGTGGACGTTGTGGCCATGTGTAAATGTCTCACTTATACTTGGAGTGTGGAATACCTTCGAATAGTTCGTTGAACTCCAAATCATTGAATATGAGGTTTACACAATACATTTATTCTATCTCGGTGATGTTGTTTAATATGGGGTGATAATTCGAGGGGTGGGAGGTAGATCAAGATTAAAAACATGTTCATGATGAGGCAGGTCATATTTAAATGGTTAGGTGATGCTTTCATCAAGGAAAAACATCAGATGTTAAGTATGGACTTCATATAACATCATCATAGTACATGTTTAATTCCACAGAGGAAGTCATTACATTTTTATTTGAAATATTCTAGCCATCTAATCTGGAATCCTTCATGAATATTCGGTCAGAGTGGCATGAATTGTTATCATTTGTTTCTATTTATACAATTTCAAGGGTATAGTCTAAACAAGTCACTGGTTAATTCTATGTGTTTCTAAAAAGTGGTTGGCTACATATTTCATGGAAAGCAGGTTTAACTAGTTTCTGTAATACCAATTGGGATTCGTCCATCCCTTAATGAAATCACATCTAGTGTATCATTAGAATTTATAGAGGTGTGTGTCGTAGGCAATTACAATGGTGGGGGTGAACATGGATCATAATTCTCCCTTTCAATGTTTAAATCCTAAGGTGGGGAGAACCTTCAGCCATATGTTTATCTAGATGATGACATGATCGTGTCTCTAGCTAAATAATCCTGAGAAATTTCTATTTCGGTGGTTATGTTGAAAAATTGAGTGTTGGATTGAGTTTTTATGGCATATATTTTGTGCTATTAAAAATTTCGTGGATGTATGTTGGGTGTTAGGAAACATAACATACCATTTGAAGGAAAAATCATGACCCTCATAGGCTGAGTGATGTGTTTGTTATCCTTGAAGGCTTATCAGGGATTATAAGTTCTATGGCAGGGAATTGGTAACGTTTCATGTTTAGAACCAAATGAAAATCCGAAGGAATCTTTCTTTTACATTTATTGGACTGGTTGTTTATTAAAATGAGTTTTCAAAATTGATTCTAAAAATTTTATCACAGTGAAGTTCATTTTTTAATGAAATTAATGTATTTAAATTAAATTTAAAACATAAACAAATTAACTGATTTAATAATAATAATAATAATAATAATAATATTTTAATTATTATTATAATAATAATTTTATTTTTATTTTTATCCATAATCCTTTAATTTGGTTTGGGTTAAGAGACCTAAAAGGGGTCTCCCATCCACTTACCCATGACATGAAACACCCCCAATCTTCTGCACTGCCCACCCCCTCCCTTCTCCCATGTAGCCGGTGACACCCCCTCCTTGTGGTCTCCCTTATGCATCAATTTCAACCAATTTTCTAGAAGAATATCTTATTATATGGTGAGGTAAGAAACTTCATCCCTTATCCTCTCATGGATTTTCTATTTTTGGCCTCTCCATCACCCTGTGAGATTCATCTAAAACCCTAGGGGTAGGGATAATTAGATTATTTTGTTTCATCCATTATTACGGTGTGATGTGCCTATTTGGGGACCCCTTCATGATAATTCAATCATCTTCCATCAATGGAAAAATCATATTGTTTTGTTTTAGGTTGTCTCTACTATGCGGGGTAAGATTTATCGACCACAACATTATTTCACATCTTTTAATTTAGGGTCATTAACTATTTTTTAGACCCTGATAATTTATCTACAGTGCATTGGACTTTGCTGTGTGGTTTTGAGTCATTGTGTTAAGGGAGAATTACCTATGAATACATAGGTAAGAATATGTATATAAAAGTTCTCCCATTACACATAAATACACCCATGGAAGTGAATTTAATTGTATGGGTCTAAGTGTTCTTATTTATAAGAGGAAACTTTTGTGTGTGTGTGTAGATGATAATGGGTATGTGCATTGATGTACATTGATTTTTCTAGTATTTTTATAATTTTAAAACATAGTTTAAATAAATTATTTTGATCATTATTTATATTTTTAGTTTTTGTGTAGTTTTATAGTATTTTAGATAGTTTGTAATTTTTTAGTTAATTTATACACTTATATTAGTAATTTAGTATTTTTGTTAGTTATATTAATTTTATATATTATATATAACATTATATTATGATTATTATTTTCCCTAATTTTTGTTTTATTTTTTTAATTTTTATTAGTATGTATATATTAATTCTCTATTATTATTTTATTTTATTATTTTTATATCATTAATAAAGTATTATCTTTTTATTAGTTTGTTATTTTTATTATATTTAATGTTATTATTTTATTTAAAAACATGTATCTAAAAAATATATGTGTGTGTCTGTGTATTTAATTATTAATATAATTTATTATTATTATTATGATTATTACTTCCCTTTTAAATTACTAGTTTATATTTTTTAATTTAAATATGAATGTATCTTATTTTTATTTATTTATTTATCTTATCTACCCAACCCCCCTCCCCAATGACCCATTCCACCCCTACCCACGTCGCACCCCCTATCCCCACACTACATCTCCACTCCCTCATGAACCATCCCCTCTCTCTAGAGACACTACCCCATTCCCCTTACCCTATATATCCTCCACTCCCTTACTATGCCCACCCCATCCCTTGCTACCCACACCCCACCCCAACCCTTTCTACCCACTCCCCTCCCCCCTCACACCCCACCCTTGTTCCCACCATCCTCCCTCTATCCCCTTGTGCCTCCTCATCCCCTAATTCCTCCATCATCCAGTTCCACCCCCTCTAATACCCTCCCACATTCTCCTTATACCCACAACCTCATACCTCTCAAGTTCACAACAACCAGTGGTGACCTCTCCTCAGTCCGAACAAGTGTCATACAACCCTTGGATTCAACATACCACAGAACACAAATTCTTCACTGAACATCACAAAAACTGTACACGATCTTCTTCATTATAGGTGCAAAACAGTTTTTCAAGCATGTCATCTACATTCAATTTAATTTCAGATATTGGCGGTGCACACCAAGAGTGAAAACAGATCCTATCAATTTTTTGGTGGAGCGATGTTAGAGTTCAACTTTTCTGTGATCTATAGAGAGGTTATTTTTATTTTGCGGTTGTCAATGGAGGCTTGTAGTGAAAAATTTGTCGACAAAAAACATAAGGTTATTTTATTATTATTTTATCCACTATGTTGTGTCAATAGACGACTAATTTTATTGGTGTCAGATTTGTGATAAATGTGATGGTAATTTCATGCCATTATTATATTACATATTTGATTGACAATAATTTAACATTAATTGGATGTTTAATTAATTCATTATATTATATTATAAATTAATATTTATTTGGGATCTATACTCATTCTATGATAAGCTATTTTTTAATACCTAATATGTAATCATATGTGGAACTTCATCAGAGAATTTATTTATCCACAATTCAATCATATGCATGAGCGAACTTTGAATAAATAAATATATTAATTGAAAATTTAATATTTTGTATGTGTTATCCACTGAAAATCCATGTGTTATACTTAATAATTAAATCTCATGTGAGTGACTCCAATGTAGTTATATGAATCAACTTTGTGAGAAATGGGTATTTGTATTTCACCAAGTGATTCAGTGCTTCAATGACGTGAAAATTCTTTTTCAAGACATAGAATGAAATGAAAAATAATTTGTATGCAAATTAGAACACTATTAAACATCATTGACTGATACCTGAAAGTATTTTTATTAAACTTAGAATTAGGGATAATTGAATAAATAAATATTCAGATACGTGAATTAAATAATTGGCATCACATGCACCTGAACAGACGTCACAACTCTGACAAATCCATCTAGACCAGTTTCTTCCAAAGATTAATTTAGTTATCTTAGATAGTTTTATTGAATTTAGATAGTTATTTTTAAATATTTTTTAGTATTTGTAATTATTAATTTTTAGTCATGCTAAATAAATTGCCTGCTTTAAAATTATTTCAAAATGATATTCTTAGTATCTACTTACATTCTCTATGTGGTTTGAACCTACTCACCGCTTATACAATAGTTAGTAAGTTAATAAATACTGAAAATTTTCACGTGTTTCGATGCATGTGCCAAATTTTTGGTGTCGTTGCTGGGGAGAATAGTATCATTATGAGTTCCTTTAACAGAGTGATCTAGTTGAAAACACAAAAACAATTTACTGATATAAAAGTTTTTCATTGTATGGATTTTCAATGCACCTAGATGTTCAAAATGATGTGGGAAACACCACAAAATTACAAAAAGTATCCATCCTACCCACAAACATTTCAAGGAAAAGAAATACAATCTTTCACCACACATGAGCTTTCGAAGTAATCCAATTTATTTTAATAACCATTAAACAAGTCCACATTATGGTTCACATGAGAATGATTCCCCATGTTACGGTAAAAGTCCTTCTCCACATGTTAATACTTTTAAATGTAAAATAATCTATGAAAATATAGAATTTTACAAATCTTTTGAATCAAATGATTCAATAATTGAGAACATGTAGCAATATGCAATAATTGAGGCTAATAAGATTTTAAAACATCAAGATGAACTTAATGAAATTCTTTTTCATCAATTATATATTTGTAAAATCAAATGAATGGTCTAGAAAATAAAATGAAAAATTTATAAAATCAATAAAGTCATAGTTTCCAAATAACTTAATCAACACCATTTTATGATCAAATTTAAATCAATTATTTTGAGGATAGTGCAGTAGAGGTTTAATTTGAGCAACATCAATTTCTGGACTCTGATAATGAAATTAATCCACCTTCAACTAATACCATTGATGACTCCCCTTCATCATAAATTAATTCTTAAAATCTAATCACATTTATAGAATTAGAGATCTTATTCTTCTATAATGATAAAAATAATTTTCATTCAGAAAATGTGATTTCATTTCTCTCTTCTAGGAGTTCACAACCTGGCCATCCCAAAGTAAAAAAGGTCACATTCAATTTATATAAAACTACACCTTTTGAGGATGAAGAGGACGTTGAACTGGGACCCTTAATTACCATGATATAACCATAATTGATCCTAGAAACCATTAATTACAACATACAAGGGGAAATCACTTAAAATGACATTGGATTTCCACTTTCAAAAACTCCTTGTGAGCCTAAATCATTTTCTAAAAGGGTGACATCTGAAGCATTTTAAGAGTCAAATAATCGATAAACATTGGTGGTGGGAAACACTCATTATTTTCTAGAAATAATGGATGAATGGAATTTCGTGGAGGATCTTATGTTCATGTTGACACATGTGCTAATAGAGAAATATGATAAATGAGGTATAAAAGAAAAATTCAAAAAATCGGACATTCTTGAAAAAATGGAGTAATCAACTCCAATTGTTCCTACTCCACTTGTTCCATGCATTGAGAATTATTTGAGTTGGAAACCAGTGGATTTTATTATGCTAGTGGTTGATGTGAAAACAAATTGGGATACATCTCGATCCTAGATACTCAATTCAAGGATGCGATGAATATAATCTGATCACTGAAGGAGTCTTGTACATGAACTTTTTCACCTATGTATTTTTAAATAGGCAATCTTCTGTATCTTTCCACTAATTCAATTTGTGGAAAAATCAATTATTTGGTGATTCTATCTTCATATGAGGTACATTAATTCCCCTATGATTTGGGTTATTTTCATTTCATTACACCCATCCATTTTTCTGACATGTTTTCATTGAGATATTATTCCACATCTTGGGACATTTGATTTTCAACGAATGGATTCCACACTCCCACTGATGATGAAGATGATGCATGGTATACATTTCCATTCGATCCTGGTGGGATTTTATCAATATCTGGCAGAAAAAAAGTAAAACTATCACTCAATGGAAGGCAAAACAAAATTTTTTTGTTTTATTTTCACTTCATTTTATTTTATTTCATTGAATTTTTTAAATAAAACGGCATTAATTTAACATAATCTATTTTCTTTTGGTATTTTAGTGGATTTGAATTTATCATTTATGTTTTTATCATCCACTTGATTTAGATTATGGTATAACTTCTTGGATATGATGTGGGTATGTGTTGTGTTTGTGTAGATTTTGTAGTTATATCATTTATAGATCTTCATCATATATAAGTAGTCTTCCCACGTTTATCAGAACATACTCAGGGAAGTGTTTCATTTTATTTTTTATTTTATGCTTCCAAAAACGCCATGAAAATTATCTAAAAAATGACATTCTAATAATTGATGAACCCACATGAATGCTACAACAGTTTATTCAGTAACACAGTCAAGAGAAAAAAATGTGTGTCCCTAGGTTGTTTGAACACATGATTCTTTTTTGGAATGATTTGATCTTTCATATCATTAATTAAATGATAACTGATATTATTTCAAGATTTAAAAATGTTTTTTTCAAACAATTTTATTTTTGAGACACTTATTTTTACCCATCCTCATTTTTGGTGTACAATATTTCATTTACATACCCTTGAGGATTCTCACCCCTTTTCATCATCCCCTATTTTTCTTTTTCATGAGTGAATCATGACTATGTTATTTCTTCTATAACATTTGATATTTTTCAATCAATGTGAGAGGAATTTTGATATTTTCACTGAAATAAATGAGGCATTTTTTGATCTTCATCCTTGTTAACCTACTAATCCACCAATACATTTTCTCCATAATGTATCCCTTATAATTTGTGAAGAATAATTCAGGATGATCCCATAGCTGATACCTTTACCTACCAATTTCATGAATATTTTCATGATTATTTTATTCTACGTGTGGGGGAGATTTATTCAGGATGTGAGTTATTTGAAGGGAACTGAGTCATTTGACGCACTTGAATTGAGAATAACTCATTTTGATCCAATTTCTTATATTTCACAGTATCCACATTCATTAAATGTATTTTGATATGGGAATATAGAATGCTTTTAGTTCCAACAATGATTATATTGGTGTTCATTCCATGGTTACCCTCAGTTTTGGGTATACCTATAAAAGTGATGATTCATAAATCTAGGAGCTAGATATTTTTCAATATTACATACATTCACTAAGATGTTACATCATAAAAACTACTTTTTTACCATTGTTTTGGATTTTGTCTAACACATATTTTATGGGGTTTAGGGTTGATACTCACAAGTTTTTCCTGTCCATATTTTTTGAGTGATATATGTCTATGAAAATGGGAAAATAAAATAAAAAAGAAGTGAAACATTATATTAACATATTCTCATGGACCTAAAATGTTTTAAGTGTGGGAGAGAAATATTTTTAGGGAGATATTTGGATTGACATTTATTATCCATTTATTTCATGATTCATCCCTCCTCCCCCCCAAAACTTCACAATATTATTTATGACGCTCTTTCCCGTAATATTAGAGAAATTTGAACCTAATGTGAAGTATTTGATATTAGGATTTTATTATGATTTCCACTAGCAGAGAAGTGAAATTCATGAAAATCCTATGGTAATCATTCCTGTGTATAGGATTTGAATAAATATTTTGGTAGATAATAGTGATGGAGAGGTTGGTCACATGATGCAAGAGTGCACGTACTTTATTTTTAAATAATGTGGGTGTTAGAAAAATGGATTTCGTAAATTGAAATTTAAAATGAAGTGTGACATTTAAAAGCTAACAAAGATTAAAAAATTTTGAAATTATAATTTAGATATTTTGATTTTCCAACAGATCCACCTGTGTTTTGATTCTGATTGTTTTTCCAGAAGTGAAAAACATAATGTGTGGGTAACTTGATGTACATAAATTTCACTAGTATTTTTATAATTTTCTAAATTAGTTTTAACAGATTATTTTATCCATTTTTTATATTTTCGGTATATTTTTTTCTTTTTTATAGAAATTATGATATTTTGATAATATTTTGTTAATTTATATAACAATATTGGTAATTTATCATTTTTTAATTATATTAATTTCATATTTTATATTTAACAAAATATTATAATTATTAGTTTCACAATTTTTTTAATTTTTATTAGTATGTATATTTTAATTTTCAATTTTTATTTCATGATTTTTTATAGTATTGATTAATTACTATCTTTTTATTAGTTTACTATTTTTATTATATATAATGGTAATATTATATTTAATTACATGTGCATAAATGAATAAATATATATATATATATATATATTCATATATGTATATGTATATTAGTTCGTATTAATATTTATTATTATAATTATTATTTAACTTTTAAATAATAGGATTTTTACAATTTAAATTTAAATATAACTTCTTTTATATATTTCATTTTTTAAATTTCCCCTATCTACCCAACACCCTCCCCCTTGACCCATTCCACACCCTACCCACATCGCACACACTATCCCCACTCTCCCTCTACCCTCCCACATCACCCTCCCCTATTTCTCTAGTGACACTCCTCCATTCCCCATACCATCCCTATCCCCCACTCCCCTATGATGCCCTACCCCATCCCATTCTACCCACGCCCTCCCCCCTCATGCCCCACCCTTGTTCCCCCCAATCCACACATATCCCCCAGCGGCTTCCTCTCCCCTCATTCCCCCTAACCCCTAGCACCTCCCCCTCCAATACCCCCCCTTCTACTTCTACCCAAAAAAACCACATCTACATACATATATAGCAACGACCAGCAGTGACCTCTCCATGTTCCAAAATAGTGGCAAACCACCCTTTTTTTAATCATATGGCCAAACTAAACACCTTCTCTAACCAACACAATAGACACACATGATATTATTCATCATGGGTGCACATCAATGGTTTGAGCATGTCATCGGTGTTCTCTTCACTTCTGATGATCAGTACTGTACGCTAAGAGAGAATACAGATGCAATCACTTTTGTGGTTGCACGATGGTCTGGTTCAATGTTTTGATGATTGGTGGAGCGGTGATTTTTATTATGAAATCATTTACGATGGCATGTGATGAAAAATGTGACTACACAAGCAGGATGATATATTATTTTTATTTTATCTGATGTATATTTTTCAGGGTAGATAGGTATTATTGGTTTCAATGTTGTGATAAATGTGACTGTAATTTCACTCCATTATTTGATTCCATTTTGATTTCCAATAATTTAATATTAATTTGATTTTTAATTAATTCTTTATATCTTATTTTAAATTCATTTCCATTTGGGTTGTGCACGCATGATTTTTTTCCTATTTGTGTGATACCAAATAAGTAATCATGGGTGTAAGTTCATCATATAATTTTTTCATCTATAATTTTATCGTGTGCCCCAAGGGATTCAGAATAAATTAATAATTTAATTGAAAATTTAATATGATTTCTGTGTTATCCTTAAAACTCACATTCATGATACTTAATTTGAAATCTCATGTGGGTGAACCCGACACAGGTAGATTCTTCAACATTGGGAGAAACTTGTCATTGTATTTCACCAAGTGATTCAGTGCTCGATGATGTAAAAATTATGTTTTTGGATAGAAAACAAAATGAAATATAATTTGTATAAAAATTAGAATACTATATAACATAAAATAATGAGACCTCATAGTATTTTGATTAAATTTTGAATCGGTGATAATTGAATAAATAAATATTCAGATGTGGGAATTAAATAATTGGTATTTCATACTGCTAAATAGATGTCACGACTCTAACACTTCAATCTCCCATAGTTTCTTCTATAGAATAATCGAGTTCTCTTAGATAGTTTTAGTTAATTTAAATTATAATTTCTAAATATTTTGTAGTTTTTATAAATATTAATTATTAATAAAGTTAAAGAACTAGTCTGTGTGGACAATCTTTTAAATGGACATTCTTATTATATACTCACATTAACTATATGTTTTGACCCTACTCTCCTCTCCTACAAGACTTTTTCTATTAGTAAATATTTAAATGTTTTGTATTTTATAATTCACATAGCAAATTTTTGATGCTATTTCTCAGGAGAATAGTAGTATTTAGAGTTTCATTAATAGAGTGATTTTGTTAAAAAAAATAGTTTACTACTCTAGTAATTGTTCGTTACAGGGATAATAAATTCCCCTAAGGGTTCATATTGATGTGGGACGCACCACATAGTTACAACCAGTACCCACCCTACCCACAAACATTATAATTTATTGAATACAATCTTCCACTGTACATGATATTTATAGGTAAACATGATTATTTTAATGATTTTTATTCATGTAAATATTATGATCAATTTGGGAATTCTTCACTATGTTACAATACATGTCCTCATCCACCGGTTAACCATTATCATAGTCAAATCATTCATGAAAATTTAAAATTTTATAATTCTTGTTAAACAAATGATTCAATAATTGAGAAATGTTGCAATGTGATATCACTTAGACAAATATGATGTTTAAAAATCAAGAAGAACGTAATGAAAAGTTGTTTTCATCAAAAATGAAATATATATAATCAAATGAATGTTTTAGAAAATCAAAAATATATATATAACATCAATTAAATCATCTTTCCCTACTCACTACTTCACTACTACTTTATGATCTAATTTATAACGATTTTTTTAGGATAGTGCAATATAGGTTCTATTTGAACAACATCAATTTCCCAATTCTATAAATGATATTCAATCACCTTCTTATTATACCATTGATGAATCCCCCACTCAAAATTGAATTCTTCTTATATAATCACATTTCAAGCATATGAGAGCTTAGACTTGAATCATGTTTATCATAATAGTACCTTAGAAAATGTGATTTCATGTCATTCTTCTATGAGTTCACAATACAACCATCTTAATGTAAAAAAGAGAACATTCAATGTCTCTCCAATTTGAAATTTTTATGATAAAGAGGAAATTGAACTGGGACCCTTATTTACCAGGATAGAAATATAATCTAGTCTAGAAAATATTAATTACAACACCCAGGAGGACATCACTTCAAATAACATTGAATTTAATCTGTCTGAAACTTTTTTTGAGTCTGAAACATCTTTTATAATTGATACATATGAAACATTTCTACAGTCATTGAATTAGTCAACATTGGTGTTGGAAAACAACAATAATTTTCTAGAAATAATGGAAGAATGTTAATTCCTTGAGGATCTCGAATTTTTTGTGAAACATGTACCCATGGGGAAATATGATGATGGAAGTATGGAAGAAACTTTTGAAAAAGAGGTCATTCTTAACACAATGGATTCATCTTCTCCAATTTACCCTACTCTGGTTGATCCATGCATTGAGCATGATTTTAACTAGAAACTATTATATTTTCATGCTCTAATGGTTGGATCTGAAAACAAATTGGGATACATCATCAACAATAAACCACATTCAATGATTGGATGGATATAAACTGACCTTTGAATGAGTCTAGTGAAAGAACTTATTCATTTCTATATGTTCGAAAAGGTAATCTTTAAGATCCTTCCACTAATTCCCTTTGTGAAAACATCAATTATTAAGTGATTAATTCATCATATAATATAAATTCATTTCATTATGAGTAGTGTTATTTTCAGTTCATTCCACATATCCATTTTTATAACAAGCTTTCATTGAGATATAATACACCTTCTTGGAACATTTAATTTTCAACGAATGGATTCCATACTCCCCCTAATGAAGATGTTAATGCATGGTATAAATATCTATTTGAACCTAGTGGAATTTTATCAACTTCTAGATGAATACAATGTAAAAATTTAGCTTAATGGGAGTCAACCCATCATTTGGCTATTATCATTTCAATGCATTTAATTTTATTTCATTAGGTTTTTTTAAACAAAAGGTAATTAATTTTCCACAAAATTTTTCTTGAGGTACTATAGTTTATTTGATTTCAGCATACATATTTTTATAATCCATGGGTTTTTTATTATGGTGAAACTTCTTCTATATAATGTGGTTATGTGTTGTACAGGTGTGGATTTTACAGTTATATAATTTTTGGAGCTTCATCGGATACATGTAGTCTTCCAATGTTTATCTGAACGTACTCTGGGAAGTGTTTCATTATCTATCATATTGTATGCTACTAAAAGCACCATGTAAATTATCGAGAAAAATACCATTCATGTCATTGGTGATCACATAAGAACGATTCTGCATTTTTTCGCAGCATATTCAGGGGCATACCACTTGTTTCCTAGAGAAGTTTGAGAACATGATTCTTGTTTGGAATCCTTTTATATTTTATCTCATGAATTAGATGATACCTGATATTATTTTAGTATTCTAAAATGTTTGTCAAAAAGTTTTATATTTTTGAGACACTTACATACACCAATGAACATTTGTGCTTTCTAGCCTTTTATTTCCATAAATGTGGGGATTCTGTACCCTTTTTACATCATCCCTTGTTTCTATTTTTCTTGAGTGAATATTTACTATGTTTTTTATTCTATAACATTCCATGTTTTCCAATCAAAACGAGAATAATTTTGAATGTTTCACTAAAATGATTGAGGCATTTGTTTCATCTTACGCCCCATTGACCAACTAAGCCACCCATACATTTTCTCTATCATGTACACCTTAGAATACCTAAATAAGCCTTTTAGGATGAGTCCAAATATGATACCCTTACCTACCCATTTATTGAATATTATCTTATTGATTTTCGTTCTTAGGTATGGGGGAGAGATTTATTCATGGGGATAGTTCTTTATGGGATAGTGATTTATTTAACGCACATGGATTGGCATAATCTCATCCTAATCATATGTGTTATATTTCACAATATCCAAATTGATTACATGTATTTTGATATGGAATATTAAATCATTTTGGTTCCAACAATGAGTATATTGGTGGTCATTACGTGATAGCCCTCGCTTTTGGGGATACATGTAAGACTTATGATCCATTACTCCAGGAGCGGTAGAATGTTTTATATGACCTAACTTCACTAATATGATACATCATACATGATACTTGTGCACCAATCATTTATATTTTTTTAACACTTATTTCATAGGGAATTAGAGTTGATACCCACCAGTTTTTCCTTAACAGCTTATTTGAGATAGTGGTGTCTAAAAAAAGAGTAAAAAAAGAAAAATATTTGAAACATTTCATTATCATATTCTTGGGGAAAGGTAAATTTTTTTTGTTTTGGAGATTTATAGTTTGAGGGAGACATTTGGATTGTAATTTATCATTCATTTATTTCAATATTAATCCATTGTTTTTTCAAAAAAAAACTATCATAGTTTTTTACCCCCTGTCTCGCAACTTCAGAGACATTTGAACATAATTTGAAGTTCTCAAAATTAGTGTTTTTTCATTTCCACAAGTAGAGATGTGAAATTAATTGAAATATATTGTTGATTGTAATGCCCCAACCCTAGTTACCCAGAGTCGGTGCATTATTACGTAACATTGGCATGATCACAAAAGATCAAGTCTCGAAAGACCGATTAGTTTAGTAGCCTTGGAAACACTAGATACATTCATAAATGTTACATTACATAATAAAGTGAAAAACGATAATAACATGGTATCCATAATCCACACTCATATCCCTTTCTGACTATCCAGACATGTCATTCATAAAATACTTCTTCATATCCTGGAAAATATTAAAACATTGAAAGGGGTGATCTCAGATGCTCAGTAAGGATAACAATATAGCGGAAGCTTTCATAAATAAACCTAAAAATTTAAGGAAATGTATAACTAAACAAAAGCCTTTTAAACATGAACTTCAACATAATATGGAAAAAGTAAAATGAAATAATGTCATTTACTTATTCACGAGGATATTCTACTGGTTGAATAATCACATGAAATATCAATAACCACTTTCATAATGATGGAATGCATAATGTCGGACCATCAAAACCACGTAGCCAAGGCCTCGTGCCAAGACTAAAAATAAGATTTTGTCAAGGCCTCATACCAAGACACTAGTTTGTCTAATTAGACCGGCCTATACATCGAGGAGCTATAGCGGGCTCCACCCATCACTTATTAAGGCCAATGCATTCCTCATATGAACAGGTTTAAACATATCATAAACCATAACATAATCGTATCACATAAAACAAGCATAAAGGAAACATAACATTTACACATTTCAATAAAAAGATATCAATACAACACATTGATATAATAAAAACACTTTAAAAACTATTTTCAATACCAAAATAAAAGAAAATTAAATTTTATTATTTATTTTTCATTTAAAAAAAAGTTATGCCTTGTAGAGGAAGTCGAAACTCAAATATTGGTCATGGCGGCGGGGAAGTCGTTGTTGCCGCATACGTAAGAAAAAAACATTCCTTTTTTCATTTAGTAAAAACGCTTCGTATAAAAAGATTCCTTTTGAATAAAAGTAAAAGTCAAAGGGGTTTATACACCGTATAAATGAAATTTGTGTATAAAACAAAATATGCCTCAATGAATCGAGATTGAGACGAAGACCCTTATAAATATCATTTTTTAAATAAAATAGATCTATTATATGTATTCAATATATATATACATAAAGAAAGTATAAATACAAGATAGGTCATAATAATATCATGACATAATTTGAAAGTAGGAGATTAACCCAAGAAAGGGAAATTGGGTTAAGAAGTTCCCTTACCTTGTGTCCAACTTGACTCGACCGTTATTTAACCTCCTGAATAATAAACTAGAGTTAATATATAATTTCATAAGAACCTTTTTCAAGTTCATTATCCCTTTTATATCACTTATTACAATGTTACGAAAATTATGTAGTCATTTAAGTTAATAACGGTCATTTTGTCGATCTTTGGTACTTGAGTCAACAATAAACTTCTTATAATTTCAAGTTGTTTATGTGGTAGAATATCCATTATCTCAAGAATTATATTAATGATTTAGATATCATATATATCATATATATCTAGTATATAAATTCACTTATAATATTACATAACATTTAGAGGTAAGAAATGAAATGCACCGTTCATGGAGACGGTAAGCCGTAGGTACGCATGAATGCTACTTTCATTTCTATTTCATATTTAATGGAATGAAATTATGATTATATAAAGGTATACTATAATTCCTTTATAATATAATATATAATACCATTTACTCCATACTTTATACATCCCACAAATGGCATTAACGATTCAAATCACTTTGAGGGGGCGGTAGTCCGCACTTCCTAAAATGAAATTATCGTGTTTACCCATAATGAAAATCTAAAGGTTTTCCATAAATGAAAAATAAAGAATCACAAGGAAAACAAAAACTCAATATATATCATATATAAATATATTGTCATCATAATGGCCACCATGAGAGGTGTTATATGAGTGTTGAACAATCATCGTTTCGTGAGGTAGAAATTCGCCATCGACAGAAACAATATGTTCTTTAACCATTAGATGTTGGCGTGTGTATGTGTAAATATAATACTTCTCATAAAAAAATCATATTATATTGAAGACACTGGTTTTGTTACAAAAGAAAATAATAGAATGATTTTAGGGGGTTGGAGAATAAAAATAAAACAAAACAACATTAGAGAAGACATTACATTAAAATTGGGTAACTCTTTTTGATTTCAGCCAAAGGCTTCTTTGGGAAGACTTCTTCCCAGAGTGAGGCATCTAGGAGTAATAGAGGGATGTTGGGAGAGTATTTGGGAAGATTTTGGCAGAGCCAAATGTCTTGTAAGGTGTGAATAAGGTGGTAGTGGTGGGGGCCTTTTATAAGAGAAGAGAAGGGGCACTCTTGGAAAGTAATGAAATGTTACTTTATTATATAACGAGTTTCGGATTTTGAAGGTCCCACACTTATATATTTATAGCCTAAGGTGATAAGGGTTCTAAATCTACTCATCCAATAGGCTTTGGACAAGTTTAATTATTAGATTTTACATTATCCTTCCATTTTATTAAAATCTTTAATTAATGAGGTAATCGTTGCATCATCATGGTGTCATAAATAATTTAATTTAATTTAATGTCTAAAAATTATAAAAAAAATATAATGATGTAGGAAATATTTTTATACTTATAATGAATATTTATAGTCAAAAATATGACTTTTATAACCCCATTTAAAATTTTTTTTAGTAAAACAACTTATGTTTGTGACATTTTTATTTTAACTTTAAATAAAAAGTTATTTATGTCATTTTTCTACCAAAGTGGCTCCATGGGGTCCCCAAGATGACCCATGTATTTTCGTGGTTGGCCATTACACATTCAATAGGGGTAGGACAAGTGTAAAGGTATTTTCATATTTTTATAATATCATTTTTACATTAAATTTCACTAATTACCTTTAATCACAATTAATTAAACTTAAAAGCTACTATTCACCAAAAAATTATTTTAATCCCATGGAACCAAATTTTACATCATAATGACAACCATGTATGTTGGATTTTTGAAATTCAATTCATAAAAGTGGTAAAGATTCATTTAATTGAAAAATCGGTTTTTTAACTACCACTTAGTGGTTTCACTATTCATCAAAAATTGAAGTTTTTCAGAACAATGCCAAAATTTCACCCTATGATATAATTGATATTCTGAATTCAAAAATGATGTCTATTTTACAAAATTCCAAACATATAAGTTTCATTTATTAATTTTATAATTAATTCCCGTTGTCACAACAAATAGCGTGTTTTTAAGAAACAATATATATCAAAAGATTGACAATTATTTATGTCCAATTTCAATGTGAAATTAATTATAATGACCACCATTGGATAAAATTGTAAAAATATATTCTAATTATACTTTAAAAACACTCAATAGAATAATTTATCACTATAAATTATTTTGATTGAAAAATTTGTTTTAAGTATTTTTCACTATTCATAAAAAATTGGAAATTCTTAGAAAATTACAAAAACATTAACTTAGGATAATTTCGATAGTACGAATAAAAATATGAAGTCCATTTTGAAATATAAAATTTCTAAAATTTTAAAAAGTGGGTATTTCTATTCATAACTTCTACTTTGATTAGTCGTAGTGTGTTAGAACTCGAACATGCGTACAATGCAAGCTATTGCATTATTGAAAGAGATGCGTATCGTGGAAGATCATGGTGCTACAGTGAGAATGCATGTGTATAATAATTTAACATGACATTGATCAAATATTTTGAGAGATAAGGGTGATGGCTAGGTAGGTCACATGATTCATGAGTGAACATACTTGTTTTGTAAAGACTCTGAGTGATAGAAATTGGTTTTCAAATATTGAAATTTCAATTAAATCATAATATTTTATGGGTAAAAGAGATTGGAAAATTTTAATCATTTCATTTTTATGTTTTTATTTTTCTACAGGCCCACTTGTGTTTTATTTATGATTGTTTTTCCTAGGAGTGAAAACACTTCAGTGTGATGGATTCGATATAGATGGATTTATCTTGTGTTTTTATAATTGTATAACTTATTTATATGTAATAAGTGTAATGATTTTTATATTTTTAGTTTAATTTTGATTTTTTATTTTATTTTAGATATTTTTTTTTTGTTAATTCATATACTTATATTATTTTTTAAAAGGATGGGACCGAAGCCTCATTTTATTATTAATGAAAATACCTCTTATTACTGGTTAGAGGGGGCATATTACATAGCTCAATGAACTAGTGGTAATTGGCCGGAATACTGTTCTTGAAAGCCCATTTTGGCCCCAATAACCCTGTGGTGAATAGTACCCCTATAATGCCCTGGTTTTTATAGTACCTGTTACAGTATTTTCTTCGCTACAGCTCCTACTGCAGTGCCTCCACCGCTACAGTGTCACCACGACTACAGTAATGCTACAGTGACTTACTATAGTTCTGGTATAGTAATATTTATGATTTTTTATTATCATGTATATTTTAATTCCCTAGTATTATTTTGAAATTTTTCATTATTTTTATAGTATTAATAAAATAGTATCTATTTGTTAGTTTATTATTTTAGTATATTTAATAGTTGTATTATATTTATTTACATGTGCATAAATAAATAAATAAATATTTTTATGTATATTTATATGTATTTTAATTATTATTATAATTTATTATTATAATTTATTATTATTTTACTGTTAAGAAATTTGATTTCAGTTTTCAATTTAAATTTGAATTTATTTTTTTTATTATTTTTTTCATTTTTTTATTCCCCTTGTCTACCCAACCACCTCCCCCATGACCCCTTCCACACCCTACCCACATCGCTCCCCCTATCCCCTATCCCCACTCTCCCTCTCCCATCCTATGTCACCCCTCATGTCTCTCTCTCTCTCCACTCCCCCATTCCCATTACCCTCCCTATCCCCATCTCCCCTACTATGCCCCACCCCTTCCCCTGTTATGTGTGCCCCACCCCATCACCTGCTACCCATGACCCTCCCACCTCATAGCCCGCCCATGTTCCCCCCATCCACCCCTATCCCCCAACACCTCCCCCTCCAATACCCTTTACCTTAACCAAATACCCAACAATCCCACAACCACATACCACTATATCACACAACAACTAGCGATGACCTCTCCTTGGTCTAAAATAGTGGAAAACCAACCTTTGTATCAACATACATTGAAACTGACCACCTTAGATTACTAGCACAATAGCTTTACACAATATTCTTCATTCTATTCGTGCAGTGGTAGTTCAAGCACATCATTGACATTATCTTCACTTATTGATATCAGTAATGCATGCCAAGAGTGAATACAGATCCAATCATTTTTGTGGTTTCATGATGAGGTGGTTTGATGTTGCAGTGATCTATGGAGTGGTGATTTGTATTTTTTGATCATTGATGGCTACTTGTGATGAAAAATGAAACAAAATGATCATGGTGATATTTGATTACTATTTTCTCTATTTTTTTGTCATCATAGAGGCCTAATATTATTGGTGTTAAAGCTATGATAATTGTGATGGTAATTGCATTCCATTATTTGATTGCGTATTTAGTTTTCCAATAATTCAACATTAATTGGGTGTTTAACTAATTTATTATGTCTTAGTTTAAATTAACTATCATTTAGGAACTTCACATATTTTTTGGTGCCCATTCATGTGATGCCTAATAGGTAATCACGGGCATAAGATCCATAGAGAATTTATTTTTCCATAATTCAATCGCATGCACAAGTGAATTATAAATAAATAAATATATTATTTAAAAATTAATAATTGTGGCATGTTAACCTTCAAACTCACATGTGTGATACTTAATCAATAATCTCATGTGTGGGAACCTGAAGCAGGTATATAATTTTTTTAAAAAAATTGGTCGTTGTATTTCACCAAGTGATTCAGTACTTCAATAACATGAAAATTATTTTCTTGGACAAAGAATGAAATGATGAATAATTGGATAGAAAATTTGAAAACTTTATAACATTAGAGAACAAGACCTGATAGCATCTTGGTTAAATTGGGAATTATTGATAATTGAATAAATAAATATTTAGAAGTGAGAATTAAATAAATCTCATTGCATGCATTTGAACATATGTCACAACTCTGAAGCATCCATTTCCACTAATTCCTTTTGTAGTTTAATTTATTTCACCAAGATAGTTTAAATTAATTATAATAGTCATTTTTATATTGTTTTTTTACTTTTTTTAATTTTCATTTGTTAATCATAATTAAATATCATCTGCATGAACATTCTTCAAAGAGGATCTTCTTAGTGTCTGCTCACATTCTCTCTATAGATTGACCCTTCTCACAACTTATATAGTAGTTGGTAGGTTAAATTTTTTTTTTCCAATTTAACATGTTGCATTATATTTTCGATGAATATATGAGTTATATGTAAGGATCTCATTGTTCATATTCATGGCCATGAAAATATGTACATATGGGCTAGGTATACTTATGTATATGAGATGGTGAATATTTCCAGAGGTAGGAGGTAGTGGATTTGAGTGGTCTCTGTTTAAATTTACATGTGTTGAGTTTTTGTCTACATACTTCTCTCAAGGTAGGATCCCTTTCCTTTCCAATTTCATTTAATAATGTATTAATTAATTATGTAGATCACTGATTTTAAAATTTTATTAATGAAATTATTTTATATATTACATACTTCCATTAATAATTTGAATGAAATTTTAAATATGATAAATGATTTGTTAGAAAATAACTGCCTAGATTTAATAATCAAATCCCTCTAATGGAGGTGTGATGTCTTCATGATAAAATATATTGTTTATAATTTTTTTATACTCATCCTATTTTATTTTTATTTCTTATTATTGAGGTTATGTTTGAAATATGGAATGTTTATGAACTTGCCTTTCTATTTTTACAAAATAGGGACTGCCTCTCTATATGTTTGACATTTAATTAATCAATCTTATTCGATGTATTTGGCCAGTTTTATAAAAATAATTTTTTATTTAATAAATGTGATTTTCCCAAGTAAGTAAATACCGAATTGTCAATGATATCTTCAATGTGTATCGTGGACCTTAATAAGTAAATTTTTTATTTAATTAATCAAATGGATTGAATTGAATTAATATAAATTCTCATTATGACATCCCTTATTAAATGAGCTTTCTCATGTATGAAATTTGTAAATGTATAATTAAAACAAAACACCGCATAAGTGTTTGACTTTCTTTATATCAGGGATTACCCAAGTTGGTTACTTCCCTCTTCACCATATCACATTCTAAGGGTCTTCATTTCACTTTAAATCAAATTTACATATTTTGATAATGTATGTAGCATGTTTTAGATTCAATGGATTTTAATGGTGTAATGGCTGCCCTCGAAAGTTTAAATTTGAAGGAAATTATTATAATAAAATGAATATCCATGCATAGTTGAATTTAATGGAATGTCCCTGATTAAATGGATAATTTATTTTGATTTTATTTTTCCTTCATTATGATTTTTGAAGTGAAATAAAATGTGATGGACGGAATGAACAACCTCTTTATTTAATGATATGAATATAAAATATTGATATCTTGTTTTATTTAATGTCATTTATATCCTATGGTTCAAGGAATATTGAAGCCATGTTATTTTTTTATATTCCATTGCTTATGAAATTTCTTAATGTTTATTCATAGTTTTAGTGTCTTGATCTATATTCTATGCCTGTTAGTTTGAGATATTAAAATGCTTATAATAACATGTAATTTTTAGATGTTTTCTTTTATGCTAAATGCCTTATGAAATTTAGATTATGTGAATTGTATACTTTGGCTAGCTTGGTTTTGTGGGATCTCTACATGCCTTTGATGGCATGAGATGATTATATTGTGGTATGAAATATTATAATTTCATTGCGTTTTAATAGATTCATGTCTTGATATGGATCTTCAGAAAAAAAAAATTGAGAGAAAACAAGAGTTCCATATTATGGATTCATGGATGGACTCTCATGCTCGAGTTGTTATACTCTGACATTCCGAGGGAAATTATTTTACTAGACAAAAAGGGATTTCCATGTGGTTTATCAAACACTTGAGTGATATGGGATCCCTATTGGATCAATAATGGATGGTACATTTTGAAAGATGGATACACCATGCCTTTGGTGATGGTTGGTCCCTTTTTTAAGGTATTTGGGATGGAATTAGAAGATTTCGTGCCTCGTAGTGGTACAAGGGAATCCATATGGATCATCATGGATGGACATTTTGGTATCAGATCATCGGATTTTCCTATTGTGCTACATTGGGTTCTTTTAGTTTTCCTTTTGTGAGCACAGGACACCACTCTAGTTTTAATGGATTGTCTTATGGGGGTTTTTATTCATATGAGATGCATATCCTTCATTATTAATATGAGATTTAAAATGAAAATGGATTATTCACCTTATTTTACTAGCACATTTGAATAAATAATTGTGAATTAGAACCCAAGTTAACGCACAAGATCGGGATTGTACCTATTCTATGGTTTCCCAGCCAACTTTAGCCTCTTGTATACATATTATGGATTTCACAGGTACCCCATTCAGACATCTGGTATAGGCCTAAGTAGGTGATAAGTTAAATATGTCTAGTTGGGATCCCAGAGCACATTTGTATTATATAATTTTTTACTCATATACATTAATATATATTGATACACAGTTTACCTATTATTTACATGAGATTGTTTGTACTAAAGACTAGGGTTGACAACCTATTGATATATATATATATATATCTCATACCCTACTCATACATGATTTGGAACCTGAATAGATCCACATACTCACAGGTCTTTGGATTCTTTTCTTGTTTTTTCTCTTGTACATGTGATAGAAATAGCATAGGATTGGGATCGTGCTTAGGATGGTCAAGACTTGTCCATTGGGTTATTATTTTATTTTGTTATATTGTACTACTTTCACCTTTTAGTGACACCTCACTTCACATGCATCATTAAGTGGAATTTTAATTGTCTAATTTATTTTCGTTTTTACATCTATTCATCCTCTACTAATCTCTTTTGTTCTCACTTTTCTATGTTAGTTTTTTATTACTTGTGATTCTGTTGTTTCCTACTAATTATCACTAATTATAACACCATGTATACTATAATATATGAGGGAAATATCTCCCCACTAATACCCCCATGTCATCACTTCTATTCAATATCATCTAATATTTGGGTGGATCCTCTTGAGGTCATATGGTGACTGGTCTATCTACCCGTTTAGTGGTCAATCCGGTCGAGACATTACATCATTCATGTTTGTGTGATGTAATCAATATAATTTTATCTTGTATATTTGGTTTTGGACGCTCTAGTAAATATCTCTTGGTTTATTGATATATGACTACACTAAATGTTTTGGATATTTGAGATATAATTCACTATGTGTTCATGATTGAAAGGTTGTACTATATCATGAGGTCTGGAGACTTGATGCTGATGAAGTATTAAAAGGATTATTGTGTTGTTACTACCAAATTTTTATTATCTTAAATCATTATGTTTGTTTTAGTGGTGACATGGGTAGGATATTTCTAAGCTAGATTTTATCAGATGCATTTGCAGGAGGATAATTTGTTCATATGGTGAAAAAAATGTGATAGTTTTGGTTGCTAAATTTCGACCAAAATTATGTCTAGGTGTACTCAGTATATAATTTAAGGTAAATTATAGGAAATTCTTACAACATTATTACCCATTTTTCTCCTATTTTCTTTTGTTCTCTCACACTATTCTAGCTATTTTATTATATTAAAGTTATTCTATAATGACATATTTTAATGGATGTGATATTTTTTTCATCTCCACATGTGGTGCCTTGGTTTATCTTCCCATAAACTATAAGATCATAATGTTTTTTTTAATTTCTATATTTATAGAACAATCCAAAACTCTTTAAAACCCATATTTTACCATAAACATTTTTGATTATTTATGTTATTATCTATTGTGTTGTTTTTTTTAAATAATGAATATTTTAGTTTCTTTACATGTAGGGTAGTTTATCACTTTTTAATTAATTTTTTTCCCTCTCATATGTTGAATTCATATACCATGGAATAAGGTTAAAAATGAGTGTAATGTTAAATAAACTTTTATTCCATTTTAAAATTTTATGTTCTTGATAATATGGCTTTAGAATATTGAGTTTTGATCGAATCTCCTTGTTTAGAGATTCATATATAAATAAGATAACAATATTTAAAAATTAAATCAGTCATTATGATTGTGGTGAGTGAAAATTCTATTTATAGATGTTATACATAGAATAAATTATAGTTTTTTGTTAATTTTATAGAATTATAAAGAGGATTCCTTTTCAAAGATGTGAATTTGGACTGTAATTTTGTTTCATATCTGATGATTATTCAGGGTGTTTTAGGTTTAATTATTTATTTGGATAGATATCCTCATCAAAGGGAGTACATGTTTTTGGAAAATTTAAAATTTTTCAAAAATGGTTTACAATGGGAGGTATTTTTTACTATGACCCTATTGGAATATACCACGGCTAGTAATACTTATCACTACTTATTTGTCCTGGAAGTATGTGAAAAAAATGTAATTTAATTTACTATTTTTGTGTTTGTAACTTAAATGTTATTTTATATTTTGGCTATCCCTCTTTCCATAATTGATGTTTTTTGGTAATTAGATGCTAAAATGTGTGACATTATGAACTTATCTATGTACCTCTATCTTCATTAATGTTTCCTGCATCAATTCACTCATTATGGGTCAAGTATTAAGTATGATAGTGTATTATTATTTCTCTATTCATGGATTCTTTAAAGTGTTTCTATATTAAACATTTTAAAAAACTTAACTTATCATTATTTAAACTCATTTTAATAGGGGAGCGATTGAGGGTTTTTTGCTTCTTGTGTATCATAGTGGACCTGATGTCATATATTGATTAACTATCTTGGATGGAGGGTATAGGGGTTGTATTGGAATTTTACAAAGCCATTATCAGAGATAGAAACATCACACATGTTGTATGGTTGACCATAACCATACATAAAAAATAACTGACATCATTTGGACATGGATTATTTTTGTCGCATCCAGGATTTCTTGGAATCTCCCATGAGAATCCCACTAAAAAATGAAGGTATTTTATTTTCTTAATATCATTTTTTATTTTTCACCATGATGAAAATACACAATTTTTAAATGTATCTAAATTAGTAAATTTTACAAGACAATTCAAGATTTTGTTACAGTTTATTTGTAATATCTATAATAATTATTTGAAATTAAATGGAGTTTGGCCTGGATTTATACATATCCTATATTTTTTTACATTTTTAGATAGAGGAAATACTCTTTCCTACCATAATTGAATAAAAGTGGAATTTCTTAAAATAGTGGTAAACCACAACATTGAAAACTTCCTAATATTCATCTAGTTCTATCTACAAAAAAATGTGTAATAAATGAGACCTATAGAGAACTAAAACAAAGGGACTTTATTGGTGAACCTCTATAGTGACATACATCTCATTTATGTCTATTTCCAACCAAAATTACAATTTCATGAAAAGGGGTCTATAAGAAAGGGTGATTTCATACATGCACAAATATCATCGCCGGTGCGAACTAGCCTATTAACACTCAATGTATGATAGAAACATGTTGTGGATAAAAATATTTTTAAATAATGATTCAATATATTTTTTCTAATAAATCTACATTATCTTTAGGTTTTCATATAAGAAAATTTTATATTTTTGAAATAATAAATATAATAAATATAATAAATATATTATATATAGTTAGATTAATAAATATAATATAACTTCCCATCAACTAATAATGGAATACCAATGAATTATATTTTATTTAAAAAAATGTATAAACAAAAAATAATGGTTTTTATTTATTATAATGTTGTCAATAATATTATAGATGGAATGATAAATGTTTTTAATAATATTATTAATAGATAAATTTGTTTCATAAATATATTGGTAATAATTTTAACCAATACATATAAATATTATCTGTTAGTATAATTATAATTGCAACATAACTATTTTATCTATTATAATAAAATTTATCAATAGATTTTTTACCAAAAGATTAGAGATAGGACCATTTTTTTGTAAAACAATTTATGAATATAAAATGGACTTTTACCAACATATACCCCTTTATTGGAAGAATCTAATTATATTTTAATGTGTCTTGGAGACACATACCTATGTAGAGATTATTGTTATTTTTTTCTGTTTCGTGATTGATGGGTAACCTACTGGGTATTTTTATAATCACACATGCACCATATTTTCCCACATGTTTCATGTCTTAGGAAAATGATAAACCTTTTGAAATATTTATATAGTCACTAGAAATAGATATTTACTTTTGAGATGTAAAGACTGAGGTTTGTTCTTATGGTTATCTTGAAAATAGTTCTGATCTTTATTTTCATGTTTGAATGGTTTTTAGACTCATTGTGGTGGGATTGTATTTGGACCTATCTACATTCCATTACTTTTTTTAGTATGGTTTGGGGATTTAGATGTATGCATGTGTGGTTAATCAATTTTTTTACAGATATACATTATACAAGATTAGAGATGTGTGCAAGTGTATAGTTACTATAGGATAAGGCCTCCCATGATTGTGATATGCCTACTTGGTGCTACTCACCATCCCCTGTCCTATTGGAGGTGTGATTCAGGAGTCGCGACATGGGCCCTATTGGGATAGGTTGGGAATTGGTGGCATCAAAGTAGTTAGAACTACATTACGAATGGAGTTTGTGAGATTGGGTTTGGAAAATAATATTAACATATCTAGTTCAACTTGAAAGATAGGGACTCTGGTATTGATACGACAACTGATGTATCCATACAAAGGGACTCTGCTCACTTTCCTTTCAACTCAGTATATGAGATCATTTTTTATAGGTAATAAAATTTAACATGAATTATATTTGAATGGTTTGTGGTATCCAGTCCTTCAGGAGTTCTCTCTCTAAATATTCTCATTAACCATGGTACATATTGTCTAATTTCTAGATGACTCCATGAAGTATGTCGTATAGGATTCATGATCTCGATCATGAAGACGATCCCCTTAATTATGAGGCTTCAATAGGTGGACTCGATATAGAGGTGTTATATCTAGGTGTTTCACCAATTATACCACCTCTAGTAGTGCATCAGATGCTACCTGTAGTACTTGGAAATGAGTTGGGTAGGTCAACCACACTTGACGAGTTTCAGCAACAATGGCCCCTTAAATTCAGAGGTGAGCCTATCCCATAGGCTGATGTTGAATTGATTGAGGTGATGACCTATGTATTTAATTTTATCAAGACACCAATATGTCAGATGGTTCATCTTGCAGTAAGCTATCTCTGTGGATTAGTGGGATAATAATGGGGTTTGGTGACCCAGTCTTATGATGATGAAACTGTAGCATGGTCAGAGATTGAGTACCTTTTCAATGTGTAGTTCTCAATGGAAATGTAGATGGTTATGTGCATACAAGATATTATATAGCTTCAATAGGGAAATTATATAGTGGCTGAGTATTCATCTTGGTAAACCAACCTCTCCATGTACTTGATGTATATGGTTACAGATTAGTTATTTTGGGTGAAAACATTGGATATAGGACAATTTAAGGACATATGAGTGAGTATTATACTTTTTTCATTTATACATATTCTAGGGTGATTGAGTGAGATTTTTTGGTTGGTTGTTAAAAAGTTAAGCAGAAATAGACAATGGTTATCAGCATTGGGAACACAAAAGGATAAACATAAGCAGTAGGTAGATGATGTAAATCCTATAGACCTAAGTGTGTGAGAAGTATCAATAGGAGGTCCCATTATAGAGGGTAGGAGTTTTAGGGATCACAAGACTGGTATAGTCATCCTAGGGATAGGCGGTGGTACTCATGTGATTAGAAGGTACATCATGCATGAGATTTTCCAACCCATTGTATGAACGAATGAGAAAGAGTGGATCATATACTAATGAAGTGGTAGTGGAAGCAATAGATTGGTCCATAGGGAAGTGGAAAAGGATGAGGATCTTGGACAGTAGCTATTGGGGTAGATGCATTGAATTATTACCACTACTACACTTATGTGGTCCCCTATAGGATTAGGTATCTAGAGGTAATTGTTGGTGGAAATTGTTTTTGGATGAGTCTTATGAACCAGAGGCTCCTGAGATTATTGGATGGATGATCTATTTCTTTTATACCTTATCTATAGAAATGATAGACATAGGCTATGTTATTTCCTTTATTTCCAAATATCTAGTTTGATACATATATATTCCAGTTTGATCAATTTTCTTGACACTTTCCCTTAAATATACCTGATAGAGATTAATCAGTGATAAAAAAACTATGCCAACAATGTTACCTATCTTTGGGAGGTGATAGTTTCTAATGGGATATTATTATAGCAGTGATGGTGCCATATGATGCCATTTAGATATGGACTTGTTATCTATATTTTATGCCAATATATTCTATTTAATGAGGAGGTTGAAGTGTATCCACATTGATTGGAGTATTATTTTTCTTGTGGGTGAAATGGAAACCCAATCAGTGTAAGATGGACTCATGAAAAGGATGGTGTTGAGAATTACTCTAGAGTTAGATTTCATGGCCCTTGGTGTTGTAGATGTTATAATTTTCCAATTCCTTGTAGTTATAGTAGAGTATGTAGAACTCTAACCTAAGAGAATTATAGTATTACCTCCCTAGAGAGAGATAAAATTGTTCATTGATCTACAACCCATGATGATTTCGATATCCGTAGCATAATATCATATGAATCCTACATATATTCCTGAGCAAATTTCGTAGATGGAGGAATTATATAGTATGGGATTTTTTAAACCCAATGTTTCACAATGGGTAGCACCAGTGTTGTTTTCCATGAAGTAATATATGAGCTTGGGGTTGGGGTGGATTTATATTACCAAAACCATGGGACCATAAAGAAAATTTATCAATTATCTCGGATCGATGAAATCATTAATTAGTTGGGATGGACATGATGGTTCTCAATGATCAACCTCAGATCAGACTGTCAGCACCAAAAACTATGGAGTGAGGATATAATAATGATGGTATTAAAATATTTATATGGACACAATGATAACTTGGTGACACCATGTACCATGATGACCTGCCCAAATGTTTTCATGGGGATGAATAACTAGATATTTCATCAATTCATATACCGGTTCATGGTACTCTGCATCAGTGATATCCTTTTGTCCTCAGAATTTGAGAAGGAGAATTTGAAACCCGTGGGGATGTTTATAGACATACATCAAGATAACTAGATTTATTGGAAGATCAAAATTTTCTATTTCTAGATGCAGGATGTCAATGATCTAGGAAATGTTTTCCCAGAATATGGTTTTGTAGTAGACTCAGTAAAGGTCAAGGAAGTATTAGCTTGGGATCCTCCAAGAGCATGATATAAGAAAAGAGCTTCCTTGGGTTGGTAGGATACAACCACAGATTTGTACCTGACTTCACCTGGGAATTAGAACCCTTTTCACCATTGACCTAAAACAGTTAGCCTTTCATGGTGATAGAGACATGCTTCTATGATTTTACTGAGTTGAGTTAGAGATTGATTAACACTCGCTCTTGAGATTTATAGAGGATGGTGTTGAGTATTTAGTGTTCGATTATGCATCAGTTTCTATGATTGGTTTTATTCTAATAAATATGGTGGATATTATGACATATGGGTTACAAAATTTGAGACAACATGTGTAGAACTACATGACCATCTATCTTCAGTTAGCAGTGGTAGTCTTCATACTGATAATGTGGTGATACTACCCAATCGATGAGAAGTTTTTCATCTATTCTAAAAAAACATCTATAAATATATATTCACTCATAAGTATCTTAAAATAATATAGAGGTAATAAATAAACTACCTCCATGATTTGTGATTATAGATTTTCTATAGTCTTTGGAAGGGGAACCTTGGAGAAGATTCAATCATTAAATGTTATTATTCAATGTTGATGTGTGAGGCATCATAGAAGTTGGTGTCATTGTAGTTATCCATTGTTGATGGATATGGATAAACATACCTCATGTATATAGTATTTAACCCCCACACCCATTTTACCTTTATTTAGGGAGGCACAACTTGGGTATTCCAATTGTGAGATCCAACATACTCAGATATCTACAATACATGATTTTGATGTATTTATTTATAGTGGAGAGTGTGTAATTATTTTTATAGGATGCACAATAGAACCAATGATTTTTTAAGAGGAGGTTCTAATATATTTTCGTACATCTAATTTGGAGAAACATTTGATCATGGGAAAAATATCATTTCCTCCAGCATCATTTATGGTTGCTTGGAATGATGAAGGGAGTTGCGGAGTTTTTCTCAACATGACTTACTTGTCAGCAAGTGAAGGCTAGGAATCGGGGTTTATTAGGTTTGTCTCATCACCATCTGGTGATAGAGTAGAAGTGGAATGGGATATCAATGGACATCTTGAAAGGGTTGCAAAAATATATCCAGGGGACACAATTCTATATGGGTGATTGTAGAATAACTCACCATGTCATCCCAAATCAAAGCAGTCTCAGACTAGAGTATAAAAGATAACTTAGGATGCCTCTACACATAAGAGATAGTCCAACTCCATGGAGTCCCTTTAATGGTCATTATAACTGTGATTATTTCTTTACATTTCGATTGTGGAAGGTATTTTATGTTTATTGTGGTACTTAGCTATATTGGATCATGAAATTTCACCCCCCATACTAATGACCATACTAAGAGTACCATTCAATTTCTAGAGGGACCACTACAAGTACGCATGTTGGTCATTAGTGATAGTTGAAAGCATGACCTACAATTAGTAGAATTTGTATCCAACGGTAGCTACCATTCAACCATTTTTATGGAACCATTTCAGGCCTTATACATGCTACACTATGGGTCAATACTTTTCAAGACTAACCAATGAGGTTCAGTACTTATGGGATAAGAGTTTGTGCAACCAACAATAGTGAAGGTGAAAATCATCCAGGAACATAAGTGGATTAGATATATCTATCTTAAGTATTATGCTGACTAATGACGGGGGGCTTTGAGTTTGAAGAGGGAGACCACATGTTCTTATGGGTTCCACCACGATATGAATAATGGTGATGTTCCAAGTGTTGCAAGATATCTCTAAGAATAACTATCACATTCCAGATACATCATAGAGTTTAAGAGGTGGTGTACCAATTATCTCTATTTTCGTAGGTTTATTGGGTACATAAATTCTTCCACGTTCCAAAGTTGAGGAGGTAAATTCACGATATGTCACACATTATCGAATCTAGTGATATGTACAAAGTGGATGGTGCTACCTTTGTAGATTTCATGGTAGAGTTCGAAAATCGGTAAGAGATAGTTCTTTATGGGTGTAATATTCCTTTAGTGTTATTTTAAAGGAAGCATGGAGTCTTCAAGAGATTACTAGGGCATGATAGGCTCAATTCTCAGTACCCACATCACTTTGTGTAGATACTTGTGTAATATTTTTTAAATGTAAATCCTAAACGACGGGAGAATATAGTGACTTGAAAATTTGATGAATTATTTTTTGGATTTGGTATAGATAATTCTAGAGACCAAGAGCTGATAAATTATGTCATTCTAATGCCTGGTGTGTCCAGAATAAATGTTAGAAATATATTAATATAATATGATCAATGACTTCTCTTGAAAATGTTAAATAAATCCTAAATGGGGACCTTTTTAGATATCTAAGGGAACCATTGAGTTCAGAAAAAATATTTTAGCATAGGTACAACATAACAATAGTTGGTGTGGGGAATTCTGAAAAATACATCATAGATGTAAAATTAATAAAATAATTAAATTGATTACTTAATTTCAGTCATTGACACAGTGACTAAACCAATTATATAAGTATATGGTTATGGTGTATTCTTAGTTTTAGTCAGTAAAACCAAGAGATCTAGAGAATTATTAGAAAGACATTGTAGGAAATTTTATAAAAAAATGACATCGAAATCATAGTTTGTCAATTAATGCACAATAGTATTCGAGGATCTTGCCAACAAAAATAATGAATCTTAGTTCTCCACCAGTGATCGACCCAAATTGAGTTATGATGTTGTTTTTTTATTTACTCATTTATATTAATTCGTATGATAAATGTGAATCAATAGACCAAAAAATTGACCCATGTATTAGTCTTGCTAGGGAATGGGGTTATCTCTGTGGTTTTATTGGGAGAATTATTTATTGATTATGGTTCTTTTATCATCATTCTAATAACAAATAAATTATTCCAAAAAAACTCAGTTGAGGTTTGTTCCTCTCCTTTGTGTTTCTTAGATTTCTCCCTTTGGTCTAAAAGTGTTCATCAATAGAGTTTTTTTTCTTAGAGGTTCAACCCAAATACCAAGGAATAGAATATTGATCACCGGATTCGTATCACATCAATTAGATATCATAGATCCATATATCATATAGTGTTTGTATCGTGTGATGATAAAATCATTGTATGAACTAGTGAAAATTTGATAAAACTAGTTATAGTTTCAACATGAAGTAGTGGAACATTTCAACATTCGAGTATTCCTGAATGAAGTAGGATGTATTTTTGCAACTGGTGATCATAAGTGTCAGCTAGACTAGAAACACCTTTTCTGGTGTGATTCATGGATGGATTTGGCATCGAATCAGAAAAAACACTATGATAGGAAGAATGAAGGATTTCAGAAATTATTAATACACATAAAGTATATTTTAGGAATACACATAATATGGGACCATCACAATAAAAATTAGGGTTTCTGGTTCAAGATAAGTACCACACAGTGTGAAACACTATCAAATAACACATGAATAATCCATTTCATTAAGAAATATCCCTCGAGTTGTACACATAGATGACCAAGAGTACATAGTCATGGGAAAATTGTGTAATCTACATGAACATGGCCATTCTATCCATACATGGGTAGAGTTGTGTCCTTAGACACTATAAAAACTACACGAGCACAAACATTTTGTGTAATTTGAAAGGGAAAGGAAAAAATATGTTCACACAGATAAAACATTGTGTCAAAGGGATACAATCTATACTAAAATTACACACTATAGACTTCTTTCAAGATAGATTAAATCCATTGTCCTATGTATCATGGAAATGTTTTGTTGGGAAAAATTTCTAATATTCATTCCCTGAGGGTTAGGTTGGGATCATGTCATACAAATAGGATAGTGATACCTTCTACAAAAACTCATGGAAAGTGTTTTTTAAATCCTTCCATGAGGCTTGAAGTGAGATCCTATATCATATAATTTCCTCAAGTGGAGTTCATTGTATCAGTACAACCAACACTACATGAGCATCGATCCTCTACATAGAGGGTTATTCTAGATTGAGTTGTTATTATACCCCATGGATTTGGGTGTGATACTCATCCATGTATCATTGTTTTTAGACTTCCAGTATATACTTACTAGGTAAAGACAAGATGATCACAACCTATCAAACTAACATCATCAGTGTCGTCTAACTCTTGGAGATTGTTCTCCCATACAAGTGTTATGGGGAACATTTGAGCTGGAATCATAGGATGAAATTATGGTTGGGAAATTACCTTGAGACTGGGCATCATCATTAAGTATTATCTGGATATTATATTTATAATTATTTTATTAATATACCCATGTAAATATGATAGTAATATGCTTAGTGATTTCGGGGTGTCCTAATGGGTATTTTTATACGCACGCCTTTATGTGATTTTCCCACACATTTTGGGTTTTTTTTGAATAAAACTGACCTTTTGATAGATTCCAATATAGACCAGGACCATGCAGTTCGTACTGATTTGGGAATACATAGGGGTGTTCATGTTGTTATCTTGAATGTGACACATATATTTACCTTTAGGGTTGACTTTTTTCAGACTCTTTGTGGTGGGATTGTATTTGGCCCGGTTTAACTTCCATTAATTGTTTATTTTACTCCAGTTGTGGGATTTTGACCAGTGCATGCATGTTTTCTCATTTGTTTTTCATTTCATCATTTTATCAGTTGGGAGAAGTTTGTGGGTGTATAGTTACAGTTGTTTATGTCCTCCCATTTCATTGATATAATAAATCAAATCTAGTATATATCCCCAGACCTATTATAGTTGGGTTTGGGGAGCTATAGAACATTACCCATTGGGAAGATTCTTGACCGATTAATATAACACATAAGATATATTAAAAATGATTCTATATATTTACATTATGAAGGAGTATATTTACATTTAGGGAATTTTTATAAAGAACTAGACCAAAAACCATTTCTTCAACCCAAATATCATCAAACTACATGGAATTAAATGAAAGAACTCACCAATGGTCTCCACCATCAAATTGTTATAAAAAATTATAATTTGAAAGAATTTCATATAATCCCCTGAATTATGATAATATAATATTTCAATCACATGGAAATTGATAATTTCTATTAAATTCATCTATTCACTAATAGAAATATCCCACACCAACTTCAACAAATTTGTTTTATTGAAATCCCTTTAGTGGTATTTTTACCAATATATCATCTCATGATAGTAACGAATACTCAAAAACCATATCATCAAAAATTAAAAGTATGCCACATCCTTCTTACATATGTAAAATATACACATCCAAGTTTTGAACCCCAAAAAAATCATATAGACCACACACAAAAATGTCAGTTTTGTTGTGATTCATTCATGAATGCTACTAAGGAGAACTTTAATAAATAAGATTTGGAAACATATGATATACAATAATATATTAGTACATGATAATGACCAATTATTCCAAAATATTATTTGAATAATAAAAATATTTCAGATAATACTTATTTTTTGGATATATTCCCTAGAATAATTCCATCCAAACTCAATAGACTAAAACCTCATCAATTAAGAAACAAATTCAAAACATTTCCAAAATCATTATATGTTGGGGGAACTATAGAATAATTTATACATGCTCCAACAATGACTATATCCATGTAGGAAGGATCATTTGTATGAATATTTCATCGTAAATCAATTTATTAAAACTGATGAAAAACAATTATTTATTTTGTAAAGTGGATTTTGTGATCCCCATATTCAAGATGATCCTTCATGTCTATGTACATGAAATATCAATAAATTCGGGACCACTCATTTCAAACCACCAATATTGAACACTCTCAAACAAAATATTGGGGGGTAACCACTACAATAATCAATACCTCTGGATAAAATGTCGTAGTAATAAAAGGTTCTCATGTTCCCATATCGAGGAGTGTGATGGAAAAAAGGGAAATCAGTCATACATAAAACCACACCGAGTTTCACCTAACCATAAGTGACTGTGTTACTAGTTTAAATATTTTTTTATAAAATAATATCATTTCTAAGAATATAGTTACTCAAAAATGATAAAATATTTAATCTTATAATTCTTATGAGGATTACAATTCGATAGGGATGCATAATAGAAAATAAATACACAAATACTTCTCATTGAAATCCTTTCTCAAACATCCAAGAATTAAACAATTCACTATGAATAATCTCAAAGGATTACCTCATATTCCTTTAATCATCCACATGCACCCAAATTTGATCTTTCTACATTAAAAATTCTCCAAAATTGTGTATTCTAAAATTATCATCGACATTATTATATGTAACCACATCTTGAATAAGCCCACAAACTCTAACTATAGTAGGGAGATCATGTCATAATTTTTAAATAAATTTCACCAGTTAATGACTAGATGTTCCAAATAATGGACTCAAGAATGTCTCCAAAATTGGTGGATGGGTTCTTGAACAAGATACAATACATAAGTCAATAACTCAAATAAACCCTCTCTTATTAGATGACTAGGTTCATTATGTAGCCTATGAAAAAATATTTCAAATAGAATACCATATAGTATAAAATGATTACACATGGTCTTCTGTGAATCAATGGGAGGCACCATCGTCTTTAAAAAATAATTTGACAATATGGAAAATGGAAAAGAATATAAATCTACTCAACAAATAAGTACATTCGGTAATTGTGTATATATAAAAACACCTTGTTGTTTAGTTTCATGGAATTAAAATAAATTGTCCCAATAAATTTTATATTATTCAATATATAGAATGAAACCAATAACCACTCTTATGACAAATGTAAACAACTATGTTCTATATACAAGGAATGTATAACAAAATGGATAAGTGATACAATTAAACTAGTGTTTACATCAAGAAATTAATATATATGAGATGAAATCCTAGGAAAGGTATATTATTTGTGTATGTATACATCCTCTCTATGAACAAACTCTGGGAATAAACTCTTTAGGACATCAACTTTTTCATGTACCATTTTTTGTTATCATACAACTACTCCACCAGCTATATGGTAAAAAAATACATAACCAAACATTACATATCATATAATGACACAATATGAGGCCATTGTATTGGTGAGTATATATATATAAATATCTGGACTCCCCATAATAATAACTACATAATGTACTTCTAATGTCACTCAGATCCTTTGAATAGTGTGGTGTCTTATAAGAAGAGAAAAAACCCAAGATATAATTTATACGAAATAATAAAAGACCATAATGAAGTCTAATATCACCAAAAATCAGATATATATAGATTCATTTAATAAATGTATCCATGTATTCTTAGGTAAATTTATGAAATGTTTCATCCAATGTCCATATCCCAACATTTTGAAACATCTTAGAAAAAATCATGCATTCCTAAATAAATTAAAACATCTGAAACATATATAAATCACTGCATCAATATACCAAGACAAAATGATCAAATAAAAACCTTTTTATAGACATTATAGGTTACCCCAACCTCATTGATATGTGAATATCAATTGAGGGAGTACCAAAACCTATTAGAAATTGAAACTTTCTCTTTATCTAGAGTAGTTAAATGCAATCCTATATCGGTAGAGGAATTGAACCACATCCCATGGGGGAGTATATACTTCAAATGTTAAATTTGAGACCTATTATTCATCCAAAAAGTGGAAGTAGTATACCCTATTTTCAAATAGAGTACTCACACCCAGTGAATGGTTGACTTGTCCCTTATATTCATCGGGTAATTCACACAACTAAAATAAATATAATGGACCTACACCATGTCCTAAAAATATCATTAGGGGAGTTATTGGAAATATGTCTACTTAGATGTTTCACCCTCTCTTTATCAACAACCCTATTTGGTAATAAAAAATATATACCTATATGCATTATAAATAAGTATTTTATAATGAAGATATTTGATTCATTATTCTATATTTTTTAAAAAACATAGAATAAGTTAATTACATGACCACTTCATAGATACTTCAATAAAAATATGGAAGGTAAATAATATTTTTAGCACACATAATGTCCTTTAATATGTATAGAATATAGGTCAATAGTGAATGATAAACCTATATCACTAATCACGAATTCCTGTAAAGTCATCATATGCCATGATTCCTTGTAGGATGTGCAATTTCTAGTAGCATAGGATTCATTGAGCATGTATCCAAAGTATACAAAGTCTTTTCAAATATTCATACACATCATATAATCTAATAATAGATAACATGGGTAATTATTAAATGGTTTTTCATGTTCTATTGAATCATTTATCACATTCTTAATGTTATAAAATCACTCTAAATTTCAATCCATATTAAGATATATCTTCAGCTAGACTACATGAGGGAAACACTTAATTATCATCAATATTATTATTCACAATATGTGAACCAAGTGATGTCATTAGTTATTTAATTGAAATTATACATTTAATTTAGATAATATTCATGTCATTATGTATCATTATTATTCATTAAATTTTTATTACACCATTACCACTATTTTCAACTCATAATATTTTAGTAGAAACAATATTATCATGCATCACAATTACCAAAAGGAATTAATAATAATTTAGTAATTATAATTCTCACCCTTATCATCAATAATTAATGATAAATCACATTGTAATAAATGATTGAAAAGGTCAATTATTCTTATAATCATGAAAATATTATACCACATATATGGTATTTTATGTAAAATAATAATAATGATAATAATATTACAATTGTTACTATAATCATCATTAATTAATATATTACATTTGATAGTAATAGTATGAACATTTATAATAAAATGGTTTTATAATGATATAAAAAACCATTAATAATAATAATTTATAAATTTCATGAATTATACTAATAATTTAAATGTATTATAATAATAAATATCCAATAAAATGTTTAGCAATTTAATTTTTTTAATTTCAATGTGGAATAAATTTTATCATATGAACACTCAGACATTCCATTAAAGATCATATAAATTCTATAAAAAAATTTCTATCTTTATATTAATTTTTATTATCATTATTGAATGATTCACATGAAAGGTAAATGATTTCATCAATTTATGTTCTCTCCTGAAGTTGTGCCGAAATCATAATATAAATTGCAGTGATTTGTGGAAAAACAAGTACATTTGTAAATTTTAGAAAAAAATTAATGTTTACTATTTCTTTCAAATGATTAAAAACAAAATATCATTGGATTCATCTCATTGATATGTTTTTTAAAAGAAAAATATGTCATATTTTATTGTATCCAAAATTAAGGATAACATTCAACCAAAAATATATTTTAACTGTGTTTTTATTTATCTATTAATATCCAAAAAATTAATGTAAAACTTCATAATATCATAACTATTTCTATCATTAATTTTCACAAAAAGTAACATTCTATAAAAAAGGATAAAAAACATTGATCTCGAATCAATATAAGTAGATAAAATATGAAAAAAAAAATTAATGATATAATACATATTAAATATGGAAAAGGTCACAAATATCACTGAGTAAGTGTTATATATTAAGGTGTTTCCTAATTTTTGGTAAAATAAAGTCTTGATAAGCATGTAGAGATATCAAATTATATTTCAAGAATGTATTAAATATTTCTTTTCTTTATACTAAATTCTAAATTAAAATATTCTTAAATATTCTTTGATATTTATGTTCATTGTGTAAAATAAATGAAACCTCCATTTATATTGTGTTTTATATATCTCTATTAATAATATATTAAGTAGGCTATTTCATGGAGTTGATTTAGTAAATAATATATTTTTTATCATGGTGTTTATACAATTAGTGTATAATCATGACTACTTCGACCATATTACATGAGAAATACTTTTGATTCAATGTACTATTCATATTAGTAGATACATTAGAAGAAATAAATTTAGTTATATAATATTTTACAGTAAACTATTCATATATAAAATTGAATCCCTCAATTCACCATTTTTTCATTGTTAATGTTTTTTTATTATATACTAATTTTTATATTATTACCTTATCACATAGCTGTCCAAAATAGATTCCATGTTTTAAATTTTCAATTTTAAATTAAAAAAAATGTTTTATATGTAAAATTAATGATTTAATGAATCAAATATTGAATATTGGTTTACGGTAAATGAGTTTTTTAAAGAGATTTTTTGAAAAAATAATGAACTAATTATTATTTTTAGTTTAAGGAGTATATTAATTTTATAAAATTTATATATGGAGTTGATAATGGAAATTAATATTAATTTTCTTTTAATTTAATATTTTTATTATCCAAAATAAACCACTTTAATTGATTTAATGGTAACCCTAAAAATGTCACCAAAACATAAAAATATATTAAGTTTGATAGTAAATACCAAAATCATTAAATTTAATATTGAGTTTCATAGTCATGAACACTTGGTAAATATCATCCAATGGAAATTTATATCAAATATAAATTTTCAATTATTATGTTCTCAATGAAATTGGATATCTTATATTAGGTCATTATGATATGTTATAATCAAATATTTCCATTGTTATATCCAAAGGTCAAAATATGATATATTTTTTTAATAATTGATGTCTGACATTTAGTTTTAATGACTCAAATATATCTTTCCAACCTTCTGTCATCATCTTGAAATGTGGGCATGGTGTATAATGTCTCTTTAAGAATATATTCTTTGTAGTGCAGTAACAATTCCATGTTAGTTTTTTACTCAAATTCATCATACTGTATGGGAAAATATTTATAAATATCATATTAAACTACATTAGGAACAATAATATAGTTTTATAGAAAAATATTATGTAGAGAATTATTTTAATTCATGCATAAAATTTAAATATTGAAATATATATTTGTAGAGTTTTTCACTTGGACGATGTTCGATTTTGAGGCCGGAGGAGCCTAGAAATAGTTTTATGAAAATATAAACAATATTTTATATTATAAATTAATGGTTCTTAGAAAATGTTTAAAATCCTAAATAGAATATAAATTTGTAATTATAAGACCACATCTGAGTATGATACAAGGTTTTTACCCTAGTAATGCTATAAAATTGTTGGAGTGGGGTGTTCGAACTCCTCACTCATTTGAGGTATGTTAAGTGGATTAATTAAATATTAAATAAATTATTTAATTCATTTCAACAAAAATAAAAAACATTTATGTATAATTCCATGGTGATTCCTCTAGTATTATTCCCATAATCCCTAATAGGAATCTATAACTTCTCCTTCAACCATTTTTGGTGAATCACCTCGGACGATGGAAAAACAAAATATTCGTGATGATCGAGATGGAACGAATGAAATGACTTCCTTATATAATTGGACAACATGTTATTTGATGAATAATGATAGAATATATAGTTATAAATATTCAATTGGTGATTTATTTCCTTTTGATTAAATATATTTATTAGATAGATCTATGTTCATGGATCAGTGAAAATTCTGGCCTAAGAATTCACCAACGTACTAGATTAAATTGAACTATTTCTTGATTTCTAACACAATTATTACCATTCATGATCATTTTATAAGATAAATTTACATATTATGGTTAAACCTTTATTATGGTACCTTTTTATCCAATGTTTCTTCACCTTCTTCTCCAAAAGGACACTTCAATCCTAGGTTGACATTGTTGGGCATTACCGAAGCCTAATCAGACCACTAGAATCATGATAGATTTATGAATGATGATTATAAAAATTATATAAGTTTAGATATATAATATTTATGAGGATTGTAAATTGGTTTGAATGATCAAAGGATGAATCATTATATGTGGAGAGAACTACGGTGTTCGATACGTGCGATGAACCTTCAGATGAGAAAACTGAACTCAATTTACATAGAATGAAAGTTGAAAACCACAATCAAAAAATAGATCCATATGGTCTAGGTATATTGGAGGTGGGATATATGGAATATTGACATGTTTCAAAGCGCAGTGTTTAGATCTAGATTTCAATGAAAAAATTTACTACACCACATATATAAGGATGAACAGATGACGTGTATCCTTTTAAGTACGATGGATAGGGTTTCAAGGAAAAATAAGGATGGGGTGTCATGTAGACTTTCTATACGTTGTCTAACTCATCCCTGGGTGGATGATCCATGTGATAGATGAAATGGGAAGGACTCTGTGTGGAGGTATATGGAAAAACACATGGCCATGTTCTTGAGTACACATACACATCCATCAGACACGGGAAACACCCCATGTGAAGTAACGGGCTGTGTTATAAAGTACATGGACATGAGATGAAAGTATGTAGACATATTTAGAAGGAAATTTCCTGGTCTTGGTTATCATCGACATGTTATTTCATTCACCTTGATAGTATGACTTCTACATAGACTGAGAGCCATGTATTATCCATGGACACGACCATGCGTTGAAGCAAAACCACATTCTATATGAGTACTCTCACAAAACATGTATCCATTAGTTCCTTTTTAGAAAATATTTTATTTATATATCTTTATCATTTGAACTTAGATATTGTATTCTAAGTAGAATTTTGGTGTACTTTTCTCTATGGAACAAGATGGTTCCCTTGGTTGTCACTTTTGAGATACAATATCCATTATACTAGGAATAATTATTGGTTATTAAATGCTTGATGATGGATGTGATCTCACAGGTTCACTGGAGACTACTGAGATTACCCTAAAATAGAGAAGGGTTGTAGAATCATCAATGACTACTGATTTGTACCTCCAGTAGAGTTGGGCAGTGGATTACATGATAAATACTGAGTTTATCCTTCATTAGAGATGGTGAGTGGATTCCTCAATGACTACTGAGATGACCATCTAGTAGATTTGGAAGGTGGAGTCCTCAATGACTATCAAGTTAACCATATAGTAAATTTTCATTGTGGACCCCTTGAAAAATACTGATATGATCCTTCAATAGATCTAGTAAGTGGACTCCATTTCTAATTGAGTTGACCATCTAGTACATCTGGGTATTGGAGTCCTTGATGATTACTTCGTTGACCCTCCAGTAGATCTCAATAGTGTATTCCTCGATGATTACTATGTGATACCCTCTAGTATATATGGGTAGTGCTTCCTCAACGATTATTAGAGATGATTATTTCTGTTGTATTAGGGCCTGGGTCCTCTACTATGAGTTTGGGGTCCCTATACTATTCAACATAATGGTGTGGCATTGTTTTACTTTCACATTTATGTCTAGGATAATGTGTGAGATGCTGGGCATCATTCATGGAATTTTTGAACAATTAAATACTCTTCTTCTTAGTCTGAGTTGTGAAATAGTGATCCACTTACTCTCTAATTTGGGTTTATTTTTATAATACATATATATATATATATATATTCTTCTATATTCACACCTTGGATTTGGATACTCTCCTTCCATGAGAGCTGATAACACATAGGTTATGCCATATGCTTACTGTGTTTAGTTTCTTGTGGTTTCATGAGTCAACTCGCCTACTATAGGTGAAGATGACTCAATGTGTAGTTTATATACTCACCATATTGAGCGCCTTGAGCTTGTATGAGGATACATTATCTCATAGTTTGGGTTTTCTATCTTTGACTGTAACTTGCATCTATTGTCCTTCAATTCCCATTGTATCTCTTACTACCCCCCCTTCATCTTTTGGGGTGTCCTAGTATGTATATATATACTCACCCCTTCATGGAATTTACCCACATGTGTAGTTTCTTATATAGATGATGGATAGGTCGGTAGTGACATCAGTGGAGCTTAAGGATACAATGTACTTTGGACTACGTAACAGTGGTTACAACATGGGATTTAAGAGCTGGACACTCCCATGAGTTTAGTTTTTCATTTTAGTTAGGTTGGTACATATTTCTAGTTGGGCATGTATTTTTACCATTTAATGACAAGTTTTCACTATCGTACTATTGTAAACCCTGGAGGTTATGCATGTTTGGTTTACATTCTTGATGTATTAAATATTTTTATCTTTCAATATGAAAATACACATTGAGCTAGTTGTGTGTGTGCATATAGGTACTCAGGGAATGACCTCTTAATGTTAGACATCCCTTTGGTGCTGGTCACCACCAATGGCCTATGGAGGCAGGCTTGAGGTTGTTGATGCTTGAGCCCTACTTGGGTTGGGTCATGATAGATTTATATCAAAGGTGGTTCAATCCTTGGTTCATTGTTTGTAATATTCCCTTTACAAGTTTATGTATAGATTTATTGTAATAATTTCAAATTGTTTGGAGTGTGATACACATTCCTTGGATTCTAGTGATTCCTCGGGTGACTGACATACCCATTCAATAAGACCCTAACTACCTTCTTGTTATCATGGAATAACAAAACATTTATTAAAGGGATAAATGGCACATAAACCATATTGGATTGAGTCCTAGAATATCCTGATCCCTCATCTCCCCCTTATTGTTTTATATATATTTTCATCTGAATGTAATATATATTGATATTTCTTAAGATGACACTATGATGACAGCATGCCAAGATACTAGCTTCAGATCGTGATGAAAATTCGTTGAATGAAAAGGCCACATTTCACGTTCCCTCCCGTGATCCCTTATACCCAGTGGGATAGTAATAGCACCTCATAAAGTCAAGAAGTATTTCATCTTAGTAGAGCACGATATTGATTCCTACATTATTAGCACACTCTGTGAGTCCCAATGATAGGGACTGTTGAGGATGCATGATGACCTAGAGCTTCAACTAGTAGAGGATTGGATAGAGTCAGTGGTCTGTATATTCACGATTTTTTTGACCCCAAAATATCATTTGGCTTCACTTATAACTATAATTTTCCATAGTTAAATTGAAAGATGTTATATACTTATTACAAAGGGTGAAGATGAGTCGATACTCTCATTTACCCTCTTCCAATAGTTTTTTTGTTATGATCTCTACCCCTTATTTCTACAATCATATTTTATTTAGGAAATTTTTTATCTATATTAAGGAGGGATTGTTATGGATGATTATGTAGTTGGGTTTATAGACAATTCTTACCACTCTCTTTACATGATCTGCGATGGATACTTCTGAGAATATATATTTCAGCATAGAATCCATAGAGTTATTAGTTATAGTGTAGTTCGGTTGAGAATACCCACCTATGCCGGGGTTCTCGAATGGGAACTAGTGATATAGAGTTTTATGACAGAGGAATACCAAAAATCTATAACTAGTAGTGGATGTCACAGATATGATTTGTCTGTAGAAACTAGTAGACCATAGGCACTAGAATCATAGTCTAAGAACCCTTCCCATGATCAGGCATAGATGAGAGGTCTTCTGGTGTAGGGAAAATATAGAGAACAAATAATATTAAAGAGGATGGTTGATTTTCATCAGATATATGGTGACACATATCATGAGATTTCTCTACCAGACATTATAACAAGAATAGAAAGTTATTTGACAACCCTCCATGGAAAAGGGGACATCTGAATATGTGATCTCCTATGCGAGGAGGGAGTGTTTCCCATGAATATGGAGATGGAAGAGAAGAATGAAGAGATATGTGTGGTTGAAGATTTAATGAGATCCTTCCACCACCACCTCCAGACATCCCATGGCTGGCTTAGAGAGTTGGTAGATAGGGCCACAACTAGCTGTTGGATTTGGAGGTTTATAAACCAACATCACATGAAATTATTAGAGGTATGAACTTTGTGTTATCTATTCATGACTATTTATTAGTATAAATAGGTTACAATAATTCATTCATCTTTATACTCCTAGTGTGAGAGTTGGATCTCCCATTTGAGGCTCTAGCATAGAATCTTCTTTTTGATGTTCCTACATCGAATGCTTCTCCAGTATACTATAACTTCCAGTAGTGTGAGATACCATTTGGTGTATATAGGATCATTTTGGACCTTGTTTTCATCAATATAGAACCATGTTATTTAATCATGTGTAGGGTATTGGTTTAACATGGTCTAATCCCAGATTGACTCTCATCGCAGGCAAGCCAAATGATTACGCACTAATGGGTTGAGGTTCTCCTTTTCTGGAATGATAGATATAACTATAAGGAATGTGGTTTTTGTTCTCAAGAGTCTGAATCACGTCACCAATTAGTTAGTAAGTGTATACCTTGGTGTATTTTGATGTTCTATCATATGGATTCCTTCAAATGTGTATAAATATATTGATGTATTCCCAAAGAACATCATGAGATTCCTCAGAGACTATAGATTGTGTTTTTCATCATAATACATCATGAAATAAATCAGATACCTTATTAGGAATATTATATATCCCCTATAGAGATTTTTGAGTTACAGTTGATGTTTTGGGACCTGTAAGAAAATATTTTCATCAAACGCAGTGTGTCCCCCCAGGGAAGATCCAATTTTGTTCATGAAAAAGATGAACCAGAGATTATATCATTCTATAGATTATCATCTATTTAACCATTCCATGATAAAAAAAGTTTCCCTTGATGAGTATTGGCAACCTCTTTGACTAGTTTCTAAGAACAACATGGTTCTTGACGATCAATCATAGGTATTTCTACCACCATTTTAGGCTTCACGAGGTTGATATATTAAAGTTGGCATCTCAAATTTCTTATAGACACTATAAATTCCTAGTGATTCCCTCTGGTGCCATGAATACCCCCACCATGTTTACATCTTTGATGTACCATTTCTTACAGCCATACATGGGCCAATTTCTAGTTGACTTCATCGTTGACATACTCGTATACTCTATATCAGAGGAGGATCATGTGGAAAACTTGGGGATGGTTCTTGATTCTTTTCATGAGAAAACACTTTATGGAAATCTCTCTATGATATAATTCTAGATTCATGGGTTTCGAATTAAGGGGCATGTCATTTTTGACAATTTTTTTTCATGGAAATAGAAAATATTGATGCCGTGATTTATTGGGAGTCACCAAATAGCATCTCTGAGGAGGAAATAACTCATAGTCTTATACTAGAACTATATAAGCAATGTGTAATAATTATATAGAATAAAGACCCATTTTACCACCTTGACATGGAAATGAAATCCATTTACATTTATTGAATATTTCAATAGGGCCTTTGAAGAGTTTTGGATAAGGTTGAAGAGTGATCATATTTTGATACAACTAGAGGAAGGTGTGGAGTTCAATGTGTATTGTGATTTTTCAAGAGCTGGGCTCAGATGCATGTTGATAAAGTGACATGTAGTTATCATATACAAGTTGATATAGTTGATACCCCTTGAGCAGAACAACATGAATCATAACCTAGTGTTGGAATTGGAAGTATTAGCCATTTGAATGTGAGGGCTCTATCTTCTTAGAGAGGATGTTTTGGTTTACTCAATTGACTTGAGTATCAAGTACATCATTACATAGTAAGAATTGATCCTGAGATAGTGGAACTAGTTAGAGTTTGTACAGGACTATGACATCATGATAGTATATACTCCTTGGAAGGTAAATTTAGTAGAATATTATATTTGTAGGAAGTACCAACCTTGGGTAGTGAAATAGGATTCAGAATAGTTGGCATCCATGTATCTGACCTTGGTGGTCCATACCGTATGAATTTTCTACAGTTGATGGTGTTGACTAATCCGCTTATCGAGCTTGTGAGAGAGTCTAATCTATGATACATTGACTTTTTGGTCATATGTTACCAGATATCTATAAGATACACCCCATATGGATATTATGATGGAGGAAATTAGGTCATCTAATTCTAATGGAAGATAGTGGTGTCGATCACGATGTGAGAGTATATGATGCAAGAGTTCCACTCTTCTCCCTAGTTTTACATCTTGGTTTGGGGAATATGTATAATGACCTTTAATGGAATTTTTTTGGTCCATTATGAGATGAATTATTGTTGATTTTATCTCTTGGTGCCTCACCTATTATTAGGTGAAGGATAAGGACCATGTTTCGGTAGGATTGTTGTAGCCCCTTGAGACTCCATGGTGGAAGTTTGATGGAATATCCATGGAATATATGAAATGAAATAAAAAAATAGAGAAGTTACATGAAACCATTAGGGTGATATTTTAATGAATTCCAAATTTAGTACACTTTCTTTGTATTATAGATAAGAGTTTAATAGAGTTTTTGTGGTAGTTTTTTGTATGAGATATCTCTCACCATCGTAGGTTTCCCTCGATTATTTTATCCATTCATGAAACATTTTTTACATCATGGTTTTGGATGGTCTTGAAGGATTCATTCAGGACCCAAATGATGTTGATTACATCATTTCATACCCATAATGATGTAATGACCAATAAAAGTATCCAGATGTTGGAGGATATGATGGGGTTTTCATGTTAAACTTCAATTAGAGCAAGGGGGATTGCTTACCATTTATAGAGTTTTAATACATTAATAGATACCACTCTACCATCTAAATGGAACCTTTTGAGGCCCTTTTTGGAAGACCTTGATGGTAATCCTTGTGATGGATATATATCACAAAGACATCCTTTATGGGTCTATATTTTATTGAAGGTGATGATAGAGAATTTATAGGTCATCCATGAGTGGATGAAGATGAACCATAGGAGATGCAAATATTATTCATATTTCCATAACTATCCCTTCGTATTTTAGTAGGGAGACCTAATTTTTCTAAGAGTTTCCAAAAAATGAGGATTATGGAGTTTAGCTTGGTGGAAAGATTTCCCTGAGGTTCATTGGTCTGTTTGAGATCATGTAGAGGGTTGGAACAGTTTATTACCCCCTCTCCCTACCCCCAAAAATAGAGCAGGTTCACGATGTCTTCCATGTGTCATTGATGAAGAGATATGTGCAAGACCCCATGAAATTCATTGCCTGGGGATAGATAAACCTCAAGGATGGATCCAACTTTGGGGATCTCCTATTCATGATCTAGAATCGACTGGAGAGAACCCTATGTGGGCAGACCATCCCCTAGGATCACATGTCATGAAATCATGGGAATATTTAGGAGAGTTCCTATGAGTGGTAAATCTATGTGTGGGCATAGGATCCTGAATTTTTTTAGTTTTTTTAGGGAAAAATTTTAATGAACATTATAATGTAGAGACCACGTTTCTACCTTGTAAGACTTTGAAATTTTTCTATATATATAAAGACAATTAAAATTTTAGGTGGCATGAGATTTTGTGGTCTGGTGTTCCCAAATTTCATTTATAAAAATATTAAAAAGGTTATATATTATGAATGAATTTATCTTAATGAAAATGAGCTTACTCTTTAACAAAGTTATGGATCTGAAATCTAAGTATGCGGTTGAGTCTAGGATGTCATGTTCACCATTGTCACAACACAAAATGGGATAACATGGGGTGTTTGGACTCCACAAACATTGGAAGTACATTTAGTGGATTAATTAATTAATTAATTAATTTTAAATTAATTTAAAAAAAATCTATAGGAATAATTCCATGAAGAATACTTCAGTGTTAACCACATAAACCTTGGAAGGATTCCAGAGATTCTCCTTCATCCTACATCGATGAATCAACTTCGATGAAAAAAAATGGATTAGATCAGATCAAGACACATCAAACTTAATTAATTTCTTCAATCATAGGATATAATGTTTATCAATATATAACAATACAATCTCCATTAAGGACTCATTATTTGGTGATTTAAACCCTTTTTATTAAATTTATTGAGAATATTGATATATGTTCATTGATATGTGCTAATTATGGTCTTATAATGTTTGTACATTATAGTTTAAATTGAGCTATTTCTTATTTTATAAACTCAGAATTAACTTTATTGATTGTTGTCTAACAAATCTTGGACAACGATGGTTGAAACCATTGCTATAGTGCATTTATCCCAAATTTTTCCCATGTTCTTCATTAACAGGATTCCACGACCCATGTTTGAAATTGTTAGATGATACCAAGCTGGATCAGACCCCCATAATAAATAAGGATCAATTAAGGATGCTTGGATCAGTGAAATAGGTTAGATATTTGATCATTTCAAGGAACAAATGATTTTTTCAATGATCAAAGGTCATGTTTTCACTGTAGGTGTGATCAGAGGCATGAAGGACATGCAATGAACCCCTAGTTGTGAAATTGGAATCTGATTTTCAACGAATGATTTAAATAAAACACCATTCACAACTATATCCATATGTTTCAAGGGTATTGAAGGCAAGATAAATTATTGAATGGCTTGATTCAACGTTAATATCACAGGTCAGGATTTTTGAGAAAAGACCAACTACACACTATGTATAGGGATAACACATGGCTTGTACCTCCTGAAGTACAACATCTATGGTTTTATTAAATCATAATGATAACATAAAATTTATCCCTCATATAAGATGTATACATTGTCTTGGGTTGGATGATCCGTGTAATAGACTGCATAGGCTGGACTCTATGTGGGAGTACACATCTTGGCACAAACCCTTGTTTTAGAGTACACAGATATATAAAGACCAAACGGGTGTCACCCCATGTGATGTTACACATTTTCTACAATGGTACATGGGCACATAATTATAGTAAATGGACATGACTAGAAGGAAAAATCCTAGTCCCAGTTATGTTGGATACACTGTGTAGTCCAACTACATGTGATATACTACTACATAAATAAATAATCATGTATTGGATAGGGACCTGGACATGTGTTTGAGTGGGACCACCGGCCATGTGGATCTCCTCACATTCAATGTATCCCTTGGTTCTTTTTTGCGAGAAATTGGGGTTATTTATAACCATCATTTGAATGTGGATTTTAGCCTGAGAGTAGCCTATCCTGAGTGTTTTTTCACATGGAACACAATGAGGCACAAATTGTGGCTTTCTAGATATGATGATAAATGTTCTAATCATGATTCTTGGTTAGGAAATTATTGACTTTGACTGTGATGGTGTTGGATCATCATAGACTACCTAGTTGACCCTTTCGTAGAGATGGGAAATGGAGTCCTTTAAGAATACTAATTTGATGATATTGTATAAATATTAGTGGAGACCTTGATGACTACCAAGTTAACCCTCATGTATAACTAAGGAGTTTATTTATCAGATACTACTGATGTGGAACTTCAGTAGAGATAGGTACTGGAGTCCTCAATGACTATTGAGTTTTCCCTCTATTAGTTTAGGGTAGTGGAGTCCTTGACGACGACCGAGTTGACCCTATAATAGTTTTGGGTAGTGGATTCCTCAATAAATACCGATTTGATACTCCTTTATAGTTATGCAGTGGAGTCTTTGATGTCTACAAATTCTACCCTCTTGTAGATATGGAAAGTAGATTCCTCGACCACTATAGAGTCGACCCTCTAGTAGATCTTGGTGGTGGAGTTCTCGATGAAAAGAGATTTAATCCTACAGTAGATATGGGTAGTATATTCCTTGATAATTACTAAGTAGTACCCTCCAGTAGAGTTGGGAAGAAGGTCTTTGAAAAATATCTTAGTGGATACCACCAATGTTAATAGGGAATGGGTCCTCTACTTCGAGTTTGTGGCCCATCCCCAATGAGGCATAGTGAATAGGCATAGTTTGACATGCACAATTACTTATGGGTAGATGTGTGAGATGTTACGAATTATTGATGGAATTATGGATATATTTTACACCCTTCTTCTTCAGATGAGTTATAATATAAAAACACTTGTACCCCCTCATTTGTGTTTTTCAAATGAGAATATATAAATATATGGTTTTGTTTTCAAAAATTGGATTTGGTTACCCTCCTTCCATGAGAGGTGAATACGTGCAAGGTAATACACATTCTTTCAATTTTTATCATCTCATGTATGTATGAGTCTACTCTCTCATAACATGTGGGGAAGACTTAATGTTTAGATCTTCCACTCACTATGTCAAGACCCATGTTCTTGGATGAAGTAAATTTTAATCTTATTTTGGGTTGAGTTGTTCTCGTTGACTATATACTGCAACTACTACATTTATATTCATGTTGAATCTATTTATGGTCCCCCATTATAGTTTTGGGAATCCAATTCAGAATGTATGCACTCACACATTTATGGGAGTTTCCCGTATGTGTCATGTCTTAAGAAGTTGAAAGACATGTCGATGATAACTTTATAGATCAAAGGGATTCCTAGTAAATTTGGCTGCATATGGCTATTACAGAATGTCGATCAATTGTTGGGAACTCTTAGTTGTATGATTTTATAGTTTTTTAGGTTGGGACATATTTCTTGCTTATAATTTATTTTTTTCCTTTACTGTTTAGTTCTAACTGTCATACTCTTGTAAACCCTTGAGGTTATGCATGATTGTTATACATTCTACCTCGGTTTTATCTTTTTCTCCTTCCCTATGAACCTATGGATCGAGATGTTTGTGTTTGTAGATAATGGTACTTAAGAAAATTCCTCCCCATGTTTGATATGATGTTGTCACTAGTTTCCACCCCTGAGCTATAGAGTCAGTCTTGGGGGAGTTACGGCTCAAACCCCGACATGGGTCGGGTCGTGACATAAGTTATGTATTTTCCTCCTTCATTATAGGCTCACCTTCATGAGTTGGATTGTGGTGGAATAATATCATTTTTTATTGAATCTTTTCCTTAAATGGGGATATAGAAGATGGATTTGATCATTTATATTCTCTTAATGATTTTAGCATTATTAGTTTGCGAAGATATGTATAGTCCTTCATACTTTGAGATTTTTTATCATTGTTAATGGGTTATCATATTTCATTCAATACATAATTTTTATGATTATATGCACATTAATAAAAAAAATTAAATTATGGTCATCCATCCAAAAATATGAGAATACAAGATGATTTCCCTCTTTTTATTAAATCTATTAAGTAGGTTCAACAGATCAGTCTCTAAGGATCTTGTTATGTTTCTTAGACACAATATTCTTAGCACTGATTCTGTTCCACTTTCAATTTAACTTTGGGACCCCCATCCCTCAAAATTAGCTTTACCCACCACATCTTCACCAAATATCTCAAAACTTTATTTCACCTGGGATTCTATAATTATTCCTATGTATATTATTTAGCATTATAGAATATGATATGAATGATGTCATGACATGACCCATGCTAGGGCTTGAGCCATAACTACCCCAAGCCCGCCACCATAGGCCATGTGTGAAAAAGGATCCAAAAGAACAATAAATCAGGTACAAATTTCCCTAAGTACCTACACACACACAAACAAAACCAAATTGATGAAAAAGTGTAGAGGAAAAGATGTAGAAGATGAAAAAATTTATAAATAAACCAAAATATGAATGAACCACTAAAAAAGTAGGAGAATAGTAATGTAAACAGGAAGGAAATAGAAAAAATACATGCCCCACAAGAAATAGTGTCCCAAACTGACACAAAACATGGAATATAATGTAACTGTGAAAGTCATGATTTGGGAACCCATACTGCGACCACCACACACGGTCTAAGCACCTGTAACCTTATCCTCCCTAGAGTCATGATCAAACATGTTCATAATCAACATAAAGTAAGATATATGTGGAAGAATACCATTGAGGTTTGAGTATAAAAACACTCAGTAAGATGCCCTGAGAAGGAGGGGGAGCAGTAAGAAATACAGTAGTAAAGGGGAAAAGTAGATGAAACAAAGTATATTAAATGAGTGAAGCTCAACCCGAAAAGTGAGAGATATAATTTCATATAGGCATAGGGAGCTAGAAATGGTGATAAGATGAAATCTTCATCAATTATTCACTACCTATAGTAGGAGATTAAACTTGTACAACCACAAGAATATAGACACGGGAAGCATGTGACACACCCTTAATATCATCGCCTCTCAATGAAGGAGAGTAAATAAAACCCACAGAGTGGGTACATAAATAAGATGTGTGTCTGTGTGTTCCCTGTCAATGAAAACCAAATGAGAGAGTAAGTGGATCTCCATCTCATAGCTCATCTGAGGAAAAGAGTCTCTAACAGTTCCATAAGTAACCACCATTGATACCAAATATTCCTTATGTCTTCCCTGAAATTCATGTTAAAGGGAATCAAACACTACACCTCAATACTATCTATATTTGGAGGTTATATCTCACATGTATAGTTTTAGGTTGTGTTACAAGGATGTGTCTGGGATGGGGAAAGCACCCCTCTTACATTTGATGCCAAGGAAACATCAAAGTACCCATCATCACTACTCCTTAGTAAGAAGGTCGTCTCAACATTGAGGACTCATGCCCAACCCATCTGCAGGGTTCTATTCTAGTGTCATTGAGGGCCCATACCCAGCTCGGTTGGAGGGTTCGATTAAAATGTTTTGAGGACCCATTCTTAGCCTCACTATAAGTTTCCACTCTAAAGAAGGGTTGAGGCTTCATGCCCATATTGGTTGTAGGGTTTCACTCTAGTGTAGTCAAGGACCCATGCCCATCCCAGCTAGAGGGTTCCACTCGAAAGTCACCGATGACATCTCCAGATCACCACTAACGTTTAACACCTTCATAATATGCATCAGGATCAGAACACCTTTAATTGTATCTTTAATGTTATAACTAATATAACCATCACATTCTACGTGCAGAAAATAGCATGATAGGATACTTACATTCCTGAATTGAATATCCTGTGTGAAAATATCTAAAAATGCACATGGGGTGCTTCATGTAAAAAACACTCGAATCTAAATAATGTTACTCACATTGATTCAAAAATATACTCCTTAGATTCAAGTTCATGACACTGCTAACAGTTCATCAAACGGACGTCCTATTAATAATCCATGTCCTATAAAAAATTTCATAAAAATAATAACTATAATAATATTATTATTCTTCAGTGTTCCATGAAATTATGCCATGAGACTACATTAGGTTACCATCATTTTTCTTGAAATGATTGTCTCATGGTCATGGTAACACTATCATATATGGTTCGTAAAATAGATGTCATATGAGAGAGTTAAGAATTTAAAAGTTTTTAATAATAGTAAAATATTATTATTTTGGGAAGCTTTGTGCACCTGAACCATGTTTCTGAAGAAGGTATTTAATATTGGTCTTAAAATTACCATATCAGAAATTATGTCACGCTACTACAAATGACCTGTAAAATGGACACCCTACAACTGTGTTATGGTAGAAAACCCATATTGTTAATTATATTATCATTACTATTATTATTACACATCTATTTTTATAATTTAATATTTTTTACATAAATAAACAGAGGCCATAAAACCCTTCCCCCAAATGCGCTCACTACAGTGTCACACCCCCTTTCCACTTTTTATTTATTTATTTTCATTCATTTATATTTACCATTTTCTATTTATCATCTCTTTACCTATGTTTCTATTTATTTTTCTCCTCTCCAACCTTAATATTAATGCCACCCTTTCCCCATGGATACCCTAATGTCATTACCGAACTTCTACAGCCCTAACTTTCCAATCACATAGTAGATCAATAGTCATACATTCTCGATCTACACCTGTAGATCCGGGATCTACACCCATCATCTACTAGCCTCCACCACAATTAGCCTTGGCACACTACTAGACCACACTCTCTTGGCTACTATGGTCTTATAGAGCCTTTTCGACCTTCCTCGGGATCAACTACCACTTTCTCGACCACCACTGCACCCCACATCACTTGGCTTGACCAGTGCCGCATTGCCCAAGAAATTCTTTTTTCCAACTCAAATTTGGCGTCACACTAGAGGAAGAACAAACACAATAAACACATGTATAATATGAGTGAAATTTATTGGTAAACAAAGAAAAAAAATATTGACTATCAATTCAATGATAATAGTACAAAAATATAGGGATGGATTGTTCAACATGTCAATTATACTAAAGAGGAAATTAAGTTAAAAAGTTTATGTATTCAAACTATGTGATGTGGGATGAAGTTGTAAACAAAATTAGAAAATTCACAAAGAAAGAAACAAATGGAGGGGTAGAAATTAAGAAATCAAATGTCCTACCTAATGATTGGACTAATAAATGATGAAAATCATGCATTCCTATGTAAGAGTAAGACATTTTTCATTCACCACACTTTTATTTGGATTGATCCAATTAATTGTTGTCGTCTAATCTTGGATTTCTAATGGAGGAGGAATGAGAGGTCTGGAATCCTCCCAGGGGTTATGCAGCCAAAAATAGAGGATTATCCATGGATGTGTATATATATAATTTTCATTTAGGTTTTGAAATTAATTATTGACTTAATTATTAATTAATTAATCCACTAATGTACCACCAACGAGCGAGTTTTCCAAACATCCAATGTCAAAACATTTTATGTTCCTCCTAGGGTAAACACCACATTCGTTACCCAACCGTAGTATATGTTTTATGATATGATTAACTGTTTTAGATTAATCTCATTTTCATTAATTATTCATGTGTTCATGATATAAAATATATTTAAGTATTTTTATAATAATAATTTCAAGTACATCGGGTCTCAAAATCGCACACCACCTCAACACCAATCTCTGGTAATATATAAAGGCATATTTCAATGTTTTTATAAGGATAAAATTGAGTCTCTATATCAATCCCACCTCTAATATTTCCCCCCAAAAGGAAAAATGAAGAAAAAAACATGGGATACTGATACTTCACTTTACTCTCCCTCTCCCAGGAACTCTCTTGAACATTTCTGTGCTACTAAAACATGCGGACCAGTGGGATAGCTTGTCCTTGCAGGGTCAACTCCCGTCGGTCCTTGATCTCCACCAGATTCTCCACAAAGGTGGATCTATCCATGATATCGATCTCAACCTATTCAATGATGTGCATAGTTTCATGCATGCATTTCCTCAGGAGTAACATGTGGAAGAACTTGTGCACCCGCTCCAGTTGAAGGTGGGGGTGGGAAGGTGGTTGGCAACCTCACCAACCCTACGCATGATCTCAAACGGCCCGATGTACCTCTAGGATAACTTGCCACCCCAACTAAGACACAAAATTCTACATTTTGGGGAGACTCTCAAGAAGAAGTGGTCTCCCTAATAGAACTCAAAGGTCCTATAATAATGATATGCATAGGTCTTATGTTTTCTCCAGTCCATATTCATCGTCTAACGGATGACCTACACCCTATCCTTCATAACCTTCACCAACTATTGGCCGTTAAGAGATGACACCACAGAATATATCCATCACACATGTGACCTACATGGTCTCCCATATATGGCCTCCAAAGTTACCATACCGATGGTAGACTGGTAGCTATTGTTGTACGTAAATTATTCCCAGGGTCAGTGATCAATCAAGATCTAGTCGAAATCTAACATGCAATCCCTCGACATATCCTCCAACACCTGGATAGTATACTCTTTCTTCCATAATTCTGGGAGTGAAAGGTCGTACTCATCCACATTCGGGTCCTAATTTCATCCTACGTGACTCTCCACAATTGTAACATAAACCACACATAATGATCAAAGACAATCATCGAGGGTCCCCAATGAAGGAAAACAATCTTCCATAGGTACAACTACCCCAAAATATCCCCAAAGATCTTCTCCATGATATAATGACAGTATTAATAAATGGAGAGTCATCCCAATATCACCTAAATGGAATCATAGACCTTATCTATTGTTGTAATCCCTATAGCAATTCCCAAGGATATTTCATCCCATTTCTACTTAGGAATGTCGAGAGGTTGCAACAAACCCACCAGAACATTATGCTCAGCCTTTAACTTCTAACATGTGATGAATCATGAGATAAATTCATCTATGTTTCGTCTCAAGTCAAACTACCAAAAATTCATTGATAATCCTTGTACATCTTCCACACATCAGGATGTAAAACTAAGGGGAAGTATGGAACTACCACATCAACTTCTCCCACATCATGATTGGAACCATTTTTCACCCCTCGAAGAAGATCTCATCATTCCCTCTTTTAGAATACCCATCAGGTGAATCACTTATAGATATCTGATCACATAGAACATCATAGTAACTATCTCATAGTTGGGATTATCTCACATGCTCAATGAGTAATGGTGTCAACACTATCAACTATAGGAAAATTGTACCCCCCTGCTCCAACAAAGACATCTATAGGGTCGATAACTGCTTTGATGATTCCCACACTATGAAATCATAGGAATTCCTGCTAAGAGAATCTACTAAAAAAAATTCCTTCCCTATAGTATAGAATATCAAAAAGTCATAGTCCTATAGGAACTCCACCACGTTTCAATGCCTTAGATTCAAATCTCTTGGGGATAAAGATGTACCTATGGATCGGGTGGTCTGAGTAGACCACAAAGTTCACTCCCATATGGTAGTGTCTCCACATCCTCAATGAAAATACTACCACCACTACTTCTAGATAATGATTCTAATAGTTGTTCTTATGTGGATTAAACTTTCTTAACCCTTATGTGATGAAAACCTTCCATTACATAACAACACAACCATACCTAGCTTCTGAGGCATCACAATACACTATGAACTCAATGCACTCCACTGGTAGTCTCAGATCTAGTGCAAATTCTAGCCACTTACTTAACTCCTCAAAGGCATTCTAGAACTATTCATACTAGATAAATGGATATCCCCTCCATGTCAGGGTGGTCAATGGGGATGCGATCCTCAAAAAGTCTGCCACAAATAACTTGTTGTACCCAGCTAGACCTAGAATGCTTTGCACCTCTAAAGCATTCGTTGGTGGATCCTAAGAAATAACTTCATATATCTTTATAGGATCCATGGATAAATTCCCTTTAGAGATGGAATTCCCCAAAAAGTGAAACTCTTGAATCATGAACTGGATGTTCGAGATATTTTCAAAACGATGGTTCTCTCATAGCAAATAAAGAACAATCCTCAAGTGATCTACAAGATCCTCATCCATCACAAAGTAAATATGTATGTCTTCTATGAAGAAAACCACAAACCATCCCATGTATGGCTGGAAGACCTAGTTCATCAAAGCTAGGAATGTGATTGGGGAGTTCGTCACACCAAATGGAATCCCCAGAATCTCATAGTTCCCATAGCGACACCAGATAGATGATTTTGGAATTTTAGGCTCGTGAACCCATAACTGGTTGTAGCCAGACCTCAGGTTGATCTTGGAGAACCAACTCACACCTCTTAACTGGTAAAATAGGTCATCGATCCTTGGTATGGGGTACTTTTTCTTTATCATGGCATGATTTGGGTGATGATAATCCACATTAATTGGCAAACTAACATATACCTTTTTCACAAATAAAGTCGGAGATTCCCAAGGGGACATAGTCGGTTTGATTAAATCATTCCCTTGAACATCCTCCAACTGTAAAAATAGCTCCTGAAGCATAGTGGGTTCCATCTGATATGCGGAAGAAGATACCAGGGCAGTGCTTAGTAGAAAATAAATGAAAAACTTGGACTGCCTCTTCAGACCTAGTCCCAAGATATCTTTAGTGAAGTCAACCACCTAATCATCTACATATGAAGAATACTAGGTTCCTAAAGAGTATGCCACACCAAGTTTCACACTTTTTAACTGCTGGGAAAAGGAAATAGTTTGTTTCTCAATGCACTAACCTACCATGGTATGAGGCCTCATTCACTAATAAAGGTGAACCATGTCCCATAAGAGTACATGCATATATGATGCCTGTGATGATATTAAATCTAGAATCAAACCATGGGAATCTAATCCATGAGAAATATGAAATCCTATGGTTCCATAGTGAGGAATGTTAGGTCAGACATGAGAATTTCCCTCCAAATGAAATCTCTCACTTCCAACAGATAAACGATTCAAAAGTTCAACTTCTCTTCAGAAAGTCAATACAAATCCACTTTGATAGCGCATTTACTGAGAGATCCAACTCAAATACCAAGAGTAATGAAATAAAAGGGTGATTGTATCATGTGTATACTAACAATGAAGTAATTCTAGAATAAATAATGGGAATATCTCTGATCACCTCACACACTGGAGGATCACATACATCCATAGCCTACAGCTCTCTGTGCCCCAACCTCTAACTCCTCGACCCTATTATGGGATACCTGATGGTGATGGTGGGAGGATATCATATCATTTATCCCACTACCTATTCCACATACTCATCTTTCTCATCTTCTAGCACTTCCACCATAGAGATCGCCCTGATCATGGCACAACCTCTACCATTGTGGTCCACCTGCTACCTTCTCGGGATGCTTAACTAATCGGCTTGGGATGTCTCATGCCAGGTGACCTCTCCCAGTACATGTACAACACTAACCTTCAATGGGATTAACAACAGCTCTATGTGGTCCCAATTCGTCATGAATATGCGGCTGAGTTGGATCAGGGAAAATCTCATGTTTCATGGTCAACTACCTGACATCTGCCACCTGCATTGGATGTCTCTACTCTAAAGTGACCACTTATGGTACCATCTATCTAGAATACCCCTAATAGGAAAATCACCATCACCTGCACTTTCTCCAGAACCCTGTTATATGTAAGGAATCATAGGGGCACTATATTATCCCAGATATCCGAGTGGAGGAACTGCTTGAACTTTCATGCTCAGAATTAACTATCAGAGATCATTTCCTAGTAGTAGTGTGGAAGGTCAGTAAACTTATCAACGTATGAATCCACTGTGATGTATCCCTAATTCAGCTCTATAATCTTCTATATCTGTATAGATCCTAATAATGATGGAAAATACTCCTTTTGAAATAGCTACTAAAATTCATCCCATGAGAGTACTGATTCATCATGCATCTAGGTTACTAAACCCCACTAGTGCCCAGCCGGCCTAAGAAGAAATTTGGATACCAAATACACCATCTGGTCTACCAGCATCCACACCAGCCTGAAAAGGTAGAACACTAACTCCAACTAGTCCTCTACTTTTTGAGGGTCTAGATCACCATGAAACCATAGTGGACTATGGTATTGGAAGTTGCAATGCATGCTTATATTTTGTTTTTCCTCAGGCTATGCTGCCAGTACTAACTACTACACAACAGGTGTAGGTACCACCACTAGCCCACCATGATTATTGAGATTTCTTGATGAGGTATGTACGGAGGCCTCATCACGAATTAGAGGAGGTATCCTAAATAGCTACCATCATAGAGGCAACCTGAACATTATCATGGGGTACTACAGTCAAATGAGAATATATATATATATTTAAATAATAACAAAAAAGGATATCTAAATCAACAAGGAAAGTCAAATGGTCAACACTATATGATGCTTGTACCAAAAATTCATACAATAAATGTCTCAGAATTTTGAGTTGACAAGAAGGTAATCGAGGTCATTGTGAATGGATACATCAGTCTCCACACCATCACTAGACTCCCTAGCCTGATAGTTACTCTCGAGACATGTCGAAACTATTTCCTTAAACCCATCTATTAATGTTTTAGGAAAACACCTGAACAACGTTCCAATGGTTGAACCACCTTTGATACCACATTGTCATGACCAGACCCATGATGGAATTTGACCCATAACTACCCCAAGCCCGCCTCTATAGGCTAGGTGTGGCAACAAGTGTTGAAGTAAAAAAATCAAGGTGAAATTTTCCTAAGTATCATTAAACCGACACACAACCAACTTGATGGAAAATTTTATAGGAAAATATGTAAAATATGAAACCTATTGTAAATTAACAAAAACATGCATGAACCACTAAAATAATATGTGTACAATAATATAAAATGAAATCAAAAAGTGAAAAACACACACCCCACTAGAAATAGTGTCCCAAACTCACCGAAAACATGGAATGTAATGTAATTGAGAAAACCATGCTCTGAGAACCCATATTGTGACCACCACACGAGGCTGAAGCACCTATAACCCTATGCTCTCTCACGTCCAGATCAAACTAGTCTATCATCTTCATAAATAATGATACATGCTAGAATATACCATGTTGGGGTATGTATAAACGTAATTAGTGGGATGCCTCAAAAAGAAGGGGGGAGCAGTAGGAAACAACGTAGTAAAAGAAGTAGTAGATGGAACCAAGTATAGTAAAATAGTGAGGCTCAATCCTGCAAGAGAGACAAATAAACTCATCCAAAGACAAGAATCTATAACTTTTGGAAATATGAACTTCTCATCTAGACATTGATACTTATAGAAGGTGAGTAGAGTTATTTAACCTTAGGAATCTAATACATTGAAGGAATGTAGAATACGCCATGAATCATCGTCTCTCGTATAAGGAGAGTAACCAAATCTCGAGAAGTGGGTACTAATATAGGATAAAAATATATATTTTTTCATTCGAAGAAACCAAAATAGGAGATTAATGGGATCTTCATCTCATACATCAGCTTAATAAATGAGTCGTCAATATTTCTAGAATTAACTACCATCAATTAACAGTAATCCTCGTGTTTTCCCTAAACTGTAAGTCAATGGGGCTCAAACACCACACCATGATACGATCTCCTTTGGGTGGGACTCTCTTGAAGACATTATTTTAGGTCGTGTGTTAAGGAAATGTATCTATAGGGAAATTTCCCCTCTTACTTGTGAGACTTAGGTATCATAAAAGTAATCCTCATCAGTAATCCATAATAAGAAGTTTGTATCAATGTTGAGGACCCATGCCTAGCCCTGCTGGAGAGTACCACTATAGTGTCATTGAGTACCCATACCCCGCACAGCAGGAGGGTTACACTTAAAAAAATCATTGAGGACCCAGGCCCATCTTGGCTAGAGGGTTACTCTCTAAAAAATTGATGATGACCCATGGACAGGATTTGTTGAGGTTTCCACTCTAGTTTCGACATGGACCATGCCTAGCCTGGCTAGAGAGATCCACTCAGAAGTCACTGATCGTGTTGAATGATCACTTACGTTGTTGAACACCTCCTACAGATGAGTCAGGATTGTAACAACTTGATTTATAACATGAAAGTAAGAACTGAGGTCACCATCACATTCTATGTGAAAAAACATGTGGGATATTTTATTTACTTGCCCGAATCAGAAAACCAATGTGATAGTAAAAAAAATGAAATTGGTTTTACATGGGCCCCACCCACTAATATAAAAAAATTACATAACATTGATCCGAAAAATATCTTCTTTAGTTTCAGAATCATGATGCTACTGATGGTTCATTAAATAGACTTCGTACAGAGTATCCATGTATGATAAATTTTTTTACGAAAATAAAAATAAAAATAATAATAATAATAATAATAATTATTATTATTATTATTAGGTGTTCCATGCAACGGATCCATGAGACTATGTTATGTAACAAACATTGCTCTTGAAATGACTGTTTAAAGTTCATGATCACACTGTCATAGATGGCCCGTAAAACAGATGAAATATGATGAATTTATGACTAATAATATGTTTGAAAATAATAATAATAAAATATCAATATTTTTTTGATGATCTACAAAACTAAACCATGTTTTAGAAGAAGGTGTTAGATATTATTTTTCAAAAACCATCATGGAAAGAAGGTTATGATGCCGCTAACGATACATCAAATAGACACAATTTGGAGGCGTTATTGTAAATAAATAGTTAATAATAATAATAAAATTATTATAAAATTATTATTATATTTTAATAATTTTTGTTAACATAATGAGGATGAGGCAAAATCACCCTTACAACTCGTGCTACAATACTGCACCCCAGCCTTCTCCTTCATCCTCCTTGGAAAACTGCGACGCATCACTGTTCCAGCTGCTGCGGGCTTTCAGACATCATGCCACACTACCTCAGGCTCAACCCCCATTGGATTGACCACCACTACACCACACCACCCTTCACTGGGCTTGACCAGTGCTATAACACCCGTGAATGTACTTTTTCCAACCCATATTTGGAATCACACCAATGTAAGAACACAGAAAAATATGCATGTATAATATGTGCCAAAGCGATGGAGAAATGACAAACAAAAAATACTTACTATCATTTCAATGATAATTTTACAATAATATGAGGGTGTTGAGTTAAATGGTTCAGTTATACCATAGGGGAAATTAAATTAATATGTTAATGTATTTAAACTATGATATGTGTGATGAAGATATAAACTGAATTTGCATATTCACAAGGAACAAAACAACTGGAAGTGGAGAAATCAACAAATCAAAGGTCCTACATTAGAATTGGATCATTAAATGATGAATGTTGTGCTTTCTAGTGTATGAGTAAGACATGTTTTATACACCAAACTTTGAGTTTCCTTGATCAAATTGCTCGTTGTTGTCTAATTATGGTTTCTCAATGGAATGGGAATAAGAGCTCTCGAATCCACCTAGGGTTTATACAGCCAACCATTGAGGATTATCCGTGGAATTGTATATATAGACTTTTGATTAAGGTTCTAATATTAATAAATGAATTAATTTAATAATTAATTGATCAACTAAAAATTTTTCAAATGAGGGAGGTGTATGAACATTCTGTGCCAACTCATTTTGTGTTGCGCCTAGGGTAAACACTACATTCTAGACCCAAACATAGTCTCATATTTCTGATCTGATTAAAAAATTTAGAGTTATCCAATTTTCATTAATTAATCATGTGAACACATTATAAAATATAAATAAATATTTTTATAAAAATCACTATGGGCACACCAGGCCTCAGAATTTTACATCGTCTCAGTTCTTATCTCTTGAAATATATAAATAAATATTTCGAAGAATTATAAATAAAAAATGGGTCTCTACATTCAGGACCATATGTCATAAAATTACCCTTAAATATTGGAAATATCTCAAAATAAAATCATTATATATTAATTTATTACCATAAATATATATTAAAACTTTAACATCTAAATATTGAAACTTTAATGTTTCTTATGTTGATAATTAAATATATAGAAATATATAATAAAATTTATATATTGGATATTTTTGAATGTGTTAAATATGATGTACTGATACAATTACATATAATGACCCTTAATTATTGAAATTTCTAAAATAATGATCCCATATGAAGGAATACTCTAATCTATGATAACTGTTACATATTTGATATTTTGAAAAGTAAAACCCCTTAGCTATTATGGTAATAAACATACATATACTATCAAAAGTGATTATAAATATGGAATACTGTATTTTTGTAAAGGTGTCAACTCTAACATATTGATGGATTACTCCAATGTGTCAGGTAGAGATTAGATATTTTTTATGTATTGGATATTTCCCAATTGGAGGAGCCTGGTTCATTAAGATGTATTCCAAACAATAATAATAAGATTGAATTTAGCTCTTAATTATTTAATTCGTAATCATTTGTATGATGAGAAATGAAAATGTTCAAATATATGAAAAATGTTATATATTAAAATTTAAAAAATTAAGAACTCTTATGTATGAAGACTCTGAAGAAAGAAGGCCCTTCAATATTGAATGTTTTTAATGGTACAAACACTTATTTATTTTTCTATTACCTTTTTTATAAAATATGAAATTTATTTGAAACTTATGAATAGTTAAATTATAAAATTATGAAAACTTACATATTGAATAGGCACAATTAAATATGTTTTTGATATTTGAATGTAGCATTACATAATATAAACTTCTAAATGGGGAACCCTAATCTATTAAGATACTCATATTTTTTCTGCAATTTATGTGAAGGTAAATCTTATTTGTTTCATTTTTTCTATTATATATAATGAAAATTCAGAATTTAATAAATCATGAAGATTTTTAAAAAGTAAGACACTTATATATTGATAACTTTTAAATGTAAAATATGACAGACCATAATTTAATACACCTTAATAAGTTATTTATTACTTAAATATAGACTTAATAAAACACCATAATATCATAATTCTTTCTTTCATTGTGTAATTTGATGCATACCATAACAACTTATAGTAAAAAATAAAAGATAATTATTTATACTCCATTATGATTCTTTTAAAAAAAATATTTTTCTTCTAAAACTTCTCGGGATAACCAATTGAAATTCTTAATAAAGGGGTGATATATAAATACAACTAAAGAAATAATAAAAAGTAAATGATTAAATTAATACAGGTGATTTAATAATCATATCAAGTATTATAAGAGTTTTATTAACCCTATTAATTAGAAATCCATCATGATAATAGATGATAATAGAAATGATACAAGGGAGTGTTAAAAAAATATAAAAATTAAATCTAAATAGTTACTAAAGGCTATCATATAAGAAATTAAAAGATAATTTCTTTTGATATCCTCCAATTCACTAAAAATGCTATCTCATGACATTAAATAATAGACAATGCATTGGAGAGAGAAATAATTTTGGGTTCACCTGTCACATTTATATCATGAACATGCGTAAATGTACCCTATAAATCATAAAACATGGGGTAGTATTTCATCACATTTAATCCAATTATTAAAGAATCTAGGGTATATAAGTGGTGGTCATAAATCCATTTATGTTATGTATGTCTAGGTGAATACCATTTAGTGCAAGTGGGGATGGTTATACACTGTCCAAATGTTTTTCATATAAAATTGAATGATGATTTTGGAAGCCTAAAATATTTATATAAAGGTCTATAAAAGGGATAAATTTGAGTTAAAAAAGGTCTCCAATTACATGTAAGTCATAAGTCTAATGAATTAATTTGTAAAAAAATTATTATTCGGAAAATTAGGAATTATATGGGGCTTAATACAATGAATGTACAAAAACTATAAAGAAGATGAGATAGTCTTTTACATTTATAGGGTGCTTATAAAATCATGGTAAGAGATTCATAATTTCTATATAACCTGTTCGGAGGGTTCTCGAGAGGGAATATGAGAAAAAATTCATGACATAGGTTTTTTAATGAAAAACAATTGGAGGATGGGTCGGAATTTTTAGAAAAAGTTACAAGAAAACATTATTAATATCTAAACATACATTTTGGACTCTATAATATAAATTATTCCAAACCACATAAAACCCATAGTATATGCACATGGTTCTTAACATTGGATAATGTTTTTTTTTTTAATTTTATAGTTATATGATTTTAATTCTTAAAAAAATACTTTTAGTGTAGTGTAGGTGTGTCATGTTTACAATGAATTGATTTTGAAACCATAAAATTTTATATAGGATTCAGAGGATTAATTAAGGGAATATAAAATAAATAAAATATAGATACAGTAAATTTTTTTAGTGGAAGCTTGTTTTTTTTCTATAATAAAATTAATGGTTTTCATTACAATAATTTTTTTGGTTTTAGGATGTTAGAATACATAATATTTTATTATATCATATTTAATTTTTACCCAAAAATTCAACCATATAAGAAATTCCGAAAACATATAAATTGAATGGTTTTGAAGTGTTTATTTAAAAAATAAAATTCTTTTTATCAAAATTATTCTCAAAATATGATATTTTATACATTAAAATAAAAAATCATCATTTATTGAAATAAATTTATTTTTTAACAACAATAGTTTTGTGACCGTTATGAAAAACATGTATGACTTCATCAAAACATATCTTATTTTATTTTTAATATATATTACGTAATAATATCATATATTTCAAAAACTTCTTTAATTCATCAAAATGATTATCATTATTGAAAATATATATTTCCCAAAAATATAATTTTAGTTTCATCATTACAAAATATAATTTTTATAAAACTTATTTTTTTAATCATTATAATGTAATGAAAGTTAAATATAATAATTATTTTATAAAAAACATAAATGTATAAATTTTTTATTTTACATTGTAGATACATATCAATTTATTAAACTTGAAAATTCATTAATGGTATGGTGTAGAATTGTGATATTATCAGGTTGGGGATCAGAAAAAATATACAGGGTCATGATCTAGAGGAGCTTGAACTTCTCCCATAAATTTTTTCACTCATTCTATTGTTGTTGAATCTCTGCATGGAAATAGTCAAGGAAAATGCTAGTGATGTTATCTCCTTTGAAATATTTGATAAATGGATATCATAGGTTAGGATACTACTAGTTGAGGATATCATTTCTTCCATCTATATCAATTGAACATTATCATAGACCTTGATTTAAAAAATCCTAATAGTCAGGGCACAATTCATATATTCTCAATGGTTATAATACTAAACAGTCTTTTAATTTTAACATTATATAACATATAATGGCCTAAATTAACTATTGTAAAATATTATTTTTTTACATAATTTAATTTCATTATAATTAATATACTAATATAAAATGACAATTTCATTTATAAATTTTTGGTTTATTACATATGAACTCTTACATATGACGATCATTTCATATGATTACATTTACATTGAAAAACTAAAATTGTTGAAATTTATTTAAATTTATATTTAGAAAATTATAAACTGTTATATATTAATAATAATTTAAATGATTACTCTTAAAAATTTAATGTTTGGAAAATTATAAAATCTTATATTTTAAGATATCATCCGAATATATGAAGTTATAAATTATGTTATATCTTATATTATATATTACTTTGGAAAAGTGTGAATACTTATGTGTTGAATGTGTACTATTATTTATGATTTTGATATTAAAAATTATAATTACATATTATCTAATTCTAAGTTTAACTTCCATTACATTTACATATGTTGAAATATGATGATTTATAAAAGTTGTAAGCCTCTTACTTATATAGACTGTTAATGATTTCACAATTTTTAAAGTAAAAAATATTATCCATTATAAATCATAAATTTAAAGAATCATAAATTTTTTGATTGTTTGAAAACATAAACCCATCTACATTATTTAATTAATATTATATTTTAAACAATTTAATACCATTTAGTAAATAGTTTTATGTTTTAAGTTATGAATTCTTTCAATTTTGGAAATTATACACACTTGACTTCTCTTTTAAAAATCATTAAAACATGACTCCCTTGAAACAAAGGCATAAAACCATCATTAATATGTCAAATTCATCCAAAAAATTCATGTATAGAATCAAAATTTTCAAATTAAATATATTTTATAGTTTTTAAGTTCATTTATTGGACTATTTCATTAACGAGGAAATCACTACATCCTAATTATGTCATAAATAAATATATTAATATGATGTCAAAAATTAGTAAATAAAATACAATTATTTAAGAAATATTTTTAGACTTATAATTACTATCAATATACATATAGATCAGTTATATGACCTTGTATTTAAATCTATTTAGTGAAAGATATATGTTTAGGTTATAATTATCATTACATTAAATCAATTCTTTTAAAATGTAATTTTCACATCCATGTGAATACATAGGGTCCCAAAATATACCCATGGATGCACATGGTCTAAAATATATCATCCAATAGGATTAGGGCATGTTTTATGGTATTTTAATAATATTATAATATTTTTTACCCTTATTTACCAAATTTATTGTTTTATCCATGAAAAATAGAATAATTACTGAAATTGATATTCATAATATCTAAGAATAATAAGTACCTATTTACATAATTAAAACCTTATAGTTCCAAATATGGAATCTATTTTACCAAATTCAGAACATATAAGTTTTAGTAATTAATTTAAAATTAATTCCCATTGTCAAAAACCAAAAAACGTGTTTTTTAAAAGTAATAACTATCAAAATATTGACATGTATTTCTGTACAATTTTAAAGTTAAATAAATTCCAATGATAATAATTGTATAAAAGGAATAAAATATAATCCAATTACCCTTTAAAACCAATTAAAAGAATGATTTAATTATATAAATAATGTAGATAAAAAGTTAATTTTGTGTTAAAAAGCAGTATTTTCTAATTATGCATTAAAATTTTAAATTTACTAAATTTTTTAAAAAATTAAACAGAAGTAAATTTTTATTACCCGATTATAATGATTATTTTTATTTTGTCCAATTTAACCTATAAAAGTGTCAAAAAACTGAATTTTAAGTGGTTTCACCATCTATAGGAAGTAAAACTACAGTTTTTTAAATACTTATTTTAATCAAAAAATTGATTTTGTTCTCATATCATGTTTTAGAAATTGGGTAATCTGAATTCTAATTTCATATAAAATTAATATTGTTTTTAATACTATTAATAATGGCTAGTTATAAAATATTTTAATAATATATCAATTTTTAATGAAACTTGATATTGCGTACTACTCTAGTTATCAAGGAAGGTTGCTCTTGCTTGTAATGCAAGCCAAGTAAGTATTGTGTGCAGTGAAAGTGTCATTTGGTGTGGGGTATAGTATAATCCACACATAGATCATTTTTAAATTGGAAAAAAATCTTTACTCATTGTTACATGAAATTAATTCTATCAAAGGAACTTGAAATTGTGTGAAACACAAGCCAAGAATAGTGTTTCAAGTACAAAAAGATAATACAGTGTTTCATATAGAACATGATAATCACTTTGTAGTGTACAACAAAAGTCATCAAAGAAGTTAAAGTAATATACCTTATTAAATCTCGGGGTGTTAAATTCTACCCCCCTTAAATTAATTTCTCTCTCATAATTTGTGTGGGTTATAAATGGTTTATTAATTGAATATTTTTTTCATTGAAGGATGCACTATAAAAGGGGATACTAAAACATTATTTTAAAATGGAATTTTAGAATCAGTACTGTTTCACAAAGTAATTCATCTCTGTACTTACACATATAAAAAAATAGGTGGGATGTGAAAACATGGATATGGAAGATAAATCTAACCACAAAATTCTGATGGATTGTGATAGGGAAGAAGGTTTGAATTATGTGAACTAATAAAAAGCCATAAATCTCGATGATTCAGGGGACCATATGATTCATCAGATAACTATGTAATAGGATATATATTTTTTTGTTTTTCTAGATCATTTCCCTAATGGTGAAGAATTTATCATGAGAATAATTACTTACTTGATTTTGGTACAGCATCATCCTTGTTTGTGCCTTGAACAATTTCCCCATTATCTCATATCTAATGAAATGAAGTCCAATTTTTCATTCTTGAAGTGTTAGTATATAATGAAATAGAATTATAGGTCCTTACATATGTCCCAACATAAATTTCAACACATGAAATAAAATTTTCATAAGTCTCCTATAGTGATATAATACATTAATCTAACAATATTCAATCGGAATATAAAAAATACGATCCATGAATGTGTAACGTTACAATTATTTCAAAAATATAAATCATAGAAAGTGGTTAACCAAATTTATATAACATTTATATCTCATATCTCATAATGTAGTTCTTGGTTGTCACGTTCCAAACATGTCAATACCTTAATCATGTATTCTCTTGAGTAACCGAAATAACCTGAATTATCAGATATCCTTATTGAAAGACTGTGTGTTTATTTATTATAAAAAATATTGGATATATTACTTGATTCCCAAAATTTTTTATACATTATCCTTGAAAACATAACCCTTTTTCCAATAACTCCATAATTACATTTCAAGAAACTGTATTCATCCAATTTACGTATTCAAATCTAATATATCTTTACCCAAACCTCCTAATCTTAAAATTAGAGACATATTAAGGTTAATCATTACCTTAATCATGTGTTCTCCAAGTATATCCTCTTACCCATAAATCACTTTTCTATATAATTATATTTATTCATCATATCTGTTCCAATCCTTACACTGATATTTCATGATTTATATTACATAATCTTTGAATTCTGATAAATATACACCACAATCATCAAATTTTATTCTTAAACCATTACTAATTATCCATCATATTCATATTTCCAAAAATATGAATAATCCCTTTTCGTTTATCAACCTCATAAATCATAGGTTCAATGTAAACAATATAGGAATAACATCACATACATTTCACATATCGTTTACAAACTTTTTATCCTCAGCATTATGACCAATACTCATACCATCGTCATGATATTATTTATGATATTTCAACTTAGGAATTTTATCTTCATAATTCTCATAATATTTATATCATAATCATTCACTGGTTAACTATGTTTATTATAGTTCAGTATATTGAATAAGATCAAAAATCAAAGTGTGAGAAATATATATTAGAGATTAGAAACACATAAGTAATGTAAATTACTTAAAATATTTCAATATATGATATCTTCCGTTTAACCCTAGGTTAGTAATTATTATCACAAAAACATAGGTTTTGAACATATAATTTACTTATCCTTATGACATCCCTATATATATCCTTATAAATATATCTACTGATCTCACTAAAGTTTTCACATCCTTGTTTCTAAAGGTCGAATAAACCTGCGCTCTTATAGAAACTATAGAGACCCCAGCTTGATGTACTTGGATATTAAATTTCATTTGAGGAATACATAGTACATGACACAATCAGATTACCAAATATTGTATTATTTAAGTGTCTTTGAAGACACACAACAAAATATTCTAATCATGGTGAAATATCTTCAACATCTCCCATAATGATCTTCCACTTTTTTCCATCTTAAAACCATTCATTATATCCTTGTGAAATAAAACATGTAAAGGGATAAATAAAAATTCAATTAAATTTAAACATGGAGGACTTAAAACAAACAATAAATATTTGAACGTAAAAACATGAGCATTAATTTTAAACATCAAAATTGATTCATGAAATAAATCATAGCAGTATGTACGTCATGGATCATAAGAGAATGTTAACTATGAATGAATAGAATTGGTATAAAACATGTAATTTTGGAAAAATAATAATCACATAATATTATTTCCATACATTCCAATGCATTGTTTTCAAGACCATCATAGTGGACATAGTCTATTACTGAACTAGGTTTACTTACCGTTCCATCCATGTACTGCTGAAATGTATTTACCTGCTGCTCCAGCCCTACATTACTGAACTAGATTTACTTGACATTTCAGTCATGTCTATCTCATGAGATATAAATCATTACCCAATAAATTGGAGGGAGATATAGGTCACACACATCTCATAATTTAGTCACTCTTACATGCTTTACAAAACCATACATCATTCATCATAGCATAACCGATGAAATAAAATCAGATTCGTAAACATCATTTCATCATAACATAATCTATATTAGATAAATTGATTTAATAAAATTAATTACATTATAAACAAAATTAAATCAATGTAATAATAGGGTTATAAACATAAAATTTTGTCATAGTAAATGGAAAATAATTTTGATAAACCAAATGAACTTAATTCTTTGATGAAATGTCCTTTCATTTCTCGAAAACGTATTATTTTCATAAAAATGCTTTGAAATTTTAAAATAAAATAATTTATTTGATAATAAACTTGTAAAATTTTAGAGGAAGCTTCGTGGGAATTATAAGTTATGAAGACTTAAAAACTACTTCATGTCGTAGAAGTTAAAAAAACAATCTCCTCGTACTTTTGTCAGAAAATTCAAAAAGTAGCTCATATAGTAAACAAAAGAAACATTCCTTCTATACCATGTAGTAAAAGTAAATGGGTAAAATGAAATTAAAAAAACATGGAATAATATTTATCTTTTTATGAAATCATATTTAGAAAACATGGACATGAATGATAAATATAACCCCTGTAAATACTTATGACTAAACAATCTCAGATAAAAACGAGATTGGAAACATTTCCCTTACCATAGGTCTGATTTATTCCATATGTGTTTTAAACTCCTTTATAGTGGTTTTAAACATAGTATTAACTTTTAATAGGATTGTAATAATATTTTTGGTACAATATATGATTCACTTACGACATTATATTACCCGTTCATTTGTCAATTCCATGTTAAAGAAATGTTTTGTGTAATAATTGTTTCATTTATCGTATATGATTTGAATTATTATTAATGATATTATTAATTATATCATTATTTAATTAAATAAAGAATATTAAACATGATTTACATATCATATATATTTAGTATGTATATTTATATAATATATAGATAAATGAAATGGAATACACCGTATCTGGAGACACTAGGCAGTACATACTCATGAACGTTGTTTTTGTTTCCAGAAGCATACATAAATCCTATAGCATTATTGTGTCATATGCTTCATGATTATTATTTATATATAAATTATAATCATTTTAAATTGTTAATGTGGAGAATTAATCTCATCGCGTTGTGGAGATGATAAGCCATGGGTACACACGAGCGATTATGTCATTCACATAATTATTTAAGGGTATTGAAGAGGATGGTGAATAATATCTTAGAATTAGAATAATGTTATTATAATAAAATATAGTTATTATTTCAACCATTATACCCATACATGTAAAGATATAATGAAAGAAATATTATACCATAGTGTGGAGACGGTAATTCGTATGTACGCACGCACAGTGATTTCATTTTTTCATAGGATGGATAGAAGGGGAAATAGTTTTGTTTCATATTTATGATAAAATATCAGCATATTAGTGATTTTGATGTTATTACTTTAAAATAAAACAACTAATGAAGAGTAATTATAAGTGGAAAGAAAATTGAAATAATCGGTAGGAGTGATTACCTCATCCCTGATGTGATTCCATTAAATTTTCTCGTAGGGTACTAGAGTTGGTCTTTTGAGAAGACCAAAAACTCAATTTTGTTACTAGGGAAGCATATAAGAGAAATGGTTTGGGTTTGGATGGTCATGAAGGATAAAAAATGAGTGAAGAGGAGTGGGAGGAGGTTTCCTTTTATAAGGTAGGAGAGGGGAAATTTATGAAACTCTATAAATATTAATTTATTATATATTTGATTTTGATGAAAAATGCTACAAAATTTATTTATTTAGAAGATAATATTATTTTGGTTTGAATACCCATCATCCAATAATATTTTTTCATTTTTTAATATTTATTTATCCCTCACTTTTTTGTTAAAACCATATTTTACCCTTTTTAATCTTACTTTGATATCAGGTTATTTACACATTATGGGATAATGTAATTACCATATCATGTCAAAAGATTCAAAAAAAGTTATTTATGACATATTTGGACATAAATTAACTATTTTAAAGAATATTAGCTTTTTAGTAATTTAAAAAAACTATAAAATAAACTATTTTGTTTTATGTTATGAATTATGTAAATTTTGGACACTATTCATACTTGACATTTTTAAAAAATTCGCAAATACCTGATTAAATAGAAAAAAGGAATAAAATAATAACTATTATTTCTATTTAATTCATAAAAATTGTGGATGGAATAAAAATTTTCAAATTAAATTTATTTTATAATTTTTATAATCATTTATTTGAATCTTTCACTAATGAGGTAATATCTACGTCATAATTGTGTCATAAATAAATATATTTATCTAATATCTAAAAATTATAAATAAAATACCATGATATTGGAAATAGTTTCATATTTATAATTACTATATATATACCTATATATCAATTTTATAATTCAATATTTGAATCAATTTTTTAAAATATATATGGTTAGTTTATAATTATCTTTACCTTATATGAATTCTTATAAAATGACATTTTCACATCAAAGTAAATCAATGAGGTACCAAAATCAACCTGAGGTAGCCCAAGGTCGGAAATATCTCTCAAATTATATTAGGACATGTGTTAGGGTAATTATTTTAATTATAATATTATCGTTAACCCTTATTTACCATATTTACACTTTTAAACATGGTAAATAAAATAATTACTCAAGTTACATTTCATAGAGTCAAAAATTAAAAGGTTATTAATAAAACAATATGAGCCTTATGATTTAAAATATTGAATCCATTATTTCAAATAAAAATCAAATAATATGGAGTAATTAATTTGAAATTAATTCTCATCTTCAAAACCAAAAGGGAGAGTTTTAAGAAGTAATAACTTCTAAAAGATTGACATGTGTTTATGTCCATTTTATAAGTGAAATTATATCCAATGAAAAAAATTGGATTAAATGACAAAAACTAATCCAATTAATCTTTAAAAACTATTATACAAATTATCTAACTGTATAAAAATTGTATATAAAAAAAAGGAAGTTTTGAGTTAAATTGCAATATTTTTTCACTATTCATTAAAATTTTATTTTTTTGGAAAATACCAAAAATTCATCAAAAGTAAAATCTTATATCCCAATTAAAAATAAGAAGTTTATTTTTTCAAACATAACTTATAAAAGGGTCAAAACTATATTTAATGTGGGTGTGCCATCAAAAGGTGGTAAAACTGTATTTTTTAAAAAATACATTTTTTATCCGAAAAATTGATTTTGTTCTCATATAAAGTACTAGATAATGTGTAAGATGAATTTTAAAGTTATATAAAATTAAAAATGTGGTTAAAACTATTTAAAATCGTAATTTATATAATATTTTTATAATATATCATTGTTTAATGAAACTCTGTATTTTGTACAACAAAAGCTATCGAGAAAGGTCACTCTTGCGTGTAACACAAGACAAGTTAGTGTAGAGTATAGTGATAGAGTAATTTTTATGTTGAGTATAAAATAATTCAAACATATTTTATTTTGACAATGAAAAAAAATTTGTACTCAGTGTTTAGTGAAATGAATTCTACCAAAGGAATATGAAATTGTGTGTAACACAAGTCAACAATTGTTTTTTGTATAGTGAAAGGTAATACATTGTTGTGTATATAAAAAGGTAATATTTGTGTAGTGTACAACACAAAATAAGTTAAAATTTTCTATCTTATAAAATCTCATGGTGTGACACAAAGTACCACCCCTTAATGGGTCAATCCAATTTTTTGTGTAATTATTCCACGATGTATGGTAGGAATTTATAAGTCACACCATTTAATTTTTGTTTATTCAAGTATTATTATTTATTCCATAAATTTATATTTCATAATAATAAAATAGAATAATAAACATCATTTTTATATTTATTTTATATATTAACTATCAAATAATTATTATCTTCCATATCCACTTCAACTTAAAAAAATGAAAATGTTATTTGTGTTACTTGTATACAACAACTTCCATGAATTATGTGCTTTATTTTTATTAATTATAAGAATGTTATGGTCAAAAGGTAAATTAAAAAATATAATATTTATAACATTATTTAGATTCTTAAATGATATAACAAATTAAATTTTCTTCTGGTTCTATGAAAAACAAATTTCAATCGATTTTATGAGTGGAAAACTGCCTCAATAGAGAACATATCATGGATTTCATCATCAACATACAACATGTATTAAAAAATTTATTCGATAACATGAAATTATATTAATGAGTAACATATTTCATGAATATAGTACTATAAGGTTACCTTAAAAATTAAAAATCATTACAAAATAATCAATTAAAATTAGATAAATACATGAAATAATATTATCATTGATTTTATCTTCATAAATCATGAATAAAATTATAATTTAATAAAATTATTAATTTATAAACTAGTTCAAGGAATATATTCTTGTAAATTGGATAATCATGGAATGATGAAAATTTATTAATGGAATTGATTTTAAGACTCCATTACAAATCATGTGCGGAATTATCAAATTTATTAACATTAGAGGATAAAAATAAACTATATCTAACTAATGATGGTATACTAAATAATTATATCTGATTAGTTTATATGATAACTTATAAGAATAATTTTCATTAATAAGTAGTTTTTATGGTAATTATTATTGTAATTTAGGCTAAATATATTTTTTCAATTATATTATTGAATGTTAAGTGTTTTCAAATCAATTTACATTCATTGATGCATGTTTTCACATTGTGAACCTAATTGTTTATTTAATATGGTGTACTTACTTCCCCATTAGATTTTATTTCAATTATTTTTTTTCATGGTATTTACATCTATTATCATGAATCTACCATTATAATCCTTTTGATCCCATTTTTACCAAACATCTAATGGTTTCTCATCACATATTTTTTCCTTGAGACATATAAATGATTCAAAAAAAATTATATTATTTTTTTATATACTTACATATGTATTTTTTATCAGATGATCATGAAATTAAATTTATTTAAAAATAATTCAATATTTATACCATTAAAGGGTATTTTATTAAAGGGATTCCAATGTTGTAAGGGTTTCCCATCTCAAAAATTTCCCCCTTAGAGAGATTCTTCTTTTGATGCTTAAATTTTCATTCTCACTGTATGTATACTACATCTGTGAGATATTATATATTTATTCTATTTCTATTCATGGTATTTAATATTATATTTCAACTTATCGACTTCATGATCATTCGATTAAACATTTTGAATAGTTGTAAGGGTTTTTCCAAACTCAATTAACATTCATTGTGTTATAATCACTCTTATTCAATATTGTTCTTATAATGTGGGTACAATATACATTATGATTAAAATATATTTTACTTCCTATTAATTTCATTATATTTACATTTCATTGACATAAAATACATTTTCATATAATTTCATTAAGAATAATACTCTTCAACTACTTGGGTTTTTCATTTCCATGAATACTTTAATTATTTCAAAAAATGTATTAATTTCGTATTTTAAAACCCAATGAAGTATAATACCATGTGATATTCATATATTTATTCACATATTTTAAAAAAATATTTTTCTAAACTTTTTTTGATGTGTGTTTCAAAAATTATATTTCAAAAATGTAATTTTATGATTTTAATTACATGATTATATATTTTATTTTTAATTACATTTTTATCCCAAAAACCATTACATATTTCTCATTCATGTATTATTGAATTTAACTTTTAATGGAATAATTTTTTAAAATATTAATTTTCATAATTTTCATAATTTTCTTCTCAATTTGGCTGGTAACATTATATTTTAAAACTATGGAAAAAAATTCTAAACACAGATCTATAATTGTGTTCAGTGTTATTAAAATTATTCTGTATGATGGTTTTTTTATGTTTCAAAATGTCTTTCTGAGTTATTTTTATTCCTATTTATATTTAAAATAAATTGAAATATTTTTTTATTAAAAGAAATTTTTTTATTATAAAAATGGATTTAAACAGATTTGTTTTTGATAATGATGTATTTTCTGACTTCTCCCTGAATGTTATTAAAAAAATATATCATTTATACATTTTTTAACCATATTTTTTGTTTTTAATATGCTCTATCAAGTTCCAAGTATTTCATTTTAATGAAAAAAATTTACAGAGTTCCCATGAATTCAAAAATGGTATATTTCCTCTTATTTTTCTATTTCATTTTACCCAACATCATCATAGGATAATTTATCAATAAAAACATATATTGAGGTTCATTTTGTTAAATATGATTATAAACATATCACTCAAATTATTTATCATAATGTTTTATTATTATATCATTTTAATTACTTTTTCTCGAAACATGGTTCCTTCGTATATAGGGTGTACTTTAATATTACTCTTCACCTTTTTTCATTAGATGGATTATGATCATGTTTATTGACGTAGGAAAATATGGATATATTATATGCTTTTATCCCAATACATAATTTTAAATATAAATAAGGATTAAATATTATGAATTCAATTTTCATTCCCATCCTGAATGTTTTGAATTCATTAGTCTTAATGTAGTGACAAGTCACACTCGACATTATATAGACTGAAGATGCAATAATTGGTCACATGAGGAATTTTTTCTGTATTTTATGTATTTTTTCATAATTATATAATTATATATTATATGTGTAAATTATTTAATGAATGATATAAATTCTAAATCTACGAAAGAAACAATTATCCTTTGGTTATGTCCATGATAAAAAAGAATGGTTTTTTTAGACATAACCTTGATGGAAAGTATGATGTATTAGAAGAAGGCCATAATGGTATGATCAAGAATGATAGTATTATTAATTCCAGTTCGGTGAATATAAGTATAGTTATCCATGTTATTATATAAGTTTAAATGATATCTATGAATAAATTTAGTTTACATGTTACTGATTATATGGATTTCTTATTGATTATTAAATCCTTTAATATGTCTTTCTTCATTTATATTCATTATATATTATATTGTAAAAATATGATTTTAGAGAATCTGAGATCACTATTTAAATTTATTTACTTTCCCTAAGTACCATGAGTGGATCACTAGCTGAATTCAAGGAAGTTCTAAAAGAAAAAAAACTTGCAATTTAATTATTGTACTATTTTATAATGATTCAAAATTAATATGGAAAATATATTTTTATAAATTATCCCAATACTATATAACTATTTGATCATCTATGATACGATGCAATATATCCTACACTAATATAAAAATGCTACCTCAAAATCCATGTAACGAGAGAGGGGTATCATAGTTAGTTTTAAAGGAACATTAGTAGCAAAAATTGAACCAAACTTATAAAAACATATATTAGTTAATATTAACATATGATAGATTCAAGAAAAGGATTAAATATAAGAAAAAAAGAAAAATATGTGTACAGTATAGTGAGTGCGGATTCTGAGAACTTAAATCCATGCCTGGATGAAAAAAATATGATACATACTCTATCACAATGTATATAGGGGTGATACATTTGAAAATGATAGTGTGGTATTATCCTGAGATTCATAAGGTCCATGAATTTGAGACTAACTATAGTGTTAGTTTTAAAATATATGGTTATTCATTGGTTATGTACATGGTAGTTACTAACAAATTATAAACTATTTTAATGGAATATTATGTTTTAATATATAACTTGTTAGTTCGGAAAACATATGGGGAAAATATCCATGTAAAACTATGGTTCAAACATTGGTATTCATGAGAATGTTTATGAAAGTCACTTTTGAGTTATTTTATATAATTTTATATTTTATATTTTTATTTATATTAATTTAATTATACTTATTGAGTAATATTTATTCAGGTAAAGTCCTGAGAAAGTAGAAATCGAGTTCATAATAGATGTGATAGATGATGTGGTGATTTTGAAACGGGGGATGAATAGATGTCTAAGATTGAGAGAGGAATATTGTGTTTAGTCATAACTATAATCACATATTATGATTGACATAATTAGCCTAGTTCTATATAAAAATTAGCTAAAATATAGAAGGATGGGGTTTTGTGGATGTTCTAAGGGAAAAGAACACGCAGAAAATATGATTCAATTACCTCCATGTCGCAAATGTGGGAAGGAGAACCTTGTTAAATGTCATCAATGTAATAGAAGATGTATTATGTGTTTAATTGGAATAAATATAGGAAGATATATCCATTTAAAAAATTATGTTTTTTGAAGAAAAAAAATTAGTGAAATAAATCTTATATTGGGGTAAAACATACATTGAAATGTCTTAAATGTGGTGAACATGGAAAATATCAATGAAATTCTCAAACCCAATGGTTAACAAGGATGATTACCATCAATAACTTCATAGATCCAGGGAATAAAATCTAATTATGTTCCAATAACTAATGTGAATCTAGATAATTTTGTTAGCCTTATCATCCACATTAATGTTGTAGATGTCTATTTGGATTTTCATTATCACTATTAAAATATAACTAGGAAGTTTTTAAAATAAATAAATTAGTTCCCAATTTATTTATTATTAAATTTTTATAAAAAACATTTTTTTATATTATTATCAAATACTTTTGGATCTTAGAACACCCTAATTTGGAAGGGGTGAATCAGGGTGTTGAATTTTTCATATAATGAGTTAGATCATGTCCTAACATAGGTAGGAACCTACTAATCATTTATAATGGAAATGTTAAAATATCAAGCACCCAAATGCTGAAATATTAAAACATAAATTCATTTTATACTTTGTTCATGATTGAGGTCCAGTGCAATGAGAATATTCTAATAGTGTTTTCATTGATACCAAAATCCAAAAGCATCCCAAGGTATTGTGGACTAAAATTGTTCAAACGTGGTCATTCTATTACATGAGCATTACCATTACAATACATTTAGGGAGATCGCTCTACTTCCCTCGGATCATATCTGTCGATTCCCCCTTTTTCACTGACTTGGGTGAAGTTCTATTGGTCTATCGACTTTAAGTTCACATTAATATATTTTTCTTATAAGCCTTTATCACTGGATAGCATGACACACTTCTTGAACTATATTCCTAGATTGATGCACTTAGATCTATTGTTCACTAAAATAAGTTATTCAAAACTACTATTCTTAATGCTCCTATCCTTTTTTGAAAACCCCTTCTTAATTAAAATGAATTTTATAATTCATGGACCCACACGCTTTTATGAATCTTATATAATTTTTGAATCTACCAACCATCATGGAATTCAAAAAAATAACGATTCTCCCAGTAATTATGAAACCCCATTTTAAAAATTCCTAAATTTCAATTAGTTAATATCTATACATTTTAAATTAATTTTTTCTCGAAGATTTATTGAAGTGAACTGAATTCTATTTATGAAAGTCCTTCCTGAAATTTGAGTGATTCACACTTTTAAATATTCTCCTAGTTACGTCTAAAGAAGTGTTTCCACATATTTATAGATATCACCTCTTACGATGTTTCCATGTTCAACCAGGACTTTTCAACAACCTATTCTTTAATTTTTGTGATGCACTTTTTCTTCATGAGTCTCTATTGAAAATAAACTTTTTTCCTCCTGTATAAAACCATGTTTCCAACAAACTCCTCTATTGGGTTTGTTGAAAATATGTAGATAAATTGAATACAAATCCTACCTAAAATAAAAACCAATATAAATGAAATTACTCATCTATCACACTATTTCTATGTGACTAGAGTTTAGTGTAGAAAACAAGATTGTTATAAAGTAATTTTATGACTTGGTAGACCACTAACCAATATTGAAAACCTATAATTTTTTGAATTTATCTTATCTAAACCTTTAGAAATAAAAAAATTAAACCATTTTTTCACATTTAATGAAAACAACTACCCTTGGATCATTGAACACCCATAAAACTACTTCACAAACATAAATATATTAAAATATTTAACATAAATGTTGAGAGGGGAAATGTTTAACCCTCCTTATGTATTTGGAGGTGGCTGAACACTGAGGATAAACTAATTTTTCTCACAAATTTAGGATTCTAATGGAAAATTTATAATTGTATACACTTGAAAATTTGTTCCAAAAAGATCCATTTTAAGAACCCTTTGTTCACATTTTTATTTGTTAATGTTACATTTAATCTCAGTATTTCTAACAAAAGAGTTTTGAACTTGATTTTTCATAAGATAGAGTGACATTCAATTGTCATAGTGTATTATCATTGACTCTTTCACCTCATAAAAATATTAATAGTTTTTCGCATCATCCAAAATAGCTAAGTTCGTTCTTTTGTCTCATAAGTACACTTTACTTTAGTAGTACTAAGAGAAATTATTTTTTTACCTTTTCAATATTCCCACACATTTTTTGCAATGAAAAATCCACCACTGTATGTGAAATTTAGATCCACCATATCTCCAACCTAGCCACTATAAAATAATTTTGATAATTCATTATCTCTTCCTACTGAAAATTAGAAGCCAAAGATGGGAGTACCTTGAATATACCTCATGATGCTTTATACCAGGGAAAATTGATCTTTCTTAAAATTACATTGAAATAAATCCATAAAAAATATCATAAATATGATATGTGTCTATGTTTTAGTAAAAAATAATACTAATAAAATGATCCTCCCATACAAAATGTGATCCATCGATTTCTCATCCACATTATTTCCATGCTATCCACTAACTTCAACCAGAGTCGACATTGTTTTAGGGTCATGCGTGTTTAATTTCTCCAGATGAACACTTGAATACTTTCCCTGAGAAATGATTGTTTTTTTCTTGGTTTAAATCACCTTCAACCGCAAGATTTATGTGAGCTCTCAAATAATGGAAATTTAAAATTCTTAATTAAGGTAATTATATTTTTTATTGATCCATTCCTACATCCCATAAATATAATATCATCCACATACACAAACACCATAAATTGATCACCCTATAAATTATTCACATTGATATTATGGAAGAAAATCCTATTTTAAATTTTAGCATCTTTAGATCAGCATACAGTCTAGATGATTGTTCTTGTGGTTTCTAATTTATACTATAAAGACCCTTCATTAGTCCAAAAAACTTTTTTCATCATTACTAGTAAAAAATCCCCTTGGTTTTTCAAAATATACTTCTTCAAGGCCACTATTTAAGAATGAAATTTTTATATCCATGTGATAAAATATATACCCAATTTTAATTTACATGGATATTGATAGGCTAATTGACTCGAGTTGAACAACTGGAGAAAATCTTTCTTCAATATATGCATATAATTTAAACAACAGACTAACCTTGTATTTTATCACATTTCAAAACTCATATTTTTTTCATGATCCACTTTGTCCTCATCACATTGTGATTTATTTTCTTATTAATGAGATCCCCATTATAGTTTTTATCAATATTATACAATTAATCATTCATGGAATGGACCCATGACTTATCCATTTTTTCTTCTTCAAATTATGTTGGTTCAATAATTTATATAATGTTGAATGTGCTTCATTTCTCATTCTCCTTGTCTATGTATGTGCATTCCAATTCCCAATAATTTTGTATTGATATTATTATTATGTTCTGTTTCTCTTATGAGATTATGATAGGATTTCTTTACCAATGTTTTTGACTTCTAATTCTACTTTGGAATCATAATATTTTTGGAATCCCTAAATATTGGGCAGGCCTTCAATAATTTTTATATATGATTATGTTCCATTTTTTCATTTTTCGTTATCTTAAATCATGTCAAAATATGATATCCTCAAGTTATTCATTGTATTATAATAAATTATTTAGACAATATTTCTCTATATAGTGTTTCTAATATAACTTTTGTAGAATTTTATACACCATTCTTCATTGAGTGTCCAAGGATCCTACCCTCATTTTATCGTCACCATATATGCAATGGTTTGTTTATAATTTTGGATGAAAATTTTATTTGAAAAGAAAAAAATAAATTAGTGATAGATTGCTTCTTTTCTATATATTTAATGGTTTCATTAATACCCTTAAAAATATCCTTGTTCAATTTCGATTGTACAATGAAAATTAATCAACCTATTTATATTAATGATGAGAAAAAAATGCTCAATCATGATAGTTCTATCCATATAATTATATTTTATATTTCTATGATCAATGTACCAATTTTATTGAGTTGTTGTCACTGAAGAAACCTTGTCCCTAATCCCATGTTTTCAAGGTAATTTTTAAATACAGTGGATGTGCATTCTATTTCATTTAATGATCGTAATGTCATGATTATAGATCCATTTTCATTTTCAACTATTCAAAGATAGTTATTCATGAATTAAACATTTTCTCATTTACACTATATAAACATCACACATGATATTATAATATAATAATAAATAAAAATCATAAATTACCTCTCTTCTTTTGTTTCATTCACATTGATTGGAACTTACACATTTTTTTACTAGAACCTAAAAATTAGATTCCCTTGTGCTCTTTAGTATATATGAATTCCGAAAAATATTTTCTCACTAGATAAAAAATTATATTTTTATAGGATGAAATAGCCTTTTATTAGTAATTTTATCCATGGTTTTTTGATTAATGTGACCAAACATATTGGGCCCCAAGTTATTTTCCTCTTCATTTATATTGAAAAGTGTACTATTTACTATGTAAATGTTATAAATAACGATTTTTAATATAGATTTCCAAAATATATTTACATATAATTCCATAAATGGTTCACCCATTCTAATAAAATTTCTTTTCTAAGAAATATTCATTGATTTGACTCAACATTAAGAGGTTATGTAAACTGTCCATATTGAGAACTTCTGTTTTCATAAGCACATCATTTGTTAATTTCATATTTCTATTGCCTAATATCTATAAGGATCCATATTTTATGAATAATATTATTCCATTAGACATTTTATTATCATTTTACAAAAAAAAATATTTCTTTTCATGAGGTAAGAGTATCAACAATCAAAAATCCAGGTTCTATTATTCATTGTTTCATTAAGAGAAGTTTCATCCATGTAATCTTTCGTAATATTATCCATTTCCTTCCATAATAGACCTGATTGAGTGGTGGAAAAAATGGACTCTCAGGTCTATCTTTAATTTTCATGTATGATTCATTCTCATAATCTTCTTCTAGAGTATAATACAAATTTTTATTAGTAATACCACATGGTGGATATTTATTGTCATATCTTAGTGTTCTGATGTTATTATCCCTACATTTTATTTTCCTAAAATGAATATCATTATAGATAATGTTAGATAAATGAAAAAATAACCACATAAAATATTTATAATTTATAATGAATGATATGGTCTCATTATCTGTTTATAACTTTTATGTGCTTCCCTATCTAGACTTCTCCTTACCTCTTTATACTAATACAATGCATGGCACAAAAATAAATAAAATTGAATATTCATAAGGTAAAATATCTTCTTAGTTATTTCCCTCCACATGAACATTTCATTTGTTAATAAATTTTATGGAAGATCTTCACTAGATAATTGAGGATTATTTTCACCTCTTTTCTTTATTCGGTTTGAAGAAGACTTTATTAGAACATTAGGCACCTCTGGGATATGTCCAATTTTATTTGTCCATTTTCATTGGCCCATACCTTTTCTATGCATTGATGTTTAGTGTCACAAATAGTTCCACCTTTTTCAATTAAATTATATATTTGTTTATTTGAAACATTTTCTAATCTTATGAAACTATGTCTAACTTTTTACAAAATCATTTCTTGTGAAAAACGTATAAATTGTAATTTTATCTGATTTCCCTTGATTTTCATTCATTTTATAGTTTTATCCTTAAATTTTAAACATCTTTATTTATTTCCCCAATAATAGTATCCTTTTACATTAGTATTTATGCCATGTAACTAATGAATTTTACATAATCTTAAATCTATAGTTTAAACTCCATAACCTCTTTTGAGTATTCAGGTGTTATAAAATGTTATTTTTCCTCTCCTTGAAGTCAATTGATCTCTACTTTAAGATAATCCACATACATTGATGACTCTCTCAATCAATGTCACACCAATTTTTTTATTTCCATGAGAACCACGATCATCAAGAGAACCCATATGGTTTACCTTGATATATTTAGAACCATTTTATTTATAGTCCCAATCATTCAAATGTTTTAACATTTCAACTGTATCCATTAGGTATGATTCAATATCATATTTATACTTTGGTACTACATCCTGCAAAAATTATTTATTATCTTGATCCTCCATGAAAATAAAGATCATTGTATATAATTTTATTCATGACTTGAAATCATCCTTTTGAGAGAACCTATTTGATTCATTTTCATGATTTATTCTTCACTTTAAACAACAAATGATCTCCTTGAGAACCAAGAGGTAATGTAACCTGCTTTAAAACAACAACAAAAATCCAATGGAATATTTCCTCTTAATCTCCCACTTCATATCTATTATCTTTTTAAAAAATGGAATTACATTCATCATCCTCATCATCTATAACTACACTAACATTTGAAACATTCAGTTTTTCCATGGATTTGAATTATATTTCCTTTCATACTAAAATAATTATATCATCGGGTTTGACTCCCATTTCAATAGCCACAAGACTACTTAAAATATCTTTATTATAATGACTAGAATATACTCCATCCAAAATAGATGAAACTATTTGATTATAAAGATGTGTTATCCTTCATATAATTTAATTCAACATTTCATTACACTTAGTTTCATTCCCAAGACCTTAAATAGATCCATCAACTTTTGTAATTAGAGTGAATAAATTATCTACATTTTTATCTGGATTAATTTCCTGATCATGAAACTGATTGTGTAGAAATTCATATTTGGGATCATTTACTTTTTATCTCTATTATATAAATTTTACATTTTCATCCACATGGACTTGTCTATAGTGAAACTCATCTACATCAAATATATTTGATCAGATAGTATGCTAGTTAGAGTATTTGGAGATTTTCCATCTACATCTATAATTTTAATATTTTTTCAATCATAAGATAACTTGACACATCCCTGATCTGAATAATATGAACTGTGAAATAGAAGACATTCATCCAAATTGACTGCTTATGAGTTCTCATATGATTCCTCAAATTCTAGAAGCTACCTCAATCAAATAAGTGAATCCCACTACCATTCATGGAATTCAACATAAAAATTGACTACTAATTTAACACTGCTAACTTGTATTCTCTTATACCATAAGAAAGACTCCAGAATACCCTTAGCGGGGAGGGGTGATTTACGGTGTCAAATTTTTCATCAAATGTGTTAGATCTTTTACCCTTATTAGCAAGAACCTATTAAATGTTCCTGATGGAAATGTGAAATTATCATACACCCCGATCAAGAAAAATAAACACAACACAACACTTTTTATTTGGTTCACCACTAAGGTCCAGTACAAGGATAATATTCCAATTGTGTGCCACTAAAAAAATCGCTAATCTTCACTATGTATCATAGTTTATAATTTTTTATAAATTACTACTCTATTCCATGAATATTTCTTTTAAATTATGTTTTCAGATAACACTTTGCCTACCTTGAATCTCATCCATCAACTCACACTTTCTCACTATCTTCGGTGAAGTATTATTCAGTTTATCATCATAAATTTCATTTTAATTGATTGGGATAAATATAATTGTCCTTGATTAACATGATGCTCTTTACAAATCATACTCTTAAATTGATTTACTTTGATGCATCATTCTCTAAAACCATATGTTCAACACTACTATTCAAAAAGATCCCAGCCTTTATAAATTCACCTTCTTATTTTAATGACATTTCAACCATTGTGAACCCACATCCTTTCGCAATGTTCATATCCTTCTTGATTCTAGCAATCCTCACTGAACACCAAACAATAATAAATCTTTCAATCTTTAAGGATCACCCTTTTCAAAAATACGATAATGAAAATCCGTTCTTGACCATACTATTTTCAAATGTCATGTTAATTAAGATTTATCGATTCATGAATAATTCCATTCATTATAGGAACTTTGTGAAATAATATAGTTTCACTCTTTTTCAAATTCCCTCAGTTAATTCCAAAGAATTTAGACATCATCTTTATAATCATTTTCTTTTTCAATGAACCTGTTATTTCCCTGACCATTTCATGAACCTCTTATTCCCTATTTGTGACAATATTATTCTTCACGATGCTCTAGTGAAAATTTATAATTTATAAATATTCTCATAGATGTGTATCTTATCATATTTTTATTTCACCTCATTCCTTCATCATAAAACCTCTATCGTGAAACATAAAACATGAATTTAAAAAATTCCTTATTCCATAACACCAATCCATATCTTTGTAAAGCATTAATCATTATGACATCCATGCCTTCACCATATTCTTAAATAGGAATTAATAAACATCCTTATTTCATTATTATTTCCCCATCCACAATATATTGAGTTCCAAAAATTTGGAAAACACAGTAAAATGGAGACACCTTGAACATTGAATCCTCCTACATGATATGACCACTTTCCGTGAAAACTAACTGATCAAACCAATGTGGATTGAGAAAAGGTATAAAATAAAAATTATTTCATGCTGTTAAAAACCTTGGATTAACAAATACAAATTAAATGATTTTTTGATTTTTCATCATGATAATATTATAATAATTCATTTGAATGAATTTAACATTAATTTAGAAATCGATTTTTTCCTCTATATAAATATTATATTAATTTTTTTATTAATTAAATCCCTTTTAATTTATTGCAATAAATTTATATCAATGCAACTATTATTATGAAATTCCTTTAGAAGAAAATTCTATAATATGGGTATCGATTCTAAAAAGTAAGGGGCACATGGATCTAATGGTTATAAGAACTCAATATAGTGGAAACTCATATTATTAAGGGATATATTTGATTCCTAGATTTACCCAACATTTTGAGATTTATATATTATTATAAATAATACATTCTTTCATTTCTATCTTCTTGTTCACATTCCCTATTTCTGATATTAAGAAATAATTGAAATTGTGAAGCTATAATTCATTTATGTGGTAATGAAAGTAATATTCATTGAAGTAATTAATTATCTATTAAATAGATGATATATATCATTTTTAATACATAAAAGCAAACTAAAATTTAATCATGATACATTTTATTTAGTTAAAAATATAAGTATTAAATGAAACTGTTATAAATAATCCAATGATTTTTTGTATATAAAAATAGGTTACCATATTAATAAATATAGGTAGAAAGAAAATGAATGGCCATTTTTTATAATAATTAATTGGTAAAATTCAACTATAGTACCTAATAACAAATAAGTTTATTTATTGATTAGAAAAATATTTTCATAACATTAGATTTTTAGGTTCTACTAATATTCATTTTTAGAAACTAAAAATATCATTGAAAAAATATTATAAAATATGATGATAATATAAGTAATATATTTACATTAATTTAATATATATATGATAGGAAATAAGAATATGAATATTTGAAATTTTAAAAAAATTAATAAAAATAATATTTTAAACAAATTTTTTGAATCCATTTAAATGTTATATTCATAAATGTGAGAAATCAAACATTAAAAAAATGAAATTTAATTTTTAATTATCCATGAAAATATTTTCTAATTTTTATTTTTTTATATTTTTATAAAAAAATTGATTCTTAGATGAATAAAAAAAATGTTTTTTCCCAAATATTGTGACATTTTTTAAATAATCATCATATTATTTTGACTTAAGAAACTTTTCAAAACCTTTATCTAATTAAAGATATATTTAATCAGTAAATATATACATTTAAAATACTATATTAAAAATATAAACCCATGTTAACATATTTAGAGCATAATTAATCTTTTCCTATAAACATATATTTATGCACTACACATTTGTTATTAAAAAAATTAATTTAATCATGCTAAAAAAATAATTTAAAAAAATGAATTAAAATATTGGAATAATATGTAAATAAATAGAATATGGCCCATACGTTTTTAATCAAAAAAAATAAATTACTTAGTAAAAAATAGATACCATGGGAAAAGGTTAAAATAAAAGGTAAAAGACTTAGAAAATGTTTAAAAAATTCTTCAAATTTGTATTTTATGTATTTAATGACCCACACTCATTATGTATCCATTATTTTCAACATTTAAAACCACACTATATTATGTTTACATTTTATTCATATTCTTAAAATACATATCAATATCTAATTTATTATATTTCATTGTATATTGAAAATGGAGCTCATGCATAAGTACGAACTTCTACCTCAATGTTCTATATGTGCTATTTTGAAGGATCAAAAAAATTATGAATATGAAAAGTATTTTATCAATTATATATGGTATTAAGTATTGATATAATTACATAATATTATTTTTTATAGACAAAAAAAATTTAAACACCCTTATAATGTTATCTATTGAAATCATTATATTACATGAAATAATCTCTTCATTAATTTTATGTTCATGAATCATGACTAAAATTTATATGGAATGAATTCATAACATTATAAATAATTAAAATTATTTATTTTTACATCAATGGTAATATTTCAATAATGATCCTAAAATCATATAATGAGGTTTGACATCTCCATTAACAAACATGTGCATAAAACTAAAAATTATAAACATATAACGATGAAAATAAAGATTAATAGTCTATTATAGATATAATATATATTTAAAATTTCAGAGTTAATAGTATAATGCATATTAATTAGTTTCTAAAATAATTTATAAGCTTGTTTATGTTTATTATACATGGTAGTAAATCTTTTTTGTAAACAAAATTATTAAAATGTAATGTTTTCTATCCTGATTTCCATTTATTATGGCATGTTTTCATGATATACCAGTATTATTATTATATATGATTTTGTTAATTTCATATTTAATCATATTCCTATAATTGACTTTTTTTAATATAATTTATAATTATTTTTATGATTCCCTCATTATAATCCACATGATTCAATTGTTACTAAAGTTTTAATGGTTTTATATCTCACTTTTATATCATTGTGAAATATGCATTTTCAAAAGTTTTTTTATTGTGTGGCATAAATAATTAATAAAATTCATATTTAATGTACTCTATTTTTTATTTGTGTTTAAGAGTATTTCTTTGTGATTGTAGGGAATAGGATGATTTGTTTTTTTGTTTTCTATAGAACCTATTATTGAAGTTGGCTGCATGAAAAATTCATGTCGTAAATAAGATTCACAATGTGAATATTTTAATTGGAATATAAAATAAAAGTGGTTCATGTAGTGAAAAATTGTGACCCATAATTTTTTTAAATCCCATGGATATGTTTATTGAGGTTCATTTTTTCCCAGTTAACACATTTTCATCATATTTGATATTTATGGAATTCATATCCAGAAAGGGATTCATGAAGTAAATTGTTCATGATCGGAAATTATTATTACACTGAATGAATTTATCATTCTTTATTCGACATGAAATACTCCATCTTCTACCCTTTGTAGATTCGGGGTTATTTTTTGTGTTCCCTCTCCTTCTAGATAACTTTTTTCGCATTTGATCCATGTTGAGGTTGCATTTATTCTCTTTGGTATGCATTCTCTCTAGGTTTCACTACTATTGGACAATCCAGTAGAATTTTAATTTTTTCATATTTATTTTCATTATTCTTCAATTCAATCAATCCTTCATATTTTCCCCTCATTCCATGTATTTTGGAGGCCTGTATTCTTTTCTACAATCTCTGGTGTCAATAGTGATTAGGTATACTCAATTAATGAGGCATGTGTCCCAAAATAATGGGTTAATTATTGAATTTCTCCATGTTAATTTTATTTTCTTTGGGTTATTCTATTAATATTTTTTATTTTAAATTGTGATGGTTTCTTTGGATGTGATTCATGTATTGAAATGTTTTTTCATTATAACTAGTGTTTTTCACCACATGTTATTGATTAAATGCTTTAAATTGTGTTTATTGTTTTGAAAATGATTCAAAAAACCTGAAAGTATAAATTATATACTATGAAAATATTTTGTTAAATGGAAACATGTTTTTTAAATGGATTTTTAAAAACTAATCACATTTGGTAAACTTGGGATCTTCCATAATAGACTTTTCATTCTATGTGTTTGTAATTCCATAAGAGTTTTTATTTCACATTAGTGTGTGAAATTACACAATAGGTTTTATTAGTTGGATATACCATGGACTTATATTGGGGATTTTATTTAATTTTTGGCATATATTCCCATTGGATAGATCGTAAATGTTGTAATTTTTCATTTATTATTATTTTATCTCATGATGGTTTTTTCATTTTTATTTTCTTACTAGTTTATTATATGGAGTATCCATAGTAGAACTTAACCTATGATTTATATTTCATTTCATTATTGAAATATTCATAGATATAGGGAGTATTGTGGGTTTTAATGGAAAGATAGGTATGAGTTATAGAATTAATTTATCTTTTGGTAACTCAATGTAAAGTAGTTTTTTAATGAACTAATGAATCCTTTATATAAGAACTTTTACAGATTCATTGGTGAATTACTACTAGGATTTTTTCTCAGACACTAATTTTTTCTTTTGGTGGTGTAATAGTTTGTTCAGGACTCATGTAAAGATAAGGACATTATATTCCATGCGAATTTCTATTTTTTATCAGTTTCTTAGTAGGATGTTTTGTAGGTGATATTTGTTCACATGGTGACTTGGGGTAGTTTTGTTTCTATAAAATATGGGTCTTGATAGTTGGGAATGGGTTTTTATGTCTCAAGATATGTATCATTTATTCCTTGTGTACATTTATTGATATTAGGTTATACATGGGACTTGTGTGTTCAATGCTATTATACATCTCTATGTGATGGAAAATCATATGTGGACCAAAAAGATGAATTTAGTTGGCCTGTTACCAAAAGGTTATTATAAGGAATACCCACTCAAAGTATTGTAACACTGTCTGGGTTAGGATCTGTGTCATTGGTAAAGTAGTGTTAGGACCATCATAATTCGGATAGTTAGTATAGGAATAGGTATGACCATCTCACTTCTATGATAGAACCTAAGTTACCAGATAATGTCATGGATTATTTAAAATATGTAGACATGGAGGTTGAGTTTATACGAGTAAACTAGATATGGTTTTTATTAATATGGTTTTGTTACATCATTTTTTTAGTATTATGTTCATAAAATCCATAACTAGTTTAAATTATTTTCATTCAGAAACATTGATATGGATATCCGAAGATAGTAATTTGATTTTTCAATTTTTCATGATTGATGTGGTTTTGGTCTTATATTTTTTTAAAAATGAATCCTAGAAGAGATCTTCATAATACATTAAAGAAGTCTATGAGATAGATTTTGTAGGAAAATACTATGGTGGGTCCTTCATTGGTATAAAATATAATATTCTTTATTTCGACTCTAGGTCACAGGGACTTCGAGAAATAGAGATGAGTGGTGGACCATGGATCATAATTTAATAAGAATAATTGACCTATTTATATGGTAATAAATAATCTTAATAATTTTAGTGGTTTCATGAGAAAATTGAGAGTATCATCAAAATTTTTTAGACTCTAGTAGACTATAAGGTGGGTTTTACCATGTACATGCTTGAGGGAATAATAAATATATAGTGGAACAATATTTTTGAAGATAATCTCTAAAAGAATATTTCCTATAATTATATCATGAAAATAATAATTCAACGCCATTCTTTCTCCAAGTGAAAAAATTGGACCGTAGCACTCTTCTATTTCCTCAAGAAAATTTAAATCTGCTATTGAGGATTGTGATCTTATATAAATCAACCTCACTAGTGATATGTATACTTTGTAAAAAAAGGGTCTCAATAGGGTAGTTTCTAGAAAACTTGATAGGTCTTTTACTAATACTACTTCCCTCAATAAATGGGATTCCATATCTAGTGTTACCTTACCCAAAATCAACTCTGATCATCATCCAATTCTAGTTAGTCTCTACACTAAGGTCTCTAGGTCTCCTACTCCTTTTAAATTTAACAATTCTTGGGCTGCAGATCCAGACTGATCTAAAATGATAAAAGATATTTGGGATAGCATGTTACATCAAAATTATGATTTTTCTTACATAATCAAATTAAAACATCTAAACTACTTTCTCAAGGGTTGGTGTAGCTCTAAAACAATTCATATTGACAAGGACATCTCCTCTCTAGAGAATGAACTTTTTCTCATTCAAAGTTCCAACACTAGATCCAATTTTTAACATCATCTGGAGATTGATATTAGTGTTTCCTTAAAGCTTAACTCTCTGCTGAAACTCAAAGATAACATGCGAAAGAAAATTTTCAAAAAAAAAATGGATTTTAGATGGAGATAGGAATAAAAAGTTCTACAATTCTTTCCAAAGAATTAGAAACGCTAGTAGGCCCCTAGCCTATCTTAGAGTTGCTGACACCTATATTGACACTTAGGATGCTACTTCCAATCATTTTCTTGACTATTTTCAGAATCTGTTCAATGGACCAGAGATTTGCAAAGATCTTCTTCCTGACATCTTTTCGAATATAGTTACTATTGAATACAATGTTCATTTCTTAAGCATACCTCTGGATCATGAAATTAAGGATATGATTTTTATCCTTAACACCGATAGTGCCTCGAGACCTGATGGTTTCAACAATGGTTTCTTCCAACATTACTGGGATATAATTCAGTTGGATTTTTGTAACCTGGTCAAAACCTTCCTTTTCACTGGTCGCCTTCCACATGGGATAAATTCTCAATTTCATACTCTTATTCCTAATGTGGAAAATGCCACTGAAATTCACCTTTTTCGGCCTATTTCACTCATCAACACCATTTATAAAATTATTACAAAACTACATGATAACAGACATACCTCAATATGCAATAAAATAGTTTCATGGAACCAATTTAGCTTCATTAAATGATGGTCTTTTCAAGATTTCATATGACATGCCTTAGAATGCACTAATATACAAAATAAATCCACTAGGGAAGGTAGTGTGGCCATTAATCATGACATCAGGAAAGATTTTGACACTATGGATTGGGGATTCATCTTAAAAGTTCATAAAAGATATGGGTTTAATGATTCATTTACTGATATGATAAGAACATTATTCAATTCGGCCTCCATTTCTGTGATGGTCAATGGGGCTCCTAAAGGATACTTTAAATGCACCAAGAGGGTTAGGCAAGGTGATCCCCTTTATGCAATCTTTTTTTACTATCACTAAGGATTATTTGAGTAGACTTCTCATGAGCCTTGTGGATCATAATAAGATTAATCCCATCCAGGCCTCTAGAAACTTAAATGTTCCTACCCATATTTTATATGCCGATGATATTTTTTTTAAAGGTGATAAAAGGAACATTCAAAACCTTAAAAGTTCCCTGGCTCATTATGAAGATATTTCAGGCCAAGCGATTAGTTGGTGTAAATCCTATGTCTTATTTGGGATGAATTTTTTCCCAAACAGAAAAATCTTCATCATAAATTACTTAGGTATCAAGGAAGGCTTCTTCCCTTTCACATATCATGGTGGTCCTATCTTTTGGGGAAGTCCCAAAGCCATTTACTTCCACAACATTTATGATTAAATTACCAACCAACTATCGCATTGGAAGGGTAAAGCTCTATCTATGGCTGGTAGAGTTTGTCTTGTTAAATTGACAATTGTCTCCAAAATGGTCTACTCAATGATGGTTTATTATTTTTCTACTAGTCTTCCAAATAAAATCAATGCTATAATTAAAAATTTTGTTTGGACTGGTAGTATGATTGAAAGAAATCTTGTGACCATTCCTTGGCCCACTTGTTTTAATCCTATGGACAAGGGTGGTCTAGGAATTAAAAATCTTAAGCTTTTTAATGATTCTATCCAAGCCAAGATGACATGGAAGCTGATTGATAACAATTCTGATTCCTCATCCTTTCTCAAGAATCGCTTTAGTACTAAGCTTAATTATTTTAATAGCAATTACCTGACTTCTTCCATCTGTCCGTCCATTAGACAATACTTCATTAACGTCATGAACAACTTAATATGGATGGTTATCACTAATTCCTCTATGACCTTCTGGAAGGATAATTGGAGCAGTGTCCCCTTAATCTCCATGTTGGATCCCAACAATCTTCTTGATAACACCAATTCTACTATAAGAGATGTTCTTATTTCCCATGATATCACCCTCAAAAATCCTATCAGTAATATCATTGGAAATTAATCTTTCTCTAATAGTGATGATTTTCTCATCTAGGAGCCTGCTTTTAATGGCATCCTTGACTCAAAATGTTTCTATAAAAATAACTCCATTAATTTTTATTCCAACCTTAGTTGGTTGATAAATTTTAGCAAGCCTTGGATCAAACCCTTGAGACTTACTCTTATTTTGAGTATTTCCCATAATAGGGTCCCCACTGAAGTGTGCATGTAATATTTTGGAATAACACTTTACTCTAGAGTTCACTTGTGTAATCAACATAGAGAGGATGATAATCATTTTTATTGTATTTTTCCATAGCTGAAACTCTTTGGAATTACATTCTTGACATTTTTGGTTGCAGATGGTCACTTCTTGATACTATCAGCTCCCAATTACAGCATTGCGTTAATCATGATTTTTCTATTCAAATCAATAGTCTTTTTTGACCATGGTGGCAGAACTTCTACATGTGATCTAGTAAGATAGAAATAATTTTATTCATAATAATTTCTAATTGAGTCTCACTGCAAGTAGGGAGCGTATTCTCATTTCCATCAAGAATGCTACCTCTATCCAGAAATCTCACTGTGACAATTTTGTTGGTGATTTTGAGATCATTCACTGTCTTAGGGTTGCAGGTTCTTACAGGCAGCCTCGACTCACCCTTGAAGTTTTCTGACATTCTCCACTTCCAGGATGGATCAAGGTGAATGTTGGTGGTGCTTCGATAGGGAACCCAAGTCCGGTAGGTTGTGGTGCCATTTTTAGAGACTATCTTGGTAGATACCATGGCTGCTTTTTCGGTAATTGTGGTACTACCTCAGCTTTGGAAGAGAAAATATTGGGAGTGATTCATGCTATAGAATTTTCCAAACAAAAGGGTTGGAACAAGATGTGGGTTGAATGTGATTCAACCACTATTGTCCCAGCTATCTGGAAGGGGGTGGTGGTCCACCTTGCCTGGACACTTACTACTAGATGGATGAATTGTCTTGCCTCGCTCAAAGAACTCAACTACATAGCCACTCATGCCTTCCGTGAAGGGAACATGGTTGCTGATAGTATTACCAACAAGGGGATAAACCAAGATATTACCTGGATTTTCAATTTTCCTAGTGACCTTCTCCCGTATTATGAAATGTATTGTAATATGATTCCATCTTTCAGACTTTTGTAACTCTTTTTCTTCTTTGATCAATAAATTGTGCCTTGGTCTTTGACTGAGGAACCAACCTTTAAAAAAATTTCACGAAAATAATTAACAAAAATTATTATCCTATGTTGTAATGAGTGGAATGTACACAAAATATTATTACCATAGAGCATGGTGTTCATACCATTTTCAGTTACTCTACTCGCTTTTATGATTTGGTAAAAATAGAATATTACATTTAAAAAAATATTTACAAAATCATTTGTGGATTGTGGTGGGGATGAGGGGTGGTATTTGGTAGATACTAGTTCCCATGTGCCTTTGTACATTCATGGAGGTGGAAGATGAAATGAGTATGGAAGAGGTACACATAGCAAGGAGGAAATGTTTAGATGTATCCTTGGTTGTTGTAGTTATTAAACAGGATGTGTTTTTTGGTAAGAAAATAAAGCCTAAAGGTGCTTACTTTTTTTCTAGGGTAGTTTCAGAGTATTAATTAGGATACGATTATGTTTTGTACTATCAATGTGGATGTCCTGGTCATACCAATCCTAAATTCATGGAGGTTCCAACGACTTTTCCTCATTATGGAAAATTTGGTTATATAATTCCTTTTTGGGTACGGATGTTGTAAGGTGGAATGGATAGATCAAATCTAACCAATTATTGTTATTGATAATAAAACTCATGGAGGGGATAAATCATTGTTATCTTACAACATTTGAGTATAAACTAGAGTAGTCTAATGCATGGTCTGCTATTGTTAGAGGCATGGTGTTTCTTTAATCCTCTATGGAGAAATCATTTATTGATATAATTGATAATCCTTATTTTGTATCATCATGGTTTCATGATAGTTTGGGATTGCATTCATATATTATACCATTCTTTTTGGATCCTTATAGGCCTTTTGTAAAGTGGTCTGAACAATGTTTCCCATGTCCTATGTGTCAGGTGATGATAGACAACCTTAAAGTGGTGTGGGAACTCTTATTGTTCACCTTGATATCTTCTACCAAATTATTTTTTTGGATTATACGATCAATGCTATGGTACATATAAAATTTTATTTTCCTCGAGTTCATGTTTTATCTCGATATGGATTCAATCATGCCTTTCATGTTGAATGAGATTCTAGGTCTTGGAGGACATGTCCATTTGATTCATATTCTATGGTGAAATCATGATAGTTATCATAGATATTCACATTCACTGTTGATTCATTTTTATGTAGTCCACTTACTGTAGTTGGGTGTTCATACCCTGAGGTGTTTCCAAATTATATTTTGGTTTACTGCCATAGAGTGATAGAGTTTTCCATTGAATTTATAACTAGTATGATGCCCATTTCTATTTCATATTACCATATTCCACCTAATGAGATGGAGAATCGAATAGTCAAACTTTTGGACCATGAGGATAAGATATTTAATCTTCATTGGATTTCATAATGGGTTTATGTTGTCCAATTTTATAAATGGATTATATGTGACTAATACAATTTCTTTGTATTATTAATTTTTTAATCTAGTGATATCTATGAAATAATATCTATCTCATAGGATTAATTTTCTTTTTTACCATCTTAGAAGGACACATAGGTTTTCAAATATTTTACATCAGTCAGTGTTGCACTGGTTTATTTCCCTAAAAGATGATATAACTAAGATAATGTTTAAGAATCCTTATAGTTATTTTGAGTTTTTATTTATCTTATTTTATATCACCTGTGTTCCAATAGTTTTTATGGTTTAGAAGAACAATATCATTCATCAGTTCATTTACTCTATTTTTTCATTGATTATAATTTAGTGTAATATAAGTTAGATTAATTTAAAATTGATCATATGAATATAATTATTAGAAACTTTGTGGTAAATAATTCATATGTTCATCTCTAAAAATATGAATTCTAGATTAATGAAGTAAAACTTATATGAAATGTTTTCTCTGGGAGGGTTTTCATAGTAAATCAAGTATATATTCATGAGGAGGTGTTCTGAAAGTGGCGCAAAAGTGTGTTTGAGATACAATGTTGCTTTGGATTAGCTGGATATTATAGATGGTTTATTCAAATATTATCCAAACATGAAATTCCATTGATATATTTTACTAAAAAGGTTATGATATTTGAGTGAAATTGAAATTATCAGAGAAATATTGTTGAACTAAAGGTGAGGTTGAATTCGGTTATAGTTTTGATTCTTTTAGAACAAGGTATGAGTTAGGATATTTTCTATAATGTTTATGGTATAGTTATGGGATGTTTCATGATATAGAGAATATAGGTGGTGGCCTATTACTCATGCCACTTACACCATCATGAGGAAATCTAACATATATATGATATTGAGTTTGAAGTGATTACGATTTCAATCAAAATGTGTTGTCACTACCATTTCATGGAGTTGTTTATGGAATATTTTGATCATAAAATCCTAAAAAATGTTTTCACTCAAAGGGATATGGAATTTTAACAAATAAAATGGGTTGATTATCTCATATACTTTTTTTCATATTTCTTATAATCCTAGAAAATGCAATGTAATGACTGATGGGTTGAGAAGGAAATTTCTAACACAATTCTAGAAGGAATTAGTAGAGGAGTAGTCTCTGATGATTTTCTTTCTATTGAGATGATATTGGGAGTGAATGAAGTTATTATGTAGGTGTATGTGGCCATAACAAATGATGAATCTTCATTTAATGAGATGATTTAAATTGAGTAGGTAACAAGAACCAAGTGAAAAAACTTTAGTAAAATAATAAATTATGGGCACCCATTTGGTGAGTTGTCTGAGTCCCCTAATGGTGTTTTGGGTTTTTGAAGTAGTTTGGTTGAAGATTTTTCTCTTAGGTATGATTTTATTAAAATTTAACACTATTATGTTTGGCATATTCGCCATGAAACTACCAATAAGTATCATAATTGTAAATATCAATATTATTGGAATTTAATGAAATGGTTGATAGTATATATTTTTTTTATCATTGATTCTTATGTGTTATATAATTATAGTGGATCATAGAAGAAGTGTAGGTTTGTTACATCCCTAAAAAAAATTTGGTATATAGGTGGGATGGAATTTCCTTGGACATTGTTTTTGTTTTATGATGAAATCATAGTGAAAAGGATACGAGTTGGATGATCATTTATCAACTCATTAAATCGACATATTTCCTCCCTATCATGAATATATTGAATGTGAAACATCATGGGGGATTATAAGTGTAAGAATAATTAAAAATTCCAGGTGGTCTCCCTATGATTATTTAAAAATGAAAATCATGGTTTACCTCGAGGTTTTGGGAATTATTATAAGATATTATGGGTATTGTGTTGAAATTAGGAATGATATATGATCTACATATATATGGGATTAAGAGAGTGGTAAATAGGTCCTTGAGGATATTCTTTGGGCATGTGTGACTGAATTTTATGTTTCTAGGTAAAATTATATTTTGTGGTTTAGTTTTCCTATTATAGTATTTATCAAGCCATGATTAAGTTAGAACCCTTTGAGGTGTTTTATGGGAAGCCTTTTATATTCCTAGTGTGATAGGAAGTGTTTTGAGATAGGTCCTTGGTTGGGTCATGTATTGTTCAATAGAATATGATAATGTTGAAGATGATTTGAATGTGATTTTTTATGGGATAGAGTTGTCATAAATCCTTTGAGGATTGATATCATTGAATGTTATAGATTAAATATGGTGATCTAGTTCACTTAGAGTCTCACTACTCTTGGTAAACCATCAATTGGGTAAGAATTTTATGTTTGTATTGATAATTTTTGACCCCTTATTTGACCATTAGAAACCATTTAATGGTGGCATATTATATAAAAATTTTGTCTCATGGGACCTCAGTTCACAACATGTTTTACATTTCCTATCTCAAGAGTTATCAACCAGAACATTCCAGTGGGATTTAATTGGGGGATGTTGATATTGATCCTAACATAATTTTTTATAAGAAACTAATTAATATTTTTATTATAAGAGTCAATGTAATTAACTCACCCGGTTTTCCCTGAAACCCTCCACCTGATACGATCTTTCACATAACTAGAGGGTGTTCCAATCCGCACAATCTAGCAACAAGCACCCTAGTATAAAACTACAAAAACGAGGGAATAATTTCTCCCAACCTGAACAAACACATATCATATATATAGAGAAAATAAAAAATTGTATAATACTAAGAAAATATATATTCCATAACTGTAAGAGAACAACCGAAACAAATGAACTATAACAGTGTATAAAAACTCAAAAATACAAGTCCAAGTGCAAGGGTCTCAAAATAAGTATCTACTCCAATGATGGCATTGATGAACTTAAACCATCTCACCATCAGCTACCCATCCCAGCTGACACAAACCTCACTACCACACTACAGTGCCTTGCATTTCCCTTCACTGGATGAAAAACAATGGTCTACACACCATCAAAGTAGTGAAATAGGTGTGAGATAATAAACTTAGTAGGATCCCACCCAGGTGTTTCATGTAAAGTCTCTGTATAAAAATTCATGTATAATTATTTAAAATTTAAAACAAGGATTTACTGGTAGTAAATAAGTTTTATAGAAAACATGGTAAACATTCCCTTTTCCACAATATTAAACAAAATTAGGTATATGAGTTTCAAAGAATATTTTTCCATATCATTTTCCACAAGCATAAACATGAATATTAAGGCTAACTTAGAAAGTAATGAAATAAAAAATAGAAGCATAGGTACCACAGAACCAAGAAATACTATAGGTATAGACATCATACTACTTGAACCAAAACAAGTAACTACACAAAACTGATCCAAGAAGAATGGGCCTAAGAAGAAAAGGAAAACTCCAAGACTAATCCCTCAAAAATATCAATATCATCCTACTAGAACAACATTCATATGGAATAGAGGAAAGCCCCAAGTTAAATCTCTTTGATAATTACAATAATGGATGATGAAATCAAGCTAAAAATTCCACCATTGTACCCATGGTAACCCATGTGCTCCTATTTGTAAAACCACTTGAATTCCTATAAAACCAATAAAAACCATTTATAATCCATTTATCAAAATCAAAGGAAAAAAATTACTTTCCCAACACTTTTTCAACACACATAAACAGTCACTCCAATTTCATAAATCAATATATAAAACAATAATAATTAGGCTTATTATCATAGGCTAGAGAGAGAACAACCTACCTTAATATCTATGTCACAGACACCCACAATGGAAACCAAAAGTAATGTAACACAACAATACCATAAACTAAGTACCTAGAATCAAACATTAACATTAAAGGATTGATTAAATATATGATATAAGGGGTTGTCAGATAGAAGAAAGCTCATATACCTCAAGAAAAAACTTTTGTTTCTCTATAACTATCCATGAAATGCCCTTCGAGACAAGATATCATAATGGATCTAGATGAGGACCATAAGAAACATCTAACCTAGATCACCAGATCCAATAAAGAAAGGATAGGGAAGTATCAGTCAATTGTAAATAATAATTTGAGATAATTCTTACCCAAAGAGAAGCACCATAGAATCAAAGATGAACTGAAGCTGATTGAATTGATTTATAAGGTGAGACACATCTGGAAAACAAATAAGAGTATATTAGGATCAAGTTCCAAGAGTTTTGCGAGGAAAAAGGCTGAGTGAAATAGAAAAACATGTGAGTTGAACATGGTAATAGTCTAGGTCACGACGTGAGCCCCTTGTTAATGATGTTTAGTCCATGCACGATATATTAGAAAAAAACCATCACCTCAGGTTAAAAATCCCATATTAAAACCCTACACAACATGTACCTCAAGTAACTTATATTTACAAGCTCAAAACATGATCTCCCATTCCATGACATGAAACCAACACCATGTATAGAATGTGAACTTATTGTACACGGCGTGTACCTATTCTATAGTCTGAAGTAAAAAATATAGCTAAAAGGATTTTTAAAATGAGAAGGGAACTCTAGAAGGGAATAAATACCTGATCCAGGTAAGTGGAGGTTACAAACTCAACACCATAAATACTATTCATCCCTATGAAGTAATGTGGATAATGAGATCCCTAGGAAAAGATGATGCCATTTCTCCCTCATCAATGAATCACATTCCCATGTCTAATGATAATTTGAACCATATTTCCGTTGAACTCTAACCAATGGAATAAACATCCCATGAAACACTTTCTATTGAGAGTCAATGATCTCAATTGGTTTCTCCAAACCAGAATCATCTAGTTCTAACTAAATTTATTCCTAACTCAGAATAAGAGTAGGATCTGGGTGATACTTCTTGAGATGAGATATGTGGAAAACATGATGAATGCATTTCTACTAAGATGGAAATTATAATTGGTAAGAATCATTCCCTTGCTATTCAGTAATCTCAAATGGACCAACATATCTCAAAGACAAATTTACTTGTTTTCCAAGTCTATGGTGACCCAATTAAGGATAAAATTTCAGGAAAAACCAGTCACTAAATGGAAACTCCAAAGCATGCTTCTGCTGATCTATATTCTATTTATATCGACTCTGGGCTATAACAAAACATCATTACACTATTGATATCTTTTCCAACGTATCCTAAACTAGACTTGGTCCGACCAATGATACATCACCCTCCACTTTCTAATAAATAGGTTGTCTTCATGGGTAGCTATACAACACTTATAAAGGGTCCATTAGGATTGAAGATGGATAACTATTATTGTAAACAAACTCAAACAGTCTTAGATGGATATCCCACATTACACTGAAATCAAAATTGTAGACTCAAATAATATCCTCTATAATCTGAATTACATGCTTTATATGGATATCTATATCTGGATGATAAGTTGTGATCAAAATTACCTACGTCCCCTTTCCCCTTGAAGATGAATCTATATCCTTGAGTTAAACCTAGGATCCCTTTCTAAAATAACATATGAAGGACTACCATGTAACCTCACTGTCTCCTTCTCATACAACATACACATATCTTCAACTTTAGTGGTGTATTTGATAAAAATGAAATGAGAAGACTTCTTAAACTGATCAAAACCCACCCAGATATAATTTTTCCCTTGTGGATTCTATGTAAGCCCATCATCAAAATTCATGGACACCTCATCGCACATCTAAATTGGAACTATAAGAGGCTGAAGAAAAATAGAGGGCTTTAAGTTCTCTTCCTTTACCGGTTGGCAGGCGTAATAAAGGGACACATAATCTGGAATGTCACGCTTCATACCTAGAAACCAGAATCATCTTCTCGTGTCATAATACTTATTTTTAGCACCTATATGAATCACCAATGAAGAGCTATGAAAATAATAAAAATGAACTTATCACAGATGTTGGGATAAAAACTCACATTCCAAAGTGAAGTATGCCATCTGAAAGAAAGAGACCAACTAGGAACGATCTCCCCACCATAATGGTTTTCTTGAATATTTTGAAAGTAATCATCCTAATGTTGATTTTGAATGTTATACTCCAAGAGATATTATGATAACTAAACACTAGTCATAACCATCATTGAAACATTATTTTGTGCATCCAAGTGAAACTGAGAAAAAAATCCCTATATGATCCCACTCTTCCTTTGATTCCAGAATATCCTGTGATAGTACCTTCCTATTTAAATCATCTGCAACTAAATTATCATTCCCCAGAGTGTTGGCAATGAAAATGTAAACATATTGAAGGTATTATACCCATCGTCTCTATATAATATTCATGTCCTTTTAGGAAAATATTGTGCTCAGTCTCTAATAATTATATAATACCGTGAACTTCTTCATAAAAAGATATTTATTCTATCGCATAATCAGATTCATCACCACCTCCGAATCTAAATAATGAATGGGTAAGTTCATATCATGTGGTTGGAGTTTATAAGATTCGTAATCTACAACATGATCATCCTTCCTTAGCACGCATCGTAAACCCCCACCAGATGCATCACAGAAAACCAAGTACTCTTTATAGGGATCCAGAAAGATTAGAACATGTGTTGATGTTAGAAGTCCTTCCAGTTCATCAAAATAATATTAACACTTTTCATCACATGATAATCTCATTGACTTCTTGGAAAGAGTAGTCAATATGGAATCTATCTTAGAGAATCCTATGAAGAACCTTCCTTAGTATATATAAAGTCCAAGGAATTATCATATCTCAAAGACATTCTATGTTTCCTTCTAGGAAAAAACAAATTTTACCTTCTATGGTTCAACTAATAAGTCATGCTCAGAAATTCTATGACCCAATAATTTCACATCTCAAATCCAAAAACTACATTTTAAAATATCTCCATAGAGATATTGAAATATCATAATATCTATAACAAAACATAGATGGTTCTCATGCTCACACTCAGAATTTGAATAAACCAGAATATCACCCCCAAACCCGAAAACAATATTTTCATGATATTGGTGGAATATCTAATTCATCAAGGCCATAAAAACTGTAGGAGTGCTAGTTAGACTGAAAGTCATCACAGTATATTCATAATGGCTATACCTTATCTTGAATTCCTTCTTTGGTATATATGACTCCTGAAATCTGAGCTGCTGACAACCTGACTAAAGATTGATCTTTGAAAACCAATTTTCACCCTTCAAAAGATCAAAAAAATCATCTACACAAAGTAAAGGATATCTGTTCTTAATCATTACCTGGTTTAACTTCAGATAGTCTACACATAACCGAAGTGAAATATCAAATTTCCTGGAAAAGAGCACAAGGGATGACCAAGGTGAAACACTAGGGAGAACAAACCCCTTCTCTAACTGGCCATCCAACTTAACCATGAGTCCTTTCAACTCTACTAGTTACATATGGTTAGAATTCATCGATATTGGTTGTTTTCCCAGAACAAAGTCAAATGTAAACTATACCTCCCTCTCTAGAGGACGACAAGAGAAGTCGTCTGGGAAAACATTAGGAATGTCTCAAATCACAAAAGGAATATACTCAACAGAATAAACACCATCGAGCTCAAACATAGTGGCATAAAAATAACACATGTTCTCCGGGTAGGAAGGCCTTGCACGACCCGATCTCGGGTCCCACGTCCCATGAAACAAAAAGGAAGCTCCCATATTCATCAATAAATGAAACACACCGATCGAAAAAATCAACCTAACCTAGATGAGCGACAAGACAATCCATATAGATGATGACATCAAACAGATCTAGATTAAGAATTAGAAAATCATAGATTAACTACGTTTCAGCTATCGTGAATGAACATGAAGGACACGCAAACCCTAGTCATTCATATTTGAAATAGGTGTTGATAACTCCATTTTATAGGCCATATGATCATTTGGATGTTTAGTAATATCAACAAAACATGCAGTTATAAAATTTTGGGAGGCACCAGTATCCGAAAATGATGTAGCTATAGAAACTGCAATAAAGAGTGTACCTATCACTATTACCGGACCTACCTAAATATCCATTGGAAACTAATCTAATTCATGTAAATGATTCACTCAAGAGGAATGTGGCTAGAGACTTATAGTCTTTGAGGCTTCTGACAGCACCGTAGTCACCTTTGGAGAAGACGAACCCTAACCATAACAATTCATGTTTATATCCTAACATAAAGGTTATGGATGACCATAATTCCCGTAGTTATTTAATATCTTCATAGACATAAGAAAATAACATCTATTGTTCCCCCTTGCCACACTAATAGCAAGTCAGAGGAACACTTCCAGCTGCAATGGACAGTGTAGAGAAGGATCGCTATTGATACCACCCTCCACCACTCCTAAAATGGTCCGGTCACTTCCACTTCTTCCCATTACATTGAAGATATCACCAGTTGGAAGATAAAAGGAAGTAAAGCTAATGTTTCTAGCAATGTCCATCTCTTCCATCATTACCTTGTCCACTGTCTCTGAATAGGAAGAAAGCTTCAACATCAACACATGTGATCTAATGTCTGGTCACAAACACTGAATGTACTTCTATGCCTTCACCTATTCATTCCCTACCATGTTTGGATAAAAAATGGAAAAGTTCAGCAAACCAATTCTTGTATATTGACACCGAAATATCTACCTTCTGAAATGACATGAACTATATATATTTTTCCCACATTAGAGACTTGATACAAAAAATACTTAAAGAATAGGGTTTTGAAACCCTTCTAATCCAAGACCATGTGTCTATCTACATGTACCGTATATTGCCACTAACTCTTTATGGAACCCTCAATTCTAAACACATCGAATTTTACCCAGATATTCTAATGTGTCACCAGAATGTAGAATATTTGATCGATCATGTCCATCCAATCCTCCGCATCTTGTGGTTTACTCATCCCTTTAAACGATGGTGATTTTTCATGCTCAAATTACCACAATCGATATATTTATCATGCATCCCATAGTTTCACTTTAAACACTGCATTTGGAACCCATGGAAAGTCCTGATCGACAACACAGACTGCACGTATGATAGGCCCGATGAGATTCAGAACCATTGGTGGGTTCCCTTAAGGAGAATCAACTACAAATTCCCTATGAACCTATGGAAGAAGTCTTAGAGGCATACTAAAACACACCAAAAGATAAGAATTATTATACACTGAACAGATATTAGTTCAAACTTGAAAACCCATAAAAAAAATTGAGATTTTTAAAAGTAAAAACCAACACTATTGACACATATCCCGACATCCCAGAGTAGCTTGAGTCTCATTATGAAAAGATCTGTCAAGGAACTTATCACAAAGCACCTCTCAAATCATGACATCCCAATATATATTCTAATATATGTACCACAAAAAATATAATTGAGCAAATACCTCCTCTGATTACAAACTATAATGAACCAACCCGGGTTGTTCTGAATCCCGGAACACGACCTGATCCATCACATACCTGAAGGTCATTCTTGATCCCCACAGACTGGATACAAACACCTAGAAATCAAACAATAAAACTTTGGGAACAATTTCTCCCAAAATGAATGACCAAAAATAAAATATGTAGATAAAATAATAATCAATGGAAGACTAAAAAATTTAAATTCCATAACTATATGAAAATAGAAAAAAAAACAACTGTAACTGCACCTAAACACTCCAAATGGAATGTCTAACTGCAAGGGTTTCAAAACCAATAGCTACTACAATGATGGAATGGAAAATCTCGAACCATATCACCATCAGCTACCCATCCTAGATTTCACAAAACTCACTATCTCACTACAGTTCCTTTCCTTTACCTACATAAGAAGACAAACAAAGGTCTACACACCACCGAAGCAGTGTTCACGGTGTGAGCTAAGATGCTCTGTAGGATCCCACTCAAGTGTTCCATAGCAAGTTTATATATAGAAATTCTTCTATTAATATTTAAAATTTAAAACATGGAATGATAAGCTATAAATACATTTTATAAAAAACATGGTAAACTTTCCCTTTTCCATAGTTCCTAACAATAACAAGTATATCAGTTTAAAATAACATTTTCCAAATCATTTTTTAAAACCATAAACATGCATATCAAGGATATATTAAAAATAAAAGATATACAAAACAAAAGCACATGTATAACAACACCAAGGAAAAATATTATTCTAGGCAACAGACTACTCATACTAAAGTAATCATGTTCACAAAACTGATATGAGAATAATGATATAGTAAGTAGAGGAAAAAACAAGAGTAATCCCAGAAAAATTTCAATATCATTCTCCTAGAATAATGTGCCTACTGACTATATAAAATCCCCAAGACAAACCCCCTTGATTATAACGACAATGGACGATGACCCAAGCTAAAAATTCCACCAAATAACCGAAGGTAACCCATGTGCACTTTTTCACAGTCACCTTTCCATTCCTTGAAAATCATTCAACGCTATTTATAATCCATTTATCAAAATCCAAGGAAAAACATTTTTTAAAAAACTTTTTTGACATACAAATAGTCATGCCAATTTATTAAATAAATTTATAAATCAATAGTAATATGGCCCATTATCCTAGTCTAGAGACAGAACCACCTACCTCAAAGTTCAGGTAGCACAAGCCCACATTAGAAACCAAAAGCAATGGAGCCCAACAAATCCATCAACGATGGCCCCAAAATCAATCCCAAACCTCAATGTATTGATTCAAAATAGTAGATAAGGGGTTGGTAGAGAGATGAAATCCCATTTACCTCAATAATAGACATCTATTGCACCACAACTATCCAAATAACGGGCTTCGATACAATATCTCACATCAAAACTAGATGAGGACAAAAAAGAAAAATACAACTTGGATCATCAGATCCGATATCCCACGGCTAGGGTGTTATCGATCAATCGCAATGAAGAATAATCCATAACACTTACCAAGAGAGATTCACCATAGAATAAATGATAATCTAGAGATGATCAGATCGATACTGAAGGTGAGATGCCATTAAAAATGCATATTAGTAGTCTAGGGTTGATATCCATGAGGTTTGGGAGGGAAAAGTTGGAGCGAAACAGAAAAATGTATGACTCAAACATCGGCATGGGTCGGGTCCTGATGTGTAGCCCTTGGTTAGGACATGTAGTCCATGCTAGATATTTTACACTAAAAACCCAAAACCTTGGGTTAAAAATCTAATATTTAACCCCTACATAATGCGTAAATTAGGTACATGATGTGTACCAGCTCAAATCATGATCTCCCCATTAAAAACATGATCTCCCAGTCCACGACATGCACCCAAAACTGTGTACACGACACATACATTAGGTACATGGAGTGTACCAATTATGTAGTAAACCTTAAAAAATCACATATTAGGATTTTCAGAACTAGAAGTGAACATAAAAAAGGAAAAAACATACCCAATCAAGGTAACAAGATGTTACATCCCATAATGGGTAAATATAATTTCCAAAAGAATACATGTATTCATAATATGAATAAATATTTTATTATAATTATTTTCACGAATAATAAATTTTTCATTAAAATAAATAACCTACCAAAACCCCTTATGGACCCCTCATGTGATCTAAGAGTTAGATAATAAGTTGTGGTTCTCACATTAGGTGGTATAGCTAGATTGTATCACATTGTGATTTCTACATGCTTGAACTGATCCTAGATAGGATACCACTCTAGCTATACATGTTGAATTTCAACTATGGATTATTATCGAGAAATCCATTGGGATAGTAACTCGATTACATGGTCATAAAAATGGGCCATATAAGTAATAATCTCACTGCAATATTTCATTACCTATCCATTCTAAATAAATATCATTTTCCTTTCTATATCTACTCTTACCAACAAATTCTATAGTAATATTATAACGGTCATATTTAAGAAACACATTTTATTAAAATACCAATGTACTGCTTAATTAATATTTTTTAGAAATAATATATTGAAAAAAATATTTATTTATAGAGGAATGTTCAATTTTTTTGGGTTGTTTCATTCTACCAAATTAAAAATAATTTCTTCCCATAAATTAAATTACACGAATAAAAAGGGTGAGATTAATTTTTTATAAATGCATTGTCATGGTCCCACATGGATTCATTTAATTTTTTTAATACCATTTAATTTTTAATAGATTTATTATTATGTTTATTTGTATCTTATCTCCTTAAAATAGTATCTCAGCTGGTTTCCCATCCTATGGGAAATCATTCTCCTAACATAGGGCTCTAAGATTATGTATATTTGAATCATTTGGAATTTAATTCCTCAAAAATAATATATTCAAATATGTTATATATATAGAAGGGTTGTGTGGGAAGGTCTAAATGATAATATATGTCCATGATGAGATCATGGATCTTGAATATACTGATATAACTAGGGATAAAATTTTATTTTATCCCAAATATCATAACATACTTTCAATTATATATCTAGAGGAACATCTAGTCACCAACATAAAATATTATATCAAATAAATGATTTTCTACACAACTCTTATACTAAATATTTATAACTATACCATGTCCATGAATTGTTTCAATCTTTTCTACCATTTCATAGTGAAATTATTGTCATATTAGCATCATCTATACAAAATCATCATAACATGTTGGAGTCTAGTATATTTTCCAACATGGAGCCTCATTTGAATCTATCTAAATTCTATAATTGGACAAAAAATTACATTGATTACTCTACTAGTAGATGTTTTGGCCCCAAAATCGTTGTTAACTCATTTAACCTAATCTTAACATATCTTTTAGAGATTTAATGATACATTTATAGTGTTAATTTGTCATAGTATGATGAGAAATATTGAAACTCTACTCTATCTCAAATTATTTTTGACGAATTCTATAGAAAATAAAGGTAAAAAATGGATCTCGATCATATATAGTTTAGAGTGTTACTCTATGAATCCTTAACATGTCCCTTATGTACATCACGGTGATTTGGTTATGTGATAAAATTTGTTATTGTATACACAATACAATAACTTATTGAGGTTTCTTACTATAAACCAAATGGAATTATAGACATTACTTATCTTTGTGAGTCATATTAAAAAAACCATGGTGTTGATTATCCATTTCCATATTATTATGCCTTATTGATTCATAATCACCTTATATTTTCATCATATATCCATAAATTATTAGTAGACAAACAATAAATATAGGTATTCTATAACATCCCTCTTTATTATATCAGATGAGAAGTTTTTCTTTAGATCGTTTCATATCTTTGTGATTCCAACATGTATATTGTAAGTTGAATTATATAAATCATCCATGTGATTATTATTTAGTATTAGTTTTACTAAAAAATATATCATGGTTCAAATCCTGATAACTCTATAATTATCATAATTGAACTCCATTATATTTGTTTCCTCTTTCTTTCACTACATATAGACATTTTGATCTACTTTGATCTTCTCATATACTAGTGGTTTATAATTTTTTGGTAAATATAAGATTTATCCCCTTCCTTTCGGTATACAAGATTCATCATTTGAAAATGTATTTGTACTAGGTATTATTAAACATTATTATGATTAAGGTACTGTAAGGCCCTGACACCAGTTACCCAAAAATGGTGTATTATAACATATAATTGGAATGATACAAGGAATCATTTCTTGAAAGACCAGTTAGTTTAGTATCCTTGTAAGTACTAGATACATATATAAGTTTTACATTACATTATGAAAAAAAAACATTTCTCCCCTTCAAACACTCTTATATCCCTTAACCTATTCATCTAGGTTAATCGTAATATAATCCTTGCATAATTGTAAAAATAAAACCTATGAAAGGGGTGATATAAAATTATCATTAAAGATAAAAATATAGTGGAAACCGTCATTAATAGGAAAAAACATTTAAGGCACTGTATAATACTAGAACAAATGACTTTTAAACTTAAACTTCAGCATAACATGGAAAAGATAAAACTAATATTTCCATTTACTTATTCACATTGACATTATACTAGTAGAATAATATCATTTCATATCAATAGACAATTTCATAATGATGGAATGCATAATTCCAAACTTCATAACCATGTAGTCAATGCCTTATGCCATGACTACAAATAAAATTTTGTCAACGCCTTATGCCAAGACACTAGTTTGTCTCATGAGACCTACCGATGCATCAAGGAGCTATAGTGGGCTACACCTTTCACTTACTAATTCCAATGCATTTCTCATATAAAATGGTGGAAAATAATCTAAACATTCATATTAAAACTATCATACTAAATGTCAATATTTTAACCACAATCCATGAATGGCATAAAAATAGCACATCCAAAGTCAAAAATAACTCATTCAATACAATATGGATTACTGTATTACGATAAATCATCCTCTATCAAGAATAAAATACAAAAAAGGATATTTACATAGATGAAAATAGTAATTAACTCTATTTGAGAGGAATATCCCATTTTTCTTGAAAACATTTAAATGTCTCACTATTTATCAAAGAAGACGCTTAAAAGAGATTTCTGAATCAAAGTGTCCCTTACCACTTTGAAACATTTAAAAGGAATTTTAATTTCAAAACATTTATGTCCATATAAATAAATATAGAAAACCATTTTTAAATGATAGAAATTAATGAGAACGACTTAGAAGAATAAATATTTAAAACATTAAAAACAATATTATAGTTAAAGAGTTCCTAAACAAATAAGAGACGCTTGAATACAAGTAATTGAGGAATAAAACAAATCAAAACATTATAATATCTTTATAATAAATGGATTCATGATATAATATGTCAAAATATAGTATATACACCATATAAATTGAATTAGTTCATAAGGACAAAGAGATCTCAATGGAATGTAAATTGAGACGAAATATCTTATAAAGACTATATCCATAGATTAAGGTTAAGTCAATGAAATAATTATGTGTGAAAAATATAAATACACTTAATATAATTTGATATCCAGTGTAAATCATTCAGATTACATTCACACATATTATTATAAAAATAAAACCATTGATAAGGATGTTAAACTCAATGAATTGAAATCGAGTTAAGATTACCTTTAAAAGTTCATATCAATGGAATGTGAATTTATCAATGGAGTGATTATTAATATCAAAGGTATATCCATGGAATGGGTAGTGTAAATTACTACATAAATAATAAATATTGTTTCCACACATAATCTTGTTTTAAAATAATCAGTGAAATATGTGTAATTCCAAATGTGTGGAAATTGAAATTTGAAGTTTCCTTACCAATTTGGTAACTTATAAAACAGACACACCCGGAAGGAATTATCCTATAATGAAGATTAAAATACCTATAAATAAAATTTTATTACACAAATAATACAATCAGGGGTAGTATATACACCACCCAAAAGGAAATAGTGGCAATATAGCATGAATCTCACGGGAATACGAAGTTAGATGAAAACCCCTTACCTTGTAATTTTCCTTAGTATAGTGTAGGTTATCCTCCTATATAATGGTGAAATAATTGTTATTAAATTATTAAATAACCAAATACATAAATATGATATCAAATATGATCTTCTAATATTGCTTTGTTAATTATATTTCAGTAGTGTCACTGTTTTGGTTGTTGACTAGATCATTTTCATTTATATGTTTTGTAACATAAGTCATGTTTGTTATGTATAGGTTATATTTGAATCAAATAAAGAATAATATTAAGTTCTTAAACATTATTTTTAATCATAAAATTAAAATTATTTTTGTATTATTACGATGGGTAATGACATCTCATCGTGTCGTGGAGACGGTAAGTCGAACGTACGCACATGCGACAATATCATCTTTTTTATGGGGAAATACTATATAATTGGATGGTATATCATATATAGAGAATCATTAAAATTTTATATTTATTATTTAAATTCGTTATACTCAATATTATACCCATCCAAATAATGAATTGATTGAATAACCAACTACACCACAATGTGGAGATGGTAAGCCATACGTACACACATATGGTAAAATTGTCATTTATAGGATGGATAGAACAACAAATATGGTTGTAACATATTTATAATAACATAATAGTATGTCTAAGGTAATTTATTTATTATTTTGTTGTGGAACCATAAAAGAAAGAGGATGTGGAAGAAGAAAAGAACATGAAAGAGGGTGGTGAAATTATTACCTTTTCTTTGGGTGTTTCCTTTTGAGTTGATCAAAAGGACTCTTTATGTCGGCTTTATGATCAATTTAAAGACTCTATATTGATATGAGGGAAGTTGGGAGGATATTTGGGTAGTGTTTGGACCAGACAATTGGCTTTGTAGTTGTTATTTTGAGAGAAGGGAAAGTGACCTTTTATAATAAGGGTGATGGGCACTGTAGGAAAAGCTTGAAATATTATTTTATAATAAAATCATTTTCGATGTCTAATGGCTCCAAATTGATTAATTTGGAGTATAAGGTCGGTATGGGTAGAAAATATCTCATCCAATAGGTTTCAAACAGGTTTATGTTACCCTATTAACCTTATCTTTTCGATTTAACTCTTAATTAAATAGTTTGACATTTACCTTGTCTCTTTGTATTTTTATATTATATGGTTAACGAACATACTATTAAAAGCCAAGATAGCCCCAAGTGGTTAATTATTAATATATATAACCTTATATATGTCCTTTGGCCTACCCTTAGATTTTTAGGAACAATATATAAATTAATAATATAGTATTTGTTTTAAAAACTCAATTATGTCTATTTTGACATTATTTAGTATTGGATTTTTTGGAAAGACATAAAAATGTTATAACTTTGAATAAAATTTACATAATAAACCTTAACATGTCATATTAACCTATAATATTAGTGTAATTCATCATAAGTCTCAATTTACATTTATTTTGAAATTTATAATATCAATTATTTTTAATATTTCATTAATAAGGATATTGCTATGTCATTATTGTGTCATAAATAAATTAACTTATTTAATGTCTATAAATTATAAATAAAATACCATTAGGTAAGAAATATTTTTTTCTTTAAAATGAATATTTATAGTTGAATTTTTCTTATGTGGAATCTATATTAAAAATGTTTTAGTTATTAAACATTGAATTTAACACTTTTAACTCTTCTTTAAATAAAATAATAATAAATGTCCTAATCTAATCCAAGTGTACATAAGATTAATATTTTATTCCTGAGGTTGTTTTTGGTCTAATTACACCTATCCAATAGAATTATTACACGTGTTAGGGTAATTATAATATCATTTTTACCTTTAATTACCCTATTTACTTTTAACAGTGCTAAATAAAAGTAAAAAGTTTCTATTCACCAAAAATTATTTTATTCTTATGAAACCAAATTTTACTTAATGATGTTAACTATGTCTCTCAAATTTTTAAAATTAAACTCACATATTTAGTAAAATTATGTTTTATGCAAATTTTCAAATGCTTCTAGAAGGTGGGTAAAAGATGGTAAAAAGTTCAATAAAATTTTATATATCTAAACTTATTATTAAATGAATCAAAATAATTAAATTGAGCATATATAGGTATTATGTATCCATTTTTACTTAATATAAATTTAAATAAAATAAATAATAATGTCAATAAAAATTCAGTTTTAAACAATAACAAAGTGTTTTTCACAATTCATCAAAAATTGAATGTTTTTTGAAAAATACCAAAAATTGATGCTAAGAAAATTTTGATATTCCAATTATAAAAATTAATTATATTTTACCAAATTAAAAAAAATATATGTTGCATTAATTAAATTAAAATTAATTCCCGTTGTCAAAACCAAAAAGTGAGTTTTTTAAAAAGTTTAAACTATCAAAAGACTGACATGTGTTTATATAAAATTTAAATGTGAAATTACTTATAATGACCAGAATTATATTAAATGATAAAAATATAATCTAATTATAATTCCAAACTAATCAAATTCATAATTTAACACTATAAATTATTTTTATTAAATTGGTTTTTTACAATTAAAATTTAGTATTTTTAACTATTCATCAAAATATGAAAGTTTTTAGAAATGTACCAAAGATTTATCCTAACTAAATTTATATTTCCCAATTCAAAATAAGAATTTAATTTCATTAAATTGAATATATAAAATTTAAAATATTGGTTATAAAAAAATTCCATTAAAAGGTTGTAAAAGTTCATTTTTTGAAAAATACTTCTTTTATCTGAAAAAATGAATTTTTTCTTATATTATGTCTAAGAAACACATTATATGGATTATGAAATTATTTGGAGTATATAAAATTCAAAATTTAGTTAATACTATTCCAAAATTCCTTTTGAATGGCTATTTTGGTAAGTCGTTGTGCGCTCGAACTCAGTGTTGCATGTATCACAAGTTATTGAATTTCTTTCAAATGATAATGTACTATGAAATAATGGGGTGTTAAATTCTCCCCTACTTCAATAAATTTAGTCCTCATAGTTTGAAATTTGAGCTTGGTAACTTCATTGAAAGACCCACATCAAAAAAAAGTGTCAATAAAACTATCACTTTTTAAAAAAGAAAAGTACAATGGTCACCTGAGATAACCTATACTAAGATTACATGTAGGAAAACATTGATATAGAAGATAAAGTAAGTGTCATGTTGTGATGGAGAGTGATATACAACATGATCAGGAGAAAGTTAACAAAAAAAGCACAAACTTGTGATGGGATAAACAGTCATTGGTTTCCTAGTAAGAAATTTAAATAAACAATGTTTGCGTTTTAATTTCAATTTCATAATGTTGAGAAAATTATATATGAGATTTAATAATAACATAAAGATATATACTTACTTTTTTAAGTATAGTTTCATCCTTTAATAAATTTCTACCACTAACTCGTCATTTTTTCCAAACATTGAGTATTCAATATGTCTTGGTCTCACCTGAAGTGCTAGAATCAACTTTTATTGAATCACATGATCCATAAAGGATAAACCATATATTTCCCTTATCATTAGAGATTAAGAAAAACTAAAATTGTTAGTACAAGGCCAAATGATCCCCAAAAATGATAATCCATTATAGAAAAAAATATTTATATTATTTTCTAAAATTAAACCAACAATACCCAAAGTTTAATTAATACCATTCAACAAAAAAAATTCTTTAAAATCATTTAATATAATCCAAACTAATATTTAAACCCAAAACATTGAAGAATTTTATTATGTAGTCTTCCATGTTAAATTATATCTCAAAATAACATCATCTGCTCTTAAAGTTGCATACTTAAAAGTAATTAACATAATCACATATTCTCAATGATAGGTTAATAATTTCCATAAATAACCCAAATCAATATAAATCCATAATAAAACATAGATATAAATCTACCATTACTCCTCAAATGAAATCTCATTGTATTCAATTTTCCTTAGGCAAATAGTGTTCCTAATAGAGCGAACATCATCCAAAATAACATTTATCATCTAATCACCAAATCATTTTCCAATAATAAGAATATCCATTTGATAAGACATAATGACCCAAATAACCTAATTATAGATCAATAAAATCATTTAACTAAAAAGAACTAGACACACTAACTAGGGACATCACGTAGTCCTGTGTTAGGTGATAAATCCCAATCGCACTCTAGTTGTGGGTTTGATTCCCATAGCTTTGTCTGACGCGACGGGTTTTCACACAGTTTGTGTGTTTTCCATTTTAAAAAATTATATTTTATAACATTCCTATAATGAGATAAATTCCTCAAAATAACCATAACATAATTTCATAACTAATGTTGTATCATACCTTGCATTTTCTTCCAAAAATTTAATAACTATTAATTGCCTCAAATTCAAGGATCATATAAATTCAAATGGTTATTTATAACTATATCAACAATATAAAAGATAATTTTTCCTAAAATAGATCTTTCACATAACAACTGCAGGGCAACAAATACAAGGGAAAACCCTTCCAAAGTAATCCCATCAACAAAGATCACTGATATTTTTAAACATTTCACCATCCATTTATTTCCACATAGGTTCTTCCTTAACCAAGAGATTATTCTACAGAATAGGGCATTAACTTAGGTAATGCTCAAGTCCACTAAATTTATGTAAAATGACTATAAATGGAATCTTGGGATCATTTTTATTTTTTTCATAGTACTCTTCACTTTTTGTCGGCAATTCTTTACAGTGTGTTCTTTTTTCCCATACATAAAGAATTTAATTGTTCCATTGAGACACTTTCCTAGGTGTCTCCTTTCACATTTATTGCATGATATAAATTTTTCTTTATTTTCCCCATGGTGTCCACTATTGGATCTCTTATCATTCACCGCCTTTATCTTCGTTTTTAAGTCTACGAGTTGGTTAATATATATGTTGCTGATCATATTTTTGGAAAACCAATTCAGTATGAACATGATATCTTTTACATCTATCAACATTCCATTTCGTTGCTAATTTCCACCACCGTACCCACCTTATACATCTTGTTCAGTGTTACTATGTATTCTTTTGGATCCAGCCATTGACATACACAAGAAATCCTAGTGTGAGTCATAAAATCATTTAGAGAATATCATAAAACCTTATTTTAAATAAAAAACACTTTAATATTAACCAAGGTTATTTATTCTCATAATATATTAAAATACTTCAAATTATTTTGTAAAGAAAGTGTCAATTTTCCTAAGCATATCCCCCAGAAGTGTCTTAACAAAGAGTGCAGCAAGGCCCATTTTCGTGTACCAGGATACCCCTGGTCATGCCTGAAACACCTTGTCAGAGTTTTCACTCCTAGGTACATCTGTGCCAGAGCATACACTACCTGCTCGTATCCAGACAGGGATGTATTGCTCGGAAAATCCACTTAATATTTACATTACCAAATTTTTTGGATTCTCTTCTATACTAATCCTCAATATCTTTCTTAGGGTAGTGTTTCCAAATTAGTATTTTTTTTTATAAAATTTCTTTGAAGGTTTGTACTAAACTTTCTCTAATACCAAATGTAACACCGTGACTCCAGTTACCTAGAATTAGATAATTATTAAATAACATTGGGATGATATAAGGAATCATTTCCTAAAAGACAGATCAGTTTAGTAGCCTTTGAAGAACTAGATACATACATTAATTTTACATTACATCATGAAAAAGAAACATTGTGTCCCTATTGAACACTCTTATATCCCTTAGCCTATTCATGCAGGTTAATAATAATATAATTCATTGAATCCTGTGAAAAATAAAACATAATAAAGGGGTGAGCTTAAATTCTCAGTAAGGATAACAATATAGCAGAAACTATCATAAATAAGAATACAAATTTAAGGCAATGTATAAGACTAGAACACGAGACTTTTAAACATAAACTTCAGCATAATATAGAAAAGATAAATCAATTAGTTCCATTTACTTATTCACATGGATATAATATTAGTTTAATAATTACATTTAATATCAATATCCAATTTTATAATGATGGAATGCATAATGATAGACTTCATAACCACATAGTCAAGGCGTTGTGCCAAGACAACAAATAAGATTTGTCAAGGTTGTGTTCCAAGACACTAGTTTGTATCATGAAACCTACTAATGCATTGAAAAGCTATTGCAGGCTCCACCCATCACATACTAAGTCCAATTCATTCCTCATCTGAAAGGGTGAAACATAATCTAAATATTCATATTAAAACTAGAGTACAAAATGTCAATATTTTAACCACAAACCATGAATGAAAAAAATAGCACATCCATAGTCAAACATAACTCATTCAATAAAATATGGGTGATTATACTACGATAAATAAACATCAATCAATAAAAAATTACACTGAAGGATATTTACACAGTTGAAAATAGTCGTTAAAACTATTTGAGAGAAATATCCTCTTTTTCTGGAAAACATTTAAATGTCGCACTATTTATTAGAGAAGCCGTTTAAAATATATTTTTGAATCAAAGATCCCAATACCACATTGAAACATTTAAAATTAATTTTAATTTCAAAAAATTTATTTCCATATAAATAAATACTTATAGCAATTTTTAAAACATGGACTCTAATGGGAATGATTTAGAAGAATAAATATTTAAAACATTTAAAACAATATTTTAGTTAATGAGTTTCTAACCAAATAAGAGATGCTTCAATACAAGTAATTTATGAATTACATTAATAAAAACAATATAATATCAATATAATAAAGGGATTCATGATATAATATGTCAAAATATAGAATATACTCCTTATAAACTGAATTGGTGCATAAGGACAAAGAGGTCTCAAAGGAATGTAAATTGAGATAAAATACCTTATAAAGACCGTATCCATAGATTGTGGATAAATCAATGAAATAATTATGTGTGAAAAATATAAATACACTCAATGTAATTGGATATTTAGTGTAAATAAATCATATTGCATTCACACATATTATTGTAGAAATAAAACCAATGACTTGGATGTTTAACTCAATGAATGAAAATTGAGTTAAGATTACCCTTAAAAGTTCATATCAATGGAATGTGAATTTATTAAGGGATTTATTATTCATATAAAAGGTATATCCATAGAAAGGGGAGTGGAAATTGGAATATAAATAATAAATATTTATTCCACACATAATCTTAGAGTAAAATAATCAATTAAGTGTACATAATTTCCAATGAGTGAAATTTGAAATTTGAAATTTTCTTACCGGTTTGGTAACTTACGAAACATACACCCTATGTAGGAAGTATCATACAAGGAAGATTTAAATACCCATAAATTGAATTATATTACATAGATAATATAATCATGGGCAGCACATATACCACACAAAAGGAAATAGTGGCAATATAGCATGTATCTCACTAGAATAAGAAATGAAATGAAAACCCATTACCCTATACTTTTCCTTAGTATATGGTAGGTTAGCCTCCAGTATAATGGTTATATTATTTTTATGAAATTATTAATGAACTTAATACATTAATAATATATTGTATATTGTCTTCTAATATTTCTTTTTCAATGATATTTCAGTTGTATCATTGATTTGGTTTTAAACTAATTCATTTTTCATTATTTGTTATGTTACATAAGTAATTTTTTTTATGTGGGGGATGTATTTGATTCATATCCATAATTATATTAAGTTCTTAAACTTTATTTTTAATCAAAAAATGAAAATTATTCTTTACTGATTACGATGGGGAATGACATCTCATCGCGCCATGGAGACGGTAAGCCATACATACATGCGAGCGTCAATATCATTCTTTTGATCATGAAATCCTATATAATTATATATTATATAATATATTCATAATCATTAACATATTATGTTTATTATGTATGTAAATTATACTCCTTATTATACCCATCCAAATAAGGAAGTGCTTGAATAACAAACTACACCCCAACGTGGAGACGGTAAACCGTACGTGCACACATATGGTGACTTTGTCCTTTATAGGATGGATAGAATAATGAATATGGTTGTACCATATTTATAATAACATAAAATATAATTAACTAGATTTATTATTTTGTTTGTGGAAACAAAATAGAAAGAGGAAGAGGAAGAAGAAATGAAATTGAAAGAGGGTGGTAAAATTATAACCTCTTCATTGGGTGTTTCCTTTTGAGTTGATCAAAATGGCTCGTTAGGTTGGCTTTCTGATCAATTTAAGGATGATAGGATTATTTACGAGAGTTTAGGTGGATATTTGGGTAGGTTTTGGTAGAGAAAAATGTATTTGGAGGTGCGATTTTGAGAGAAGTGGACGTTCCCTTTTGTAAGAGGGGTGAGGGGAACTTTAGAAAAAACATGAAAAATTATTTTATAATAAAATCTTTTTCAATTTTTAATGGCTCAAAAATAATTTATGTGAAGGGTAAAGTGGTTATTTTTCGAAAACCTCTAAACCAATAGGATTTAGATAGGTTTAGGTTATAATATTAACCTTATCTTTTAGATTTAACTCTTAGTTAAATAGTTTGCCATTTACCATGTCTCTTTGTATTTTTATATTATATGATTAAAAAGCATACTATAACAAGACAAGAGAACCCCGAGTGGTTCATTATTATTATATTTATCCTTATCTACGTATTTTTTATGTTCTTTATATTTTTAGGAATATTATATCAATTGATAATATAGTATTTGTTTTAAAAACACAATTATGTCAATTTTGAAACTATTAAGTATTTTATTTTTTAGAAATCAATGCAAACTTTATCACATCCAATAAAAGTTATTTAGTAAACTCTAACATGTCATATAAACCTATAAAATTATTGGAATTCATCATAAGTATCGATTTACATATATTTGGATATTTATAATACCAATTAGTTTAATATTTCATTAATAAGGTAATTACTCCATCATTATTGTGTCATAAATAAATTATTTTATATAATGTATAAATATTGTAAATTAAATAAAATTATGTATAAAATCTATTTATATTTATAATGAATATTTATAGTCGAATGTATCTTGTTTTTACCCTACATTAAAAATGGGTTAGTTATTATACTTTAAATTTAAAACTTTTAACACTTCTTTAAATAAAATAATAATAAATGTCATAATCTAATCCAAGAGGATCTAAATGATTTTATTTTATTTCAAAGGTTGTTTTTGGTCAGACTACACTTACTATATAAAATTAGGAAATGTGTTAGGATAATTATAATATCATTTTTACCATTAATTACTCTATTTACATTTAACCGTGGTAAAGAATAGTCAAAAGTTATTATTCCTCAAAATTTATTTTCATCTTATGAAACCACATTTTACTTACTAATGTTAACAGTGTCTCTCGGGTTTTTTAAATTCAACTCACATAAGCGATACAATTACGTTTTATGCAAAATTTCAAATCCTCCTAGAAGGTGGGTAAAAGACGGTAAAATGTTCAATATAATTTTATATATATAAACTTATTATAAAATGAATAAAATGAATTACAATGAACATATATAGGTATTATGTATATATTTTTACTTAATATAAATTTATATAAAATAAATAATTATTGAAATAAAAAGTCGGTATTAAACAATAAAGCAATGTTTTTCACAATTCATAATAAATTGAATGTTTTTAGAAAAATACCAAAAATTAATCCTAAGATAATTTTTATATTCCAAATTCAAAAATGAATTCTATTTTACCAACATAAAAACATATAAGTTGTGTTAATTAATTTAAAATTAATTCATGTTGTCAAAACCAAAAAAGTGTTTTTAAAAAGTAAAAACTATCAAAAGATTGACATGTGTTTAGGTCAAATTTAAATGTGAAATTTCTTATAGTGACCTAAATTGTATTAAATGATAAAAATATTAACTAATTACAACTCCAAACCATTCCAATTAATAATTTAAAACTATAAATTATTTCGATTAAAAAGGATGTTTTCAATTAAAATTTAGTATTTTTCACTATTCATCAATATATAAAAGTTATTAGAAAAGTACCAAAAATTTATCCAAACAAAAATTTTATGTCCCGATTTTAAAGAAGAATTTAATTTTAATTTAATTTAATATATAAAAGTGTCAAATATTGGTTTTAAAATGCGTTTTCCATTAAAATCTGGTAAAATTTCATTTTTTGAAAAATTCTTCTTTTATATGAGAAAATGAATTTGTTCTTTTATTATGTATAAGAAACACATAATATGGATTATGAAATTATATGGAGTTTATAAAATTAAAAAATCAATTAATAATTTTCATAACCAATTTTTGAACGGCTAGTTTGGTAAGTCGTGCTATGCTCGAACCTAGTATTGCATGTAGCGCAAGTTATTGAATTTATTTAAAAATATAATGTACTACGAAATCATATGGTGTTACAATAGAATGATATTTCCATATTAGATCATGAAAGACATTGTTTTCCTTCCTATTGTAGTAGTTCACTAACTAGGAATTGTCATTGATCAATTCTAAACATCTCATTGGTATTTTTTCACTAATTATATGGGAATATATATTTCATAGTATTTTATAACAATATATATCACCCTTTTAACCATGGAGAAAATTCCACCAATCATTGTTGGAAATATAACTTCATTATTCTCAAAATCATGTGTCTAATAATTTTTTCTATGATATTTTAATTTTCAAGATGGATAGTTAATAACCTAATAATATAGAATTATGATTCATCCTAAACTATTTATTAAATAATAATTGTATATTGAAATCCATTCCCCACATTAGATTAATATATGAAAAGTCGATGGGGACAATCACTTTTTAATATCCCTGAATATTTCTTCACATTATTTTATATTGGGGAACTTCACTCCCTTTAATGTGATCAGGGTTTATGGATTAGACAATCATGAGAAATTTCAAAAAAAAAATTGAATATATCCAAATAATCCATGAAATAATTGGATTTATATCATAGTGGTTGACCATGGACATTTGTTGATCATACAAATATTTGAGGCATACATATATATAACCAATCTTTTGATTACATGAACTAAAATAGACACTCTTTATTTCATGTATTTACACTTATTGACATTGGAATATAATTTCAACTCTTGTAATATATTTTTCATAGCCCTAAAATTATCTACATCATTGTCCATTATCATAGAATATAAGATAATATCATCAATAAAGACAATTATAATTTTATCAGTGAAATATGTAAATACTATGGTCATTATATACATGAAGATTTCAAGGGACTTTGTTAGTCAAAATTTCATCTTGATGAATTTGTAGTGTCCATATCATGTAAATGTATTCCTTACTAATATCTTCTATTATAACACTTAATTAATGATATACAGTTTGATGTTATATCTTCATGAAATAATTTAATCTTCATAGTAGATCAAATATATAATTAATGTATGGTAGAAGATATTTTTCCTCATTTTTCGTACAATTAAAACCATGGTATTTATTGAAACGACTCGTGGATCTATCCTTCTTATTAAAAATGGAACTAGTGCACCCCATTATCATGAACTAGGACATATAAATCAAAAATAACGATTCTTCTAATGTTATTTTATTAAATATTCCAACTCAATAGGGGTTATTCTGTAAGGAATATTTATTATTTTCATGGATTAATGGATGACTTCAATTAGAAACTCAACCTCATTATTGGTAGGGAGACTGGGAAATTTTCACAAAAATAAAAAAATAAACTTCTCATAAAATAGGAATATATATTTATAATTTATTTTAAAAATATTTACACTAAATATCACTGATGGTTGGGTATTAATACCCATATAATCCGTATAGTTTATATAAGAGATTCATATTCTTATTTGCATTGTCAGATGATTGTATGACCATTTGGGATATTAAACTTGTGTAATATATCATAATTATTAATATAAGATATCTATAAAGTTAGAGATTACATTCCTAAAATTACATAAAATTCATCCAAGAGAATAATTATATTATTTCAATGAAGTTCATTGCAAAAACCATATTTCATAGAAGAATGATACATGTGATATGTAATTAACACGACACAAAGAGTTTTTAGTTATAATTTAGTACATAGTCATTAGGGTGGTGACTTGATTCCATTAGAAAATTTTACATATATTGTTTTTTATAGAATAAGAATAAAACAAATAATTAGTAGTTCTATATTAATATAAATATATATAACTTTTAGAACTCTATTTTTATGGCCCACATCAATATTTGTGATTGAATTGTCTTTCCCATGTTCCCTTAGATTAGGAAATTAATGATGTTTATTATTACCATCAACCTTTAAATTAGGTCATTAATTCTCTTAATTTAAAAATTAATTACATTTAAAACATTGATGTTTTTATGGTTAATTATTGGGGAAACCATTTCCCAATATTTAATTATGTATCCTCTTAATCACCTTATGAAAATAATTAGATTTATAATGGTTCATCCTAATCATAAAACACTACTTTATTCCACTAATTCAATTACCTCAGTACTTCTTAATGTTTTTTATATAAAGTTATTTGGACCTTATTTCCCATATCATGTAAGAATCAATCAAACAAGGTTTTTTTATCCCCCAATAATAATTAGTTATTTTAGATTTCATGTCCACATTAAGAGTTTGGTGAACAAATTCTTAATAGCTTCAAAATTTTCTTATTGCTAAATCATATCGAACACTTGGTTTTAAGAAAACAAATAATAATGTTTGATTTATTATTTTTGTATTAATTAAACTATAGGAAAAACTTTCTAGAATCTTGATTTTGTCCACATAAGTTCCAATATACTCGTATTCATTTTATTTTAGATCATGAAATTATCATTCAATTTTATTGTGAGTAGTTTCTGGGAAATGTGGCATGATGAAAATTTTCTTAAACACCTCTTATCCCATAGAGTGAAAATTATCTAGTTCCATTGCATTTTTTGTGATTGTCCACATTTTTTATCCTCATATCAAAAAACGACTGAAACAACCTTATCATGGTCTGATCATTGGTGGAATGAAAAGTTTTAATTATTTAACTTATTGATTGCAAAATAATTTTAGTATTTTATGACCCACTAAAGGATAATGAATATCATGACATTTAAAATTTCATAGTTTGTTTCTCTATAAAATTGTGTTTTTAATCTCAACATGGTTCTCATTATTATTTATATGTTTTGAAATTTTGTTTAAAATTTCCCTGAGTATTTTCACCCATAGCTCTTTTCCCATTTGGCTGGTTATTAGAAAAATCATCGCATTATCTTTCTCACTAATTTTTAATGTGGTTCCTCCTAATAAATCCGTTAAAAAAAAGAACCAATATATATGTATGAGAATACATGTAAAATAAAAAAATGGGCCCAACGAAGTAACTCAAAAATAATGTGTATAACCTATCTTATGAACATCTAACATTAATAGTAAATTTTTAGTGTTCATTTCCCATTAGTATTTCTAAATAGAGTTTATTAAAATAATGTATAATGGATAAAAAAGGGAATGTGGATTAAATTTCTAATATCCATAGGTAGTTTCAAAACAACTATGTAATTAATCATATTTATCTTATATTAGGTGGAGATCGAGTTAACAACCAACTTGACTTTTCAGGTCATTAACCCTAGTTGAAACTATGTTGGTTGTTGTATAAATGTTTTTTTATCTATATGAGGGTGTCATTTCTATAAAACATTATTTAAAATGTACATAAATTTATGTATATTATCATATACATACACTTATTCAACCATATACTCTAATACCAACTATGTTGACCCTAGCTAATCATATCATTATTTTACATCATTTCCATGTGTTGTACATTGCCTTTCAAAAAGAATCTCACAGTCCTACGAATGAATGCTTATTATATTTTTGGATGATCTAATAATGTAAAATATAATAACATATTTATTAACATTTTTCTATAATATAACAATGATAATTTCCCTCATAGAGTCTTCTTCATTTTTTCAAATAATTAAAACCCAATGAAAGGAAACATAAAAAATGGGTGAGCTCAAGTATTCATTATAAGGAAACATATCAACATGTTATCAAGGAATAAATCATAATAATTTGAGAATAAATATTCATTAGTGAAATAAAATAATTAAATGAATTTAGAATAAATAGAATTTTTTTAGAATTTATGATAGTATGACATGTAATATCTAATGAACTATCATGTAACATTTTATAAGACTGTGAGATGATAAAAATGGTCTATTAAGCCTAACAATAATCATATGAAATCAAAATAAGGCCTTCCAATAAAAAATAACAAAAAATATATTTTTTTAAAAGTAATATTTAAATCGTAACATTTTTATACAATTTAATCATCCAAAAATATTATTATATGAAAAAATAAATGATCATTTATTAGGTCATAAAAATATGATTTACCATAAAAATTATTGGAGAATGTAAATTTTCAAAAATAATATCATTTTATCAAGAGATGTAAATACATAATATATCCATTGAAAGGGGATATTAGTCAATATAAATAATCATCCATTCTTATGTTCACCATAAGGTATCAATCATTAATCATTTCATTATAACCCCTCAAAACATAGGGTTCATATAATTTAAAACATATACTTCAAAACAAGATATAAAAAATAAATTGGTTGTTAAAAAAGATTCAATCACCAAAAAGAGTAATTACAATTGGAATTTTGAGATATATTGATAAAACAGAACTCCTTAAATCTTTATTCTTTTATATATTACAAAAAAAATTTATGAGATCTCATAAAATGAGATCTCATAAAAAATTAATGACCTTATTGTAGAAATGAAAAATTTAAGATCAACATTCATTAATCTTATTCAAGAAAATAACAACATAAATATCTTAAAATAACACTTCAATATAAATTCAAACAATAGAGCTATGAATGATACATAATTATTTTCAAAATGATACGATGTGTGAACGATAAAATGCATGATCATGAAGGGAAAATAATTCACTATTAAATATATATTTGTTGAAACTTTCAACATAACAAAAGAATAAAATATTCTTTTTGAGAATTGGTAATGAGAAATTTAAATATAAACTGAAAAATAATAATTTGATATCAAAATTTGAATGAATAACTTTTATTTTAAGATTAAATATGGATATTGGGAAAAAATAGATCATTATGAGATGATGATAATTATTTTTAACATCAAAAAATTTTAATAAGAAATTATTTTGTTATAGTAGATTAATTTTATTGTGAAAATTTAAATCACTTAAAAATAATGAGTAAATTAAATGTAATAACATAGTTGGATAGAATAATAAAATCTTGAAAAACTATAGTAAATAAGGAATCATTATGACTCAAAAAAAGAAGTATAGTCAATAAATAACATACCATGGATATTTTCTTACTTGAACACATTATATCCTATTTTATAATATTAAAATACTCAATAATAATTTCTTCCAAAACTAATTTATAATATTTACCATTTTAATAATATTTTTTGATAACTTATTGCATAATTATCAATTTTTTATTGATAATAATTATTTTTAATTAGTGGTTTTAACCATGTAATTTTTATTTTGGTGTAATAGTGCTAGTATTTATACTATAGTTAAAATTTATTTATCACAAGAATTTTAAATGAACTATAAATTTATTTCATATAATATTTTAGGTAGTTTCATGATCATTCCATGGAACCTTGTATTAGGATTCATAATGAAAGAAAATTCTGGAAATATTATTATAAAATGTCTGTTTATTAATATTGAGATTAAGTATTAATAGTAAATTTCAATAAAAAATATATAAATTTATATAAATTTCACACCATACCAGGGATATTGTTTACAAACACATCCATTATAAATTCATATAATCTTTTATAAAGTTATTCAAATCTAATGAAAATATCAAGCAGTAACTAATTGGATATTTTTGATTTTGGAATGATTTTTTATTGTGCAATCATTCAATAATTATGACAACATAATTAATTAATAATTTGTATAAAATATTACTATTATTATATATTTTATTATCATTCATGATATATTTATTATAACAATGTGATTTTATGTGATAGCACTGACCTACACTAGATAATTTTATAATGACTAAAAAAGTAAGAGAAATATATTTAATAGTGTTAAAATGAATTTATGAAAAGTAAAATGATTTTATAAATTAAAATATTGTGATAAATAATATTTTAAAATATGAATAAGAATAAATAAAACAATTTAAATAGAGGTTAAATTATTTCATATAAGAATTTGATCATCTATTGTAATCCTTAATAATATTGAAGGGATTTAAGAAATATATAGGGATAAGAAGACAAGTGAAGTGTTAGGTAATTATTAGGAAATTAATTGATATACATTATAGGTTTGAATTATTATATTTTGAGTGGATTTTAAGGGCTAGTTGATGAAAAAAATCATAATTGAAAATAGGGGTGTTTTTATAAAAAAAAAGTTGTTAATAAAAATGTAATGTCATATTATAGTCAAATGGATTCATATTTAACAATATTGGAAGTTATGTTGAGGTTTGGCCAACATACTTTCATTCAATGATGGTAAAATACCTTTTCTATATTTATCCTTTTCCATGGTGAACAATTTGTGTCTATAAAATTTATGTTTATGAAAAAAATTTATATTGAAATTTTAAACCAATTTTACATGATTATTTAAAATTTTACATAATGTGAAATATATAATTTTTTTAAAAAAATTATTAATTTTAATTATGTAATAAGTAATTTATAATTCATTTAAAAATATATTTTAGAAAAAACATGTCTTTTTGTGAATAAAAGTGTATTTATGATAAAAAAATATTTAGTTTTATGATTTTAATGGTATTAATCGATTTGTAATTAACTAAATGAGGGGTATGAGGCCATAATAAAATCCAAAAAAAATTATAATCTTTTGATACATAATTAAATGAGAATGAAAAAAATATTTTTCTATTTGAGTAAAATATAAATTAGTTTCCAAAAAGATAATCATGAGTTTATAAATTCAACATAATAGTTTTAAATAACATAGTTATCTCCATAAAATCATATTTGGTCCTACTAGAATTTTCCTATATATATTTAATTCAATATTATATCATAAATTGTTTATTAATATTGTGATATTTTTAAATATTGAATTTGAAATTTTTTAGTTTAAAAACAACCTTTTGTGAAAATAAAAAATTATCATTTCCTATTATTGAACTTTGTTAATTTAAATTTGAAGTCATTTTTCTCAAAAAAATACTCTATAATTTTTTAAATTCATTTTTTTAAATTTTATATTTATAGAAAAAATTTAAAAAATAAGATTTTTTTAAATTGAATTAGTTTGAGTTTTATTATAAAAAATTAATTTTCTAATAATTATAGATATATATCATACTACATTATATTAAAAACCCTAAAGATATCATTATAATATATAACATTAAGATTATTAGTGATGGAAATAATAGGTTGTGGTTGAGGTATCATGGATCTCATATTGATTTCAAGGATCTTTAACTTCTCCAAAAGATGAAATCATTGAAGGCGTACTTATTGATTTTTAGCGTCATATTCTTCTCGTAAAAAAAGTGAAACTACCACCATTCCAATATTGGAACAAAGAGATTCATAATTAAGGTTATTATGTTTTATTCCATTTATCATCATTTTTATATATATTTCATATTTCACATATCTTTATTTATACATTCTAATTCAGTATTTATATTATATCAATCATATTTTATTATTTTATTTTTTATTATATCACAGTTCATTTTAGTTTAGTATTTCATGTAAAATAATCTGTAAAATTGAATATTTATTATAGGAAAAATAATTAATGAAATCAAGGTATGTTACACCAATCAATAAAGAGTTGGAACCAAAGTTGCATGCATAAGGTACATGAACAACAAGACATCCTAAGTTAGGAAAAATCTCCACATCCTCATTTTTATACTAGAAAAATATTTGTACATTAAAAAACAAGTTATTTTATTTTCAAAAAATCATGAATAATATTTATGTGTTCATTAGGAAATAGAACTAAGATCCTTAGGATACCTTATAGAATTCCACTTCTCATTAGTGTGTTATTATAACACAATACAATGAAGATGGTATTCTCCATTCAAATAACAATTCATTATTTGCTCTAGACCATGGATACTACATATAAAACACTATTAATTAATTAAAAATACGTTTAGTGACCTGCCTCATTGCATTGTAATAAAATTTACATGTTGGTAACACCTATAGACACTATTACGTGTTTTCTATTGACGAAAATTTTCTATTAAGAAGGATCTATGATCCCAATGTTCCAACAGTAAATACTCAATGAAAAATAAGGTGAAATAAAAATTATATTAGATATGATTATTTTATTTTCCCCACAATAAATAAATATAATTTAGGTAAATAACATGATAATATTTTGTCACATAAGACTACCCCTTTTATGTCTTCACTATCTATTAATTTCACAAAAATAAATGGAATCTAAAATATCTAAATCCTGAATTAAAAATGTGAGAAAAAATATATAATTAACTATTGTTGAGGAGTGTGATAGACTATAAATATGGGATACTTATTGTACCTCATACCACAATGGGTTCCATTTTAGAATATACTTCCACAATACCACCATAGTATATTTTAGGGAAATATAATCACATATCAATAAAAATGGTTTATCTCTTCAAAGAAGCTCAAAACTATTATCACCCTCTTGAGGAATCATGGTGGATGGAGATGTGTAAAATATAATGACCATCCCAATTTTTTCTATTCATAATTATTTTATTAATATATTATTATTGAAAAAAACTAATATGAATCACATCTAAGTATAAACTATTGATATTTGTGAGCATACACATGTCACAGAAATGATCATGATACCCTGTAGAAGGTCCAAAATATCATATTCATAAATCATCAACTACATTCATGGAATAAATTATATCATGAAAAAGAGAAAAAAAATCAGACAATGGTTGAAATTATTCATCTCAATTAGGTGAAAATTTCATCTAATAATGGATCGTTGTGTTGTACAGGTACTCAAGAAAGGATAACTATTTGATCATTGGGTGCCTGAAATAGACCTAATATACGGGTTCCAAAATCTATCTGACATTTTCCATAAAATTATTTGGCTCTCCTAAATGTCTATGAAACGTAAACTAAATGAATATTCAAAGGCATACACTATATAAGGGTGGTCTCCTCTCATTTGGTGGATACCACCATTTACTCTACATATAGGTCTGCAATTTGAAAAGTGGAATAAAATCCAGTTCTTCTCTAGAGGAAATGATATATCTTTTCTCAATGTATATATAAATGCTTCATAACCCAGAAACAGGAACCCATGACCCTTCCTATATAATATTTTCAGATATGTATGGGTGGATTCCTTCATTTGATATGATAAATTCGTAATTTTTTCACTGTACCCGAGTGACATGATATATGGAAGACATGAAAGATAAAAAATAAACATTATATGATGAATGCATAATTTTGACTATACCCCTTAATTAGTGACATATTTATTTGATTTAATCATTATATAATATGATCGTTTGTCAATTAATTCATCATCTACTGTAATTAATTTGGGTTCCCACATCGATTAATCAAATTAAAAACTACATAACATTATGAAGTAATTTAAAAATAAAAATAATACCTAATAAATATATCCTAGTATTTACTTATGACCAGAATAGGTCTAATTTAATTTTTATATGACCTAAACCAATAGTATCCATATTGGTTTGTGATATGCCATGTTTTCTACCCCAATCGCACCACCACTTTTCCGGGGGATATCCATTAGCTTTGAGAATGAATTATTTACATGGGAGTCATTACAATATAATAAAAATGAATATTTGATATAAAATATGTCAAAATTTACAATTATCCATCAAAAATATTAATTTAAACAACTAATAAGTATAATAAATACATATATAATATAGAGCCTAATTGATACCACACCACTGGGGTTACCATATAGGGAAATATATACTTGAAAGAACATACAAGGTACAAAAGAATATATTTATGTGTGCACACCACTTCTCTATAGAAACTCTTATAATGATTAGAGTTATCCATTGTCTCCATCATGTACCTTTGTACACATTCATGCAATAACTCCACAATCTCCACTAGCACCACAACCATTAAATCTATCTCTAAAAAGTCCATCATGTACACTACAACAACTTGTATGGTCTTGGGACCTATTCAATAGTGAGTATAAATATACCCATAGATATTCTCTATGAAATAAAATAAATGTTATGTTGGGTCCCCAAAACTAGATTTTAATCAAGAAGAAAATACAAAATTCTTTGGAATGTTTTTGGGAATAGGAACACAAGAACACAAAAATGTATCTAATAACTACAACATAGCTAAATAAAAATTTATATCCAAAAAAATATTGAGGGGAAAATATGTATGAATAAGAGAGGGGGTTCCTAATGTTCACCTCTATAATTGTTCTACATATCTCAATGATAAAAATTCGTACATGAATAATATTCATTTTCATTCATGGTTGTAACTCATATCCTCAAACTACCTTGAAAACATGATATTAATTTTATTTCATTGTAGACATTTTATGGTAACAATTTGGGAATAGAGGATATATGATAGAGTATCAATCTTAAAAAAAGATAAAATCACTATTTATCTAAAGTGGTTTATCACTAACCTGAACATGTTAAGTTCTCACAACCGATAAAATAGGGGATTAACAATCCCATCTGTAGTGTGTGGGAATACTATATTGTTTGGATAATCTTATTACTGACCCCCATGCTTTAATAGACTTCCTGAAGATTAAATATGGTTAAAATATCAATTATATCCATGGGTTAGTGCCTAAATCAGTAGTACTTAATGTTCACTAGAAACATGTCTTCAAAATTTCATCATAAGAGTTATCAACCACATGTATACTCATATGTCTTTCCCCTTCTCTGATTGCAACACTACAAAGTTAATGAATATAATATTTTTATATTTATCACAAATAGACTATAGTTGAATAATTGATACATCATGTAACATTATACAATGAGATACACTTGGAATGGTTTACACATATGCCCAATTCTGAAAATGGGTATAAAAAATTGAAAATTACTAAATACATTCTAGTACATGACATGCACATTAATGTTAATAACGCATAGGTCTCTAGTTAACGTTTTGAATAAACATCCACTATACATTTCAAATAAATTCAAACTATAGGGGGTGTTATAGTATGATACATAATTTTTGATACCAGCAGATTCACGGAGGATGCTTCCTATCTACATAAAGTTATGTCATCTTGACATGCACAATGTAATATCATATGATTCATGGAATATATAATGATTCTTCAATTATTATATATGTACTATAAAATTCCATATCATGTTTTATATTCCATAATGTTCCTCTTATTATTACATTACATTAAATTATATATTAAGGCAATGTCCCAGATGATAAAAAAATTAAAAAAAATATTATAATTATTCACTAATTATAAACAAGTAATATCATTATTTTTCAATAAAAATGATATAAATATTTTTCATAATATTCATGAAATTATTTTTAATTTTTATTCATAAATAATTTAATACACCATTATTAATTACTAAAAATCAAAAGGTTTTAGTGGAATTTTATTATCACCCATCACATTGCTAAGAATTAATTATTTTTATTTCAATATTATTTTTATTTTCAAATATATTTAATAATAATTATTTTCCCCAAAAATTTCTGACTGTCCCAAATATTGTTATAGGTAGGGAAATATTTTTCCCCACATATTTAATTTATGAGAATTAATTATTATTGTGATTTTAAGAATATTATAAATACTATTAATAATTAATAAACTGATAAATATAGTAAAAATATTTATAGTAATGATTTCTAATAATGAAATTAATCGAAACATTTAACAATATTAATAAGAATAATTTTTTGATAATTATATTACTATTTAAAAAAATATTTATAATAATTCATTAAAAATTATAGTAATTTATTAACTTTTTTATCACTAAATGCATTACTTTATATCATGTCAACCTAGAGTTTGTATGTAATACTCATATAAAAATTATAAAAATATTCTAGTAGTTAATTATAATTTCATTTTCTTTTTGATTAAATTCATATGAAAATTTAATGATTTCATTTAATTTAAACACCATCTAAATATGAAAATAATAAAATAAAAATAGTGAGTTATTAGTTTGAAATTTTTATGTTTGTCTCACTCACACACAATTTTACTTATATATTATAACACATTGTTACATATATATCAGGTACATCGTTGACCACATCATGGTTATCGTTTTACCCATTGTCTGTAGAGGGATGAGAAATAATTTGGAGGATAATTAAAAATGTGAAGTCATATATTTGTTATACTATTGGATTTGAAAATCATTTTCTACAGGCTATAGTAGGGTTTCACACCATGTAACAATGTTACACATTTTGTAAGTGTTTCATGGTATATGTAGTGAAAGGATAAACAATGTGAGGAGGCATTAAATATCATGAATGTCTTAAATAATGGATTTTTAATTTGAGGCTATGGATTTCTTGGTGTACAGAAACATAGTGTATTTCATGTAGTTTAAAGGAATTACATGTCATGTAATTATTTAATAAGGGATGTTTTATGGAACCAATCATGTTTTTGTTTCCCATTAGATAATTTTTTTACATTTAACATAACCGAAACTGCTCTCCAGTAATTTTCAGAGACACATTTCTATCCAGATCAATGCTTTTGTTATTCAATCATTGTTGTAGTTGTTGTTCATCTCTCTAACTGAGAGATCATTCTTCTTCTTCATTTCCAAGGATAAAATTTTCACCCTTAGGTGGTGTTATCATATTTTTCGATCTAATTTTCTGTTTCTTATTGTCTTCTTCCAATAATCATGGTGTAATATCATTTTGGAGGTTGTTCCATTATTGGTTGTGATACGACATGCATTCATTGAGGAGGTATGTGATATTTCTTATCCTCCACCAACCCTCTTTCTTAATTGAATCAATCCTAAGGAGTGTGGATTGGATTTTAGGGTTTTTTTTGACATAGTTGGTTATCATTGTAGGTGGAACCTTTTCGGGTGTGTGCGAACAATGTTTTGAGGTAGGTGGTCTCATCTCTCGCCTATTATTGATAAACTGTATTGTTCTATTCTTATGAGTTAGTTTACTAATAAATTGGTATTAAATTGGAATCGTTTCTTGTGTGTTTTAAAAATATTATTTTATTAATACTAGATTACCTTAGTATTGATAAATGGAATTCAAATGGTTATTTTCAATATAGGCCCCAGCCTTAAACATTACTTAATCCTTAGATAAGTCAATAATTTGTCTTTTAATTCACACATAGGGTATTTTCTTGTTTAGAGAATTAGAGAGTTAGATCATAACTTGTACAAAACATCATGAATATTACAAGTAGACACTTATACTCACTATACATTTTTTTATAAATAAAAAACCCATTAAAACAAATTATGAAATCATTTCATGTTTTAACAGCAAATGTTTTCCTTGGTCCCATCCTTGACCCTACTCTTCATTATGTCTTGTGAAAAAATTCAAAACGTGGGATGAGCATAAAAATACTTGTATGGGATACATAATGAAACAAAACTACTAGTTTTTTAAAAACTTTTAAACCATCGAAACATTATAATAAAGTACTAATTTTCACTATTAAAAAGTATCAAAACACTTCACTGAATATAAGCTCATTACACCATTTTTTGTAAGCAAAAGATTACAATAAAGCCCATATAAAGCTCTATATAGAAAATAAAGGTAACTTGGGACATAAAAATACATAAATGGAATAATTATATGATCTAATTCCACAGATATTACTAAATATAATATCTATATGGCTAACTTCCCAACCCAATTCTTTGGAGTTATAACGTAACCACGCATCCCTGGTTTATCACAAAACCACCCATCAGTTGGATTATAACGTAACAACCTATAATTGGTTTATCACATAACTACCCTTAAAATTTACAAGTACCACAACATTATCATAAGACATAAATCAATAATAATGGAAAAATAACATTTCCACATTGTAGTCACGAGATATCATTTCAATATATTGATATAAGCAGTTCATTTAAAACATTCAAAAATAAGAGTTTTTAATCAAAGTGTCCCATACCACTCTGAAACATTTTAAAGAAATATAACCTTTAAAAACTCATTTCTAGATCAATAAAACCTTAAAACAATTTTGAAAAAACATATATTAATGAGAAATATTTATAAGAATAACTCTTTAATACATTTAAAACAGTGTTTTTATTAAAGTCTCCCTTACCACTTGAGAAAAAATTGAATAAAAATAATTAAGTAATAAAATAAATAGAACTTTAGATATCATGCTAATATAATAATCCATGATATAAAGTGTCAAAATGGTTGTATATACATATTATATCATAATTAGTGTGCATGACAACAAGATAAGACTCAATGAAAGTATATTGAGACGAAGTCCCTTACAAAGATCATTTTGTAAATAAAATAGATTGAATAGTTGTATTAAATATTAGTACATATAAAACATGTATAAATAATGGATATGATATAAAATTTAATTTCTCACATAGTCATAGAAAGACATAATCAAGAATTAGAAAATTAACCCAAAGAATGGAAATTGGGTTAAGAAGTTCCCTTACCTTGAGTCTGATTCATCACATATGTTCCTTCTTATTCCTGAATAATAAAATTAAGTTAATTTATACTTTCTTAAGAATATATTTCAATTTTACAATTCATTTTATATCACTAATTAACACGTTATAAAAATTAAATAATTATTTGAGTAAATATTTGTCGTTTTGTCGATATTTGGTATTTGAGTCAAAAATTATCTTTTTATAATTACAAATTTTCCTTGTGTTACAAATTAAATTATCTCCCAAATATTATTCATGATTTAAATATCATATATATTTATTATATATGTATTTATAATAGTCCATAAAATTTGAATATAAGAAATGAAATGCACCGTTCATGGAGACGGTAAGTCGTATGTATGTATGAACGACACTTTCATTTCATTATCATATTTAAAGGATTTAAAAAAATAATTAAAAGGTATATTATAAATATATTATAAAATAATATTTCATATAAATTACATAAGATCATTAATTCCATCATTTATTTTTTCCATGTATGCAATGAATGAGTCATATCACTTTGAGAGGCGGTAATCTGCAATTCCTCAAATGAAATTATTGTATTTAAAAATCATTAAAAACATAAAGTTTTTTTTGTAAATAAATATTACAGTATCATAGAGACAATATAAATATAATTAATATAATATATAAACATAGTTCCATCATAATTTCCACCAGGAGAGGTGGTAGGAGAAAATCTAACAATCATCCTTTTGTGAGGTATTAGTTTTTCATATACAAAAACAGTATGTTCGTATCCATTAGATGGAGGTGCCTTTAAGTGTAGTTGAATACCTAACAAAACAAAATACTATTATATTGATGATACTGGTGTTTTTATGTAATCAACTAATTACAATTTAAATAAGAGTGAAGAATAAAATTAATGGAAAGGAACTTTAGAGAAGACGTTACCTCTTAAAACGTGTAACTCCTTTCGATTTCAGACCAAAGGCATTCTTGAATTGCCTTATGCATAAGGTAATTATTATATGGGTACTATTGGTATTTTGGGAGCTTATGGGTGTAGATTTTGGATGATCCAAGGTTATTTAGAGTTGTGAGTAAGGGTTAGAGGTGATGTCCATTTATAAGAGGAAGGATCGATACTTTAAGAATGTCTTGAAAGATTTTTTTATTATAAACTGAAAATAGATATAAAAATTTCCAAAAATAATTTAATTAGAATATAAGACAAATATTATTCTAAATCCTTTCAACAAAAAGTTTTTGGACATGTTTTTGTTTCAAATTTATCCTTATTCTTTAGCTTTAACCCTTAGATAACTAATTCAACTCTTACCTTGTCTTCTTGTATTTTCATACTATATAGTAAAAATAGTTACCATAAATGGAAAATTGAACCGAAATTGGTTCATTGATGACATTTTATACATTATTTAAGTCATTTTACCAAATATTAGTTTTTCTTGACTATTATTAAAATTAATAAAATAGTATTTTCTTTAAACTCGTTTATGTCAATTTTTATTATTATTTATATATTGATTTTCTAAAAATCCATAACAATTTTATTATTTCTAAAAAACATAATTAATTAAAATATAACATATCATAATCATCCCTAAAATTATTTAATGGCATTAACCATTTCAAAAAAAATTTATCTTAATACATATAGTCTCATTTATTTAAATCATTAATTAATATGGTAATCACAACATCATCATTTTGTCACACACAAATTTATTTATTTGATGTCTAAAAATATGAATAAAATACCATGATTTTGGAAATCATTTTATATTAATTATTTATACTTATAGTCAAAGAGTTAACTTATATAACCCAATAATAATTTGTTTTACTGAAATATTCATGTTTATGTTACATTTCCCGTACTTTATATTAATTCTTAACAAATGTCAATTTCTCATAAAATTGCCTCCAGGGGGTACTAAATTAAACCCAAGGATTAAAATTGTCATAAATATCCCATACAATAATATTAGAACACATTCTAGAGTAGTTTAATATTATTATAATATTATTTTGTAACCCTTAATCACCATATTTACCTTTCAACCATGGAAAATAAAATAATTACTGATGTTACTATTCATAATGTATAAAAAAGGTACCTATTTAAAAAATTTGAAACTATTAATTAAAAATATGGTATCCATTCTTTCAAATTCAAAACACATAATTGGATGAAATTACTTTAAAATTAATTCCTATTTTTTAAAATCAAGAAGCATGTTTTTAAGAAGTAATAAATATTAAAAGATTTACATGTGTTTATGTTCAATTTGAAAGTAAAATTACTTCAATTACCAGAATTGGATTAAATGATAAAAACATAATCTAATTAATCTTTAAAACAAATTTATCATTCAATCAACCAATATAAATTAAATAGATTAAAAGTAATTTTTGAATTTAAAATACAGTATTTTTTACTATTCATTTAGAAAATGAACTTTATAAGAAAAATATCAAAATTTCATCCAAAGTAAATTTTTATATCCTTCCTATAAAGTATAATTTTATTCTTTCAAATATAACATATAAAAGTGGCCAAAACTAGATTTAAAAAATTCTTTCCCTCAAAAGGTGGTGAAACTTCATTTTTAGAAAAATACTACTTTTATCCGAAAAAATTAAATTTTTTACAATATCATATCTAGGAAATATATAAGATGAATTTAAAACATTATATTGATTATATAAAAAAATATTTTTTATTAAATAAAAATGCATGAAGAGTGATATGATTTTATATACCCAATTATTTTCTTTTAAATAGGTTTTTATAAAAACACATTCTTTATATTCAATTGTTTTTTATTTCCATTTCACATATATTGAGTAACCAATGAGTCAGTATTTAAACATGTGTAATAAATATTTCAAAGTTCAGTTGATACTATTTATTCCCTCCATTCCAATTACTAGGCGTTAACTACAAATTGAAATAATAATACTATTATCTGTATTATTTTTCTCTATAACTCAACGTTGTGTGCAATGTAAGATTTTGGGGAAACCTATTGTTTCATATCAAAAATTATATCGGAAAAAGAGTAATCATTAACGTAAAATTAATATCACATTCATAAGTTTTAATAGAAATAAAAAAAGTATTGTACTATAAAGACATGGGTCATTACAACCTTCTTCCCTTCTGAAAGTTGTGTCATCACAATTTTAAAATTGGGCTTGTAATCTTCATTGAAAGTCCCAAATTAGAAAAAGAGTCAATAAAACATTCCCTTTAAAAGAATGAACGAGAAGTCAAAGGGTCATCCAAGAAAACACATACTAGGATTCCATGAAATCATAGATTTGGAAGAGAAAACTAACAATATATTTGTTATGTAGAGTGATATAAAACATGATTTGGATAAAGCTAAACACATGAAATCAACAAAAAAGTGATGGGTTAAACAGTATTTGATTCCCCGGTAAGAAATGTTAATTGAAAATGTTTTTGTTTTATGTTATTTTTTCATAGTTTTGAGAAAATTATTTATGAGATTGACTAAGAGCATATGAAAACATACAAACTTCTCATGTAGAGTTTCATACATTAATAAATTTCAACCAAAAACTAATCTTCTCTCCAAATGATGAGTATTCAAGATGACTTAGTGTCACTTGAAGTGCTCGAAATGAAATTTTATAAATTCTCATAATCCACAAACATGAACTCTATATTTCACTATCTTCAAACACTAACTAAAACCAAAATGGTTCGGACAATATCAGATAAGCCCTAAAAAGAATAATCCTTTTTTAAAAAGAAATACTATTCATAATCTCCAAATTTCAACAAACAATCCCCAGAGTTCAACAAATACCATTCAATAGACAATTGTTGATAAAATTATTCAAAATAATCTATACTAATATTGAAACACTAAATTCAGAAGGATTTGTTCAAATAGTATTCTAGAAAAAAACATAACATTTATCTACAAATAACATCGGCTACTCTTAAAGTCATTTACTGAAATGTAATTAATGTAATCACATATTCATTATGATAGGTTAATCATTTCTATAAATAAATCAAACCTCTATAAGTCCACATGAAAAACATATATTCTTACATATTAAAATCCCACCATTACTCATCAAATGAAATCCCATAGTATTCTAATTTTTTAGGAATATAGTGTTCTCAAAAGAGTAAACATCTTCTAAAATAACATTTATCACATAATCAAGAAATAATTTTATAATAATAAAGATATATATTAGATAAAACAAAATTTACCAAAATCAAATTATTCATGATCCATAAAATCATTTAACTAAAAATAAATATTCAAACAATCTAGGGAATTCATGTAGTCCAGTGTTATGCTATAAATCCTAGTTTCACTTTGGTTGAGGTTTGATTCTCATAGATTTGTCCGACAGGATGGGTTGTCACAAGGTCTATGTGTTTTCCTTATTTAAAAACTATAAAATTCTAATAACATGAACAAAATGAGATAAAATTCTTAAAAATATCCATAGCATGTTTATCCACAAAGGTTATCTCATACTTCACATTTTAATCCAAAAATGTAATAACCCCTAATTGCACCAAATTCAAGGATCTTATAATTTCAAATGGTTCTTTATAATTATATCCGCAAAATAAAAATTATTCTGCCTCAAATATCATTTTCACATAAAAAACATCAGGGTCACACATGCAAGAGAAAATCCTTCTAATATATTCCAATCAAGAAAAGAGCATTAATACTCATAAACATTTCATCAACCAGATATCTTACATAACTCATGAATTGAAAAACTTTATACATCTTAATCCTCGAACATTATTCATGATCATTTATCCATGTTTCTTCCATATTCTTATTTAATACTTATTTCATAAAAAAATCATTGAATATCCTATGATATCAGTAATTTTAAAGCATGTGCAAAGAAATAATACATAACGTTTGTAGGTAATTTTCAGTTTCCTCATATTTAATTAGAATGATATTATTAATTGGTAAACATATAGTTGTTTGATCCAGATGATCCCATTCAGAGGCCTTTTTCAAAGGACTTATACATGTATAATGACCATGCACGTCATATTTAAAAAATTCCATTAATCATTCAAAAAAAATTATTTCCCATGCCTAGAATCAATTGGACACTTCTCTTTTCCATGGAAGGTTATTGCTTTATGACCTTCATTACCATATCTATAACATATTCAAATCCCATTAAATCCTTTTCCTAGGTGTTTCTTTTTACATCGTTGAAACATATGTTTTTTAATCTACTTGCCTTTATGATTGTTACCTGATCATAAATAGGTATTCGTTTCGCACATATATGAAGTCTTAGAAAATTGCCCAAAGTGCAAGGGGTCAATCATGACTCCAGATAGTTGGTTAATAATAAAAAGAAGATTTCCCATTGTAGCAATAATTTAATTCAAATTCTCATTCAAGAAACCATCATAGTTCCCTACACATAAATTATTACATTGGGGCCTACTAGATCCATCCATTTAATAAAACCAATATGTTCAGTGTGGGTATATTAGTAACATTATCATATACTATCTTGTGAGGAGGGTAAACACTAAGATATACTTATTCATGTTATTTTAAACTAATTAAATTTATCTAAAAATAACTATAAATAATTATAATATGCAACCATTATGTTAATTCCTCTTATGATTAAATAACACCCTAACCTCTAAAGAAATCTAAACCTCCCTCTGATGCCAACTATAAGGCCCCAGCCATATACATTACTTAATATTGAGATAAGTCAATAATTTTTCATTTCATTCACATTTAGGATATTTTTAGGTTTATAGATTTGGAGAAATAGGTCATAACATATACATAATATATTTAATATTACAAGTATACACTTCTTCTCACTATCAATTTTTTCATAAAACAAAAACTCTTTAATACGAAATATGACATCGTTTCATGTTTTAACATCATAACTTTTACTTGATCCCAATCATGCATATACTCTTCATTATGTCTTGAAAAAAAAAATCAAAACATGGGATGAGTATAAAAATGTATGTAAGGAATACAAAATGAAAGGCATTTTTTAGTCATTCCAAAATATTTAATCCATGAAAACTTTATCATAATGTATCACTTTTAATCTTTAAGATATAGCAAGAACACTTCATTGGATATAAGCTCATTACTTTCCATTTTTTTACCAAAATAGTTCCATAAATATTATATAGAGAAACATGTATAATATAAAGGTTAATTGGTACATAAACATTCATAAATATAATAACCATACGGTTAACTTCCACACATATCACTAAATATAATAGCTTTATGATCGATCTCCAGACCCAAAGCATTTGATGATATTATGTAACCAACCCTCCTTAGTTTATCATGGAACCACCCATCATTTGGTTTATCACGTAACCACCCATCATTGGTTTATCCTATAACAACCCATAAAATTTCAGTAACACCCCAAGATTACATAGTATGATAATTTTTTAACGCAATTCAATAGCTTGCGCTACAGGCAACACTGAGTTCGAGCACACCACCAATTTCCAAAATACCCTTTCAAAAAATGGTTTTGAGTATTATTAACTACATATTGAATTTTTTATACCCTATATAATTTTATCATCCATATTATTTGTTTCATAAACATAATATAAGAACCAATTCCATTTTTCAGAAAAAAAAAAGTATTTTTTTAAATGAAATTTCATAGCCTTTTAATAGAGAAATATTTTTAAATCCAATATTTAACACTCTTATATATTCAAATTGTAAAAATAAATATCATCTTTAGAATTGGTACATATAAATTTAGTTTGGATAAATTTTCAGTGCTTTTCTGATAACATTTCTATTTTGATGAATAGTGAAAAATACTACATTTTAATTGGAAAAAAACTTTTTAATCAAAATAATTTTGTAATGGCCCGGACCTCTCCGGCCCATTCCTCTATCAAAAAGAAGGATACAAGTGTTCTGGAGGGTAAAATAGACTTTTCCCACGCTTTCCATAATTTTGAAACTACACGTCGTGTAGTTTGAGTACACGGCGTGTACCCTCTTGCTGGGTATACCCCGTGTGGATGGCTGTGTCTTTGACGCGTGAAGAAAATGGGTACACACCATGTGTCCAGTACTACACGCCGTGTAGTCCCTCCCAATGTACGCGTTACCGTGTGTTGACCATTCATCGACCGTGTGCCGCATTGGAGTCGTGTCCCTGCCATGTGCAATAAATGGGTACACGCTGTTTGTCCAATCTACACGACGTGTAGTCCTTCCCCACGTATGTGTTACCTTCAAACCATGTGGTGACCAGTCAACAGCCACAGAGCCGCGTTGGAGGCCGCGTGGAGACGGTGTGAAAATGGCCAAGTACACGCCGTGTACCATAAGAACACGCCGTGTACTTTTTCTTTTCACGCCTATAAAAGGAGGGGTCCCCTCCTCCTTTCAACTCACACCTCTCCTCCCCTCCCCTATGAGCAGAGCTCTCTTAAGAGCCTCGAAGGATCTTTCTTCCATAACTTTTCTGTCTGAGCTCTGATTTACAATCCGTCGGCGGCCACGGGATCGTAACCACAAGGCAGAACATCCGAGCCTGGGTCCGTTGTTTTTCCTTCGGCTTTTTCTTTCTGACTTCAACCCGAGGAGGTTTCTCCCAGACCCGACAGAAGTGACGGACACCAACGAACGTCTTCTAAAGTTGATCTGGGGGAGCGTTGTGACCAAAACCTATTGAAGTAGGGATCTTACCTTCGTCTCTCTAATTTGTGCATCATGAGGGGTGGGTATCCTATTGTTTTCATGAGAAACAGTTGAACCATTAAATGAAGATAATAACTGGTTAAAGAATGGGGTTGGGAAGTTTGTGATTGCTATTACTTTACCTTTTATATCCTGTTATATTATGGTGTGAAATGAATAGGCTTATGCCTATTGAAAATCACAGTCGTTGGGGGCCTTTGCTTGCGCAATTAAATGTTTCCCTATCTTTATTGACCGTTTTTGTGAGTGGAAATTTGTTGAATGTGGAAATTGGTTAATCACGTAAAGTTGATTGTTTAAATGAAAATCTGGAACCTTTTTGTGGTCACCCCGGTTAAACAAAATGGAATAATGAACATGTGGATGTTGGCTTGGTTACGTGGCTTTGTGTTGGGGGTATTTTGTGGACTATTGTGGTTGTGGGAAGATGTGAATGTTTAATGGTGATGGGCAGCGGGGCTGCAAAAAATGGTATTAAAGGGATGATGATGTGTGCTTTAGATGCGGTTGTGGTTATGGCGGTTGGAAGCAGGGCCACAGGGTTGGGTTTTAATGTGAACGGGTTATGGTTTGTGTTTAATAAATGTAGAAGAGTTAATGAATGATGGGGCTTCGTAATGAAGCGGGAATAATAATCAATGGGTTGGTTGGTTAATAAGAAGGGACTTCTTGTGTTGCTGTGTTTTCCTAACTTTCTTTGTGGATGGCAGGGATATGTTTTACGAACGTTTGAAGTGGTTGGTTGTGGATAGTTTCCCAGTAGTTAAGGAACCAAATAATCTAATTTCTGCTGAAACGTGAAAACCATAATGGGGTTGGGGTTGTTTGTTGTAATCATGGTTCATGGTAGCAGTGATGAGGCACGTGCTCAGTTTCTCTTTTTAGAAGCCATAGGTTGGGCTGAGTGGTTTCTATATATATATATATATATCTGTATCTTTCGTGTTTTATCGCACCACACCCATGTTGAGCACTTAGTGTCGAACACTCCCATTTCATGGGAGAGGGTGTTTTCCCATAGTTACTAGCTCCTTCCTACTCCTTCTCTCCTAGGCTGTGATGTCTTGAGGCGAACTTACACCCAAGACTCTTCTGGTAGGTTTCGATTGGGGTGATTAGGCCCAAGACTCTCCGGGCAGGCTTATAGGCTATAATGGATTGAGGCGACCTTACACCTAAGACTCTTCAGGTAGGATTTGATTTCATTCCCAGGTGTCTTCGGGCGAGATTTATGTTACTACTAAAGTTCCCAAGAATCTTTGGGATGAGGCCCAGGTGTCTTCGGGCGGGGATGTGGATGTGGTTGTGAGGCCCAGGCGTGTGCGGGCGGGATACATGGTTGTGAGGCCCAGGTGTGTGCGGGTGGGAAAATTATGGCAGTGACAGGACGTTCAGCTAACTGATGGGAAATGGTGCGGGGTACCCAATAATCTTGTTCTTATACTACTACTACCTGTTGTGCTTCTGTTTTGGTGAGTGTGGCTGGTGAGGTTGGGTGGATAGAATTCCTTGCTAGGTTTCTTCTGCTGTTCTCTTTGGACATTAGGATGTCTCCCCACTTGTACACGAGAGCTTTAGGTTTCCCTACTGAGTATACTTGTATGCTCACCCTACGTTTACTTTCAGGTTTCCAGGAGGACTACCAGGGACGTGCAGGACCCTACTAGTCAGGTAGTTGGAGTTGTTGTAGTTTTTGTTCTCTTGTTTTCTTTTGGTATTGTACTTTTGAGCTTTTGTTGTACTTGTACCTTGTTATAAAATTGTATAAACATGCATGCAACAATGGTTTGGGTTTATTTCTATACACTTGTTCTTTTTCCATTTTGGTGGTTGACTTGTCCTATTTCCCGATCCTAAATAACAAAAAAAGGGTAATGCCTCCCATATTGTGAAAACCCATACCCTTGGTGCTAGTCGCCAACCCGGGGCCTACTGGAGGCGGGACTCAGGGGTCATTATCTCCCTTTCACCATTGCCATCTCAGGAGGGGCATCTTTGGTGGGAGGGGGTTGTGATAGAATGGTGTCAGAGGCGAGTGTTGAGAGATAGGATGGAGTCTGGAGTTAGGCACAGTGAGGATTGCATGGGATGGTAGGGCAACAGTGTTAGTCAATCTTGGTGTTTGACATAGGCCGGGGAAGACCGGCTAGGACACAAGATTTTAGGGCCCCCCGTGATCCGATGCAAGGACTCTAAGCCTACCGAACTACCAAGTGAGACTACATTTATTGTAGGGTAGATACCCTAGGGAAGGTACATGCAGCATCATGATTGTGTTTTACGTGATTTGGGAGTTCTGGGAAAGAAATTGAAATAAAATGATAAATAAAACCTTGAGTTTTTCCTTACTACTTGGGCTTAGGCGATCCTTGTTTACCGTACAGCTATGGCACCTGGAAGTCATCCCCGGGTGGGTCAGACGGCCAAGGCCCACCAGATCCAGGCGGTCGATCAATTGAGGATTGACCGATAGGAGGAAGAAAACCAGTGGCAGAAGACTCTCTGTTTCTTCCAGCGGCAGACCCTCAAAAAGTACGAGGGTAGTACTTCAGATACGGAGACGGAGGGGTGGCTTGAGGAGATAGGGATTGCTTTTACCTTGATCCATGATCTGAGGGAGTAATGGGTTCCCCTAGTAGTCAGTCAGCTGAGAGGTTCGGCGCGACAGTGTTGGACGCTCTACCTCGGAGAGGGGATAGAGGCAGAGGTTCCATGTGATGACTTTGAGAAGGAATTCTGAGATGAATTCCTTTCTTCCATGATCAAGGCGGAGAAGCGGCAAGAGTTACTCTCCCTTTAGCAGGGGAGTATGTCGGTACGAGAGCTGGGGATCACGTTAAAAGATCTCCTGCGCTTTGCTCTAGATCTCTTTCCAGATGAAGAGTCTCGGGCGAGACATTTGGAGGAGGCGCTTCGTCCTTCGCTCCAGTATGCTGTCACCCCCTTCACCCTTCTAACATACGTGGCATTGTAGAAAAAGGCATAGGTTGTAGAGAGGATGCACTCGCTGGGAGGTGCACCGTGTGAGGTGCTTCAGCCAGGTTCGTTGAAGGGGAAGGCAGTCAGCAGCAGTTCTCCTGCGATAGGACCTTCCAGGTTCAGGCCAGTAGGGAGCAGGCCCCAGCAGTTCCAGTTCATATCTTCGGGTCCTCATCCCTTTTCCATGAGACCAGGACCGAGGTGTTTTTCTTGTGGAGGTATCAGGCACGTTTAATGTTGGTGTCTGACCCGATCTCCGTATAGTGGAGGTGGGTAGGTTCAGCGCCCACCGCAGCAGCACCAGTTGCCAGCGAGGCCCTTCCAGCAGCAGCAGAACCATGCTCCTCCGAGGGAAGACTTTGCTGGAGGAGGCCAACCTCAGAGTGCTCCTCAGGGACCTTGACCAGGGCATGTTCGGGGAAGTGGATGACATCAAAGAGGAAGAGGATCTAGGCGTGGACAGTTGCACGCAGCAGAGTTGGGAGCTCCGGCGGGACCAGAGGTGGTACAAGGTACGATTTGTTTGTTCACCACTCTTGTTTCTTCTTTGTTCGATTCGGTAGCCTCACACTCTTTTTTTGCACCTAGTATAGCCCATGATTTGGGATTAGATGTAGAGAGACTTTCCATGCCACTGGTACTGAGTACACCAGTTGCGGGCCAGACCAGCGTATCTTGTGTTTGCCGGGGATGTGGGCTGACGTTGGGACCACATCGATCTAGTGGAGACCTTATTTTGTTATAGATGAAGACATACGATGTCATCCTAGGCATTGACTGGTTGTTTTCTGTTAGTTCTGTTATCGACTGCTTCCGGAGAAGAGTCGTGTTCTCCGACGTGGATGGGCAGCGCGTATCTTTTGTTCGCGAGAGGAGCTATCAGACAGGAAGTCGGAGTGTGGAGTCTCTGCTTTCCTTATTGGGAGGGTTATCAGTGGTTCTAGCTGATACGGAGATGATGGATGTCCCGAAAGTTGTTGGGGAGTTCCTCGATGTTTTTCCTGAGGAGGTTGTGACTCTACCCCCCGACGTGACATTGAGTTCGGGATAGAATTATAGCCTGGTGCCCATCCGATTTCGATGGCCCCTTATCGGATGGCACCTTCGAAGTTGCGGGAGTTGCAGATTCAAATTGACAATCTGATGGAGAAGGGTTTTGTTCGACCCAGCGTGTCGCCATGGGGTGCTCCAGTTTTGTTCGTAAAGAAGGCAGATGGTAGTCTCAGGCTATGCATAGACTACCGAAGGCTGAAACAGGCAACAGTCAAGAACCGTAACCCCCTTCCAAGGATAGATGATCTCTTCGACCAGCTGAGGGGACCAGTTTGGTTTTCTAAAATTGATCTACGATCGGGATATCATCACCTTAGGGTGAAGGATAGTGACATCTCGAAGACAGCTTTCAGGTGCAGGTATGGGCACTTCGAGTTTGTAGTGATGCAATTTGGATTTACAAATGCACCGGCTATGTTCATGGGACTTATGAACTTTATCTTCCGAGAGTTTCTGGACCGGTTCTTCATTGTGTTTATTGATGACATCATGATCTACTCAAGATCATAGGAGGAGCACGTTGAGCATCTCAGGGCAGTCTTGGGAGTCCTTAGACGCCACCAACATTACAGGAAATTGTCGAAGTGTATGTTCTTGACACAAGAAGTACACTTCCTTGGGCACGTGGTGTCTCAGCATGGAGTATCGGTGGACCTGTCGAAGGTAGAGGCGGTTGTTTCATGGGAAGCACCCAAGAGCATGGCAGAAGTTTGTAGTTTCCTAGGGTTGGCAGGTTACTATCGGAGGTTTGTTTCGGACTTCTCTCGAGTTGCTTCTCCATTGAAAGATTTGACTTGGAAGAATCAGGTCTTCCTATGGAGCGATCAGTGCCAGAAAGCTTTTGACTACCTGAAGGAGAAACTGGTTAGTGCTCCCGTACTCAGGTTTCTAGAGGAGGGGTTGTTGTATGAAGTGTTTTGTGATGCTTCTGGCCTTGGTCTGGAGTGCGTTCTAATGAAAAATAAGGGAGGGTTTTGTTATGGGTCTAGGCACTTGCGCCCTCACGAGCGTAACTATGCCACCCATGACCTGGAGCTTGCAGCAGAAGTGTTCGCATTGAATTTGCGGAGACATTACCTTTTTGGGGAGCACTTTGTGGTCTTCTCAGATCACAAGAGCCTGTGTTATATCTTCTCCCAATGTGACCTGAACTTAGGGTAGCGGAGATGGGTCGAGTTTATCCAAGACTATGAATTTGAGATCTCTTACACTGAAGGTAAGGTCAACGTTGTGGCTGATGCCTTGAGCAGGAAGTCACATAAAGAAGTGGTTCGGTAATTCGCTAATGCTTGGAAGGTGATGGGAGAATTGGCTGCCCTGCACTTAGATGCATGGAAAGAAGGTGTTAGAGGCTTTTTGTTTCAGATGATGGTGCAATCCTCCTTGTCGCAGCAGGTGGAAGAGTCTCAGTGGGGGGACTCCGAGGCAGAGGTGATGTGGGATCATGTCGATCAGGGGAATGCTCCAGAGGGATGGTCAAGGGACAGCCGACATCGGATGCTTTTCCAGGGAAGGTTGTTTGTTCTGGGGGCAATACGTGAGGTATTTCACCGTGAGTTCCATAGATCATCCTTGGTGGTACATCCAGGAGTTTCAAAAATTTACAAAGGCCTGAGGGATCAGTTTTTGTGGCCTGGGGTGAAACGGGCAGTGGTAGAGTTTGTGGCTAAGTGCCTAGTGTGTCAGCAAGTGAAGGATGAACACCGTGTTCCCAGTGGTTTGTTGCATATTTTAGATGTCCCCGAGTGGAAGTGGGATGACATCTCAATGGACTTCATCATAGGACTACCCAGAGCTCAGGGTGGTTATGATGCTATCTGGGTAGTGGTGGATCGTCTGAAGAAATCAGCTCACTTCTTAGCAATCAAGGAGTCAGTCTCGGTGAGTACCTTAGCACAGAGGTATGTAGAAGAGGTGGTGCGTTTGCATGGAGTTCTGAGGACTATCATCTCAGATCAGGATACTCAGTTTACGTCATGAGTCTGGAGGGGGTTACAGCATGCTTTTGGCACCCAGATACGCCCTAGAACTTCTTTCCACCCCCAGACCCACAGGAAGACGGAGCGGACTATCCAGACGTTGGGGGATATGCTACGAGCATGCATTCTTGATTTCCAAGGATCATGGGTATGACACTTTCCTTTAGTAGAGTTTTCCTACAATAACAGCTTCCACTCTACTATTGGCATGGCACCGTTTGAGGCTCTGTATGGAAGGCCATGTCGTTCACCCATTTGCTGGGTAGAGGTTGGTGAGACAGGTGCTCTTGGGCCAGAGGTAGTGCAGAGCACCACGGAGAAATTCCAGCTTGTGCGTGAGAGGATGAAGGCGACTCAGGACCGACATAAGTCTTATGTTGATCTTCAGAGGAGGCCCTTGGAGTTCGAGATGGGAGACCATGTGTTTTTGAAGGTTTCCCCTTGACGGGGGCTGCAGAGGTTTGGGAAAGGGAGAAAGCTCTCACCCAGGGTCATCGGACCTTTTGAGGTGTTGAGGCGAGTCGGCAAGGTGGCATATCAGCTGGCCCTACCACCTCAGATGGAGAAAGTCCATGACATCATCCATGTCTCCCAGCTTCTTCGGTACTTACACGATGACTCTCGCGTTATCGACTTGGGAGAGTTGGATATGGGAGACGACGTGACCTTCGAGGAACGGCCAGTCACAATCGAGGATTGTAAATATAAGGTTCTCTATGGATGTACCATTCCCCTGGTTCGTGTGTTGTGGAGGCATGGCGGCCTCGAGGAGAGCACTTGGGAGTGGGAGACCCAGATGCATGCTCAATACCCGGAGTTTTTTTGACTTGTGTTTTCCCTTGATCTTCTGAGCTTTGTGTTGATGTTGTACTCTGTACCTTTGATATATGGAATGCATGGCTTATCAGTTGTGAGACTTTTTGTTTCCTTGTTCCCTGGTAATGTGTAACATGTCCGGATGTGTGGGAAGGGGGAAAACCTGACCCTTAATTGAGATGCATTAATGCAGATGCGATTGAACTTGTGCGGGCGAGTTAGTTCCACCTAAAGCGGATAATATCTCGACATAGGAGAGAGATTTTTCCCAAAAACACATGTTCGGGTAGTTCAAGTTGAAAATCCTAATGTATGGATATGGGAAGACCCAACCCTTAATCGAGACACATTAATGAGGATGCGATTAAACCCGTGCAGGCAAGTCAGTGCCGCCTAAAGCGGATAATATCTCGGCATAGGAGAAGGAATTCCTAACACCTAATTTGGATTGATGGTTGGGTTCCTGTTATAACGAGGACCCTAAGAGGTGTCTTGTTGGGTTCCCCTGGGCTGGTTTTTGAAATCTCAGGGACGATAATGTTTTAAGAGGTATCCGATATAATGTCCCGGACCTCTCCGGACCATTCCTTTGTCAAAAAGAAGGGTACAAGTGTTCTGGAGGGTAAAATGGACTTTTCCCACACTTTCCAGAATTTTGAAACTACACGCCGTGTAGTTTGAGTACACGTCGTGTACTCTCTTTCCGGGTATACCCCGTGTGGATGGCCGTTTCTTTGTCGCGTGAAGAAAATGGGTACACACCGTGTGTCCAGTACTACACGTCGTGTAGTCCCTCCCTGCGTACGAGTTACCGTGTGTTGACCAGTCATCGACCGTGTGCCACGTTGGATCCATGTCCATGCCGTGTGCAAGAAATGGGTACACACTGTGTGTCCAATCTACACGCCGCGTAGTCCTTCCCCGCGTATGTGTTACCTTCAATCTGTGTGTTGACCAGTCAACAGCAGCGGAGCCGCGTTGGAGGCCATGTGGAGACCGTGTGAAAATGGCCAAGTACACACCGTGTACCATAAGTACACGCCGTTTACTTTTTCTTTTCATGCCTATAAAAGGATGGGTCCCCTCCTCCTTTCAAATCACACCTCTCCTCCCCTCTCCTCTGAGCAGAGCTCTCTTAAGAGACTCAAAAGCTCTTTCTTCAATAACTTTTCCGTCCGAGCTCCGATTTACGATCCGTCAACGACTACGGGATCATAACGACGAGGCGGAACATCCAAGATTGGGTCCGTTGTTTTTACTTCGGCCTTTTCATTCTGACTTCCACCCGAGGAGGTTCTGCTGGGACCCGACAGAAGTGACGGACACCGACAGACGTCTTCTAAAGTTGACTCGGGGGAGTGTTGTGACCAGAACCTGTTTAAGTAGGGATCTTTCCTTCGTCTCTCTAATTTGTACATCATGTGGGGTGGGTATCCACTTGTCTTCATAAGAAACAGTTGAACCACTAAATGAAGATAATAACTGGTTAAAGAACGGGGTTGGGAAGTTTGTGATTGCTGTTACTTTACCTTTTATATCATGTGATGTTATGCTATGAAATGAATAGGATTATGCCTACTGAAAATCACGGTCGTTGGGGGCCTTTTCTTGCGCAATTAAATGTTGCCCTATCTTTCTAGACCATTTTTGTGAGTGGAACTTTGTTGAATGTGGAAATTGGTTAATCACGTAAAGTTGACTGTTTAAATGAAAATCTGGAACCCTTGTGTGGTCACCCTGGTTAAACAAAATGGAATAATGAACATGTGGATGTTGGCTTGGTTACATGGCTTTGTGTTGGGGCTGTTTCGTGGGCTGTTGTGGTTGTGGAAAGATGTGAATGTTTAGTGGTGATGGCCAACGGGGCTGCGATAAATGGTATTAAATGGATGATGTTGTGTGGTTCTGATGCGGTTGTGGTTATGGCGGTTGGCAGCAGGGCCGCAGGGTTGGGATTTAATGTGAACGGGTTATGGGTTGTGTTTAATAAATGTGGAATAGTTAATGAATGATGGGGATTCGTAATGAAATGGGAATAATAATCAATGGGTTGGTTGGTTAATAATAAGGTACTTGTCGTGTTGCTGTGTTTTCCTAACTTGCTTTGTGGATGGTAGGGATATGTTTTATGAATGTTTGAAGTGGTTGGTTGTGGATAGTTTCCCAGTAGTTAAGGATCCAAATAAGCTAATTTCTGCTGAAATGTGAAAACCTTAATGGGGTTGGGGTTGTTTGTTGTAGGCATGCTTCGTGGTAGTTGTGCCGATGCACGTGCTCAATTTCTCTTTTTTGAAGCCATAGGCTGGGCTGAGTGGTTGCTATATATATATATATATATATATCTGTATCTTTTGTGTTTTATCGCACCACACCCATGTTGAGCACTTAGTGTCGAACACTCCCATTTCATGGGAGAGGTTGTTTTCCCATAGTTACTAGCTCCTTCCTGCTCATTCTCCCCTAGGCTGTGATGGCTTGAGGCGACCTTACACCCAAGACTCTTCGGGTAGGTTTCGATTGGGGTGATTAGGCCCAAGACTCTTCGGGTAGGCTTATAGGATATTATGGATTGAGGCAACCTTACACCTAAGACTCTTCAGGTAGGTTTCTATTTCAGGCCCAGGTGTCTTCGGGCGAGAGTTCTGTTACTACTACTGTTCCCAAGAATCTTCGGGATGAGGCCCAAGTGTCTTTGGGCAAGGATGTGGTTGTGGTTGTGAGGCCCAGGTGTGTGTGGGCAGGATACGTGGTTGTGAGGCCCATGTGTGTGCGGGCGGGGAAATTATGGCAGTGACAGGACGTTCAGCTAACTGATGGGAAATGGTGTGGGGTACCCAATACTCTTGTTCTTATACTACTACTACATGTTGTGCTTGTGTTTTAGTGAGTGTGGCTGGTGAGGTTGGGTGGATAGAATTCCTTTCTAGGTTTCTTCTATTGTTCTCATGGTACATTAGTATGTCTCCCCACTTGTACACGAGAGCTTTAGGTTTCCCTACTGAGTATACTTGTATGCTCACCCTACATTTACTTTCAGGTTTCTATAAGGACTACCAGGGCTGTGAGGGAACCTACTAGTCAGGAAGTTGGAGTTGTTGCAGTTTTTGTTCTCTAGTTTTCTTTTGGTATTGTACTGTTGATCATTCTTGTACTTTTACCTTGTTATAAAATTGTTTAAACATGCATGCAGGAATGGTTTGGGTTAATTCTATACACTTGTTCTTTTTTCCTTTTTGGTGGTTGACTTCTCCTATTTCCCGATCCTAAATAACAAAAAAAAGGGTAATGCCTCCCATATTGTGAAAAATCATACCCTTGGTGCTAGTCTCCAACCCGGGGCCTACTGGAGGCGGGACTCGGTGGTCATTATCTCCCTTTCACCCTTGCCAGCTCAGGAGGGGCATCTTTGGTGGGAGGGGGTCATGACAAATTTATACTGTTAAATTATAAATTTGAATGGTTTTGAAGTATAATTAGATTAATTTTTTATCCTTTAATCCAATTTTTTTCATTGGATTTAATTTTATATTTAAATTGGACATAAACACTTATCAACATTTTGATAGTTTTTGCTTCTCACAAACATGTTTTTTGGTTTTGAAAATGGGAATATCATTTTAAATTAATTAATAAAACTTATATGTTTTTAATTTGGTAAAATAGAAATATTATTTTAATTTGTAATATCAAAATTAGTTGTGGGTGAATTTTTGGTATTTTTCTAATAACATTCCATTTTTTGATGAATAGTGAAAAACACAGCATAATTGTTTAAAGCCGACTTTTATTCAAATTATAATTATTTTTATTTAAATATATTATAAAGTAAAAAATAGTTATATAATACATATATTAGTCCAATGTAATTCATTGGAGTCATTTTATAATAATATAATATTTATAATATTTTGCTGAACTTTTTAATGTCTTATACCCACATTCTATGCACATTTGAAAATTTGCATAAAACATAATTTTACCACATCTGTGAATTGAATTTAAGAAATTCAAGACACATGATTGATATTATTATGAAAAATTTGGTTCAATAGGATGCAAATAATTTTTAGTGAATAGTATATTTTGAACTTTATTTACCACAGTTAAAAGTAAATATTGTAATTAAAGTTAAAAATGATATTATAGTTACACAAAAACATGTCCTAATTCAATTGGATAAGATTATATCGACCTAAGTCAACATTATAATTAATATATTATCATTTTTAACCAACTTGGATTTGATTCGGACATTTATTCCATTTTATTTAATGAATAGTTAAAATTGTTAAATTCAAATATTAATAAGTAAAAAACTTTAATATAGGGTTATACATAAGATAAATTCGACTATAATAATTCATTAGAAATAAAAAAATATTTCCTACATAATTGTACTTAATTTATAAATTTTTGACATTAAATAATTAAATTTATTTATGACACAATGATGTTGCAGTAATTACCTTATTAATGAAGGATTAAAATAATTGATATTATAAATATAAAAATAAATGTAAATTGAGACTTTTTATGCATTAAAGTAATTTTCTAGGTTAGTATGACATGTTATGGTTGATTTAATGTATTTTTATATAAGTAGTCATTTTTTTTGACTTTCACAAAAACAAAATACTAAATAGGGTCAAAATTGACATAAAAGAGTTTTTAAGACAAATAATATATTATTAAATGATATAAAATTCATAAAAAAATAATGTTAGGCCAAAGGACTTATATAATGATATATATGTAAATAATGAACCACTTGCGGTTTTATTGGAATTTTATAGTATGTTTATTAACCATGTAATATAAAAATACAAGAAGACATGGTAAAAGTTTAACTATTTAACTAATAATTAAATCTAAAAGATAAGTTTAATATGGTGACCTAAACATGTTTAAAAGATATTTGTTGAGAATAATTTGACCCATACCCACAATATACTCTAGATAAATCTTTTTAGAGCCTTTAGAAACTAAAATTGATTTTATAATGAAATATTATTTCAAGCTTTTCCAAAAGTGACTCTCACCTCACTTATAAAAGGGTACTTCTTCTTCTCTCGATTTCACACATCCAAAGCTATTTGGCTTAGACAAACCCTACTCAAATATCCTCCTAAATTCCATCAATTCATTCTATAGGCCTTAAATTGATCTTAAAGACAACCTATTGAGCCCTTTTGATCAAATCAAAAGGAAGTACCTGAGGAAAATGTAATAATTTGCCCACCTCTTTCAGAGCTCTCTATTTCTTCCACTTTTTATTTCATTATTATTTCATACCAAAATAATAAAATGTAAAGACCCATAAATTTCATGGAAATTTTTTTCTAAATTTTCTTTAGAATTTTACAAGAACGCAGTTTCTGACGGCACGTGATTCCGAGGCCCGGTGTGCCCGGAATCATTTTATGATGTTTGGCTCGGGTACGTTCAATGAATGAACGAGCGTGTTTTTCTAACTTTTGAACCGGTGCACAGAATAAAATTTTGAGGGTACCGATGGAATTAAAGTGCCGGTACTTTCTTAGAAATGCCTCTTCTGAAGTTTTGTTTGCTCGGTTGTGGTATTTAATTTTTGTGGTTAAATGAAGAAAATAAAATAAAGTGGTGCGACAACTTTATTTTATTTCACTTAAAGCCACTTAAAGCCACTTAAAGCTTCTTAAGCTGAGTTGAAGCGAATAGGGTGGAACCCAAAATATCCTACCCTCTTGGTAGGATATTTGTGTGGTGGGGCCCGCACGAGCCCCACCGTTTCTTTTCCCCTAAGTAACGCACCCGCAACCCCCCTCTTTAATGAAAGTCAACTGGGGCGTTTTCTAAAACTCTTAAACACTCCTATTAAATGGGCAGTTAAGTCGTTACCATTAATTTACTGAATTAATGGTTTGTTTATTAACATGTTTTCAAACTGTTGGCATAATAATAAAATAAGACCAACACTTTTCTATTGAAGGGTGACTTGTTTGGAGGATTTGGAGAAATCTATGAAGGTAGAAGATCTTTATCTTTATTCAAGAAAAACGCGAAGAACGTGAAGAATGCGAAGAATGTCGGCCTTCAAAGAAAGGTGACAAAGAACGCCGAACCCGCGGAGATCGACGACGCGACGCCGTGTACCGCGACGCCGACGATTCTCCTTCCCCGACGTTCTTCTGTGACGTTTCTCCCTCCGCGACCAATCATCGATCAACTACTTGAGGTAGGAGATTTCAAATCATTTAAATTTCCTTTGTGGATTTTTATCCTTAACATGGATTTAGTACGTGAAATTAAATTTGTGTGTTTTCCTTAACCCTCGGAGATTGTCGACGCGATGCCCTTCCGCGACGACGCAACGGCCTTCCGCGACACGACGATCCTCTTCTTTCGCGACAGTAAATTCCGCGAAGAACTCTCGCCCGACGACAGCTACGAGGTAGGGGTTTTATTTGAGAATAATTTTTATTCCCATGGATGACCTTCTAAAACAAAGAACCTGGATCAAAGTTAAATTTAATTTATTAAAATTGTGCCTTGTTTTTTTTCATGTGATGACTATTAATCCCAATTGTTATCACCTAATGTGGAGGGTGCGGGCCAAAAAAACACGGCCCGACAACCCTCCGCAGTTTTTCATTGATGTGTGGATTAGAGGCGTTTATGAAATGGGGTCGGAATGGTGATTGGAGGCCTTCGCAGCAGAGTTCGGATCCCGAGAGATCCGTAGGCGCAAACCGCAGGCAAAATGGACCACCGGAACGCATCCGGTGGTCCACGGATGTTCCCGCCGGCGCGCCGAAGGCGGTGGCCGGCCGCCAGGAATCGGCGGCGCCCGGCGCGCCGCCTGGAAGACTCACCGTGGCTAAAGCCGCGGTGGCGAGATCCGGTCCAGTGGCTGCGCAAGACCACGGAAGGGACGCGGCCTTGCGACGCGTCCGGTGACACGGAGAGGCCCCGTACGTGGGGCTGCGGCTCCTTGGGTGCGGCCGCTCGTCCAGCGTCGAGCAGCCAGACCGGCCAGCCAGGTCGCGCCCAGGCCGGTCCGGGTCATGGCTAGCCAGGTCGGACCCGGACCCGGGTCGGGTCGACCCGGTTCGGGCCGACCCAGGAGGGTTGGTCCGGGTCGGTGCGGGCCCAGACCCCCCCATTTTCGGACTTTTTTGGTCTTTTTCTCCTAACATGAGCTACGGGCCTCCGAACGATGCACCATCAGTGGTGATGCGATACTTGGATCGAGATGGTCGTTTCGGTATACTACACTCCAGGTTTAGGAATACTTTGGGTTCAGCCGGGTTGGTTCGTACATGAAACCAACCGGGACCTCGGAGCGGAAACGCTCATATCTTGAGCTCCAGACGTCTGATTGACGTACCATCGACTTTGATGGATTCTTCTAAGTGAGATGGATATTTTGGCATACTCCGCCCGAGGTTTGGACGCAGGTGGAGTATGGTCGGGTTAGTTTTTCCTTAAAACCAAACCGGGCCCCTGGGACAAAAAAGCCAATAACTCTCAGACCGGGCGTCCGATTGACGCACCTTCTTCGAATTTGGGTTCCTGATGACGATACAAAACTTTTGGATACATCAACTCTGGACTATGTTTCAGTTGATGTATCAGCCTCCTGGATCGGGGAGAGGACCCTCCCGAACGAGCTTGCTGGATGCAGGAACCGTAGAGCTGGCTGCGTCTACTACTGTGACGACGACGACTGTACAGAGATCCTCAGTGGATTCGACGGCGATGACTACAGCACCCAACAGTCCTTTGTGAGTGAGTGCTACCGATCCTGTGTGGATCTGATCCTATGTGGGTCAGCGCTCAGCGGTCCTGTATGGGTCACCGCCTACAGATCCTGTGTGGGTCCGATCTTGTGTGGGTCTTTGCGGGGGTTAGTACCTATCGATCCTTTGTGGGTCAGATCCTTTGTGGTTCATTGCAGGGGTTAGTTACTTATCGATCCTTTGTGGGTCAGATCCTTTTTGGGTCATTGCAGGGGTTAGTACCTATCGATCCTTTGTGGATCCAACAGCATAGATGAATCAGTGGCAATATCTGGTCATCTTTATCGTCATTCAAGGAAGTATTCTTGTGTGAGCTGAATCATGTTTTGCATTCCATTGTGGATTGTGTTGTGCTATACTGTATGGATTTACGTTTTTCTTTCCTGTGTGGACTGGGTTGTACTTGGGCATGGATATCGGATCCGAACGAGAATTGATGACTTAGGTGTATGTATGGGTATATACCTAAGCCGTGTCGGATCTTACTTGGTGATTGTATCTTTACTTTGTGGTTTATCCTTTGTGGATTCTGGGAGACCTTCGGGCGTCTCGAGGTCCCTACTGAGTAGCTTATACTCACCCCTGTACGGGCTAGGCCCGCACTACGTTGTGTTGGTTGCAAGCGATGGACAGCGCTGATCATGGTTGAGGCTTGCGAAGCAGGACGGTACCTGGAGGTGGACCACTGGGCGGGACGTACTCAGAGCGGTTGGCTGGACCCGAGGAGCAGTGGAGGCTAACTGTACCCACCCTTCTGGTGGGACGTCCAGTGGATGGCTCGATGCTGCAGCTCTACTTTTCAGTTGCTGTTTTCCCTTTCCAGTTTTACTTTACTTTCAGTTTGGGTTTGTATACTGGTCCACTTACTTTTCTGCACTTACTGTTGTACCAGCTTTTACTTAGTGTTTACTTCTACTGCTTGCTTGCTTTGTGGTGTTTGTTTACTTTCCAAAGGAAATGTCTTCCCTTTTTATCAGGAATTTATTCCTTGGTGATAGTCGCCAGCCCCTGGCCTATGGAAGGCAGGCTTGGGGTAGTCACGACACGGGCCTCGAGGACGGGTCGTGACAAATTCGTATCAAAGGAGTTTGGTTCTACTGTAGAACTTAGGACTCTGAACTTTTCTATGTGAAGCAATAGTTTTTAGCGTATTGGGTGTGGTTATCAGTCCAGGGAGTCCAGTGTTGGTGCGGCGGCCGACGTATCCGTACACCAGGACCCTGACTTATGATTTCTGACTTAATGCATGAAAACATTGATTGCATGTGTGTTTCAAGTTTTCTTTGTGATTAATTTGTATCAACTCACCAGGTATATTTTTCTGACCGTGGCGCACCTGTTTCCTTTTCAGGATGGCCCCACGACGGTAGCCAGCTGGGGTTCTGACAGTTGAGCGTGACGACAGACCACCGAGCGACGAGGACTCGGTACAGGGCCCTTTGAAAGCTGAGGCACCGGCGGTACCTCTACCCGCCGAGCCACCGATTCTTCCATCCCCAACCGCTGACAATGCACGTAGCCTTGGAGATCTGCAAGAGTTTCATCACCAGCAACCGCCTAGGTTCCATGGGGAGACGGACCCCCCGGCAGCCGAGGACTGGCTGGAGGCAGTTTTACGAGTTTTCAGGCTAGTGAGGACACCAACAGACCTCATGGTGATCCTCGCAGTGAGCCTACTGCACGCAGCAGTGGGCCGATGGTGGAGCTTGATGTTACAGGTGCATGATGAGGCATCTCTCCTATGGACAGACTTTGAGGGCCTCTTCCGCTCAGAGTTTGTCCCAGCCACCCTCCGTGCGGTGCACATCTATGAGCTTCTTCAGCTACGGTAGGGCATCTTGATGGTCGCCCAGTACTCGATGAGATTTACTGATCACTCGCGCTACTCGACTGACATGGTATGGGAACCATTCTTCCAGGCCCGAACCTTTAAGCAGGGATTGAGACATGAGATTAGGGCATCGCTGATATCCCTCATAATTCCGACTCAGGAAGGTGTACTAGAGCGAGCCCTTTTGATCGAGAGCTTCATTGCTGATCCTTCATCAGTAGTGAGACCTACCGCGGGGCGGCACGTAGCAGAGTCTTCTGCGGCAGGTAGTCGACGGATGACTCAGGGGTTCAGCCAGACCAGTCCCCCACGTAGACGACCTTAGGACACTGGATCAGTAGTGTGGGGCACACAGCGTGGAGCCAGTATTTCGAGAGGCAGGCAGTGCTACACATGCGGCGGGCAGGGCCACATGGCTCGTGACTACCCAACCCACCATGCCGAGGAGAACCAGACGGTTGAGGGGCCACCCAGGAAGAGGCAGAGGGTCGACCGTGGCGGTCCGCAGGGAGGAGGCGGACGAGGTAGAGGAGATGGCCGAGCAGCAGGTGGTGGGTGACGCTTTGAGGCTCTACCACCACCACTACCAGGAGGTCCACCCCGACCACAGGTAGCTGGCGGGCAGAGACATGCACAACTCCAGGCAGCGGAGGCCTACGACCACGGTGCACCCGAGATGATTTGAAGTACTATCTGTGTCTATTCTACCCTTGCTGCAGTTCTTATAGACACAGGAGCGAGTCACTCTTTCATAGCCGCTGCCCTTTTTCGGATCTCGGAGATTCCGACAGAGTCGTTGGCTCGATCCTTACGACTAGAGACTTCTACGTGAGAGGACTCGACGATTACGCACTGGTGCTGGCAGTGTGAGATTACTCTAGGAGGCGAGAGCTTCGGCTATGATCTTCTTGTAGCGGCGTCGATGCCTTACGACGTCATCTTGGGCATGGATTGGTTATCTACATTTCATGCTCAGATCGACTGTATTAGGCGCAAGGTGCGATGTGTGTGCACCGACGGGAGCAGTTTCACCTTCACCGGTGAGAAGGGAGCCATCGCAGCACAGGATGGACTTCCGTAGAGGAGAGGACAGCCCATCACTCATCAGTTGGCTAGCCTCATCCTAGGAGAAGTTGATGTACGAAGTCCTAGTTTTTCTGTAGTGGTGGATCAGTACGCGGATGTCTTTCCCGACGACATTCCAGGGCTACCTCCTCGTAGAGAGGTAGACATTCATATTGACCTATACCCCGGCACAACCCCGATATCGACTCCAGCATATCGGATGGCCCCTACTGAGCTTCGAGAGCTATGGGTACAGTTGGAGGACTTGCAAGGAAAGGGTTTCATCTGACCCTGTGTTTCACCTTGGGCTTCCCCGATATTGTTCGCTAAGAAGGAGGACGGGAGATTGCGACTTTGTTTCGACTATCGTCGCCTGAACCAGGTGATGGTGAGGAACAAGTATCCACTACCAAGGATTAAAGACCTCTTCGATCAGCTCAAGGGAGCACGGTGGTTCTCAAAGATAGACCTCAGGTCAGGCTATCATCAGCTCAGAGTTCCGGACGAGGATGTGCAGAAGACATCCTTCAGAAGTCGGTATGGCCACTATGAGTTCTTGGTTATTCCTTTTGGCATAACCAATGCTCCAGCGGTGTTCGTGGGCCTCATGAACAGGATCTTTCAGCCATACCTCGATCGATTTGTCGTAGTCTTCATCGACAACATTTTCATTTACTCGACGACTGAGGAGGAGCACGCCTACCACTTTCGGTTTGTACTAGACACGCTCTGAGAGCACCAGCTTTATGAAAGCTCTCAAAGTGTAAGTTCTAGATATGTGAGGTCCACTTCTTGGGACACATCATCTCTGAGGCGGGAGTTGCAGTGGATCCTGTGAAGATCAAGGCAGTGCTAGCTTTGGAGCCACCCAAGAGCATGACGGAGGTGCAGAATTTCTTGGGACTAGCTGGATACTATCGGAGATTTGTGCCAGACTTCTCTAGAGTTGAGGCACAACTATCAGCTCTTACGAAGAAGGGGAAACCATTTGTATGGTCAGACAGATGTCAGCAGAGCTTTCAAGAGCTGAGACAGAGATTGACCAGCGCCCATATCTTGAGGTTGCCTGAGGAGGGAGTAGGGTACGTAGTATACAGCGATGCATCAGGGACCGGAATCGGATGTGTCCTGATGCAGGAGCGGGCCGTGATCGCCAATGGATCACGTCATTTGAGGCTGCATGAGCAGAACTATGCTACCCACGACCTGTAGTTAGCAGAATTAGTCTTCGCTCTGAAGACATGGCAACACTACCTGATGGGCGAGCACATTATAGTCTTTTCGTGACCATCAAAGTCTCAGGTACATCTTCTCTCAAAGGACCTGAACCTGAGATAGCGGCGATGGCTTGAGTTCATCCAGGACTATGACTTTGAGATAGTCTATACTCTTGGGAAGGGGAACATGGTAGCTGATGCTCTCAGTAGGAGGACGGGCATTCAGTTACTCGAGGAGGCGACAGAGTAGCTAGCCTCTCTGCGGATATCCTTCGAGGATAGAGATGGCGCAGCCTTCCTTCAATCTCTCATAGTCTTTCCTCCACTACTACAGCGGGTCAGAGAGGCATAGCATGGGGATGCTAACTGTGAGACGCGGCGTGCACAGATATCCTCAAGACAGGAACCTGATGGTTTCTCCTTTGGAGCAGAGCATGACATCCTTTTCAGAGGACGTACCACAGTATCAGTCGCTTTACGAGAGGAGGTGCTAAGAGAGTTTCACACTTCTCCTTTGGCGGTACATCCTGGAGTGGAAAAGATGTACTAGGACCTCAGACGAAAACACTGGTCTCCGGGCATTAAGAAGGTTGTGGCAGAGTTCGTTTCTCGATGCCTCACCTGCCAGCAGGTGAAGGCAGAGCATCAGGTACTAGCAGGCTTGGTATAGCCCTTGGAGGCCCTGGAGTGGAAGTGGAACGTGATATATATGGTCTTCGTGACTGGACTTCGACGCACTTCTGGAGGTCACGACTCCATTTGGTTGATTGTCGATCGACTCACCAAGTTGTCTCACTTCTTACCCATCAGAGAGCATGGCTTATTAGAGAGCTTGGGGCGTCTCTACGTTCAAGAGATTGTATGGCTTCACCGTGTGCCATCATCTATCGTCTCAGATCGAGATTCTCGCTTTACTTCCCGATTTTGGAAGGTGTTGCAGGAGGCGTTCGAGATGCAGCTACGTCTGAGCACCGCCTTTCACCCTCAGACGGATGGTCAGACAGAGAGGACCATTCAGACTCACGGGGATATGCTCCGCGCATGTGTCCTCGACGATGGTCGCAGCTGGGAGGACCACCTACCCTTGGTGGAGTTTGCGTACAACAACAACTACCACTACACCATCTGGATGGAACCATACAAGGCGTTGTACGGTAGACCATACAGATCTCCTTTTTCCTAGACAGACCCTGGGGAGTCAGCACTTGTGGGACCAGAGATGGTCCGGGACACGACAGAGAACGTCCAGGTCATCTAGGAGCAGATGAGGATAGCTCAGAGTTGGCAGAAGTCTTATGCTGACAGGAGGTGGAGGCCACTAGAGGTCAAGGATGGCGACCACGTCTTCTTGCATGTCTCACCTCGACGTGGATTACGGAGATTTGACCAGGGAGACAAGTTGTCTCCACGCATCATCGGACCATTCCAGGTCCTTAGCAGCATCAGAGAGGTGTCTTATCGCCTAGCTCTACCACCTCAGTTGAACTGGGTGCACGACGTCTTCCACATATCTCAGCTGAGGAGATATGTTCATGACTTGACGCATATCATTGACCATGGGGAGCTAGACGGTGATGATGGGGCGACTTTTGCGGAGGTCCCAGTGGAGATCGAGGATCAACAGGAGCGGGTCCTACATGGATGATCAATTCCCCTAGTGCGCATCAGATGGCAGCACGGGAACCTCCAAGAGAGCACTTGGGAGCGGGAGGCTCAAATGCGTGCTCAGTACCCAAATTTTTTTCCCTAGCTTATGATGTATCTTTACGGGGACGTAAATCCCTGAGGTGGGAGTGATGTAAAGACCCTTAAATTTCTAGGAAATTTTTTTCCTAATTATCTTTGTAATTTTACAAGAACGCGGTTTCTGACGGCACGTGATTCCGAGGCCCGTTGTGCCCGGAATCATTTTCCAAAGTTTGGCTCAGGTACGTTCAGTGAACGAACGAGCGGGTTTTTCTAACTTTTGAACTGGTGCTCGGAATCAAATTCATAGGGAACCGATGGAATCGCAGCGCCGGTACTTTCTTAGAAACGCCTCTTCTGGAGTTTCGTTTGCTCGGGTGTGGTTTTTAATTTTTGGGGTTAAATGAAGAAAATAAAATAAAGTGGTGCGTCAACTTTATTTTATTTCACTTAAATCCACTTAAAGCTGCTTAAGCTGAGTTGAAGCGGATAGGGTGGAACCCAAAATATCCTACCCTCTTGGTATGATATTTGTGACGTGGGGCCCGCACGAGCCCCACCATTTCTTTTCCCCTAAGTAACGCACCCGCAACCCCCCTCTTTAATGAAAGTCAAGTGGGGAGTTTTCTAAGACTCTTAAACGCTCCTATTAAATGGGCAGTTAAGTAGTTACATTTAATTCACCGAATTAATGGTTCGTTTCTTAACATGTTTTCAAACTGTTGGAATAATAATAAAATAATACCAACACTTGTCTTTTGAAGGGTGTCTTTTTTAGAGGATTTGGACAAATCTCTGAAGCTATAAGATCTTCATCTTTTCTTCATGAAGAACTCGAAGAACGCGAAGAATGCCAGCCTTCAACGAAAGGTGACAAAGAACGCCGAACCCGTGGAGATCAACGACGCGAGGCTGTGTACCGCAACACCGACGATTCTCCTTCCCCGACGTTCTTCTGCAACGTTTCTCCTTCTGTGACAAATCTTTGATCAACTGCTTGATGTAGGAGATTTCAAATCTTTTAAATTTCCTTTGTGGATTTTTATCCTTAACATGGATTTAATACGTGAAATTAAATCCGTGTGTTTTCCTTAACCCTCGAAGATCGTCGACGCGACGCCCTTCCGCAACAACGCGACACCCTTCCGCGACGCAACGATCCTCTTCTTCCATGACGGTCAATTTCGCGAAGAACTCTTGTCCGACGACAGCTACGAGGTAGGGGTTTTATTTGAGAATAATTTTTATTCTCATGGTTTTTCCTTCTAAAACAAAGAACCCGGATAAAAGTTCAATTTTAATTTATTAAATTTGTGCCTTGTTTTGTTTTTCATGTGATGACTATTATTCCCAATTGTTATCACCTAACGCAGAGGGTGCGTGCCAAACAAACACGGCCCGACAACCCTCTGCAGTTTTTCGTTGATGCGTGGATTAGCGGCGTTTACGAAATTGGGTCGGAATGGGGATTGGAGGCCTTTGCAGCAGAGTTCGGATCCCAGGAGAGCCGTAGGTGCAAACCGTAGGCAAAACGGACCACCGGAGCGCGTACGGTGGTCCGCGGAAGTTCCCGCAGGCGCGCCACACCGGCAGCCGGAGGCGGTGGTGCCCGGTGCGCCACCGGGAAGACCCGCCGCGGCTGAAGCCATGGCGGCGAGAGCCGGTCCCGCCGCCACGCGGGACCGCGGAAGGGATGCTGCCTTGCGCCGCGTCCGGTGACACGGAGTGGCCCCCGCACGGGGGGCCGCGACACCTTGGGTGCGTCCGCTCGGCCAGCGCCGAGCCGCCAGACCGGCCAGCCGGGTCGCGCCCAGGCCGGGCCGGGCCGGGTCGCGCTGGCCGGTCCGGGTCGGACCTGGACCCGGGTCGGGTCAACCTGGTTCGGGCCGACCCAGGGGGGTTGGGCCGGGTCGGTCCAGGCCCAGACCCCCCTGTTTTCTGACCTTTTCGTCTTTTGATCTTAACTTCAGCTACGGGCCTCCGAACGACGCGCCGTCAACGGCGATGTGATCCTCGGATAGAGACGGTCGTTTTGGTATACTAAACCCAAGGTTTCAGAATACTTTGGGTTCAGCCGGGTTGGTTCGTACACGAAACCAACCGGGCCCTCGGAACGGAAATGCTCATATCTTGAGCTTCGGACGTCTGATTGACGTACCGTCGACTTTGATGGATTCCTCTAAGTGAGATGGATCTTTTGGCTTACTCCGCCTGAGGTTTGGATGCAGGTGGAGTACGGTTGGGTTGGGTTTTCCTTAAAACCCAACCGGGTCCCTGGGACGAAAAAGTCAATAACTCTCAGATCGGGCGTCCGATTGACGCGCCGTCTACGACGTTGAGTTCCTGTTGACGATATGGAGCTTTTGAATACATCAACTCTGAACTATGTGTCAGTTGATGTATCAGCCTCTCGGCTCGTGGAGCAGACCCTCCCGAACGAGCTTGCTGTATGCGGGAACCCTAGAGCTGGCTGCGACCGCTACTGTGACGACGACGACTATACAGAGATTCTCAGTGGATTCGACGGCGATGACTACAGCACTCAGCAGTCCATTGTGGGTCAGTGCTACCGATCCTATGTGAGTCTGATCCTGTGTGGGTCAGCGCTCAGTGGTCCTATGTGGGCCAGTGCCTACAGATCCTGTGTGGGTCCGATCCTATGTGGGTCTTTGTGGGGGTTAGTACCTATCGATCCTTTGTGGGTCAGATCCTTTGTGGGTCATTGCGGGGTTTAGTTACCTATCGATTTTTTGTGGGCCAGATCCATTGTGGGTCATTGCGAGGGTTAATACCTATCGATCCTTTGTGGGTCTGACGGCTTAGATGAATCAGTGGCAATATCTGGTCAACTTTATCATCATTCAAAGATGTATTCCTGTGTGAGATGAATCCTGTTTTTCTTTCCTTTGTGGATTGTTTTGTGCTATCCTGTGTAGATTTATGTTTTTCATTCCTGTGTGGACTGGGTTGTAATTGGGCTCAGATATCGGAGTCGAATGAGAATTGATGACTTAGGTATATGTATGGGCATATACGTAAGTCGTGTCGGATGTTAATTTGTGATTGTATCTTTCCTTTGTGGTTTATCCTTTGTGGATTCTGGGAGACCATCGGGGGTCTCGGGGTCCCTACTGAGTAGCTTATACTCATCCCTGCACGGGCTATGCCCACACTACGTTGTGTTGGTTGCAGATGACGGACAGCGCTGATCATGGTTGAGGATTGCAAAGCAGGACAGTACTTGGAGGAGGACCACTGGGCGGGACGTACTCGAAGCGGTTGGATGGACCCGAGGAGCAGTGGAGGCTAACTGTACCCACCCTTTAGGTGGGACTTCCAGTGTATGGCTCGACGCTGCAGCTCTACATTTCAGTTGTTGTTTTCCCTTTCTAGTTGTACTTTACTTTCAGTTTGGGTTTGTATACTGGCCCACATACTTTTCCGCACTTACTGTTGTACCAGCTTTTACTTAGTGTTTAATTCTACTGCTTTCTTCCTCTGTGGTGTTTGTTTACATTCCAAAGGCAATGCCTTCCCTTTTTATCGTGAATTTACGCCTTGGTGCTAGTCACCAGCCCCTGGCCTATGGATGGCAGGCTTGGGGTAGTCACGGCACGAGCCCCAAGGACGGGTCGTGATTTAAAATCAGTACCTTCTACAAATGGTGATGTTATTATAAATATTATACAACCATATTCAAGATTTTATCCATTCTTTTAATGAAAAAGTCACCATACGTGCGTAAGTACGGCTTACAGTCTCCACGTCGTGGTGTAGTTTATTATTCAACACTTCATTATTAGGAGGGGTATAATAATGAGTATAATTGATGTAAATAATAAATATAACTTGTTGATGATTATGTATATATGATATACCAACCAATTACATACTATTTAACCATCAATTGAATGATATTGTCGCTAATGCGTATGTACGGATTACAGTGTCCACGAACGTGATGAGATTCATTTCCCATTATAACCATTCAAGAATAATTTTCCTTTTATGATTTAAAATAATGTAATAGAACTTAATATAATACAGGATATCAATCAAATATATCATATCCATAGAAATCATGACTTATGAAAAAAAACATACAATGGGAAACAAATCAATTAACACCCAAAACAATGATACTATAGAAATATTAATAACAAATAAATATTATAAGATCATATATGATATCATATTCATGTATATGGTTATTTTATAATTTAATAACAATTAGTTAACTATTATATGAGAGGTTAGAATACCCTAAACTAATGAAAAGGAGAAGGTAAGAGGTTTTTATCTCACTTTTTATTCTCATGAGATTCATGTAATATTGCCACCATTTTCATTTGTGTGGTGTATGTACTGCCCATGTTTGTATTAATTTTGTAATATAATTTAATTTATGGTTATTTAAATCTTCATTGTATGATCGTTATTTCATGGGGTGTATGCTTCGTATGTTACCCAATCAATAAGAGAATTTCTAATTTCAATTACCACTCATTGGGTTTTACTCAAACTTCATTGATTATTATAATCAAAGATTATGTGTGAAATCACTATTTATTTATTTATTTAGTATTTTCCACTCAACTTTGTGTAGATATCCTTTTGATACACATAATAACTCTATTTATAAATTATCATATCACTAATATGAACCTGATAAGAGTAATGTAAACTCAATTTCCATTCATTGAGTTAAATATCCAAGTAATTGGTGTTGTTTTTACAAAATATGTGTGAATGTGCATTGATTGATTTACACTGAATATATAATCATATTGAGTGTATTTATATTTTCACATATAATTATTTCATTGATTTATCCTTAACCTAATGATACGTTCTTTATAAGGGATTTAATTTTAATTTACATTCCATTGAGACTCCTTTGTTGTTATGCATCAATTCAATTTTATATGGTGTATATAATATAATCTGACATAATATATCTAGAATAACTTTATTGTAATGATATTATTAAATTTTTATAAACTCGTTTTTTTATTCAAGCATCTCTCATTTGTTTAGGAACTCTATCTAAAATATCATTTTAAATGTTTTAAAGATTTATTCTTCTAAATCCTTCACATAAATGTCCATGTTTTAATTATAGTGTTAAATAGTTTTTTATATGGAAATTAATTTTTTAATATTAAAATTCCTTTAAAAAGATTCAAATTGGTTTGGGACACTTTGATTCAAATATATATTTATAATAGCTTCTTGATAAATAGTGAGACTTTTTAATGTTTTCAAGAAAAAGGGGATATTTATCACAAATTGTTTTACTAATTATTTTTACCTATGTCAATATCCTTCCATATTCGTGGTTGATGTTGATGTATTATAATAAATTCTTCCATATTGTATTGACTGAGTAATGTTTGACTTTGGAAGTGTTATTTGTATAACATTCCTGGTATGTGCTTAAAATATTGAATTTTCGTATTCTAGTTTTAATACAAATGTTTAGATTATGTTTCAAAAATTTTCATATGAGGAATGTATTGTACATAGTATGTGACGGGTGGAGCCTTCTATAGCTCGTCGATGCATCTGTAGGTCACATAAGACAAACAATTTTCTTGGAACAAGGGCTTGACAAAATATTATTTTCAGCCTTGGAACTAGGAATTGACAATGTGGATATGATTCCCGACATTATGCAATCCATCATTATGAAATTAGCTATTGATATTACATGTGATAATTATACTATTATAATTTCCATTGAATATGTAAATGAAGTTATTTGATTTATATTTTCATATATTATACTGATGTTTATGTTTAAAAGGATTGTGTTTTATTTTTATACATTGCCTTAAATATTTATTCTTATTTTTGAATATTTCTACTATATTTTTATCTTCACTGTGCATCTAAGCTCACCCATTTCTTATGTTTTCTTTTTCCCAGGATGTGAAGAAATATATAATGATTTACCTGGAAGGATAGGATAAGGGATATTAGTGTATTCAATGGGGAAAAAATGTTGTTGATTTTTTTATTTCATGATGTAATGTAAAACATATGTACGTATCTAGTAATTCCAACGATAATAAACTAATCGGTATTTTGAGACTTAATCTCTTGTGATCATGCTAATGTTATGAAATAATGCACTGACTCTGGGAAACTAGGGTCTGGGCATTACTGTTGGTATCAAAGGAAGTTTAGTAAAAACCTTGGATACTAGATTTTGAAAAACTCTTATTAGAGAACATTACCCTAAGATAATCTTTGAGGATTAGTATATAATAAATTCATAGAATTTTTTTAATTTAGATATTTTGTTAATTTTCTTAGAAATACATCTCTGTTTGGATATGAATAGGTAGAGGTGGCTCTAGTACATTTGTATCTAGGGGTAAAACCTTAAAACACTACTTTGAGCTAGACTCAAATGAAAATTGGTGGATGACAATAGGGCTTGATGCACTCTTGGTTACGACACTCCTGGGGGATATGCTTAAGATAATTCACATTTTTATTACAAACTGATTTGAAAGATTTAAATAAAATATGATAATAAATAACCTTGGTTAATCCTAAGGTGTTTTAGATTGGAAATAAGTTTTCATGATATTATATGAATTATTTTAAGACTTTTGTTACTCACACTATTATTTTTGGTTTTAGTCAATGGCTAGATTCCAAGGAAGTCATAGTAATATTGAACATGATGTGCAAGGTAGGCATGATGTTGGAAATGAGCTACTAAATTAAATGTTTTTGGGCATAAAATATATCGTTTCAATGCTAAAGTAGGTTTTCAAAAATATGATCAACAAAATATACATTAACCAACTCCAAAACACAACAATGAAGAGAAGGGTGGATAATGATAAGAGCTCCATAAGTGGATACCTTGTTGAAAAGTAATCACAATTTCCATCATGCAAGAAATGTGGAAGGAGACACCTAAGAATGTGTCTCAAAGTAAAAATGATAATATTTATGTTTGGGGAAAAATGACATAAACTAAAGAATTGTCGAGGAAAAATGAAGTGTACAATGGAAGAAAATAAAAATGATCCTAATAATCCATTTACAATCATTTGTAGTAAATGTATGGGACATGTGAATTACCCTAGTCGATGCCATATTCTATAGGATAAACCCTAGGTCAAGGAAGAACCTGTGTGGAAGCAAATGAATGGGTAAATGTTTAAAAGTATTAATTCATTTTTTAATGGGATTACTTTGTAAGACTTTTCTCTTGTATGTGTAACCCTGTAGTTTTTTATGTGAAAATTCTATTTGAGGAAGTATTATTTTTTATTTTGTGGATATAGTTATAAATAACCATTTGGGTTTATATGATCCCTGAATTTGAGGCAATTATAGGTTATTAATTTTTTGGTATAGAAATGAGAGGTATGCGATAAAATTTGTGGTTTAAATATTTTATGGTCATATTTAAAATTTTAACTCATTTTTTGAATGTTATAAAATATCATTTTTGAAAAAGGTCAAGGTGCTGATAGTGTAACAACCCGTCACTTCAGAAAAATCAACAATAATTGAACCCACCACCAATGTGGGAAATGGATTTATTGCCTACCACTGGACAATGTTATGTCCCTGGTTAGTGTGACTAATTTTTTTAGGTAAATGATTTAATTGATCAGTAATAAGTTGATTTGGGATCTTATGTTTTATCAAATGGAGATCCTTTGTATATGAAAATGATTTGGTGATTAAGTGATAAATTTTATTTTGGAGGACGTTCACTCTATTGATATCTCAATAGGCCTTCTGAAAATAGAATACTAAGGTATTTTAATTGAAGATTAATGGTGGTTTTTTTTGGAAGAATCTCTGTTTTTTATTAAGATTTAGGTTATTAATGTAAATGATTAACCAATCATAGAGAATATTTCATTTGATTAATTACACTTCAGTATGAGACTTTATGAGTAGTTGATGTTATTTGGAGATAAATTTAAATAATTACTATGAAAGGCCATGTGATTAAATTATTATGAGTTTTGGGTTTCGATCTTAGTTTGGATTATATTGAGAAATATGAAGGAAAATATTTTATTGAATTGTTTTATTGAACATTGGGTATTTTTTGTTCAATTTTGGAAATTAATAATAGTATTTCTTTATATAAAGGATTATCCATTTTTGTGATCTTATTATCTTGTACTAAACATTTTGGTTTTGGATAATCTATAAAGACAAGGTAAATAAATAGTTCATCATTTTTAGATTATGTGATTCTCTTGAAATTGATTCTAGCACTTTAGGAGTGACCAAGTCAACTTGGATACTCATTGTTTGGAGAAAAGATGATTTAGTGGTAGATATTTATTAAAGGATGAAACTATAAATGAAAATTTACTATATTCCTTTATGTTCTTAATCAATATCATAAATAAATTCCTAAACTTAATGAAATAGAACATAAAAAACATTTTCTGTTTACTTTTCCTACTGGGAAAATAATGAATGTTTAACCAATCATAAGATAGTTGTTTTATTGTTCTTAACTTTCTCCTGATCAGTATTTTTATCACACTCCATCAGAAATTGATGCATATTTTATCTTTCATATCCATGTTTTCCAACATAGAATCCTAGTATGGGTTATCTCGGGGGACCTTTATACTTCTATTTATTCTTTTTAAAGGGATAGTTTTATTGACTCTTTTTCTGATGTAAGACTTTCAATGAAGGTCCGAAACTCAATTTTAAAATTTATAGGACTTATTTTCCAAAAGTTCTGAATAATTTAACACCCTAAGATTTCATATTATGATATTTTCATTAACATAATTCAATAGCATTCACTAGACACAACACGGAGTTTGAGCACACCCCGACTAACAAAACTATCCATTCAAAAAGAGGTTATGAATAGTATTAACGGAATTTTGAATTTTATATACTCGATATAATTTAACAAGCATATTTTGTGTTTCTTAGACATTATATAAACACAAATTCAATTTTTTAGATAAAAGAAGTATTTTTTAATTCAATTTTACCATCTTTTAAAGGAGAACCCTTATTAAATCCAGTATTAGACACTTTTATATATTACATTTTAAAAAATAATATTCTTATTTTAAAGTGGGACATATAAATTTAGATTGGATAATTTTTTTGTTCTTTTCTAATAACTTTAATGTATTAATGAACAATACAAAATACAAAATTTTATTGAAAAGCAACTTTTTTAATCAAAATAATTTCTATGATTAAATTATAAATTTTAGATGTTTATAAGTATAATTATATTATATTTTTATCATTTAATCCAATTTTGATCAATAAAAGTAACTTTACATTTCAATTGGACATAATCACATATCAATCTTTTGATAGTTTTTACTTCTCAAAAACCCGCTTTCTGGTTTTGACAATGGGAATACTTTTTTAAATTAATTAATAAAAATTATATGTTTTGAATTTGATAAAATAGACATCATTTTCTAATATGCAATATCAAAATTATCTTGGGATGCATTTTTTTTATTTTTATAAAAACATTCAATTTTTTATGAATAGTGAAAATCTTCGTGTTATTGATTAAAGGCGACTTTTATTTAAATAATTATTATTTTATATAAATTTATTTTAAAGTCAAAATAGATACGTAAAACCAATATTATTCTAATATAATTAATTCAAGTCATTTTATAATAAAATTAGATATATAAAATTTTATTGAAATTTTTAACATCTTTTACCCAGTATCTAGGAACATTTTCAAAATTGCATAAAACCTAATTTTACCGCTTCTATGAATTGAATTTATAAAAATAGAGAGAAATAGTTTATATCAATAATTATAATTTTTTTCAATAGGATGAAAATATTTTTTGGTGAATAGTAACGTTTTGATTTTATTTACCTTGGTTAAATGTATACAGGGTAATTGATGGTAAAAACGATGTTATAATTACCTTAACACTTTTTCGACCTAAATAAACATTAAGAATAAAAAATGATATTTTTTATCCACTTGGATTACATTTGGACATTTATTATATTTAATTTATAGAAGAGTTAAAAGTGTTAAATTCATATTTAAATAACTAAATACTTTTTAATATAGGATTATACATAAGAGAAATTAGACTATAAATATTCATTAGAAATATAAAAATCATTAATAAATAATGTTATTATATATATAATTTTTGGCCATTAAATAATTAAATTTATTTATGACACTATGATGAAGTAATAATTACCTTATTAATGAAAGATTAAAATAATTGATATTATAAATATAAAAATAAATGTAAATTGAGACTTTGGATGAATTACACCTATATTTTAGGTTAATATGACATGTTTGAGTTGACTTAATATATCTTTATGAATTAGTCATGTTTTTCTTACTTTTACCAAAACCATATACTAAATAGTGTCAAAATGGACATAAATGTTATTTAAAACAAATTCTATTTTTTAATATGATATAATATTCTTAAAAAATAAGGTTCACTCAAACTACTTATATAATGATAGATATTTCATTAATGAACCACTGGAGGTTCTCTTGGAATTATATAGTATGTTTATTAAACATGTAATATAAAAATACAAGAAGACATGATAAAATTTAAACTATTTAACTAAGAATTAAATATAAAATATAAAGTTAATATTGTAACCTAAATTTGTCTAAAACAAATCGGATGAGAATATTTCGACCCATCACCACATTATCTTCAAAATAAATCCGTTTGGATCCATTAGAAACTGAAAATGATTTTAAAAAATAATAATATTTCAAACTTTTCCTAAAGGGACTCTCACCTCTCTTATAAAAGTGTACTCCCCCTTCACTCAATTTCTCACATTTAAATCCATTTCGATCAGCCAAACCCTGCTAAAATATCCTCAAAACCTCTCCCACTTTAACATAGAGGACTTACATTTATCATATAGCAAACTTATAGAGCCCTTTTGATCAAATCCAAAGGAAGCACCCAAAAAAGAGGTAATAAGTTCACCACATCTTTCAAAGATCTTTTCTTTTTCCACAACCTATTTCTTTGTTATCTCATATCAAAATAATAACTCCAGTACCTTCAATATACTGTGATATTATTATAAATATGTTATAACCATGTTAATTATCTTATACATCCTATGAATGACAAATTCATCATACGTGCATAAGTACGGATTACTATCTCCACTTCCTGGTGTAGTTTATTATTCAACACATCATTGTTTGTATGGGTATAATAATGAGAAATATTTATATAAATAATAAATAAAAAAATTCTAATGATTATTTATATATGATATACCATTTATTTACATACTATTTCAACATAAATAGAATGATATTGTCGCATGTGCGTATGTACGAATTACCGTTCCACAAACGTGATGATATTCACAGCCCATCGTTACCATTGAAGAATAATTTTCATTTTATTATTTGAAATATTCTTTAAGAACTTAATATTATTATAGATATTAATCGAATACAACCTATCAATAATAACATGACTTACAAAACAAAAAAATAATGTAAAACAGATCAGTTAGTACTCGAAACAATGATACTACTCAAATATCATAAAAAAATCCATATTAAGAGATCATATATGTTATCATATTTATGTATGTGGTTATTTTATAATTTAATTAAAATTATTTAACTATTATACAAGAGGTTAACTTACCCTCTGCTAAATAAAAGTACAAGGTAATGGGTTTTCATCTCACTTTTTATTCATGTGAGATTCATGCTATATTGCCTCCATTTCCTTTTGTATTGTGTATGTACGTCCCATTATTATACTAATAGTGTAATATAATTTAATTTATTGGTATTTAAAAATTCATTGTATTATCCTTCTTTCATGGGGTGTATTTTTCATAAGATACCAAATCGGTAATGGAATTTCAAATTTCAATTTCCACTTATTGGGTTTTACGAAAACAACATTGATTATTTTAATCCAAGATTATGTGTGAAATCAATATTTATTTATTTATTTAGTAATATAAACTTCCCATTGTGTTGATATACTTTTGATACACATAAATACTCCATGAATAAATTCTCAAGTCATCGATATGAACATGATAATAGTAATGTTAACGCAATTTCCATTCATTGAAATAAACATTCAAGTCATTGGTGTTGTTTTTACAAGAATATGTGTGAATATCCACTGATTGATTTACACTGAAATCCAATCATATTGAGTGTATTTATATTTTTCACACATAATAATGTTATTTATTTAACCTTAACTTAAGGATGTGGTCTTTATAATGTATTTTATCTCAATTTACATTCCATTGAGTCATATTTATTGTTATTCCCCAATTCACATTTATATGGTGTGTATACTTTACTTTGACATAATATATCATGAATCCCTTTATTCTCATGATATTATAAAGTTTTTATTAACTCATTTTTTATTCATGCGTCTCATCTGGTTAAGAACTCTAACTAAAATATTATTTTAAATGTTTTAATGATTTATTGTTCAAAATATTTCTCATTTATGTCCATGATTTAAAAATGGTGTTAAGGATTTATTTAAATAGACATGAATGTTTTAAAATTAAAATTCTTTTTAAACATTTCAATGTTTTATGTGACCCTTTAATTCATAAATCTATTTTTAACAGCTTCTTCATAAATATTGATACATTTTAATGATTTCAAGAAAAATAGGATATTTATCTCTAATAATTTTACTAATTATTTTCATATATGTCAATATCCATCAATATTTGTTACTGATGTTGATTTATTATTATGAAATCTTCTATATTGTATTGAATGAGTTATATTTGACTATGGATATGTTATTTTTATTCGATTCATGGTTTGTGGTTAAAATATTGACATTTTGTATGCTATTTTTAATATGAATGTTTAGATTATGTTTTATCATTTTCATATAAGGATTTCACTAGACTTAGTAAGTGATGGGAGGAGCTCGCTATATATCCTCAATGCATCGGTAGGTATCATGAGAAAAACTAGTGTCTTGGAACAAGGCCGTGAAAAAATATTATTTGCAGTCCTGGCATGAGGCCTTGACTATGTGGTTATGATGTCAGACATTATGCATTCCATCATTATAACATTGGTTAATTATATTACATGTGACTAATAAATGAGTTGAATATTCATGTGAATATATTAATCAAATTATTTGATTTATATTTTTCAAATTATACTTAAGTTTAATTATAAAAGGATTTTGTTTTAGTCGTATACATTTCTTAAAATGTTTATTCTTATTTAGGAATATTTCCATTATGTTTTTATCCTTACTGAGCATCTGAGCTCACCCCTTTATTATGTTTTATTTTTACCAGGATGTGAAAAAGTATATTATTATTTACATAAAGGTATAGGCTAAGTGATATTAGTGTGTTCAAAGGGGAGAAAATGTTTTTGTTTTTTATTTCAGGATTAAATTTAAAAAATATATAAGATTCTAGTACTTCCACAGATACAAATATAATCGGTCTTTTAAGACTTGATCTCTTGTGATCATGTTAATGTAATGAAATAATTCACCTAATATAGTTAACTAGGGCCCAAGTGTTACAATTTCTAAGTACCATAACATAACCATAAAAGATAAAACATGAATAAAGTAAAAATAAAATTACAACACTACAATCACATGATATCATTTCAAGATATTGAGATAATCAGTTCATTTAAAACATTTAAAAGTAAGTGTTTTGAAAAAATGTTTCCCATAGAAATCGAAAACTTTTGAAAGGAATTTACAATTTAAAAAAACTCATTTCCATATAAATATATCCATAAAACCATTTTGAAAACATGAATATTAATGAGAATGATTGAGAATAACTGTTTAAAACATTTAAAACAATGTTTTAGTTAAAGATTACCTTACCACTTGAGAAACACTTAAATAAAAATAGTTAAGTAATAAAATCAACAATTGCATTATCTATCATGATAATATTATAATTTATGATATATAGAGTCAAAAAGGTTTTATATACACATTATAGGATAATAAGTGTGCATAAAAACAAGATATGCCTCAATAAAAGGATATTGAGACGGAGCCCCTTGCAAAGATAAATTTTCAAATAAAATAGATCATTAATGTGTATTCACAATAAGTACACATAAAAAAATTATAATTAAAATATAGGATATCAAAATTCATTTCTCACCTAGTCATAGCACAACATAATCAAGAAGTTGAAAATTAACCCAATGAATGGAAATTAGGTTAAGAAGTTGCCTTACCTTGAGTGTGATTCACCACATATGTTCCTTGTTCTTCATGAATAATAAACATAAGATAAATTATAATTTTAAAGAACCCTTTCATTTTTATTATTCCATTTATATTACTTATTGACACATTATAAGAATTACATAATTATTTATGTTAATATCTGTCGTTTTGTAGATATAGGGTACTTCAGTCAGAGATGACGTTGTTATAATTACAAATTGTCCATTTGAAAAAAAAAATACATTATAATTATAATAGTATTTATGATTTAAATTTCATATATATACAGTATATATTTATTTATAATAGTCCATAACATTTGGAGATAAGAAATGAAATGCACCGTTCATAGAGACGGTAAGTTGTACATATACATGAACACTACTTTCATTTCCTTATTATATTTAATGGAATTAAAACCAACTGATACATAGGTTTATTATAAATACAATATAATATATTATTTTATATACATTACATAATTTCATTAATTCCATCCATTATATGTTCCATGTCTAGAATGACTGAGTCATATCACTTTGATGGGTGGTAGTCCGCACTTCCTGAAATGAAATTATCATATTTAACTATCATAAAACGAATAAAGGTATGTTTTTAATGAAAAATTATAGTATCATAGAGAAAATATAAATATAATTTATATCATATATAAATACAGTATCCTCCTAGTGGCCACCATGAGATGTGGTGGGAGAAAATAAAACAATCATTGTTTCGTGAGGCAGTAGTTCATCGTACATAAAAAACAGTATGTTCATATTCATTAGATGGAGGTGTGTGTAAGTGAAGTTAGAATACTTATCATAAAAACATCCTATTATATTTAATATAATATTGTTGTAATTCATTCAAAAAATAAGAATAGAACAGAGTGTGAAGAAGTAAAATAATGGAAAAGAACTTTAGAGAAGAAGCTACCTCTTAAAACGTGTAACTCCCTTTGATTTGAGACAAAAAAATTTCTTGAACTGAATTATTACTAAGGTAAGGATTATAGGAGGAATGTATGGATTTTTGGATATTATTGGGGAAGATTTTGGATGATCCAAGGGGCTTGATAGGTATGATTAAGGGTTAGAGGTGATGCCCTTTTATAAGACGGAGGAGGGGTTCTTTAAGAATTTCATGAAATATTATTTTATTAAAAACAGAATTTAGATTTCAAAAGTGAAAAAAATAATTTAGTTGAATTATAAGAAAATTATTTTTCAAAATCCTCTCAATCAATAGGTTTTAGATAGGATTTGGTTTCAAATTTAACCTTATCATTAATCTTTAACCCTTTGTTAACTAATTTTACTCTTGACATGTCTTCATGTATATTCATATTATGTGGTTAAGTAGTTACTATAAAATGAAAATCAAACCAAAATTGGTTTATTGATGAAATTTTCAACATTATCTATGTCATTTGGCATAATATTAGTTTTTTAGACTAAAAATCATTTAATAAAATAGTATTTGTTTGAAAACCCCATTTTAGTAAATTTTTATACTATTCATATCATGATTGTCTAAAAATCCATAACAACATCATTATTTAGAATAAAAAGTAATTAATAAAAATACAAAAAGGAATTATATTCCCTTAAATTATTGTTTAGAATAAAAATCTTCTTGAGGTAATTTATTCTAATATTTATATTCTCATTTATTTAAATCGCTCATTAATATGGTAATCACTACATCATCATTGTGTCATAAATAAATTTATTTATGGGATGTATAAAAATTATAAATAAAATACCATGATATAGGAAATACTTTTATCTCTATAATAGAAACTTATTGTTGAAATTTTCAGTTATATATCCCTATATAATTTTTTTTACTAAAATATACATGTTTATTTTACATTTTCTCATACATTAAATTAATTCTTATAAAATGTCATTTTCAAATCAAAGTGGCTCCATGGGGTCCCAAAATCTACCAAATGATGAAAAGTATTTGAAATATCTCATACAATAGTATTATGACACATTTTATTATAGTTTTATATTATTAATATATTATTTTGTTACCCTTATTCACTCGATTTACCCTTTAACCATGGTAAATAAAATAATTTCTGAAGCTTCTATTAATAATGTCTAAAAATAAAAGGTAACTATTTATAGAATTTGGTTACAATAATTAAAAGAATGTATCCATTTTTCTAAATTCTAAACATATAATTGGATAAAATTAATTTAAAATTAATTCTCCTTGTGAAAATCAAAAACTGTGTTTTTAGGAAGTAATAACTATCAAAATATTGACATGTGTTTATGTTCAATTTAAAAATGTAATTAATTAAAATGACCAGAATTGTATTAAAAGATAAAAAAATATAATTAAATTACTCTTTAAAACCAATTAAAATTACTTTAAAGTTATATAAATAAATTAGACTAAAACGCTATTTTGAATTTAAAATGCTTTATTTTTTAATATTCATTAAAAAATGAACTTTTTTAGAAAAATACCAAAATTTCATCCAAATTAAATTTTGATGTCCCAATTTTAAATAAGAATTTTATTTTTCCAAATAGATCATATACAAGTTAAAAAATATAGATTTAAAAATGGTTCTCCATTAAAAGGCCGTAAAACTGCATTTTTAGAAAAATAGTTCTTTTAACCAAAAAATGATTTTTTCCTATATCATATCTATAAAAAATATAATATGAATTTAAAACTTTAAGATGAATATATAAATTATATTTTTAATTAAATAAAAATCCATGAAGAGGGATATGATTATATAACCACAATTATTCTCTTTTAAATAGGTTTTCATAATAACACATCATTTATATTCATTGGGTTTTTATTTAAATTTATAATAGATTTGGTAACCAATGAATCATTATTTAAACTTTTGTAAACCATATTTCAGAATTTAGTTGATACTATTCATTCCCATCATTCCAACATCTAGGCATTAACTACCATTTAAAGTAGTAATAATAATAATATTTGTATCATTTTTTAGTATAACTTAATATTGTGTGCATCGTAAGATTTCAGAGAAACCCATTATTGTGTATCGAGTATGCTATCAGAAAAAGTGTCCCCTTTAATGTAAAAATTAATGTCTTATTTATATGTAGTAAAATAAATCAAAAAGTATTATTATATAAATACCTGGGTCCTTACATCCTTCTCCCCTATTAGAAATTTCATCCTCACAATTTTAAATTGGGCTCAAAAACATCATAGAAAGTCCCACATCAGAAAAAGATTCAATAAAACTATCACTATAAAAGAATGAAGGATAAGAAGAAAGGTCACCCTAGATAATATATATAATAGTATTTCATGAAAACATAGATATGGAAGAGAAAATTGAACATCATGTTTTGATGAAGATTGATATAAAACATGATTAAGATAAAGCTAACCACAAGAAAAACAAAAAATTTGTGGGGGGGGGGGGGGTTAAATGGTCATTGATGTCCCATCAAGAAAAGAAAATGGAAAACATTTTTTTATGTTCTTTTTGATTATTTTGGGGAATTTATTTATGAGATTGACTATGAACTTAAGAGAACATACTGACTTGTCATGTAGATTATCATCCATTAAAAAATTTCTACCAAAAAATAATATTTTCACCGAACGATGAGTATTCAAGGTGTCTTGGTCTAACCTAATGTGATAGAATAAACATCTATAGAATATGATAATCCAAAAAAGATGAACTATAAATTTACTGTATTTAGACATTACCCAAAACCAAAATGGTTAGGAAAAGATCAGATAATTAATAAAAGGGATAATCCTTTTTAGAAATAAATACTAATCTTAATCTCCAAAATTCAACAAGAAATCCCCATATTTCATGAAAGGCCATTCAATAAATAAGTTTCTTCAAAATTCATAAAAATAATCCAAATTGTGTTTGAAACCCAAAATTTAAATGTATTTGATCGGATATTCTTCCACACAAAAAAGATTATTAAAATTTATCTACAAATAAAATCTCATACTCTAAAAGTATCATAATGAAAAGTAATAAACCTAATCACATATTCTTTATGAAAGTTTAATCATTTCCTTAAATAACCAAAATCATAATATGTCACGCCCAGTCGTCATTCAGAGGTATGAATTTAATTTTTAAATTTTTTTCCATGAGTTTAAATTGTCGGTTTCTTTAATTGATTGGTTGAAGTGTGGACTGAATCGATAAGGGGCTTCCGCAGTGGCACTGATAAATGTGTGAAGGCCTTACATCGCTTGGCATGCGCGCAAGGCACAAGGAAGCCAGATAAAATTTATTTTAAGTGTGCGTTGATAAGTGCACGTCGGCTTCACGTCGCTCGACACGTGGTGTCGATGCTCGAACGTTAAATAACCAGATAAAAATTTATTATGGTTTTATTGGTTATTATTGTATTATGATTAATATATTATTGTTATTATATTATTAATATTGTTTTTATTATTTTTATAATTATTATGGTGTTATTGTTATTATTATTAATGCTAATAGTATTATTATTCTTATTGATTATTATGTTATTTGTATTAATGTTGCTATCAGATTATTATTGTTTTAATGTTATTATTATTAATTTATATTAATTTGTTTGTTTAACTTTTCCCCCTCCCGAAACCCAATCCGCTTCTTTTCCCCTTTTTCATTTCATTTTCTTTTTTTTATTTCTCTTGTCTTTCTCCCCATGTTTTCCTCTCCCCCATTTTCTTTTTCTTTTATCTCCTTCCCCCGCTCCCGAACTCCCTCGCCCGTCGCGCCTCCTTCCCCTTCTCTTTTTTCCTCCTACTCTTCTTCATCTTTTCTTCTTCTCCTCCTCTCCTCCTTCTTCTTCTCCATCTCTCCGGCTTCTCCCCCTGCCGCACTGCCGCCAGACCACCCCTCCGCCTCGGGCCGCCCATGTTGCACCCGCAGCAGACCAGCCTCGCCGCACCACACCTCCTCGTTCTCGGACCTCTTCTCTGATGCGCCACTCCATCACCACCTCGTCCATACTCCGCACCGGCGACGTCGCGCCTCTCCTGTCCAGCAGACCACCGGGACCTGCAGCTCTCCCTTCCTCCTCCACCCAGCCGGCATGCCCCCTGCCGCTCTTCTTCTCTTCTTCTTCTTCCTCCTCTTCCCCGGTCGGCGCTCTCTCCCTCTCCCCTGCTGCGCCGTTCCTGCACCCCCCGCCGATTTGTTCACTTTTTTTTATTTTATTTTGTTTATTTCATTTTATTATTTTAACTTATAAGATATTATGGTTTTCTTTTATTATTATTAATATGTTAATTATTACATTATTACTATAATTATTATTCTATTATTATGTCAATAATAATCATATTATTATTATATTATTATTATTGTTATTAATATTAAATTATTATTAAATTATGGTTATGCTATTATTATTTTCTATTATATTATAAAATTATCATTATTATATTATGGGTATGCTATTATTATTATTATTATATTATTATTATTATTATACTATTATGTTATTATTATTATTATTATTATTATTATTATTATTATTATTTTATCGCTATTATTATTATCATTATTATTATTATGTTAACAATATTATTGAACCTGTTGTACGATCTGCTGCATTTAGGACCTGTTTGACGGCTCAAGACGGTGCGACCGCGGCACAACTGGAGTCTTGCGCCGTGTCTTTTTCCGCGCCTGTTTGAGGTATCTGATTCCACACTCAATTATCATCTGGCGATCTTTTGCGTGTTGGTTTAATTTTTTCAGCACCCTGCTAATTAGTTTCTATATTGATAAATTAGTTTTGATTACTTTTTTTAAATGTGCATCTAATTTTCCAGTGGTATATTTAATGGCGCAATTCCATTTTTATTGCGGAAACTCACTTTGGTTGTTTATTATTATTTGTAAACTATGCAGTGTGGTTTAAGTTTTTTTTTAAAGAAGGAAAAAAAAGGAAGTTTTGGTGTGTGTGTGGTTTTCAAAGAGGATATCAGTGTGCAGGTGACACGTTTGGCTCTAAGTGATAATGTGACATGTTATATGAACTTTGATCTTTAGGTGAGCACAAGGAGGGAAGCCGGGGTATTAGGTGGGGAGACTGGGACTAGTGAGCTAGTGTTCTGGAGAGGACCCGACCCGGTTTCTCTGGCAGGTTTGACGATTTCAACACTAACTAAAAATATGATATCTGAGGGTCATGGCCTTCTAAGCCACGTGTTCTGAGGGTCGTGGCCTTATAAGCCATGTTATCTGAGGGTCGTGGCCTCCTAAGCCACATTTCACCGAGACACGACGTTCTAGGATCCCACTAGTTCTAGTACCCAGGCCTCTCCCATCCTTTGGTGCCACCAGTTAGTTTGCGTGGATAATGATATGTGATATGTCACCTGAACTGCTATCCTAACGTGTTTATCTTGAACTACCTTTCTTTTAAATCGTTTTATGAAAACCATTTTCCTTTTGCACTTCTTTCTCTCTTTATTTTAGCATTGCAAATGGTTTGTCTTTTGATAGTTGTGTGTGGAATCTTTTCTTGGTGATATCCTGCTGGGCGATTTCTCACACCATACTTACACCCTTGGGTGTAAGCAGACTTGTTTACTTCTGATACAGGTAAAGGTCCAGCTTTTGGGAGCAGTGGTTCAGGTTGTTAGCAGGACTATCTACGTGGCGTTTTGGTAGTGGCTAAGAGGCGGTGTCCTCACACCGGGAGACAGTCCTTAGGTTGGTTTTTGGTCATCTTGTTTTAGTGTTATTTGGGTTTTGAATACTTGTGAACCAAAAACCTGTTTGGTTAATTACATGTTTGACTGTATCCTTTACTTCTGTTTGGTTTACTTCGGTTGGTTGCTTTATATTTTTTCACTCGGGTAAACCATTCCCAAAGTTTATTTTGATACTCGGGCACTTGTGCCTGCCCGTGGGGATCGGGAATGCCCTTCGGGCGTTGCCGCAGGCCGGGTTGGGTGTCAGTTCGGATGGCGACCCAATTCTGTTCGTGACAAAATGGTATCAAAGGCAGGTTTGTTGGTGGTTTTTGTTATTTGGGATGAGTTTGATTATACATGAGTTGGGTCTATCGAGGCTTAGAATTCATGTTGCGAGTAGGGTGCCTGGCCAGCACGCCTCGTGACAGATACTGAGTCACCATGGGATGTCAGGGTGCTTGTTTCACTTATTTTCTGGGTGGGACGTGTAGGTTGCAGACTGTACGTGGACACCAGGTAAGGAATGTAAAGCTTTTATATGGATTCATTTTTGCATGTTTGGTTTATTGATGAATGTTTATCTTGTTGGAAAAATGTATTCCCTTTTTATTGATGGTTTTCTTTCTTGATTGCTGCCCTTTTGCGGTAAGATGTCTCCCCGGAGAGTTCCCATGCATCCATGGGAAGAAGCCGGAGAGAGTTCTCCCGCGCCGCTTGATCAGAGATTGGTTAAGGCTATGGTCTGAGCCATTCATGCTTTAGGACAAGGGGCGACTCCTGCCCCCGCCCCTGTTCCAGCTAGAGGGGAAGATTTCGGCTCCAGGAAGGATAGTGCTTAGGAGTTTCTGAGGAGAAAACCCCCTTCTTTCCGAGGTGGTTCAGAACCTCAGGAGGTAGAGGAGTGGCTTGAGAAGATAGAACGCATGTTCGATTTCCTTGACACACCTGAGGAAGTCAGGGTGAAGTGTGCCTCATTCCAGCTGGAGGGTTCCAGTCGCAAATGGTGGGAATCAGTGGTCCAGGCTGGGAAACATGAGCACATGAGCTGGAAAGATTTCAAGGGTATCTTCAATGAGCAGTATTGTCCAGAGTTCGTAGCCTATGCTAGATCTCAGGAGTTCATGGAGCTTTCGTAGGGGAATCATACAGTGATGGAGTATGCAAATCGCTTTGCTGAACTGGTACGGTACGCACCTGAGATAGTTTCGAGCGAATTTTTGAAAGCTCGGAAGTTTGAGAAGGGCCTTCGACCAGAAATTCACTCCCATGTTTTCTTGTTCAAGCTGAAGACTTATGCTGAGGTGGTCAATCATGCTTGTATGGCCGAGATTGACCAGAAGGGAATGTCGAGGATTTCTGGATCAGTGTCAGGGCTTGGCAGTGGCAGTTCATCTGAGAAGAAGAGGAAGCGTGATGAGCAATGGAAGAAGGGTGATGGCAGCTCAGGTCATCCTCCCAGGCATTTTTCATCTGGGGCTTCTGGTGCAGGGTCCGTTGTGTGCCATCAGTGCGGAAGGGCAGGGCACATCTGACCAGTTTGTCCATACCCTCCTAGCCCATGCCATGGATGTGGAGTTGTGGGACATCTACAACGCTTCTGCAGGACTGCACACCCTTATCGGAGTGGGGCTGGATCAGTGGCTTCTAGAGGGGTATCAGTTCAGTCAGAGCCGACCAGGACGATAGGATCTCGGTTTGGTGGGTGTGGTGGTAGGACCGGATCGTCTTCAGTGGAGAGCCATATCAGGGAAGAGCCTCAGGCGAGCGGTCGTTCTCCGGCAGGGACCAGGCAATTTCATTTTGTGGATCAGGCACCAACGGGATCTGATGCAGGGCCTTCGACGGTTCGAGGTACTATTCTGGTTGCATCTTCTATAGCTGCAGCTTTATTTGATACTGGTGCTTCAGTTTCTTTCATATCTGCTAATTTTTTGAATTTGTTGAACCTACCAACCGAGCTGTTATCGTTTTCTATGGAGTTGGTAACACCGTTGGGGAAAAAGAGCGAGCAAGGCCTTATGCGCCGATCTTGCGCACTCTCTGTGTCGGGAGTTGAGATGGAATGGGATTTCTTGGTCCTTGACATGGACCTATTTGATGTGATCCTCGGAATGGACTGGATGGTGCGCTTCCAGGCGCACATTGATTGCTATCAACGCCGAGTCAGCTTTACAGCACTAGATGGGACTCCCCAGTTATTTCACGAAGAATGGGATCCTCAGTCGGGACGTGCGGGACCTCCACTCCCTGAGCTCGGAAATCATGTTTATCAGTTGTCGTCGCTCGCGCTGGAGGACGATGGTGGTATTTCACAGGGTGGGTTACCTTGTGTAGTGGGTGAGTTCCCAGAGGTCTTCCCAGATGATTTTTCTGGCTTACCCCCAGAGCGAGACGTGGAGTTCTCGATTGAGTTGGCGCTGGGAACACAGCCTATATCTCTTCCCTCATATCACATGGCCCCCAACAAATTGAGGGAATTAAAGATACAGCTGGATGATTTGGAATCCAAAGGATTCATTCGCCCGATCGTCTCTCCTTGGGCCGCACCGGTTTTATTCGCGAAGAAGGCCGATGGAACCCTTCAGTTGTGCATTGATTACCGGAAGTTGAACAAGGTAACCATCAAGAATAAATAACCTTTGCCTCAGATTGACGATTTTTTCGACCAGCTGATGGGGGAAAAGTGGTTCTCCAAGATTGATTTTCGTTCAGGATACCACCAGCTTAGGGTGAGAGAAGCAGATATCCCGAAGACGGCTTTCCGAAACAGGTACGGTCACTTCGAGTACTTGGTTATGCCTTTCGGACTGACTAATGCTCCTGCAGTTTTCATGGCGCTCATGAATAGGGTGTTCCACCAATATCTCGACTCATTTGTCGTGGTATTCGTGGATGACATCCTGGTCGATTCTAGATCTGAGGAGGAGCATGAGCATCACCTGCGCGTTGTTTTGGGCACTTTGTGGGATCACCACCTGTACGCCAAAATCTCGAAGTGCACATTCTGGATCAGGGAAGTGAAGTTTCTGGGGCATGTCGTCTCAGAACAAGGGGTTTCAGGGGATCCCGAAAAGATCAGAGCAGTTATGTCTTGGGATCAGCCGAGAAATGTGTTTGAGATCAGGAGTTTTCTGGGCTTGGCTGGTTATTACAGGCGCTTTGTACGAGACTTCTCACGGCTTGCCTCCCCCATGACCGCACTCACCCAAAAGGGGGTGAAGTTTGAGTGGAGCCCACAGTGCCAGACATCTTTTGAGGAGTTGAAGCGGCGGTTGACCACCGCACCTGTGTTGACCTTACCAGAATCAGGAAAGGGCTATGTGGTGTACTATGATGCATCACGTATGGGCCTTGGATGTGTGCTCATGCAGGATTACCATGTTGTGGCTTATGGTTCTCGCAAACTCCGGCCGCATGAGAAGAACTATCCGACTCACGACATAGAGTTGGCGCCAGTGATGCATGCTTTGAAGACGTGGTGACACTATCTTTTTGGGGAGAAGTTTGTGGTCTACTCTGACCATAAGAGCCTGGCCTAGATTTCTCTCAGAAGGATCTCAATTTGAGGCAGCGCCGCTGGGCCGAGTACCTGCAGGGTTTTGATTTTGATATTGTCTATACCCTAGGAAAGGGTAATGTGGTAGCTGACGCTTTGAGCAGAAAAGTACCAGTGCAGGTGTTGAGGAAGTCCAGCGATGAGTGGACTTTGATGGGGCTCTTCGCCCAGATGCATTTGGAGAGCAGGGACCACAGTGGAGGTACTTTCTTGGCTAGCATCCAGTTGACTCCTGCCCTTCTGGAGTTGATTCAGCAGGAGCAGGCAGGTGATGAGCTGTGTTAGAGATCTATGCAGTTTCTTCATGGTGGGGAGACTCCTTCTGATTGGACTTTGTCTTCCCAGAGGGTCCTATGCTTCAATGGCCGTGTTGTAGTGCCGTTGTATCTGCGAAAGGTGGTAATGCAGGATAGACACCAATCTCAGTGGGCCATCCATCCTGGTACCACCAAGATGTATTACGATGTTCGCCGTCCGTTCTGGTGGCCAGGTATGAGACGGGACACAGCCGACTTCGTATCCAGATGTTACACCTGCCAGCAAGTGAAAGCAGAGCATCAGAGACCATCTGGCCTACTCCAGCCATTACCCATTCCTACCTGGAAGTGGGATGAGGTCTCCATGGACTTCATCATTGGCTTGCCTCGCACACCTCGAGGGAGGAATGCTATCTGTGTGGTGATTGACCATTTGACCAAGTCTGCTCACTTTATTCCGATCAGAGATACATCGAAGGTAGAGGAACTGGGCCGCTTGTATGTTTAGGAGGTGGTCAGACTTCATGGTGTGTCGTCGGTAATTGTTTCTGACAGGGACCCCCACTTTACATCTCGTTTTTTGGGAGGCCTCCAGAAGGCTTTGGGGTCGTAGATTAATATGAGCACGGAATACCATACTCAAACCGATGGCCAGACAGAGCGGGCGAATCAGATTCTCGAAGACATGCTCCGAGCTTGTGTGCTAGATTTTGGAGGCTCATGGGATAGCCGTTTGGGACTGGTCGAGTTTTCTTATAATAACAGTTACCAGTCTTCTATCAGAATGGCACCCTTTGAGGCACTCTATGGTCGGCCTTGTCGGTCTCCCCTTTGTTGGGGTGAGGTAGGAGAAGCCTCGTTCTTGGGACCGAGTCTTGTTCAGGAGACGTCTGAGAAGGTCAAGCTGATTAGGCAGCAGTTGATGACAGCTCAGAGTCGCCACAAGTCTTATGCAGATCATAGGCGGTAGGACCTCGAGTTTTCAGTGGGGGACAGAGTGTTCCTGACAGTGTCCCCTCGCTTGGGTCACCGTCGTTTGGGGAAACAGGGGAAGCTGACACCGAGATATGTCGGACCTTTCGAAATTCTTCAGCGGATTGGCAAGGTGGAATACAGGTTAGCTTTTCCCTCACAGTTGACGTCGATTCACGACATATTTCATGTCTCCCAACTAAAGAAGTACAACCCCGACCCGTCGCATGTGCTGAATTGGGAGGAGCTGGAGATAGAGTCTGACTTGTCTGTGGTCGAGCGACCAGTGCGTATAGTGGATTCCCAGGAAAAGGTGTTGCGTGGAAAGTCCATTCCTTTGGTCCGTGTTCTTTGGCAACACGGGAATGATGAACACGAGACTTGGGAGCGGAATTCATGGGTTGAGTAGGAGTACCCATTTCTATTATTTGATCAGGCTTTGAGCTGACTTTCCGAGGGCAGAATGTTTTCATTATGGGGAGAATTGTCAAGCCCGGTCGTCATTCAGAGGTACGACTTTAATTTTTAAATTTTTATTCCATGAGTTTAAATTTCCGGTTTATTTAATTGCTTGGTTGAAGTGTGGACTGAATCGACAAGGGGCTTCCGCAGTTGCGCTGATAAATGCACGCTGGCCTTACATCGCTTGGCATGCGCGCAAGGCACGAGCAAGCTAGATAAAATTTATTTAAAGTGCACGTTGATAAGTGCGTGTCGGCTTCAATTCGCTCGACACGTGGTGCCGATGCTCGAACGATAAATAACCAGATAAAAATTTATTATGGTTTTATTGGTTATTATTGTATTATGATTAATATATTATTTTTATTATATTATTAATATTGTTATTATTATTTTTATAATTATTATGGTGTTATTTTATTATTATTAATGCTAATAGTATTATTATTCTTATTGATTATTATGTTATTTGTATTAATGTTGCTATCATATTATTATTGTTTTGATGTTATTATTATTAATTTATATTAATTTTTTTGTTTGACTTTTCCCCCTCCTGAAACCCTAGCCGCCACTTTTCCCCTTTTTCATTTCTTTTTCTTCTTTTTTTCTCTTGTCTTCCTCCCCACATTTTCCTCTCCCCCGTTTTCTTTTTCTTTCTTCTCCTTCCCCCGCTCCCGCACTCCCTCCCCCGTCACGCCTCCTTCCCCTTCTCTTTTTTCCTCCTCCTCTTCTTCCTCTTTTCTTCTTCTCCTCCTATCCTCCTTCTTCTTCTCCATCTCTCCGGCTTCTCCCCCTGCCACAGTGCCACCATACCACCACTCCGCCTCGGGCCGCCCCTGTTGCACCCGCAGCGGACCAGCCTCGCTGCACCACACCTCCTCGTTCCCGGACCTCTCCTCTTCTGTGCCACTCCATCACCACCTTGGCCGGACTCCGCACCGGTGACGTCGTGCCTCTCTTGTCCAGCAGACCGCCAAGACCTACCACTCTCCCTTCCTCCTCTGCCCAGCCGGCGTGCCCCCTTCCGCTCTTCTTCTCTTCTTCTTCTTCTCTATTTCCTTCTTCTTCTCTTCTTCTTCTTCTTCTTTTCTTCTTCTTCCTCCTCTTCTCCGGTCGGCGCTCTCTCCCTCTCCCCTGTTGCGCCGTTCCTTCACCCCCCCCCCCCCCGTCGGTTTGTTCACTTTTTTTATTTTATTTTGTTTATTTCATTTTATTATTTTAAATTATAAGATATTAAGGTTTTCTTTTATTATTATTAATATGTTAATTATTACATTATTACTATAATTATTATTCTGTTATTATGTCAATAATAATCATATTATTATTATATTATTATTATTGTTATTAATATTAAATTTTTATTATTAAATTATGGTTATGCTATTATTATTTTTTGTTATATTATAAAATTATCATTATTATATTATGGGTATGCTATTATTATTATTATATTATATTATATTATTATTGCTATTATTATTATTATATTATTATTATTATTCTATTATGTTATTATTATTATTATTATTATTATTATTATGGTATCTCTATTATTATTATCATCATTATTATTATGTTAGCAATATTATTGAACCTGTTGTACGATCTGCTACTTTTAGGACATGTTTGACGGCTCAAGACGGTGTGACCACGACGCAACTGGAGTATTGCGCCGTGTCTTTTTCCACGCCTATTTTAGGTAGGTGATTCCACACTCAATTATCATCTTCCGATCTTTTGCGTGTGGGTTTAATTTTTTCATCACCCTGCTAATTAGTTTCCATATTGAAAAATTAGTTTTGATTACTTTTTTTTAAATGTGCATCTAATTTTCCAATGGTATATTTATGTGGTGAAAGTCCATTTTTATTGTGGACACTCACTTTGACTGTTCATTATTATTTGTAAACTGTGCAGTGTGGTTTAAGTTTTTTTTAAAAGGAAAAAAAAGGAAGTTTTGGTGTGTGTGTGGTTTTCAAAGAGGATATCAGTGTGCAGGTGACACGTTTGTCTCTACGTGATAATGTGACATGTTATATGAACTTTGATCCTTAGGTGAGCACAAGGAGGGAAGCCGGGGTATTAGGTGGGGAGACTGGGACTAGTGAGCTAGTGTTCCGGAGATGACCCGACCCGGTTTCACTGACAGGTTTGACGATTGAAACACTAACTAAACATATGATATCTGAGGGTCGTGGCCTTCTAAGCCACGTGTTCTGAGGGTCGTGGCCTTCTAATCCAGGTTATCTGAGGGTCATGGCCGCCTAAGCCACGTTTCACCGAGACACGACGTTCTAGGATCCCACTAGTTCTAGTACCCATAGGGCCTCTCCCATCCTTTGGTGCCACCAGTTACTTTGTGTGGATAATGATACGTGATATGTCACTTGAACTACTATCCTAACGTGTTTATCTTGAACTACCTTTCTTTTAAATCGTTTTATGAAAACCATTTTCCTTTTGCACTTCTTTCTCTCTTTATTTTAGCATTGAAAATTGTTTGTCTTTTGATAGTTGTGCGTGGAATCTTTTTATGGTGATATCCTGCTGGGCGATTGCTCACACCCTACATACACCCTTGGGTGTAAGTAGACTTGTTTACTTCTGATACATGTAAGGGTCCAACTTTTGGGAGTAGTGGTTCAGATTGTTAGCAGGACTATCTACGTGGCGTTTTGGTAGTGGCAGAGAGGCAGTGTCCTCACACCGGGCGACAGTCCTTAGGTTGGTTTTTGGTCATCTTGTTTTAGTGTTATTTGGGTTTTGAATACTTGTGAACCAAAAACCTGTATGGTTAATTACATGTTTGACTGTAACCTTTACTTATGATTAGTTAACTTCGGTTGGCTGCTTTATATTTTTTCACTCAGGTAAACCATTCCCAAAGTTTATTTTGATACCTGGGCACTTGTGCCAGCCCGTGGGGATCAAAAATGCCCTTCGGGCCTTGCCACGGGCCGGGTCGGGTGTCGGTTCGGATGGCGACCCGATTCGGTTCGTGACATAATAAGTCCACATGAAAAACATAGATTTTTCCAAAATAAAATTCCACCATTACCCCTCAAATGAAATACCAAAGTAATCGAATTTATTTAGGCATATAGTGTTCTTAAAAGAGTGAACTTCTTCCAAAATAAAATTTATCACTTAATCAACAAATCCTTTTTCTATAATAAGGATATATATTTGATAAAAATACGTTCCCAAAATCAAATTATTATAGATCAATAAAATCATTTAACTAAAAATAATTAATCATACTAACCAGGGACTTCATGTAGTCCAGTGATAGGTGATAACTCATAGTCCCACATTGGTTGTGGGTTTGATTCCCACAACTCTGTCCTACAAGATAGGTTGTCACACGATCTATGTGTTCCCACTTTTCAAAAACCATTTATTTCTAATAACATTAACAAAATGAGATAAAATCCTTAAAATACCAATAACATGTTTTAACTTCTATGGTTATCTTCTACCTCACATTTTATCCCAAAATGTAATAACCTATAATTTCCTCAAATTCAAGGTTCTTGTAAACCCAAATGGGTATTTAGAAATATATACACAAAAGAAAAATGATTCATTATAAAATAAAATTTTTATATAACAAAATTTAGGGTTACACAAACAAGACAAATGTATTATAAATTAATCCAATCAACAAAAGGGCATTAATACTTTTAAACATTTTATCTCCCAGATATCTATCATAACACTTGAATTCCTAAAATGTAGATATATTAATCATCGAACATTCTTCCTGACCCTTCATCATTGATTTTTCCATATTATTCTTTTGTACTTATTTTCTACAAACACAATCACGCATAATGTCCTAATATTTTTGTAATTTAAAAACATGAGCTATGAAATCATTCATACCTTTAATAGGTCATTATCAGTTTCCTCATCATTAATTAGAATGTAATTTTGAATTAGTAAAAAAAATATTTTTATGATTCTACTGATCACATTCCAAAACCTTCTTTGAAAGACATCTATTTATATAATGACCATACAACCCACATTTAAAACATTCAATTTATACTTTGAAAATAACTTCATTCCCTTTCGTGGAGTCAATTGGATGATTCCTTTTTCATGGAAAGTTATTTCTTTTTTACCATAATTACCACATACATAACATATTCCCATACATTTGAATCATTTTCATATTTGTTTTTTTCCATGCCTTTGACACATAGTTTTTTTAATATAATTACCTTTATGATTATTATCTGAATATCCATTGGTATTCATTTATCACATATATTATTCCTTAGAAAAATCCCCAAGTTTCAAGTGGTCATCTTTGACTCCAGATAGTTGGTTAAGAATAACCACAAGAGTTATCATTAAATATCCCATTTCATTAAGTTTCTCATTCAGAAACCCATCATAGTTTTATTCACATCAATTGTTACATTGGTGCATGCTAGATCCATTGACTTACTAAAACAAAACAAAATCCGTTTTAGTATATTATTAAAATCACCACATACTATCTTATGAGGATGGTAAACAATAATATATACTTATTCATGTTATCATAAACTCATTAAATTCATCTAAAATATCTATGAATCTTTCTAATATTATAACCATTATGGTTATGTAACTTATGCTAAAATAATACCCTAACCTCTAAAGTTATAGAACCCTCCCTCTCATTCCAACTATAAGGAGCCAACCATAAGCATTACTTATTCATGATATAAGTAGATAATTTTACCTTTAATTCACATATGGGATATTTTTAGGTTTATAGATTTAGATAATTAAGTAATAACTTATACATAACAACTTCAATATTACAAGTACACACCTATGCCCATTATCCATTACTTTCATAAAACAAAAACTCTTTAAAATGAAATATGACATTGTTTCATGTATTAACATCATAAATTTTCCTTGATACCATCCTTGACGCTACTCTTCATTATGTCATGTGAAAAAACATGTCAAAACCTTGGATGAGTATAAAAAGTTCAGTAATGAATACATAATGAAATAAATTTTTAGTCATACAAAAATAAGTAAACTATAAAAAAATTATAAAAAATAATACTTTTCACCTTTAAGAATTAGGAAAAACACTTCATAGAATATATGCTCATTTCTTACCCTTTTTTGTGTCCAAGAGATTACTATAATGCCCATAGAATGAATTATATAACAAACAAAGGTATCTTGGGACATGAACTTTCTTCAATGGAATAACCATACAATTTAATTCCACACATATCACTAAATGGAATTGACAAATAACTAACTTCAATACCCAATGCATTGGAGGTTATAACATAACCACCTATAGTTGGTTTAACTGTGAACCACTCGTCATTTGGTCTATCATGTTACCACACATTATTGGTTTATCCTGTAACCACCCATCAAATGTCCCATAACAATAACATACTCATTAAACATAAAAAATAATAAATGAAAAATTACATTTCTACATTGAAATCATGAGATATGATTTTATGAGAGTGATTTATTCAATTCATTTAAAACATTCAAAAATAAGAGTTCTAAATCAATGTGTCCCATAACAATAAGAAACTTTTGAAATTAATTTTCACCTTAAAACACTCATTTCCATTAAAAAATCCATAAAATCATTTTTAAATCATCAACATTAATGAGAAATATTTAGAAGAAAAACTCTTTAAAACATTTAAAATGATATTTTAGTTAAAGAACCCCTTACCACTTGAGAAACACAAGAAATAAAATCATTAATGAATAAAATAGAAAAATAAATTAGATATCATGATAATATACAAATTAATGATATAATGAGTAAACATTGATAGTATATACACATTATAGGATAATAAGTTTGCATGACAACAACATATCCCACAATTTAAGGATATTGATATGATGTCCCTTACAAAGATCATTTTGTAAAGAAAATAGATCGATAATGTAAATAAACTATAATTAAACATAAATAAAATACAAATACAATATACGTTATAAAATTTTATTTCTTTCAAATTCATATCACAACATAATCATGATGTACAAAACTAACCAAAAAATGGAAATTGGGTTAAGAAGTTTCCTTACATTGAGTCTGATTCGTCATTTATGTTCCTTTTTATTCCAAAATAATAGACATAAGTTAATTTCTAATTGATTATGAACTTTTCTGAAGTTTATTATTCCTTTTATATCTCTTATTAACATGTTATAAAAAGTACATAAATACTTATGTCAATATGGGTCATTTTGTTGGTATTGGGTACTTGAGTTGAAAATGATATTGATATAATTACATATTGTCTATGTGGTCAAAATTACATTATCACTAGAATAATATGAATTATTTAAATAAAATATATATCCATTACATATGTATTTATAATATCCCATAACAATTGTAGATAAGAAATGAAATTCACCATTCATGGAGACTGTAAGACGTATGTACGCATGAATGCTACTTTCATTTATTTTTCATATTTAAATGAATTAAAACAAAATGATACATAAGTATATTATAATTATAATTGAATATAATATTTTATATATATTAAATATTTTCATTAATTCCATTATTTATACATTTCATGTATGGCATGAACGAGTCATATCACTTTGAGGGGGTGGTAGTCTCAACTTTCTCAAATTAAATTATCGTATTTACACATCATGAAAAGAATAAGGTATGTTTGTTAATAAAAATTATAGTATCATAGTGAAAATATAATTATAATATATATCATGTATAAAAATAGTTCCATCATAATATCCACCAAGATAGGTGGTAGGAGAAAATCGAAAAAGCATCGTATCGTGAGGTAGTAGTTCGTCATACACAAAAACTAATATGTTTGTATACATTAGAAGAAGGTGTGTGTATGTGTATTTGAAATCATTATTATAAAAAAATTCTATTTTTAAGACATTTGGGTTGTTATTTAATTGAATAATAAGAATATAATATAGAGTGAAGATGTAAAATAATGGAAATGATCTTTACAGAAACCCTACTTCCTAAAAAGTGTAATTCCCTTTAATTTGAGACAAAAGGATTTATTAAATTGTCTTATGCCTAAGTTAAGGAATCTTGGTAGAAGAGAGGGATTTTTGAAGCTTATTTTGGAATATTTTGGATGAGACAAGGGAATATAGATGTGTGAGTAAGGGTTAGAGGTGATGCCCTTTTATAAGAGGGAGGAAGGGTACTTCAGGAATGTCTTGAAAGATTATATTATTACATACTGAATTTCGATTTAAAAAGATCCAAAACTAATTTAATGCGAAGATAAGAAGATTATTGTTATAAATCCTCTCATACAATAGGTTTTAGACTAGTTTTGGTTTAAAATGTAACCTTATTCCTTAGCTTTATCCCTATGTTAACTAATTTAACTCTTACCATGTCTTCTTGTAAATTCATAATATATGGTTAAAATATTTACTCTAAAATGCCAATAGAACCTCATGAGATTCATTAATGACATTTTCAAAATTATCTATGTTATTTTTATGATTCATAGTTTTTAGGATTATTATATCATTTAATAATATTTTTTTAAAACTCATTTATGTCAATTTTAATAATATTCATATAATATTTTTTCTAAAATCCATAAAAACTTTATTATATAAGAAATATTAGTTAATTAAAATATAAAAAGTCATAATCATCCCTAATATTCTTTAATGGCATAAAAAGTTTCAAAATAAATTTATTTTAATATTTATAATTTCATTTATTTAAAAAATTTGTTAATAAGTTGATCATTACATCATCATTGTGTCATACCTAAATTTATTTATATGATGTTTAAAAATTATAAATAAAATACCATGATATATGAAATCCTTTGATATTTCTAATGAATATTTATAGAAGAATATATAACTTATATAACCCAATGTAAAAAAAATTACTAAAAGATACATGTTTATGTTACATTATCCCATACAGTAAATTAATTTTTATAAAATGTCATTTCCACATAAATGTGGCTTCATGGGTTCCCAATATCAACCCAAGGATGAACATGCTTGGAAATATATCATCCTATAATATTAGTAAACATGATAGGGTAGTTTAATATTATTATAATATAATTTTTCTACCCTTATCTACCAAATTTACCCTTTACCCATGGTAAATATAATAATTACTGAATTTACTATTCATAATGTCTAAAATAGGTAACAATTTACAAAATTTTGACCTCATGATTCCAAATATGGATTCTATTCTTCCAAATTCAAAATGAAGAATTAGAATAAATTAATTTAAAATTAATTCCTATTGTCAAACCAAAAAAGTATGTTTTTAAGATGTAATAACAACAAAAGGATTGACATGTGTTTATGTTGAATTTAAAAATGAAATTTCTTATAATGACCATAATTGGATTAAATGATAAAAATATAATCCAATTACACTTTTTAACTAATTAAAAGAACAATTTAACTGTATAAATAATTTAGATTAAAATGAATTTTTGAATATAAAATGCAGTATTTTTTACTACTCATTAAAAAATGAACTTTATCATAAAAATACTAAAATTTCATTGAATCTAAATTTTGATTTTCCAATTCTAAATAAGAATTTTATTTTTTAAAAAACAACATATAAATGTGATAAAAACTAGATTTAAAAATGGTTCTCCATCAAAATGTAGTGAAACTGCATTTTTTTAAAAATACATATTTTATCAGAAAAATTGAATTTGTTTCTATATCATATCTAAAAAATATATAAGATGAATTTAAAATATTAAATTAAATATATTACATAATTTTTTATTAAATAAAAATACATACAGAGTTATATGATTTTATAAACACAACTATTCTCTTTTAAATTGGTTTTCATAAAAATGCATCCTTTATATTCAATTGTGTTTTATTTACATTTAAAATAAATTTGGTAACCAATGAATCATTATTTAAACATGTGTAAACCATATATCAGAATTTAGTTGATACTATTCACTACACACATTCCAACATGGAGGAATAAACTACCATCTAAAATAATAATAATAATATTGTATTATTTTTCAGTTTAACTCAATCTTGTGTGCAACATAAGATTTTAGAGAAACACTTTATTGTGTATCGAGTATGATATCAGAAAAATGATACACTTTAGCATAAAATTAAAATCTTATTCATATGTTTTAATTGAAATAAAAAAACTATTATTCTATAAATACTTGGTTTGTTACATTCAAAGTATTAAAAATGGATACGTGAAATGGTTTTTAATTGATTTTCGAAACATAGAAATGATTGTGAAATCAGAACATGGGTTACCTTTGGTACATGGTGGATGGTTTAGCTTGAGGCCATCGTCCATTAAGGGGTGTTCACTTTATGTGTTGTTCCTATTTTCCTATATTATAGATTATTGGATCTACGTATGAATATGATGTTGGGGTGTCACTTTTTGGGGGTGTTTTCCTAGTCATGGGGTATAGATAATCGGCTTCAGGTACCATGGATTGTTGTTCATGAATTTATGGGTATGAGTAGTCTAATTCTTGAACAATTTTATTATGTTGGTATTGGGATGCCTATGCTTTTACTGTTATTTTTATTGTTTGGATTTTTGACTATTTTATCCTTGATACGCATATTGATTCTTGTAAAAGATGATATGAAAAATGTTTATTAAAATTGATATAGATATTTTTTTTTGAATTTTGATAATGAGAAAATTTCTAACATTTTTTATATAAAGATTATTTACTACCTATCATGATATGTTTTATTTAAATTGATCACAGTATAATTTTTATATAGATAATTTTTATAGAAGACTTGGGTGGGATCTTAAATAGACTACTAAATCACACCCGGAACAGCTCATCACTGGTGTGTAGAACTTTTTATTTCATCCATTTTAGGGAATGGAAAGGGTCCATATTGAGGTGGAGATATTTTATATCAGATGGGTTTTGTAGATGGCGGTGGAATGGTCAGAGTTCGTCCATGCCATCTTTTGGAGTAGACATTTCATTTTGGTCATTTGTAGTTGGATTGTTCCTTTGGAGTTATGGAAAATTTTGCAGTTCTTTTTATTCTTCTATATTTTTAATGTTACAAGATATATTTGTCAGTCTCCCACTCTTTCTTTTAGCTTTGTTTATATATATTTATTTGGTATTTTTAGGATGGGAAAAATCATTCTCTCTAGTTTGTTGTTTGATTCCTGGGTGCTGGTCGCTACCCCTTGGGATTGTTAATGCCCTTCATGTATGTGATAGAATAGGTAATGTGCTAGATTTCAGGGTATCCTAGGTCGATTCATTTAATATTGACATCATTAGGGAGTCTTTCCTCAAGATTCCTTTTCTTAGGACATGTGTAAGATTTTAGATTGGATTTTTAGGACTTGAGAGGTATGTTGAGATGAATTCCTAACTAGATCTTGTCGTAACAATAATAATGTTTCCCTGGGAAGTGGGAGTATGTGTCTCTAGTGTTGGTTATGGTTTTAAATATCAATTTCTACTTAAGGGTTTTCTGGTTTGAACTCATATTTTTCTGTTGTTTGGTTATTATTTTGTTTCGATGTGCAACAACATGCTACTAAGACATATGGCCTGATTTCCATAGGAATGTGTTTCTAATTATCCATAATATAATCCACTTATAGATAAAAATACCATCAATTCTATCATTTGAGATGTTTTTTATCTTTATCAATATTTTTATTGAGTTTATAAAGTAGTTTTTGAGGTACATCTAGGAGTTATAGGAGAGGTAGATCGATCTTAATAATTGCTGCATGATAATCCAGTATACTTTAAATAACGAATGAACCTTTAGAGGTGGAGGATTGGATGGATATGATCAATTAACTATTCAACTTCTTAGAGGCACCTGTTAATATTAAGGTGAAATTTGTACTGTTTAATCTAAAGGGTTCCAGAAAGGAATGGTGGAATTAAATGGTCTAGACAGATAGATAGGTGGACTTAGATTGGAAGGGTTTCAAAACCTTGTTCTTACAATAGTTATTTCTGGAGTAACTTATGTGGGAAACATCTATAAAGTTCAATTATTTACAACAAGGAGATTGTATGTTGTTGGAATACATAAACTAGGTTGTTAATCTCGTCAGTTTTTCTCCTAAAATAGTAAAAAATGTCCAATTGATGACTCATAAATACCAAAAGGGTTTGCAATCAAATATCATATCATTGGTTTTTTTGTTGAAAATTTGTATCAATGGGGAAATGATAGATAGAGATATTATGGAATATATGGATATTCTGGGAAATGTTTTTTTCCTAAACCTTTATCATCCAACTATGGACAGTTTTAGTGGCATGCATGAGAAGAGAAGGATGTGGAAGGATCATTGTAAAGGTAGTGGTGGTGGGTTCTATTTGCAACCCTCCTCTGCATTGATTGCCATAGCTAATAGTGCTCTTTTAACTTTCTATTAGTATGTAAAGTTCACACACACCAAACAATTTTTTTCCTATACCCCCAAAGACGAGCAACAACTACGGATGCGTTGAACATTTACAATGTATCTATCAGGATATGACTAGGAATCACTATGGTTGACGTTCATCAGCTTTAAAGGATAATGTGGTGTAGTCAGAAGCTTCATTGACTATAGGGATCTAGCCACAGGCGTTATGAGTGAAGCACATTCATGTATAAGATGAGTTTCTAGAAGAATTCGATGCAGGTCTGGCGATAGTGAGAGGTACTATCCTTATTTCATCTTCCATAGAAATTGCTTTATTTCATACTTGTTCCTCCAACTTGTTTATATCTGCACATTTGTTTGATGTTCTTAAGAATCCAATAGTACATATTCACTTTATAATGGAGTTAGCGAAACTTCTTGGTATGATGAAAGAGTAGGGGTTACAATGTTCTTCTTATTTGTTAATGAATGCCGATAATAAATTGGTATATAATTCTATCATTCTTGATTAGGATCTGTTGGACATCCTTACTGGTATGGATTGTATTATATCTCATTGTGCATAAGTTGATTGTTATCATCAATGAGTTTTTTCCTTTATGCGGACGGGAGATTTTATGTGTTTCTGGGGGATTGGAACTCGAGGTCATATTGTGTAGGGACTTCTTGCAAAGATCTCAGAAGTTTTTTGTCTACTATTTCATTTGAGCATCATGAAAATTCTTCTATTATTGATCTTACCATTTGTGTTTGGGACTTTTCTGACATTTTCATAGATGATTTATTTAGTCATCCCCTAGAGAGATAGGTAGAGTTTTTGACTGACCTACTTCTTGGTACACAAACGATATTGACACATTCTTATCATATGACACCAACATAGATAAAAGAGCTCAACATTCAGTTGAAGGACCAGTAAGAAAATGGATTTTTCTCCCCAGTGTTTCACCTTTGGAAACCCTTACCCTAATTTTTATGAAGACATATGGTTCAATTAGGTTTTATATTGACTATCAGAAGTTGAACCAGGTAATAGTTAAGAACAAATATCCTCTACCTCATATAGATTAATTTTTTGATTACATAAAGGGGTAAAACGGTTCTCGAAGATTGATCATCGGTCGAGTTATCATCAGCTCAGAGTTTGGAGTTCTAATATACCAAAAATAGCTTCTAGTATCTGGTATGGACATTATGAATATCTTGTGATGCCTTTTGGTATGACTACCTCTCGTTTAGTTTTTATGGACTTGATGAATCAGATATTTCATCAATATCTTGACAATATTTTTGTACATTTTATGGATGATATTCTAGTTTATTCAAAATCTAATCATGGGAATGAGATCCATCTATATTTGGTTATTGAAATTATGACATGTCACCATTTTTGTGGAAAGATTTTGGAATGCAGTTTCTGGATTCAATACATGAAGTTCTTAGGTCACAGGATTTCTAATCATGGCTTATTAATTGATCTAGAAATGTAGAAGGATATTTTTCCATGGAAGGAACCAAAAAATGTCTTGGACATATGAAGCATATTTGGCCTTGATAGATACTACCATTGGTTTATTGAGGATTACTCAATGGTAGCATCACCATTGACTTATCTCACCAATAAAGCAATGAAATTCATAAGGGGTGTGAATTTTTATTCTTCTTTTGATGAACTGAAATGAGTTCTTTCACAAGCACCAATTCTGATCTTACTTGTGCCCGGTAAGGGGTACATCGTATTTTTTGATTCATATGGTGATAGTTTGGGATGTTTGATTATATAGGATGAATTTTTGGTAGCTTACGACTCCCTTCATCTAATACCGCTTGGGAATAATTTTCTGAATCATGATTTAGAGCTTGGAGTTTTTATGCATGTGCTTATATGTGGGAAGGACTGTATTTTTAGGTAAAGGATGACAATCTTCCCAGATAATAAGAGTTTGAGTTATTTTACTTCTCAAAAGGAATTAAATTTGAGACTTTTACAATGGGTATAATACCACTAGATTATCAACTTCAATATCACCTACACCCTTAGTAAGGGTAACATCATTGCGGATTCTCTTAGTAAGAAAGTACCATCATGAGCAATTCTATAATCGAATGAGGACTGGAATCTTACAAGGATGATTGATTAGTTTCACTTTAATGCTTAGGAGGTTGTTTTAGGTATGGTTATGACCAGTGTTTAGTTATCATAATATCTCATCGAGTCAATTTTGTGGAGTCAACAGTAGGATGATGAGTTTTTTAATGCTCAAGAAAGCCTTTATGGTGGGGAGACCATTTCTAGTTGGTATATTTCTATAGATGATATGATCCACTTTGCGAATAAGGTTTCATTATAGCATCCATGATGAGTTTATTCTTGTTTAATTGTCACATATCTTAATGGTTTGTTCATCCAGGAAATATAAATATGTATTATGACATGAGATAGTGACTCTGGGGGCTAGGTATGAAGGGTAACAATGTTGAATATGTGCCCCACCATTCCACCTTCCAAGGTATAAATACAATGAAATTGAAACACTATAGTTTTCTTCAACATCTTATAGTTCCAATTTGGAAACGGGGTGAGGTATCCATGAATTTTGTTTCTAGGTAACCACATACTCTTTTAGGGAATAATGGTATCTATATGGATGTTGATCGTTGGGCGAGGTCTTCTCCTTTTTATGATCATAGATACCACAAAAGTTGAAGATCAGGGTTGGATGTATGTGTTAAAGATTGTGTGGTTACATGGTATTCCTTATTATATTATTTGGTATTGGGATACTAGTTTTATGTCAAGGTTCTCTTTGAGTCTCCATGATGAAATGGGAACTTAGGTCAAGTTGAGAACATCTTCCATCCATAGACAGATGGTGAGATGGAGTGAGTAATTCTGATCTCAGAAGATATGATTTCTACCTATGTTTTTGGCATTGGTGGATAATGAGATAGCCATATGGGATTGGTTGAGGTTTTTACAACAATAGTTACTAGTGTTCGATAAGAATTTCTCCCTTTAAGAAGTTGTATGGTTTCCCATGTAGACCATCTATTTCATGGGATGATGTGGGTGAAGTAGATTTGGTTGAACCAAGATATTGTATGACATTTCTGAAGTATTCAAGATGTACATCGATGTCTTTTTACAATCCATAATTGATAGAAATCATATACTTAATGGAGATTTCAACCATGAGAGTTTTCCATTTGTGACTTTATTTTCATGAATTCTTCTCCTCAGTTGGGTCACCATAAAATTTGAAAATAATGAAAGATGTATTTGAGATATGTTGGACCATTTTAGGTCACCGAGGTTCTAAGATAGGATTCTTTTCAGTTAAAATTTCCTTTTTATTTGCTCAGTATTCATGATATTTTTTACATGTCCTAGATCAATAAGTATCACCCTAATACAACAAAAATTCGGATTTAGGATGAAATTGATTTAGAGCCAGAATTTTTTGTTCTGGAGAAACCAGTTGAGATTGTTGACTCTCAAGTGAATGCTTTGTGTGGAATTATTATTATGTTTCTCAGAGTTCTATGGAAACATGGATCTAATTATCATGAGACTTGGGAATGTGAGTCATTGATGAGGTATCTGCAACCATATATTTTTATTACTAATTACATAATCTACATGACATCTCGGGACAGAAAGTCATTATGTTAGCGAGTTCGTAACATCCCATTACCAATCTATCATGCATTTCCATCACCTAGTCATGGTTCTCCTTTTTCATATTTTCTGTAGAGGGCCATGAAAGAATTGGCCGAATACCTATAATTTTAATGTCACAGATTTTTTGGTCTCTTGGATTTAACTTACTTTTTTTGTAGGCTGTTGGACGGTTCCACACCAGGTAACTAGGTTACACATCTTGTAAGTGATTCTAGGTAAAAATCATGAATGGTGTCATACTATGAAATGTTACATGTCATGACGAGGTTTTACACGTTGTTATTTTTTTAAATAACTACTTTTTAATTAGATTCGATGGATTTATCAGTGTTCATAAACATGGTGGATTTCATGATGTGTAAAGGAATTACATGTGGTATAATTACTTTAGCATGGATATTTTAGGTGGCAACTCAGGTTTTTTGTGCCCATTCGATATCATCCATTTTTTTCTCTTGAACCAAAGCTCATCTCTAGTAATATTTGGAGACACCATTCCATCCAAATTCATCCCTTCAGCATGAAATATTTTTGTATTTGGGGATCATCTCTCGAAGTAAGTGATATTTCTACTTCTTCATTTCCATATAGAATGGCATCACCCTTAGAATGTGTTATCAGATCTGTTGATCTATGTTGGTGTTTCATAGTATCTTATTCCAAGATATATTTTGGGAACACATTCTGGAGGTCATTCCATTATTGGTCATGGTGTGTCAGGCATTCTTTGTTAATGTATGTGAAATTTCCTCTCATATTCCAATACAAATTATTAATTTAATCAATAATAATTTTTGTGGAATATATTATGGGCTCCTCATTGATGTTGTTAGGTTTTTGTTGTTGGTGGATCCTATTTCCGATAAGTGCGACCCAAGTTTTGAGGTAGGTGGTTCTGTCTACAGCATGTGTTTGATAAAACACATCATTCCATTATTATGAATTATTTTACATATAAGTTGGAAATAAATTTTCTTGATTTCTTCTATGTGTTAAAAATTATTTTGAATAAATATTTACTTCCATAGTTTTTGATAAATGAAATAATATTGGGTATTTGCAATGCATTGCAGATGGTATTTTTAAATGGTTTTAAAATCATTTTCGAAACATTAAAATGATTTTGAAAGTGATCACATGGTATACCTTAGGTTCTAGGTGGAAGGTTTATCTTAAGGCCACTATAAATTGTGGGGATAAACCTTCAATTGTATTCCTCATGTTCTATGGTGTATATTATTATCTATAGGTATATATATAAAGGCAGGGTTTCAATTTTTTGAGTGTATTGCTGGTTATAGAGTGTAGATAACTGGATTTAGGTACCAAAGTGAACTTTTCATAACATTTTGGATATGAGTAGTCTTCTGTTGGACCTATTGTATTCTCTTGGTATTGTGATACCTATACTACTATTTTTTATTGTATTTCATTGATTTGGACTATTTTTTCCTTAATATTCATGTTGATTCTTGTGGAATATGAAATGAAAAATGTTCTTTGAAATTGATATACATAATTTAGTTTTGGAATTTTTATAAAGAGGAAATGTTTAAAATGCTTCCTATAAATATTCATTAATACCTATTATTAATAATTTTTATACTAAGATTGTTATGTAACACTTGGGTGGAATCTTATTGAGCATGTCAGCTCACACCCTACCCACCTATTTGGTGTTGTGTATACCTTTCTATGTGTTCCATTTTAGGGAAAGGAAAGACACCACTGTGAGGTGGTGAGGTTTCATGTTATTTGGATTGTGTAGCTTGTGGTGTGATAGTGGGAGTTCCCCCACAACATCATTGGGAGTAGTTGTTTTGTGTTCGTCGTTTGAAGTTAGACTTGTGATTTATATTTTTGGATACATTTTCAGTTTTTTTATGTGTTTTTGTTGTTAGGGAATATATTCAGCAGTATTCCTTTTTGTCTATCCTCCTCATGTATATATATTCCTTGTGTTTTTTCTAGATTGGTAGAAATAATTCCCTCTGGTTTGTTTTTTGATGCATTGGTGCTAGTCTCTAGTCTTTGGGGATTAGTAAGTCCCTTTGGGTAAGTGAAGGAATGATTCAGCTGCTAGGTTTCAAGGTAACTGGGTTGTTTCATTACACATATGGTGTCCATTTAAATAGTTTTTAATTTGAATTTAATATTTATTATGTAAAAATTAACATGTATTCATATTTCCCATTTATTCATATATTGAAGTTAATAAATAATATATATATATATAGTCGATGTGTGTGTGTGTGTTCACAATTTGAAAAATATGTTGAATTATAACATTTTAGTAAGTGATTTTGATATACTTGATACCAAAATATACCATTTGTGATGAAACAAATAAGATAAATTGATTTAATTATAATTTATGAAAAATACAATATATTTATAAACTTTTAATGAATGTTTAAAATAGATCATCTCTTTTATGGATGAAAACAATTAGTTATTAGATTCATCCCATTCATTGATTTTTTATGTTGTATATTTCATTACAGAGTTTTCAAAAATAAAAAATTATTTTTAAATGTGAATAAAATTTAAAATATATTTTATCAGTGATAGAATATTTATGAGGGGTAAATATAAATTTATAATATGATTAGTTAGAAAACCTAAAAATTATTCAATTGTTTTTATGGTTATGGATTTGATAGATGTACGTATCATGGCCATTCCCATCTCAGATATTTTTGGATTCAATAATTAATTTTCAATGAACATGCTGATAATTGTCAAAACCATTGAATTTATACATTGAAAATTAACAAAGATCACAAGAACCTATTGATAATATAATTCATGTCAGATTTATGATTAATATTAAAAAATAATCTTCCATAGTCTTGTTAACATTCTTAAAAGATGATATGGGTCATCAAAATTTCATTTGGGTTGTATTATTTTTACACTAGGAGGATGCAATTATATAATACCATGATTAATTATCCACACATTATCTATAGTTCTTGAAGGTTCCACGATGCTTCTCTGGGTGATAATGTGGTTTTGCTGATATTTTTATGTTGATTCCTTTAAAAATTATAAAATTTATTTTGTTTGAGTAATCTTTTGCTCTTAGTCTCTCAATCATGATAATGGGGAGGTGGCTGGGGAATCTCTTAGTCAGGAGTGGAACCCAAAATATGTACATCTTTGAAAGAATTATTTTGGGATATAATTATTGTGAACCACCAAAATAGAATATCAAATTTCATTTGACCCTAGAAAATGATGTAAAAATGAACATATATATATAAAGTGATTAAATATTGATAAATATACATAAGGACCATATCAAAAATTCAAATCCATATACTTCTCAGGAAAATAAGAAGGTTGTTATTATTTTACAGTGATTTTTAATTTTCCCACCACTAAATATCACTTTATAAAAAATTTAAATTAATAATTATTTAATTATATGAAGTGTTTATATAATTCTCATTATGAGACTCATATTGGAATAAAAATTCACTTTGTATTTAATTAAATTTATTATAATGAAAAATATTATTAATTCAATAAATAAAAAAATATAATATTTAGGGTCATATAAGTTAATATTTATTTTAATATTGTTTAGTCCAAATAAATGGTTCTTGAAATAATATTTTTTATTCTTTACATTATACATAATTATGGAGAAAAAAAACTCCATTAGATTTTTGTATCAAAATAAATATATTTTTTAAAATATCTAAATCATATATAAATATTTAATGATCAAACTTAATGATAATTAAAACTATTAAATATATATTATATCTAACTGAAATTGAATGATAAATTAAGTGTGTAACACTTTAACTCTATTTTTTAGTGACATTAGATGATTTTTTATATTTATCATATCTTAACATGCATGTATATTATATCATTTTAGATGAATGTTCATCATATTATAAAAATACAAGCATAAGGACTGTAAATGTTTAGTTTCTTTAGAAATATGGAACACATTATTATAATTTCGGGAAGAACATTCAACATCATCCTTAATGACCTACCCCTTTAGAATGGATACTTAAAATCCTTTTCTCATAACATGAGGAAAGGAATCATAAGAAATTCGTGAGCTCAAATGCTCAGTAAGGGTAGGTAAAGTAAATATGTATTCATAACATGACCATATGGGTATGAGAACATAAGTATAACATTTAAATATCTTACCCTACATAAAAAGATCAAAATCATGATACATGGAATATATTGTTGAATTTATTATATCATGAATCATAAAATAAAATATAACATGAACATTTTGAGCATATCAAAGGCATAAGACAAAGAATTTGTAGTATATACAAAAATATGTAACATCGTTCCATATAAATTGAGGCTCATTTCCAAAATATTTTTTGGGATCTTCATGGGTACTACACCTACACGAAGGTACATTTCACTATCCCAAGTTATAGTCATATACTTATATGGTATTGGGTTTCCCTATCTTCCAATATTTTATTATAGTTCCATATCTTCGAATAGTGGATCAGGTTTTCCCATCTTCCCATAGTGAATCAGGTTTTCCTATCTACAAATAATGGATTAGGACACACCTATTTACCATTTCGGAACAAGCATGTCAACTTATTTCCCATAATGATCTCATGATATATAAATATTTACCCAATGCATTTGAGGTTGATAGAGGTATTACCCGTCTCTTAATAAAATTATATATACATGTACAACAAGATAATAAATCCTATATCATATGATGACCAATAAAAAATGTGTTTTATAAACATAATATCATATCCCCTAAATTGAAATAGTTACCACAAAACTTTCATCTTATCATTACCTATATAAAATATACAGGTCAAATAATTATTCCATTCAATCATAACCCATGAAAAGAAGAACGTTTCAAAAGAATATAACCCATGTAAGAGAAATAGGTTCATAAAAATCATTCCCTCAAAACATAAACCATTCATAAGATCATATGAAAGGTATTCATGGAACATATCCACCTCAAATCCAAAACTATAAAAAAAAATTCCATATAATATAAAGAATGATTTGGAAAGATAACATGGAATATTTCTTAATCTAAATAGTATTTCTCTGAAAATCTATTTCATAAAACAATTTCCAATATACTGTTCTAATGAACGATGATTTACCATTTCATTTGAAACATTTAAAAAAATTCTATAAAATATTATTTTTAATTATTAAAAATATTTTTTAACAATTATCCTTTTAATTAAACATGAAAACATATAAATTTAGAAAGAAAATATATTCAAACCATTTGATCAGGAGAACAAATAAAAGAATCTTGAAAAAATTTGGAAAACCCTTTTACTTCAATACTTATAAAGGAAGAATTAAAATATATTTAGAACAAATTCCATGAAAATTTATAAAACTTTATTGAAAACATTTTGAAAAAAATTTTCTATGGAAATTTTTAAAATATTATTGAAAAAATTTTGAAAATCTTTTTCCATGAAAATATATAAAGGAACCTTGAAAAAATAATGATAACCTTTTACCTTGAAATCATATAATGAAAGGATTAATTTTTTTGAAGGAAAAAATAATTTAAAAACATATAAAATAATCTTGAAAACATTTTGAAAACAAATTCATTAAAGACTCATTTAAAATATTAAAATAAGTATTGAATTTTTTTTAAAACCATATTCCCTGATAACATAAAGAAGAATCTTCAAAAAATATTATTTATTTTAAGAAAACATTTATAACTTATCATATGGGGCTTGAAACTTTTTTAAAACACTTTTGTTTTTAGATAATAATAAAAATGATAAATAATTATAGAAAACATTTATTTAAAACTTGATTCATAAAAAACATAGTTTTTCTACACAAGAGATTGGAAAAGTCAGATTTAATTAAAAACAATTATTAATAATATTTTATACCAAAGTGGTGAAATGGCACCAATTAATATATATATCATGAATATCCATATTATTTAAAAATCCATGAGTGGTCTTGAGTGATGGATCATAATATTTAATCAATTTAAGTATAATGATAAACATTTTTTATAAATGATGAGATTGTTTCAATATACTATTACTACATGGTACCACTAAATTACAATATTAGTGTGAGAAAAATAAATTTAATTAAAGAATAAAATACAATGAAAATAAAGACTCTTATGATATAAAATGTCTCATGGAAATATATACACCTTTGAAAATAATATCGGTTCATAACATGGCAGGTGTCTCAGAGAAATAAAATTTATACAAAATTTCTTTAACGAATTGGTAACTTTTGAAAAATAATTCCCATAAAACAATGATCATAAAAATGAAATGTAAATATACATAAATATAATTATAAGAGTCATATAAAAAATCCATGGTTAGTATAAAACCACATATTATAAATACATGGTGAACATGGCTTGTGAATCACTGAATATATAAGTAAGACAAAAAAATCAGTATTACTTGAGTAACTTTAAAATTATCATCCGCATGAGGTAATAACATAATTTAAAGATTATAATATAATTTAATAAAGAATATAAATTATATAACTTGTCAAAGACTAGTATATGCACCATAAAAATTATGAAATTGTTTAATATTGCATGTATCTCATGGAAATAAAAAAGTGACATGAAATCAAATAACCCTAATCCTTGAATTTCATTATGCACATTAAAAAATACTTTTTAATAAATATATGATTGGGATACATATGAAAATAAACATATTATTATAATTAATAGGACCCATGATTTTATTTTTTACATTACATTAATTATTTATTAACAATTCCATGTTAATGTTACTTATCGGGAAATATGAGATTCATTTTTCTTATACATTTTGACATGTAATTATTGATCTTTTTACTTGGATCGTAATTTTATTATTTAAAAAATTTAAAAAATGATATATATATATATATATATATCATTATAAAAAAGATATAAATATTTATAATAATCTATAAAATATAAAATTATGAAATTTAATATACTGTTCAAGGAGATGGTAGACCGTACATACACATGAACATTGTTTCTATTTTATTGATTTATTAAAAGAAATAGACTAAATGATGTATATTTATATGATTATATATATTTTAATTATATTATAATTATTAATTCATTTAAAAAATATATTTTCACTTAACACATCTTCAATAAATTTAATGTAATGAATTATCAAATCACATAGCATTTAGGAGGCGGTAGTCTAATCATCCTGAAATAAAGTTTTCTCATTTTAAATAAATTTAAATAATGAAGGTATGTGTTTATATAAAAATTAATGAAGCATAAATACATCATAAATATAATATATATCATATAAAAAATATTTTACATCATAATTTCAAACTATAATATTAGGTAAAAGAAAAATGAACAACATTATTTTGTGAGCAGGTAGTTCACGGTACCCAACAAAAATAGGTTTTTTACCCATCAGATGTAAGTGTGTGTATGTGTAGGTATAAACCATAGAATAAAAAATTTTATGTATTCTTATTGTTAATATTTTGTTATATAATCATAAAAAAAATATTTTTGGGGGTGAATAATGAAAATATAATAAAATACATTAAAGAATGATATTACCTATTCTTTGGTTAACTCCTTTAGGTTTTCACTAAAGTGTTTCCTTGGATGGATTTATGCTCAGATATAGGAAAGTTATATGAATTTAAAGATTATGGGAGCTTATTTTATAATATTTTTTGGCGATCCAAACATCTAGATAGGTGTAAATAATAGGGAGGTGTGAGATCCATTTTATAGTAGAGGAGGAGTGGTATTGTTGTAATGTATAGAAAAGGGAATTCTACCCACATTTTTTCCATGTAATTTGGATAAAATAATGGAATACATTAAATTAAATGGATTATAAAGTTAAAATATGAAAAAATTAATTTTTACATGTTTCTAGGTCATTTTGGCCCTTAAGATTAAATTTTAGTTCCTTGTAAGATAATTTTCCTCTTAATCGTTGTAGTTAGTTTTAATCACATTCACAAAATGTTATTCTAAAAAACATAGATGAACATGTTATAATTTGAAAATTATTTTTATACAAAATATTTGATCCATTTTATAAAATTCAAATAATAAGGGTCTGAGAAATTAATTTAAAATTAATCCCATAGATGAGATGACAATTGATTTTCTAATGTAAAAATGTTCTAAAGTTTGATATTTTTTATCTAATTTCAAATTGAAATTTATCCCAATGAAATAAATTGTATTAATTTTTGTATGATTGATATAATAATTCTTTAAAACCAATTATAATTTTAAGTTATTCTTAGAAATAAATTACATGAAAAATCATTTTTAATTAATCTTCAGTATTTTAAACTATACATCAAAAAATGAAACATCCCAAAAACATACTAAAAATTAGTGATAATTTTATTTTATTTTCATCATTAAAAAATAAATATTATTTTGAAAAATAAAGAATTTATCAGTTCCAAAATTAGTATTTAAAACATGATCTACATTAAAAAGTGGTACAACCATTTTTAGACAATATAGATTTTTATGTGTAATATTGGGTTTGATCATATCTTATTCCAATAAAATATATTAGATAAAGATAAAAAAATATATTATTGAATATATAAAACATATATTTAATTAATATAATTCACAAATAGAAAATAAATTAATTTATTTTGAGAAAATTTAATTGCTAGCATATAAGACGTTTTTATAAAAACTCCCCTTTATATTCTATTGGTTCTTATATTTCTTTAAAATTAATTTATAACCAATGAACTCAATAATTTATTTTAATAATTTAGTTAATAAAATTAATATATTTAAAATTAATCGAAATTCTATATTTTTTTATTAGAAAATAATATTTTTAATAATATATTATTGTTCAGTAAAACATGGTCTTGTCTGTTACACAAGACATCGAGGAAAGTAAGTCTTGCACATAATGTAAGATAACCTATATGTTTTTTTAGAGAAAACAAAAAAATATGGTTCATATAGATTATGATTATCATGGTGATTCATATAAAAAACTCAAACATAGATCTTTAATATGAAAAATAAACTATTTATAGTGTTATATGGAATGGTAAATATCAAAAAGATAAAATTAATTGTAAAAATAATAATTCTTAAAATTTCATTGTGTTACATTATTCCCACCATATAATTAATTTCACCCACTGAATTCAACTAGGGATTCAATGGTTTAATACGTAAAATTTCATTTTATAGAAACCCTCATCATAAATATGAATACTAAAACCTCCCATAAAAATAGAATGTCCAAATCATAATAGTTATCCAATGTAACTAATAACTTGTATCCCACATATAAGAACATATGTGGTATGATAACACATATACATGGAGTATAAATCTAACTATCAAATTCTGATGGAGAGTGATAGAGAACAAGGTTTTGATAGAGTAACATATCACAGAGCCATAAATATGTGATGATCTAAGGGGCTATTTTATTTATTAGAGAAAAGTACTAGGATAACCTTTTAGGTTTCAATATCCATTCCCTATAGTTTTATAATCTTCTTGATAAGATATACTTAATTTACTAAGTATAACTTCACCCATAGTTGCGCGTTAATAAAATTCCACTTCACCTCTTTTTTTAAACAAAAAAAGAAGGTGTTTTTTTCATTTCTAAATTACTAACAGATGATGACATCCATGATAAGACATCCCATATGTCAACATTTTCAACCAACATAATGTTTTTAGAATATTCTATCAAATATACATAAATAATCATATGGTGAGATAACTCATTCATCTCAAAAACATATTATAAAGTTTAATTTAAAATTTCCATAAATGTTTAACCTTATAACCATTCCAAAATAAGAAAATTGAAAACATTAGAGAGAAGGTCATGAAATAATTTTAACATCGATCTCCCATATATCATAATTCAACCCTTGGTTTTCTCTTCCTAAACATGTGAATAACCACATTATATATTATCCAGAAGCATGGTAATCACTTGAAATACCATAAATCCTCTTTGAAAACATGAAATCATCCATATTTCCAATGATTACTGAATATATTCCTTAAATACAAGATTTTGTAAACCTCATCTATGATAAAATAGACTACATGTTCAAAAAATAATTTATCAGTTGTAGTGTCTTGAATACTATCTAATCTAAATTATCAATATCATCATCTATTGATCTATATAAATTATAATTTCTCATCCTAAGGAACATGTTATGGGTTACCATTACTCAATCAAAATACCAGCTTTCCATTAAATCAAATTTCTATTCCATTAGCACAATTTAACATATACATTTAAATCCTTAATGAGATATTTGTACAAAAATACTTTTATATTTCATGATTTGTATAACATAATATTTGATTTCCAAAAAATAAATACTTAATTCATTAAACATTTTTATTAAAAAGATTTCTAATATTCATTGCATTATTCCTTAATACCTCGTTCATAACATAAGAAATATGAATCATGCCTTAACATTTATCAAATACAGTGTAATTGTTCTTATAAAAATTTTCTTAGAACAACTCATACCTTTTATATATCATTCATGGTATCTTCATCATTGTAAAAATAATTAATTTTACAACATTGGTGATTCAATTCATGAGCCTTTCACTAAGGAAATGGATTTCAATAATTTTTATACATTCAATATTTAAATAATTCATCAATTTATAATAACATTGGGGGTTTGATAATCTCATCCATTTCATTAAACGAAATTTTCATTTTCCCTTTGCAGTTACATTATTTGTTTCCTTCATTTCCAGAGTTAGAACATCTTCATGTTAATAAGACATTCACTAAGGTGCTTCTTCCCACATTCTCAACATGTGGTAAATATGATTTTCTTTCTTCTACTGTATCCATTACTCAAAATCTCAATGAATTCAATCATTCTCTTATTTAGTGAGTCCAAGAGTTGATTATGGTGAATGATTTTAATATATTATGTGAAAACTGATTAGGAATTATTACAATGTACCCCCCTCTTATGATCATCACATTTTACTGCTCATCATAAATTCTTCCATCATATTCATTGTTAAAATGATACATTTAAGTCTCCACCATTATTATAAAAAAAATATTGATTAATAAAGAACCATATAATCAGGAAAAATAACTTATAGGATGTCAAAATTATGACATCTTATTTAATCTATGACACCTTTTGTTTATCCTAGGTTCTTCATAGGCAACTTATTTTTAAATACTTAATGATGGTTCATGGATAGTTTTTTAATTCCAAAATCATGTCCCCCAGGAGTGTCAAACTAGGTGAACAGTAAGGGTCATTTTCATGAACCATGTTACACTCGAGTAAGGCCCTACACATAATGCTGAATTTTTTACTCCTAGGTAAATATTTAATATAGTAATGTCCAATTTTAAAATCAAGACATGTATGTATTCATAGGTGAAAACATACTCAATTCATTACAAAAATTCCACAACATTTTATTATACATTAACTCATCCTTATACTTATCCTTTGAGACACCCATAGAAAAATATATAGAAATATCCCATGGGATATCACTACCGTTTTCTCATAATATATTCCAAATTATTAATAAACCAATCTTTTTACACCACCAATATCCACTCATTATTAACATACATATATATCTCATCATTTTAGATCAATATTCATCACATTACAAAAATAAATTCTTAAGGACCATAATATTTTAGTGTCTTTGGAATCATGGAATAAATTCTTTAAATTTAGATAATAATCTTGAAAATACTCCTTAAAGTCATTCCCCTTTAGTAATCCTACTTAAAACCATTCTTCATAAACTGGTGTAATTTAACATAAGAAAAGGATGATATAAAATTCTCATTATGGGTATATAAAGGATAGACGTAAGCTTAACATGAACATAAATTTATGAGAACAGTGTTATAACATTTTGAGATCATACCTTGCAAAACAATCTCATAATATTGAGACATGGAATGAATATTGGTTGTTTATAAGACTTGAATCATAATATAATCAATAACTAGAACCATGTGATCACATAAAATTTATAGGACATAGAATTTTTTTCAAATACATAAACATGCAACATTGTTCCATATAAGTCAAGGAACATTGACAAAAACATATCAAGAACTTAATAGGGACTATAACTACATATAGGGACATGACAACATCCTTATTCATGGTTCATTACATGTAATGGGTCATGTTTCACTATCTTCCCACTGTGTATTGGGTTTTCAAATCTTCCCATAGTGGATTGAGATTCCCTATCTTTCCATAGTGTTTTGGGTTTCCCCATCATCCCATAATGGACAAGGACACACATATTTCCCATTTTGGATCAAACTCATATACTTTGTTCCCATCATTATATCAGGATATATAAATATTTACCCAATGTATTGGAAGAAGATATTGGTCAAATAGATCTCATAATAAAATGATACATTCATGTGGCATAAGATAATATATCTCTCGTAATATCATGACCCATAAAATTTTATGGGTTTCATAAATATCATATCATAACCCGTGAAATGATATGGGTATAAAAATAATTCATCATATCATTACCTATGAGAAATATATAGGTCTTATAATCATTTCATCAAAGATTAACCTCTGAAAAAAAGAGAGTTTCAAAAGAATATAACCTTTGGAAGAGAAACAAGTGTCTTGAATATAATTCTATATAAACATAAAACATTCAAGAAATAATATGAACGGTACTCTTGGATCATATCCCTAGTAAATAATAAACTATAACAATGTATTTTATTTTATATGGATAAGGATATTTAATGATCTGACAGAACATTTCTTAAGTTAAATAGCCTTTCCATGATATTTATTTTCCTAAAACCGTTTCAAAAATCTGTTTCTTATAAATAATTATTTACCATTTATTTTAAAATATTTCATGATGAAATTATTTTTTGTTATTTGGAAATTAATTTATGAATCAAAAGCACATGTAAAATCATATTCTTGGAAAATAAACATTAAAACAAATAAATTAATATGGGAAACATTTTGAAAACTTTGTTCCATTAAAATTTATAAAAGACATTTGTAAAAAAATATAACCTTTTCTTTGAAAACATATAATATAATCTTGAATACATTTTGAAAATAATTTTCAGTAAAAAGTTATAAAATTATCTTGAATACATTTTGAGAACCTTTTTCCTTTACAATATATAAAATATTCTTGGTATCATTTTGAAAACCTTTTTCATCAAAAACACATAAAAGAAGCTTCAAAAGTTTTTTGAAACATTTTTACATGAAAATAGTTATAGAATTATTTTTATTTTTTGGGAAAAACATTTTCCTAGAAAACATATCAATGAAACCTGAAAACATTTTAAAAAGAATTTCATTGAAAATATATTGAAAACATAAAAAAAATCTTAAAAACATTTTGGGAAACAATTTTCTTGATAACATATAAACGAAGCATTAAATTTATTTGGAAACATTTTTTGTTGAATATATATAGAAGACATATAAATAATTCATGAAAACATTTTAATAAAACATGGTTTTTAATGAACACAGATTTCTATCCAAAGAGAGAGGTAAAGTCATATTTTCTTAAAATCACATTCTTAATCATATTATGTACCACGAGTTAAAAATAATTCCAAAAAATTAATATATAATTAATAAACATAGGGTAATATAATTAATTAATTTTATTAATAGATGGATCACAATATTTAATCAATGTACGAATAATTATAAACAATCGCGATTAATAATAATATTGTTTCAATAAACTCATACCACTTGGTAAGTATGAATTATACACCACCTGTATGAAAATAAAATTTAAATGAATCGTAAAATATCATGAAAATAATTTTGTTCATTATATAATATAACCAATGTAATTATTTTCACCTTGTAAAATAATATAGCTTCATAACATGACATATCTCTCGAATAAGGAAAATTGAGACAAAATCTCATTATCGATTTGGTAACTTTTGAAACATAAACCCTATGATATAAAGATCATAAAAAAGATATGTAAATACACATAAATTCAAGTATAATAATCATATAATTCATCCATGGTCACTATACACAACATATATAAGAAATAGGAGGTGAACATGACATGTGTCTCACAGATATTACAAGTGAAACAAAAAAATAATTACTACTTGAGTTACTTTTGAATCGTGATCCCCATAAAAAAATAACATAATTTAAATAATTTAATATCATTTTATAATGTAAATTATTGATATAATAAGTCATATATAATTAAATAGAACACATAAAAGAAGTGAGTGGTGAATATTTCATGTATCTCATGGAAATAAAAAGTGAGATGAAATCCACTAACCTTAAGTCATGAAATTATGTATACACATATGAAACAACTGTATAATATATAAAATTTTATTATAAATTTATCCCCAAATCATATTCTTATAAATACTTCTGTATATGATTTTAATATTACTTTATATTACCCATTTATTATCATTTCCATGTTAATGTTACGTTTCGTGTAATATCATCATTGTTTTTAGCATACATTTTGACTTATTATTACTGATCATCTTACATATATAATGATTTAATTACATCCATAATTTAAAAAATGATTTGAATATAATATATGTTTAGTATATTAATAATTATAATAATCTATAAAATATAGAACTAAGAAATGGAATACAATGTTCATGGAGACAGTAGGTTGTACGTACGCATGAACGTTGTTTCTGTTTTATTGGCATAATGATTGAAAGAGATTAAATGAACTATATATGTGTGTGTATATATCTTATAATTCTAGTAGAATTATTATTTCACATAAATTATATAAATTACTAAACTCATCTGTAATACATTACATGTAAGGTGTGAATGAATTGAATTACTTTGAGGAGGTGGTAGCCCACATGTCCAAAAACAAAGTTATTTCATTTAATAATATATAGATAATGAAGGTATGTGTTTATAATAAAATAAAAACTCTTAAAAATTAATAAATATCATATAATATATATATATATATATTCTATCAAAATTTTCAACCTCTATAGGTGGTAATGTAAAAAACAAACAACATCGATTTGTGAGAAGGTAGTTCTCCTTATATAGGTAAGATAAGTTAGTTTTTCATTAGATGGATGTTTGAGTAAGTTTATGACTAAAAATTATAATAAAAACATATAGTATATTTATGATACATAGGATATTATATAATCCTAGAATAAAAATATTTGATGGGGTGGAGAATGAAAATAAAACAAATGATATTGATGAATGATGGTATGTCTTATTTGGATAACTCCTTTTTGTATGCACCAATGGGATTCCTTGGATGTATTTATACTCAAGGGGATAATTCTAGGATGAAGGTAGGGATTTTTATAGATTATTCGAGAACAGTTTTGTGAGCGAAAGGGATTTAGAAGTGTGAATAATGGGGACCGGTGAGTGCCTTTTTATAGTGGGGGAGGAGAGCCATTATTTTAAATTTTGGAAAAGGTAATTAGAACCAAATTTTTAACAAGTAAATTGGAACAAATTGTATCATCAAGACCCAAATAACTGGGTCTGATTTGGAATTCTACATGACCTCATGCACTCATCCCCATAAGGAAGAGGTTGTCGACATGTAGTAATGGTCTCAAGTTGAACTTTAGTGATAATATACTCTCTATATTGATTCATATGATTAATAATAAAGAACAAAAATATAAATAATCAATGTAAAATGACGATATGTAATGAACGAATACATATAAATCAACATCTCCCAAAGTATGCAAAAATCCCAAGTAAGCAGTATACATAACTAGAATGTAAATAAACAAGCATCAGTGGAGTGATCTGGTGCATCTTTTAGTCCGCTCTAACTCCATTCTACCATTCAAATGTCCTCAATATGGCCATTTCCATTCATCAGACCAGTAGTTACAAAATATATAAGCACATTGAAATGTAGAAGTATGATATGATTACAAAACTCATTTGGACACCACTAATGCGTCCTCTACATGATATTCTCAAAAAATAAGTGTATTCTGTACTAAATAATGTGTAATTGACACACAATCCAAAACCCAGCGGTTGTGAACTAACAAAGTGGTCACAACCCCAGACCATACATACATTGGATCTATATCAGATTGATAACCATGGTGTTAGATGAACTGAAAATTTCCACATGGTTAATTAATCATGTTTCTTTGCATCGTCATGTGACAATATAAATACAACGTAAAAAGACGTGTTTCTCTCTATGTGAAAGGTAAATTAGAAATAATCAGCTTCACCTAATCATTGAGTTAACGTATCGATAATTGAGAGATAATCATATCTCTTACTCATCAAAGAACACTATTGAAAATACATACTAGAGAACAAGATTTAATTAGTCCCCTCTTCATTGAGTGCATCCAAATGACTAATTGTATGCCCTTCTCTTTCATTGAAACCTCTTTTCTAGTCATTCACATCCCTCCTCCAAATGATAACACAATTCACGATGCTCTATAAAATAATACTCCAAAGGAATCATTGTATTTCTCATTGTTAGACATGCACATCCTATGGAATCGTCGTGTGACTTCCTCATGCATTTGACCCTCATCATCAGTCATGCAGTTCCACTATTAGAAAATTAGGTTATAGCCATAGTTTGGAACTGTGGCTATAAGCACACAAATCGTGGCTAAAGGTTATTTCCACGGTTTATTGAATTGTGGCTGATATTTTTGTGGCTATAGGTACAAACCAATAGCCATGGTTTTGAACAGTGGCTATAGCCCTATATCCGTGGTTCCAACCATACCTATAGACCTATAGCCACGGTTTTCAACTACGGATATTGTACTATATCCACAGTTTTGATACTGTGGATATAGGTTTGGCCCTATAGCCACAGTGTGAAACCATGGGTAAAACCCTTCCCATTTCACAAAAAAAAACACCCCCTAGATAGAAGCACCCCCCCACCCCCCCACACACACATCCCTTTCACCCCTTGCACCCTCTTTTCACAACCCTTAACCCCCTACTAGACCCCCTTGTACAACAGCCCCCCACCCCCCCTATTGGACCCCCTTGGACAGCAGCCCCCCCACCCCACCCTGCTTGACCCCCCTGGACAGTTTCATTTCCTGTTGGACCCCCTAGATAGTATCCCCCACCCCTACTGTACCCCTAGACAGAATCCCCCCCCCCCCCACTACAGGACACCATGGACAGCAGCCCCCTGCTGGACCCCCATAGACATCACCCCCCCTGGTAGACCCCCTTGCACCACCCCTGCTGAACACCCCCCCCCTGCTGGACCCCCTTGCACCACCCCTTATGAACACCACCCCCCCCCCCCCCCCCGCACCCCTTGGTCAGCATCCACCCCACCCCCCCTCCCCACACTCACACACGTCCCTTGCACCCCTTGCGCACACACCCTTGCACACCCCTTTCCCCCCTGCTGGACCCCCCTGGACAGCAGCCCCCCACCCCCTACTGGACCCCCTGGACAGTAGCCCTAGCCCCCCTAGACAGTATCCCCCCTAGTGTACCCCCCTGGACAGCCCCCCCCCCCTAATGGACCCCACCTGAATAGTACCCCCCTCTGCTGGACCCCCCTGGACAGCAGCCCCCCTATTGGACCCCCTGGATAGAAGCCCCCCACCCCCCCTACAGGACCCACTGGATAGACCCCCCTAATGGACAGTAGCCCCACCCCCCCACACACACATATCCCTTGCACATATCTTAAGTGATCCTTAGTTATGCAGATTGACCAAGTTAGTGATCTCCATGCTTTTCCATTAGATATAATAACCAAATCATAACCTGTAGAGGCTGTTTTTTCAAGTGTTGAGAGACTTTGTTCCCCAATGCCTTTATATTTTGTATCCATAGTATATTTATAATATTTCAAAGAAATATTTATTTTACATTTTAGTGGAATTTTGAGTTATCAGGAACCTACTATTGTTACATCTACATCTAGTGCTCCACCTCCCTCAGCTTTAGTTGATGTTGATTTGATTTAGTCTCTAGTCAAATAGTATCTCCATATTGTTATAGGTGATGTGAATTCATATCATCCGGATTAATTCATGAAGATTCTATAGAATAGGTTTTCAAGTAATAGGTTGACCAGTTGTATGTGATGACAACTCTACTCAAGCTATTCACTGTAGAGCTCGACCCGTGACAGTTGCAGTCCACAAGCATTCGGCCCAATCGAATCGGGAAAAACCAATCCAACAATATCCCTTGTTGCATCCCTTGATGAGAAGGAGGTTAAGAGTGCCTTTTTTCTCTAGATCTTGAATGTGTGGCTGGTCCTGATGGGTTCAAAAATAAATTCTTTATGTTCTACTGGGACATTTTTTGTGATGAGATCATTAACTCTATGAGGGAGTTCTTTAACCATGCCTCAATTCCCTATGGAGTCAACTCCAATTTTATTTCCCTGATCCCAAAGAATGAAAATGTTGCGTATGTAACAAATATAAGACCTATTTCTATTGGAAATACCATTCCAAAAATCATTAGCAAAATTATTTCTATGAGGTTAAGTCCCATTGCTCATGGGTTTATCTCTTCAAATCACCCCCCTTGATAGCCCTTGGATACCCCCCTTGGACAGCCCCCCTAGACACCCCACCTACACCCTGCCCCTACCCTACAGAACCCCCCCCCCCCACGAACCCCCCGGACATCCCTTGGATACCCCCACCCTCTGGAATGCCCCTCCTAGACACCACACCTACACCCTCCCCCCTGCCCTGCAGACCCACCCCCCCCAGAGAGCCCTTGGACACCCACCTAGAAAACCCCTCCCAGAAAATTATATAGCCATTAGTACCTTCAATCAATTATGAAAGAATTATAAATGAAAAATGCCTTGAATCTTTTCCAATTATTGTCTTTTTCTGGATTATTCTGAATAATAGACTTCCACAACTTATAGTCCAGTCACTCTAGTAAGATGGTTACAAAAATAACCTTAAGAGACTCATAAGTCTAAAGCTGGGTAGAAATATCCTCAATCTTTAGTACCAAAACCAATTCATCCTAAGAATCTTGTTACCCATGAATTATTGTGGGGCTACCATCTTGATTCTGGGGTTCCTAGGTCTTCCTTCAAGATCGATTTATTCAAGGATTTTCATTTGGTCAGGTGACACTTCTTATGGGATTCTTTGGATCTGATCGGCTTTCCAGCTGAGTTCTCATCTTGGGTTAAAAGATGTGTCTCTACCCCAATGTTCTATGTGAACATTAATGGAAATTTACATGGAAACATTTCATGGAAAAGAGGGCTTAGGAAAGGGGATCCACTTTCACCTTTCCTATTTGTGATTTTCGTTGAGTTTTTCTTGTGCATCCTAGAATGCATGAGGTTGGGGGTCGGTGTGGTGGCTGGTGCGGGAATGAGTGGCTGGTGTGGGTGGGAAGTCAGGTGACAGGGGGATGGAAGGGGGCTGGTTCAGGCTGGAATAGGTGGCAGGGGGGTCGGTGTGGGTGGGATTTCAGGTGTATGGAGGCTATTGTGCATGTGGCAGGGGTTGGTGCAGGCTGATATGTAGGATGTCAGGGGCTGGTGTGGGATGGAACAAGTGGTTGGAGCTGTTTTGCAAGTTGTAAAGGGCGGTCATGAGTGTTTTTCAGGAGTCTGGGGGTGGTGGCTAGTGTGGTGGCTGGTGCGGGCTAGGTTGCAGGTGGTTGGGGGATGGGGTGGGCTCAAATGCATGTGGAAGGGGGTTGGAATACATGAGAAAGGGGGATAGTTTCAGGTGCTATGGGGATGGTGCGTGCTGATTTGAAGGTGGCAGGGGGCTATTGTGGGTTGGAATGCTGGTGGCAACGGGCTGAAATGAAGGTGGAAGGGGGATGGTGTGGGGTGGATGTGGATGGAGCAGGGCCAAATCATGGCATTACCACGGCGTGACCACGGCGTGACCGCGGCATGACCACGGCATGACCGCGGCGTGTTAGCCTATTCCAGTGACATCTGCAGGTCAGCATCTTCCGGACAGGAGCGAAGGGAGCGAGAGGAGGTGGGGCAACATTCCAGCCATTGCCCCTTCGGCAAAATTGTGATTAGTCAGTCTCAACATTGATCACAAGACGCATGGAATACTATCACTGTGAACCGTCATGGGGTGTCATCCTAGAGCAGGGCCAAATCACGGCATTACCGCAGCATGTTGGCCCGGTCCAGCGACATCCGTGGGGAAGCATCTTTCGGCCAGGAGCGAAGGGAGTGGGAGGAGGTGGGGAAGCATTCCATCTGTCACCCTGCTGGCAGAAATTGAGATTAGTTATTCTCAACATTGATCACAAGACTCATGGAATACTATCACTACGAACTGTCGTGGGTGTTGTCATGGAGAAGGTTCAAATCACGATGTGACCGCGGCGTGACAGCAGCATGACCGCGGTGTGTTGGCCTGGTCTAGCGACATCCGCAGGGTATCATCTTCCTACTAGTAGCGAAGGGAGCGGGAAGAGGCAGGGCAACATTCTAGTCGTCGCCCCGCCGGTAGAAATTGTTATTAGTCAGTCTCAACATTAATCACAAGAGTCATGGAATACTATCACTGCAAACCGCCACGGGGTGTCATCCTAGAGTAGGGCCAAATCATGGCATTATTGCGGTGTGACCATGGTGTGACCGCGGTGTGACCACGGCATGACCACGACATGTTGGCCCGGTCCAACGACATCTGCGAGGCAGAATCATCTGGCTAGAAGTGAAGGGAGTGGGAGGAGGCGGGGAAACATTTTGGTCATCGCCTCATCAGAAGATATTATGATTAGTCTATCTCAACATTGATCACAAAACTCATGGAATACTATCACTGTGAAACTCCAAGGGGTGTCTTCCTTGATCAGGGCCAAATCACGGAATTACATTGGCGTGACCGCGGCGTGACCGCGGCGTGACCGTGGCATGACCATGACATGGCTGTGGCATGACCGTGGCGTGATAGCGGCGCGTTGGCCCGGTCCAACGACATCTACGGGGCAACATCTTCTATCCAGGAGCAAAGGGAGAGGGAGGAGGCGGGGCAACATTCCGACCATCGCCCCAACGGAAGATGATAGAAGAGGTCAACTATTTAATATGTTATAATAAGTGATTTACAAAGAAGGTTGTAGCGAGTGACACAATGAAACAAAATCTAAAGGGAAACAAAACAATGGAAAATAATCATACACCCGACACAAACCATTTACAAATTCATTCACTTTTCCTAAACATGGGGATTTTATTTATAATATTCAAAGCATTAAAAGGAAAGTTTCATGGTCAACACAAATGCCTACTCGGGAACTGTCATTTGAGTTAAAAGAGTATCATAATCCAATTTATATTATTCAAAGAAAACAAAAACTAACTAGCCACAAAAGAAACACCAACAAGATGCATATGATAGAATCAAACCAAATCTAAACATGATACAAATAACTATCACTACTCATTGGTTTAGAAGATAGCGCACCTCCATTGGAGGGGTTTTATTATAAAATCATGGTTTTGCTTTATCACACAATTCATTTAATTATATTTAAAAATTATTCTAAAACTCATTCATCACAAATCAAATTCAATGATTTAAGAAACTAGATCAACATAACTATCACTGTGAGTTTTCGCAGATAGCGCACCTCCGTTGGAGGGGTTTTATTATAATAACAATACTTTATTTATCAAATGAAACAATTATATTAAAGAAAACTTATTCAAGATATAAAATTCAATATATTTAAGTATAATTAAGAAAGAAGCTAAATTCAATTTAAAGCATTCTTGAATTAAAGAGGATAGAAGAGGGATCCAACCTCATGGTTGAACCAAACAATACACTTTGGCTCTTGGAGATTTCTAACTAAAAGTTGTTGCTCCCCCACTGGGCATACTCACCTTCACACACATCCAAGGACACCTAGCCCCTATGCACACACCCGCATGGCAATGATAATGTGCAAGGGGATCCTTGCACATATTCTTATATGCATATACCTGTCTCCAGTCACCTGCATATGAATTTATATATATATACATGGTCACACATAGCCCCATACATGCATAATCACTACCATGGTTTACTATACACGTAATGGGGTAACCCACATACATAAACATTATTACCTATGCACACGCAGGCGAGTAGCCCTTAACTTGGATACTTGAAACCAACGAGCAGGGATCAACACACTACACAAAGGATATTAGGAACATTAAAACTCTTAAAGGATGCTACATAACCTGTGAGAAACCAACCAATATCATTAAATCCTTACCTCGATTGGGAGAACCAAATCCACATGAACCAACATGAAATGATCCAAAGCCCTACCAAAAACATAATATGTAGTCCAAAACACTAAAATCCCCAAATACATGAGGTGTGAGACACGTAGTAACCATATAATCATACCTCAGATCAAAGCCGGTGAACTGAATCAATCTAAACCCCATTTTCACCCCTTCGCAGAATATAATTACCCTTTTGTCCATAGAAATATGTAAAAGACCTAAGTGTCCAATGTGATAAAGAAAATAAAATAAAAACTAAACTAAAACATACCTGTCCCATGTGACAATACACATCACCACCCAACATATAAGGACCACAATGCCCCATGGGTCAAATCTTGATCCTACAACCAAATGGGAAATAGATCCATGTTTTAAAATGATACTATCAAATAGTACATTACAATTAATTAACTATTATTCCTTATATTAATGTTATATAATTAGTTTACCTGGAGTTTCAACTTAATTTGGGTTTGTTCAATATAAGTTTTTATACCACTTGAAAATAAATGCTTACTAGGGGACTCCATTTCTAATCAAATAGAATATATCCTAAGAAAAAATAGATCCACACCCATGAAGAAGGTTGAACATGATAAGAAAGAATGTTTGATCATATAGTCTGTTGAGTTATAAAAGGATAAACCAAAAAAACAAAAATATTGAGAGTTATCAAATTGCTCAAGTGAATATGTAATTTTCAAACAATAATAAACATGTGAATGAAGAGAAAATCATGTTTCCTCAACATAATTTTTCACAAAGTGAGAAATAAGAAATCGCAAAGAAAAGGATGACAGATAGCAGGATCCAAATCTATATTTATAAGCTATAATGATTAAAAGTGGACATAATTGCCAGGATTTTTAAAAGACAATGTGTTAAATCCATAGCAATAACAACTAGTGGTATAATACAAAATCTGATTTGTTTCAACAAATATAAAGCCATTATTTAGTGAAAGAAATCTGTTGTAAATAGGAGGGAATATTTGGAGATACATAATCATGAAGAAATGGGGGAGTTATAGATGGGTTATAATGGTTATTAAACCTTATCTAATATTACAAAAACTAATAGAGACTAACTACACCCCCTTCCCCACCCCCTTGCCCCACTGCCCCACTGCCCCACTACCCCACCCCCTCCCCCTGCCCTACAGACCCCCCTTGCCACCCTACCCTTCAGACCTCCCCACTCCACCCTCCCACCTCCACCCACCCCCTCCCCCTACCCTACAGACCTCCCCCTTTCCCCTCCCCCTGCCCCTCAGACATCACCCCTACCCCATGCCCCCCTCCACTATTCCCCCTGCCCCTGCCCCTACCCCCTACCACTCTCCACCGTGCCCTTACCCCCTTCCCCCCTCCACCCACCCTCGGCCCCCTGCCCCATGCCCCATTCCCCTGTTCTACCGACCTCCCCCCTGCACCATGCCCCCTACCCCCTCCACCCTCTCCCATACCCCCACCCCTACCCCTCCCCCTTCTCCCTTCCCCCATCCACCCTGCCCCCTGCTCCCAGCCCCAGCCCCCTCCACCCTGCACCCTGCCCCATGCCTGCTGCCCGCTGCCCCCCTCCACATAGCCTCCAAGCCTGGACAGCCCCCCTACATCCCCATGAACACCACAGCCCCCTAGCCTACACCAGCCCCTTATCTTGAACCACCCCCTATCCTGCACCAGCCCCCTAGCCTACACACCCCCCCTATGAGTCAAAAAAATCATTGGAGATGCATGCGGTGTCTCAAATGAGAGGAGTAAGGATTAAAATATAAAACATAAATGAAATAATTTCAAACAAGTTATATAATCATAAACTACCAAAAGGGTATCCATATATATATGCTCACATGAATAAGCATGGGCTATGTTTCGTGACTGGTTCTATGAATAGCATGCATCCTTATCGATAGACACAGCATATTATGTGAAAGCATACACACAATAAATCAAGATCTTGTAAAGAAATTGAGACAAATAAAACCTCCTAAATATATATTCAAAATGAGTCATACTAATAAAAGGGATGAGAATAATGCATGGGGAGGAATCCATTTCAAAAGGACCATCAGCATTTGAGAAATAATATTAGAAAAATGAGGTCTAATTGCAATCTACTCAAAAATCCTGTACTAAAAAGAATAGCACAGTGGTTATAGAACAAAAGGACCAAATTTAGTATTGCATCGGAATTCATTGTAATTACCTCTCAATGTCATCAAGGATTATGATGCTTAATTGTGACTTATAGGCATCCTCAAATACCTGAAAAGAACAAGTGAAAAAAATGACTAAAAGTTTTTAGTATACATGTTGCAAGTTCAATAAGCATAAACAAATGGATGGATGGGTGTACCATAGGTGAATCTATTAATTAATTAGGAATTTTTTTGTCGAGGGGGAGAGCGGTTTGGCACTAGTAGGAAATTCGGATCTCCCTTATACTGGGAACATCTATTTTTCCGAGGCTAGGGAGGCTGTGTAATTTATTTGTAGGAAGAAGGTGAAGGTGGATCAATAAACACATGAGGTTTTATCCTACTTCCACCCCCTTCCCCCCATGCACAACCCCCCTATAGACCCTCTTGTACACCCCCCTCCCCCTACCATTCCCCCCATTTAGGGTCTTCTATATTGGTTTTTTTAATGTGGAACCATGGATTCTAGATCATCCATAGCCATTTTCCTAGTGGGTATGATTTCTTTCTACTCATAGTGGTTGACCAGTGTATTGATAACCATCCACTGCATGATATCCATAAGGGAATGCGGGTGAGGGAGATAACAGTAATTTCATCAGAATATGGGTATACAATTTCCATGTTTGGGAGATCATGGGTTTTAGTATAATCACGGGAACTTATTCCACCCATACAACTATTAACAATGGTTGGGGAACCTCACCTATCAAATCTATTTCTTGGAATTACATAAGATAATTTGAATCACAATTTGAGTATTTTCTATGATTATGGTGACTAATATTCTCTATGTTACTCATTATATCGTTTTTTAAGGATATGAAATTTTAACGGTTTAACCAATCCATGAAGTTGATTCCCAATTATACTCATCCTGTATAGGATAGTCACATGAGGTATTTTAGGCTCATCACCTAATGAACTTGAGGCTCATCGCCCAAGAAATTCCATGCTCATTTCATGAGGATGGATGGGATTATGATGCATTAGGAAATGTGAATCATCCTATTCTTATCACATAATAAATCTTATACTTTTATATAATGCATGTGTCTACATGTCCATAAGTATAAGATCACATCACCAGTAAAATGGATGCCCATGACTTCAAGAGAATTATTTCCCATTTTTTAACAAATGATTCAGATTCCTAAAACATGGGTACTCACACTTCATTGATCAATATTAATACTCAAACAATAATCTATTCAAAATTAAAATTATCATTTCGAAGGGATCTAATTATGAGTGGGAGTGCTCTTTGGTTCTCAAATATTTATTAGTATAATCCCCTGAATCATTAATATAAGTACAAAAAATTTATTAAAAATATTTTTTAGGTTCCCTACAACATATATGTGCACATGATCAAGGGATATATTCATATTATTACTTGAAAAAGCTAGTGGTTATTAGAAAACCATTTTTTAAAACAGTAAAGAAATTATGGAAACTAGTTATTAAAAAATTCACGCAATTATATAATTAAAATTAAAGGTTTAGGTAGAGGTAACCTACCTCAACCTCAGGATGCATTGTTTCTAACGACAACAACTCAAATCTTCCTTTTTTTTCGCTTTCATGCATATGAAACTTCACATATATATATAGGGACACATATCCCCTATGTACATATTTTAATGAAAAAATATGCATAAGGGGGTCTTAGATATATGTTTATACATGCATATACCCCTTTACACATACACATGTATGCATTTTTCATATGAGTTTGATTGGTCTAGAATATTCTAAAACATGTTCCTCAATTTTTGGACACATTATAAGAATATAGAAAAATAAAATTTCTATCTCCCAACACATGAGTCATATCTATGTAGGGAATCTCATATTCATGGAATAAAAAACCTTTTATGGTGTAATTACCCTAATAACTATCAGTAAAATCCATTCAGCCTAAAACATTAGTGTAATTTGGTCTTATAAGGCCCTAAAAATCCAAATTTTAGAGCCTTTTTCATGTTACCATTATTATAAGATTAACATGCTAATATTTAGACATTCTGACACGAAAATATGTCTAATCCATTATTCCTATTAAAATGTCAATGGAAAGTTATTACAATGGGGCAGATGATTGAGGGCATAAAATATTACATTTATTGAAAAAACTATGTATGAGTATCCACATCCTAGAGTCTCTCTTGTCATTTGTTGAAATGAAATGGAAATGATGTGACTATAGTGAAATTCGACCTACCTGATTCAATAGATATGCTAATTCATAACAAAAGGTGTTAAGGGCCTACTCAAGATTGGTTCTATGACTAGATCTATCTTTTGATAGAGTATTAATTTTTGTAACAAAGGTGTTTATCTCTTGTATTTTTTATTTTATAGATTCTAGACATATGTTTTTTATGATAGTTGTGCCTTTATTTTATCCAAGTCAGCCACATATTAAAGCATCTCTATAGTCTGTATAAAAATAAAATCATGAAGTTTCACTCCATCTATAGTTAAGAGATTTAAATCATTAGTTTTATCCATTAAATATACAATACAGTGGTTGGAAAAATAAACTTTATGTGATCATATTCATGGGTGGATAAATCCTCTCAATAAATGATAACATTATGAACAAGGATGTGCGAGTGTCGATAATAAAACATTCCTATGCCTAGGCCAAAGAACGTTGTTGAATGTTGTCATATTTATCAGAAATTTTTTTCTAAAACATTATATATGATAATAGTTTAAACCTTTCACCAAGACCACTTTCATTCGACCTAATTCTAGATGAAAATATTGGTACCCAGACTCCATTCACCTTCCAATATATGTGTATAATCCAGAATTTTATTTTTCATGGACATATCTTTATTAGATTGTGTCATAGTTGTAAGAAAGTCCTCCATAATTGCCTCCTATTTAACTTTAGGGATTAAACTTGATAGTTTAGCATTGATCAGATGAATACCTAACACTATTCCACTAGAAAAGATGTAATTAAGTCTTCCAAAACTAGTAGTCAAACATGCAGAGTCTTCACCAATCCCAAAAAAATATCATAATGATGAAACTCCCTCAAAATTATTAGAATTTTGGGACATAATTCTTTTTCCCCAATAAATTATAAGGATAGTATGAAATGAAAGGATATTTTAGAATCCAATTTTTTATACACCCATCAGACTGGTTTCCCTAATACCCCATCGGTATAGTATTCAAACCACAACATGGAAAAACCCCAAGAAACTTTATTTTGACCATTCTAAAGATGTAATAAAATTTCTATGTCAGAATCCTCATAAATCATCATCAGCCACATTTCATAAAGGAAGAATTGGTTATATTGTCTTTAAATATTAATAAGAGGTAAATATGTAACCTATTTTAAATGACCAAATTATCGGGAGAACCTATAAGGATCAAAAGGATCTAAAATGGTTACTCCATTTATAAAATCAACCAAAATCCCATATCACAACAAGATAATGTATGAAATGTTTTCTGAATTCCCTCTATGATTATCTACCACTGCACCAAAATTTGTTGAATAAGGAATAAACCCCAAATGGGAAACATCCTTTAAAAAATAAATCAGACCATCGAGTCATTAGTTGAAAAAGAACAAGACCATCTACCATAGCATTGTAGTTCACTCCACATATAGTATTAGTTTCATATTAAACAAAGAGAATAAGAAATAAAATAAATTTTCAAATACATTGATGATAGAGAATGGGGGTGTCAACCTCGGCGTTCGAGGTGTTGAGGGTTATGGGGGGAGCCGTCCAGAAGGAAGGGACTAGGTGGGGAGGCTGCTCGAAGCAGCTTCTTGCTGGAGGAGTATGATCATGGGGACGCAGGTCGTGGAGAGGAGGCGTCATGGGTATTGAGGGCTGTTGGTGAGGAGGTGTCGGGGAGGAGGCATCAGGGAGGGGTCGAGAAGGAAGATAAGAGGTGGGGAGGCCGCTCGAAGCAACTTCTCTGGATGAGGAGGGTCGCAGAGAGGAGGCGTCAGGGAGGTCATTGGGCTGTTGAGGGGTTTCGTGGATGATGGATTGAGTGGAAGGAAGAATAAATGAATGGTTCGGGGTATTTAGCCATGGAGTCGTGGCTAATTGTGGGGGTGTAGCCATGGATATTTTAATATGTGGATTTATAGGCATGAATATAGCTCAATTTCTTAGTAGTGTTCCCTCATTCAAAGTATAAAAAAAGTTGTGTTGTCTCATTACCTGGAATTCCCTATGAATCATCGTGTTCCTACCTCATGCATCAAACCCATGTCGTCATTCATGCGCATCCCTCCTCCAATGGATAATACAAGTCGATGGTCTACCTACCTTGTCTCGTTTAAAAAACCATAAGGTATACGTATAATAGAAGGATATATATATATATATTCTATAATAAAACATCATCACAAGTAAATTAGAACACAATGTATATGTAATCACACCATAATGTGAATATATAGCTACAAGTACTCGTAGAATCATGTTCGAAATTGGTTTTCCACAACCACACACATAACCACATGCTTTCACAATCTAGAATGGTCATTAAACATATATTTAAATCAATATATTAAGGTAAATCATTTTTAAACAAGGCCAAAAGGTTAAAAAAAACTTCCAACTTTAATATTTGGAAGTCCTCTCATATTTTTTCAAATTTCATGGTTATACGTTATGTTTTTTAGTTGCTAGCACATCGATGATCAAAGTATATCAAGGGTTTTCCTACAATCATAAAATTTATTTTTATTTCAATGAAATAAATCATCACATGTAATAATTCATTCTATATCTTAAATAATTATGAAATTATCAATAAATTTATATAACATGTTGATAAATTTTAAATTATCACTTTATCCATTAGAAAGTCACAAGAAATGATAGATCGTGACTTTTAATCCAACTTTATCACATGCACTGATAAATTAAATAATTATTTTATCACTTCTAAAATGTCGAATGAAATGAAAAATCATGGATTTTAATTTATTTTTATCATGTTCATGGATATATTACATAACTATTTTATCATTTCTAAAATCTCACATGAAATGATAAAACATCCCATTAAATTTTATCATGTGTAATGATAAATTGAATAATTACTTTTCATTTTGTTTAAAGAATTATATGTGATGATAATTATCTTTCTTGGATAATTTAAAAGTAATAATTATGATTTCCAAATGTTAAATTTATCTATTTAACTAATATATTTAATTTCCATTAAATCATTTAAACAATCATTCGATAAAATAGCATAACAATCTCTTCATAATTTTCTCACAATTACCATTGATAATTTCACGTAATTATCTTCAATAATTTTCATGTAATAATTTCTTAAAATTTATCATTATAAAATTCTTTATATATTTCTTGAAATTACTAAACATTTTATCCCCTTAATGATTTTGATAAATTATTCTTCTACAAAACATTTCAATAATCATTTAATTATTTTATCATTAACCTTCGATAAATAAAATTAATTACTAACTAGAAGTTACAAAAACTTATCACATGATATTTTATTTTAAATGACCCAATTAAAAAACCACAAAAGATTATTGAATAATATATTTCATCCTTCTAATCAAAAATATGATTTAGGTTCTTCTCATTGGTAGAAAACCAACACAACTAATAGTGTGTAATTTTTCTCATTAAAATAGATGATACTGAATTTAGTTGATTGGATAAATATTAAATATAGGTAAGAACCTCACCTCCAAGAATTTCTCATGGGGGGGGGGGGGGGGGGTTGAAACATAATGTTGGGCTACTGTTCATAATCCCTATCCATGGATTCTTTACACTAGAAATTAGAAAATGAGTTGTGGGGATTCAACCGGTTGGGGTTTTGGGTTTAGATAATGGTATTCAAATGAGTGGGGTTAGAACACCTAACCCTAAAAGACATCACTATGTAGAAAAATTAAAAAACCATTTACAACCATTAATCCACCCAATAATCTGTACAGAATCATTTATTATCACTCAATAACTCTATTTCAATATTTAATGTTGTCGATAGAGATTGATGTGAATATTTTGGAATGCTTTATATTACTCCCATGGTGAAATGGTGGTTCATTTAATTGGGGGGAGAAAAATGAGCAATGTAGATCCATTTTTTATTCATATAATTATGAAAATTTAATTAACTCTCTTTTCAAGCAATTTAACTAATTTTAGAAGGTGATTAAAGGGATCCATTTCATGTAAAAATTATACCCCTTATGGTAAAACCAAAGTTTCCATGAATGATGGTGGTGTCATAATTTATGTGTGATGCACTGTTTGTGAGATATAAAAATATTTTCAATAATATAAAATATTAAAAAAATAAAGGTTAACTTTTGAGAGGGGAATCCAAATGCATACTGCCTTCTAATTTCATCCCCTTCATAAGATAAGCACCCCATTAAAGACCTAAACATGGTCTCAAGTTTCCCATTCGTGAATCTTTTAAGATATATTAGATATTTAATATTAAAAAATGAATTACATAATTAATTAAAAATATATATTTTTTTCAAGCGATCCATCCAAACATCCAATGATTACAAATGTTATATCCTACCTATGGTAAACACTGTGTTTCAAACCTATAAGGGTGGTCTAAATTTTCTCATATGATGCACTATTTTTGGATCTATTCAATTATTTTGAATAAATTTCCCATTCATAAAAATAATATATATAATATTTTTATTTTTTATTTACTGAGGAATTGAGGGCCTCTGGAGCTCATACTAACTTAGTGTATAACTTTGTAAATATTAGATTGAATATTATAGTGTTAACTATGCATTTTACTCTTCTATGATGTGATTAAAAAAGAAAATGATATTTTTTACTAATAAATTATTTTTTTCCATTTAATTATTTATTTTAAGAGGGCTCTATGATTATTGTAAAAAAATAGATGATACAATTATCCCCCTATATTGACTACAAGACCTTGAGAATCATCTCTAGTGGTCTTTCTTTAAAATCTATAGACATTGAGCATGAATATTATACTCACATTCCCAAACCATTTCCATGATATGTCCATGATTCCATTGATACCGAGCTAGTTGTACAATATTTCCTCGTAACTCCTTCTCTCTTCGATCCATGTTCTGAATCAGACGCTCCTCATAAGATGTGTCAATCTCTAGTTCAACAGTCATGCAATCAATAACATCTGTCGGATATGGTATATACCTTCAAATTTGTGACACATAGAAAATGTTTTGCATACTATGATAGCTTGAAGGGAGGTCTAAAAAACATTCCACTGCCTCTATTAGATCATTGAAATCAAAGGTTATGCCACTTCCCCTATCAATTCGCTGAGATAAAAGGGTCTGACAAAACATAGTGTTATCTTTCCCTGCTTCCTCATGAGGTTGTGACCAAACCATAGATTAAATCTAATGGAACCCTAATATCCTATAGAAAAATCAATGGGTCCCTTTCTACAATCAACATAATGTCTATGTATACCCGGAGAAGTGATCAGTCTTTTTTATATTAGTTTTACTCTCTCGTAGTTCTCAAAAACCATTATGGGGTCTATAACTGCCACCTCACCAACTTCATTTCAATGTAGTGCTGAGTGACCTAGACTACCCTAAAGTGCCTTATAAGGTTCCATCTGAATCAACTCTTAATAAAATTTTTTATAATAAAAATAAATCAAGGCCAGGTGATCATCCCATTATCTTCCAAGTTCTAGAATACAGTCTTGTAGAATATCCTCTAGTATTCATATAATATAATCATAGGCCATGTCGGTCTGAGGGTGGTACATCTTGCTCAATCATAGCGGAGTCCCTATGGATTTATGTAATCCCTAAAATAAATGTGGTGTGAAACAAACCTCTCTATCAGAAAAATGATCATGGATACTCGATATAATTACACAATATCATAGACACATTTTTTTCCCAACTCTCCCACTAGTTGAGACTATAATCAGTAAGAAGTGGGAAGACTTTGTTAACCGCTCAATGATCACCCAAAATACAACAAGGATCCTTAGTGTACTGGGTAATCCTATCACAATGTCAATAGATATATCCTCCCACTTCGATATTGATATCAAGAGTGGTCACAGAAGGCTTACAATACATTGGTGCTTAGCCTTCACCCGCTGACTTGTGAGTGATTGAGAGACCAAACATGAAATGCCTTGCTTCATCCCTACCCACGATAATTGTTTTCTGAAGTCATGTTATATCTTTTTCTCACTAAGATGTACCATAAACCTTGATTCATGATAATTTCTCATCCGTTCCTCTCTATAGGATGTAAGAACTACTACTCTTTCATGGACCAAGATCTTGTCATTTTTTTCCATCGACCATCTGAGTATCAGGTCACCTCTATGAAGTCATTCTCTCATAATATTCCACTCTAAGTCTCAATCGTGACCAATATTTATCCTTTATATAAGGGAATGTATAATTATAAATTTATAAAATATCATATTTCCTTGATTCACTGAAGCATTAACTCTATAGTTATCCAATTATCACATCAAATGCCACTATTTCTCTAAGGACTTCTCCCCACATTCCTTCACATTCAGAGTCCTGTAACTGAGGATATCTACTACAACATTTCCCTTTATAGGGGAATATATAAATATGGAATTCAAATTGGTATAGATACTTAACCCAATTCCTCTACCTCAGATTAATATCCCTCTGAGTAAAGATATAGTGAAGGCTATTGTTATATGTGGAAAAATTATTCTCTCCCTAAAGTGATAATGTATCCAACATTTCAGTGCATGGACCACTGCTACCAAATCCAACTCATTCATAGGGTATTTCATCTCATGTGGTTATTTTAGAAGATACCAATATTTTACAAACTTTTCTTCTTTAATTAGTACTACAACTAGAAAAACTCCTAATACATCACCATCCATTGGGGACTTTTACATGACAATACTGCTTCTAACTTATTTGGGTTTACTGATATACCAATTTTAGACTATAAATTTCCAAGTAAGATAAACTCTTTAATCCAAAAGTAACATTTTGACAACATAACATAATTTCTATGAAATTAGAGTGTACTCAGGACAATATCTAGGTGCCTTGAATGTTTTTCTGATGTCGGAAAGTGGATGAGGATTTCAGCAAAAAAAACTATAATGAATGATTCCCTGTATAGATGAGTGATTTTATTCATAAGGGACTAGAACATTTCTGGTGAATTAGTCAACCCAGAATGCATCACAAAGTACTCATACTGTCCACATATAATTTGAAAATATGTATTCGGAATATCCTCCTCCCTAACTCACAATTGGTGGTAGCTTGTTCGAAGATCAATTGTTGAGAAACATTGATTTCCTCATAACTGGTCACAAAGATAATGGATCCTTGAAAAAGGATATCATTTCATTACTATCATCTTGTTTAGAATCTGATAGTCAGAACTGAGTCGAAGGCCACCATTCTCTTTTTTGGTGAACAGAATAGGGGAACCCCATGATGAATTACTAGGTCTAATAAATTATTTTCTCTCCAAGTATTCTAGTAAAACATTGAGCTCCTTATGATTGGTTGGCACCTCAAAATACAATTATTGAAAATGTTTTTATTACCTATATGATCTCAATATCATCTTAACATGTCACTACTTCATATAATATACTAGGATAGTTATTTTCAAAATATTTTAACCCATCAATCTTCGTCATGAGAGCCTTCAATTATCTTATCAGGATGAAGATTGATGGAGTTGAAAATCATCGAAAATTGGACTGTAGTTCTAAACCCTTATTCTTATTAATGATCTAAATAAAATATTTCTATTGAAGAAAAAATGATTCCAAAACTACATACAAATTGATATAGGATTCTCAACTACATTCTCTAGATCATCTAGTGGTAATAAAGACACATTCCGATGTGCAGAAGCATTCCTGCATGCCCCCATGTAGTCCCATAAGACTTTGTAGAGGCAAAATATTCCCTAATGTGAAATAACAAACATCATAAAATAAAAAAGTCATTATAATAAATCCTAATTAGTATGTGGGATCACATAATGTTTTTATTAACTAGTTTATGGGATGAAACAATGTCTTCCTTAACTAGTCTGCGAGATCAAATAGGCTTTTTCGAGGAGTCTACCCTTAAACAAAGGTACCCCTTACACGTTAGTCACAATCATTATAGATACTGACACAATAATATCATTGGATCATATAATTAATTAAAATAAATATACATCAAACAATATGATAAAAAATATATATCACATAGACCAAACTGTCTGAAACAAGTTGTATAAATTAAGGCATTTAATTAATAATCTACTATGCAGCACTACATTAGGTATATATATGTCATGTGAACTTATGTTCCTATTCATTATTCATTAACATAATCATAATATTATAATTCACATATAACATCATTTTCATCACAATTGGTGAATTTAGTCAACAATAATGAAAAAAATAAAATTTCATATTTTTTTTTTGTTAACTTAGAGCTCCACTATGTAGTGTTGGGCATACAATTACATAGTTCTCCTACCTGATTCCAAATTATCTTATCTTATATCTATCCTATAATAACCCCATACCAAGAGGGAAAAAGGTATTAAAAACATGATCCTCAAATACCATTTATTAACATGCCAACCCAAATCACCGAGTCTGAGCCGGAATGCTACATGATGTTATGTGTCTCCCCATACAGAAGAGGTTTCTGAATAGAAGTGATGGTCTCAAGTGGAACATTGGGGAGACTATAGACTCCCTATAAAGTCATAGAATAAATAATCAATAATATCAATATAAATAATAATATTAAAATTCTTAATTGTAATGATAAAGTACATAAAATTTAACAACTCCCAAAGTGGAAAGAAAACCCAAGTAAGCAGTAGAAAAAACATGAAAGTATATAAAAAGTAATCCAAGGAGTGGTCTATTGCATGTCCCAGTTCCCTTAATCTCCATGCTCCACCACTCAACTATCCTCCATATGTCCCTTTCCCTTAATTGGATCTCTGGTCATGGAATCTGTAAGCTCATAGAAATTCCCAAGTAGGGTGTCGTTATAAGTCTCAATAGGACACCACCAATTCTTTCTCAACCTTTTGTGTTCAAAATAAAATAGTATGAAATAATATATAATTCATAATAAATAAAAAATCAAAAATTGAGATGTTTTGTTCTAACAAAGTTGCACAACCCCCAGTCATACAAACATTTTTCCTATGCCGGATGGATAACCAAGGTGACAGATGAACAAATGATTAGCAACATGGCTAATAAAACATGTTTCTAGGCATCATCATGCAATGATATCAAGGATTTTTATGATTTTATGTTAATTTTTATTTATAATGAAATTGAGATATATTGAACTTTTCTTAATCACTGAGTTGACATACTGAGGATCGGTAGAAAATAGTGTCCCATAATCATCAAATCACACTGTGGAGAAGACAAACTAGGGATCGAGAGTTAATCAGTCCCCTCTTCACTGATTTCATCCTAGGGAAACATCATATTTCTTTCTCAGGGATTGAACCCACATCATTAGTCATGAAACTCCTTATTTTAATGGATAAAATAGTATGTGATTGTCTGCTACATGATACTCCCAATGCCTCATTATATCCCTCAATGTTAGACATGTGCATCCCATGGCATCATCATCTACATTTTTTATGTATTTACCCATTTTTTCCTTCATGTGCATGCATCCTCAAAACGATATCACAATTCATGGTTGTCCACTACATGTAATCCCCTAGGCATCATCATCTTCCTACCCCATGCATAAGACAGTAATCGTTAGTAATGCACAACCCTTATCCAAAAGATAATTCATGTTGATGGTCCATCAGTCTTGGTTCCAAGAGAAAAACAAAAAGGTATACATATCATAGGAGAATATATTTACATGTAAGTATGAAAGAATAAAATATCATCATCATTAAAGTAACACAAAATGTATAATTTGTCAAACAAAAATGTGAGTAAAGAGTTACAAGTACTCGTGGAATCAAGTGTAATATTTTTTTTGCAGCTACACCCATACCCACTTGAATTAACTATCTAGAGTGGTCGTTTCCTCATCATCTTAATGGAAATAATTTGTAAAAAATCCCAAAATGTTTGGGAACTTCCTAACTTAATAGTTGGAAAAACCTCTAATAGTTTTTCTGATGTTAAAGAGATACATCATGGTCTCGATCTGTTAGATCATTGATGATCAAGATATAGCACTATTTATCCTAGAATCATACTATTTCTTTTTATATTAAATAAATAAAATGTCATGAACCATCCTCGGGGCCCATGCCATGACTACCCCAAGCCCGCCTTCCATAGACCAGGGGCTGGCGACTAGCACAAAGGTGTAAATCCCGGTAAAGGGAAGGCATTTCCTTTGTAAAGAAAACAACAAACACCACAGAGTAAGCAGGGAGAAGTAAACACTAAGTAAAAACTGGTACAACAGTAAGTGTGGAAAGTAAGTGGGCCAGAATACAAACCCAAACTGAAAGTAAAGTACAACTCGAAAGGGAAAACAACAACTGAAAAGTAAAGCCGCAACGTCGAGCTGTCCAGAGGAAGTCCCACCTGAAGGGTGGGTACAGATAGCCTCCACTGCTCCTCGGGTCCAGCTGACCACTCTGAATACGTCCCACCCAGTGGTCCACCTCCAGGTACAGTCCTGCTCTGTAGGCCTCCACCACAATCATCGTTGTCCTTCGTCTGCAACCAACACAACGTAGTGCGGGCATAGCCCGTGCAGGGTTGAGTATAAGCTACTCAGTAGGGACCTCGAGACCCCCGAAGGTCTCCCAGAATCCACAAAGGATAATCCACAAAGGAAAGATACAATCACGAAGTAACATCCGACACGGCTTAGATATATGCCCATACATATACCTAAGTCATCAATTCTCGCTCGGCTCCAACATCCGAGCTCAAGTACAACCCAGTCCACACAGGAAAGCAAAACGTAAATCCACACAGGATAGCACAACACAATCCACAAAGGAAACAAAAACGTAAATCCACACAGGATAGCACAACACAATCCACAAATGAAATAAAAACATGGTTTCAGCTCACACAGGTATACTTCTTCGAATGACGATAGAGATGATCACTGATCCATCTAAGTTGTAAGACCCACAAAGGATCGATAGGTACTAACCCCCGCAATGACCCACAAAGGATCTGACCCACAAAGGATCGATAGGTAACTAACCCCCGCAATGACCCACACAGGATCAGACCCACACATGATCGATAGGTAACTAACCCCCATAAAGACCCACACAGGATCTGTACGCGCTGGCCCACATAGGACCGCTGAGCGCTGACCCACATAGGATCATACCCACACAGGATTGGTATCGCTGACCCACAAAGGATCTCCGAATGCTGTAGTCGTCGCCGTCGAATCCACTGAGGATCTCTGCACAGTCGTCGTCGTCGTCACAATAGTAGTCACAGCCAGCTCTAGGGTTACTGCACACAGCAAGCTCGTTCAGGAGGGTCCGCTCCACGAGCCGAGAGGCTGATACATCAACTGAAACATAGTCCAGAGTTGATGTATCCAAAAGTTTTGTATCATCAACAGGAACTCAACGTCGCAGACGGTGCGTCAATCGGACGCCCGGTCTGAGAGTTATTGGCTTTTTCGTCCTAGGGGCCCATTTGGTTTTTAAGGAAACACCAACCCGACCGTACTCCACCTACACCCAAACCTCAGGCGAAGTAAGACAAATGATCTATCTCACATAGAAGAAACCAACAAAGTCGACGGCACGTCAATCGGACGTCCAAAGCTCGAGATATGAGCGTTTCCGCTCCGAGGGCCCGTTTGGTCTCGTGTATGAACCAACCTGGCCGAACGCAAAGTATTCCGAAACCTTGAGTGTGATATACCGAAACGACCTTCTAGATCCAAGGATCGCATCGCCGCTGACGGCGTGTCGTTCTGAGGCATGTAGCTCATGTTATGAGCAAAAGACCAAAAAAGGTCCGGAAACGGGGGGTTTGGGACCGGACCAACCCAGCCCAACCCCCCCGGGTCGGCCCGAACCGGGTCAAACCGACCCGGGTCCGTGTCCAACCCGGTTTGGCGCGACCCGGCCTGGCTAGGGCGGCCTGGACAGGGCGGCCCGGCCGGCGGGTCGGCTCGGCTCAACTCGGCCGAGCGGCCGAGTAAGGGAAGCCGCAAGGCGTGCTGTCCCCGCTGGAAGAGGAGCCGTGGCCCCATGTGGGGCTGCGCTTGGTCAGCGGACGCGGAAAAGCCGCATCCCGTGTCTCACCGGCCCGCGCTTCCAGTTGATTCTACGGGCCACCGGAGTTGCTCTGGTGCTCCGATTCCACTTCCGTCTGCGCCGTAGCACCTCCCGGGTCCCGTTCTTCACTGTGGAAACAAAAAATCGTCTCTGCGGCCCGTTTTGTCGTCGTCTGCCATTTCTCACATAAACGAAGAACTGCGGAGGGTTGTCGGACCATATTTTTTTGTCCCACACCCTCCACATTAGGTGATAACAATCAAGAAATAAGATCAACACATGAAAACATAACAAGATACAATTTTAATAAATTAAAATTGCACTTTGATCCCGGGCTCTTTGTTTTAGAATGAAACAACTACGGGAATAAAATATTATTTTCAAATAAAATCCCAACCTCGCTGTAGTCATCGAGTGAGCATTCTACACGGAATCGATCGTCGTGGTAGGAGGTGATCGTCGCGTCGCGGAAGGGCGTCGCATCGTCGCGGAAGGGTGTGAGGTCGTCACGGAAGGGATTCGCATCGACGATCTCCGAGTGTAAAATAAACAAACTTATTTAATTATAACAATTAAATCCATGTTTAGGATAAAAACCACAATGGAATTTAAAGGACTGCAATCTCTTACCTCAACAGACGATCGAAGATTTGTCGTGGGGAAAGAACATCGCTGAAGAAGCTTCGGCGTCACGTCGATCTCCAGGGGTCGGGCGTTCTTTGTCGCCCTTTGCCGGAGGTCGATGATCTTCACGTTCTTCACGTTCTTCGTGTTCTTCACGTTCTTCGCGTTCTTCGCGAAGGGGGAGGAAGATCTTTAGATATTCTCCAAAGGTTTAACACAACATTCAAGAAAAAGGTGTGTTGGCCTTATTTTATTAACATGCCAACAAATTGAAAACGTGTTAAGAAACAAACAAAATTAATTCACAGAATTAATTTCAACGAACTTAACTACCCAATTAATAGGAGTGTTTAATAGTTTAAGAAACACCCCAGTTGACTTTCATTTAAAAAGGGTTTTCGTGGGTGCGTTACATAGAGGAAAAGAAATGGTGGGGCTCGTGTTGGCCCCACATCACAAATATCCTACCAAGAGGGTAGGATATTTTGGGTTCCACTTAATCTTAGCTTAAGTAGATTTAAGTGGCTTTAAGTGGCTTTAAGTGAAATAAAATAAAGTTTGTCGTACCACATTATTTTATTTCTTAACTTAAAGCCCAAAAATTTAAAAACCACACCCGAGCAAACGCAACTACGGAAGAGGCGTTTCTAAGAAAATACTGGCACTGTGATTCCATTGGTACCCTCGAAATTTGATTCCAAGCACTAGTTCAAAAGTTAGAAAAACTCGCTCATCCGTTCACTAAACGTACCCGAGCCAAACTTCGGAACATGATTCCAGGCACACCGGGCCTCGGAATCAGGTTCCGTCTAAAACTGCGTTCTTGTAAAATTCCAAAGAAAATTAAAAAAAAAATCCTTGAAATTTACGGGTCTTTACATCACTCCCACCTCAGGGCTTTACGTCCCCGTAAAGATACATCATAATCTAAGGAAACAAATGTGGGTACTGAGCACGCATCAGAGCCTCCCGCTCCCAAGTGCTCTCCTGGAGGTTCCCGTGCTGCCATCTGATGCGCACAAGAGGAATCGACCGCCCACACAGGACCTGCTCCTATTGATCATCGATCACTACTGGGACCTCCGTAAACGTTTCCCCATCATCAACATCCAGCTCCCCATGGTCAATGATGTGCGTCGGGTCGTGCATGTATCACCTCAGCTGAGATATGTGGAAGAAGTCGTGCACCCGGTGCAACTAGGGTGGTAGAGCCAGGCGATAAGACACCTCTCCAATCCTGCTGAGGACCTGGAATGGTCCGATGAAGTGTGGAGACAACTTGCGGCGTCGGCCAAATCTCCGTAATCCACGTCGAGGTGAGACACACAGGAAGACGTGGTCGCCATCCTCGAACTGTAGTGGCCTCCGCCTCCTGTCAGCATAAGACTTCTGTCGGCTCTGAGCTGTCCTCATCTGCTCCTTGATGACCTGGACCTTCTATGTCTTGGCCCGGACCATCTCTGGTCACACAAGTGCTGAATCCCTAGGGTCTGTCCAGCACAACGGAGATCTGCAAGGTCTGTCGTACAACGCCTCATATGGTGCCATCCTGATGGTGGAGTGGTAGCTGTTGTTATACGCGAACTCCACCAACGGTAGGTGGTCCTCCCAGCTTCGACCAAAGTCGAGGACACATGCGCGGAGCATGTCCTTGAGAGTCTAAACAGTCCTCTCATTCTGGCCATCCATCTGAGGGTGAAAGGCGGTGCTCAGACGTAGTTGCATCCCGAACGCCTCCTGCAGCCCCTTCCAAAGCCAGGAAGTAAAGAGAGAATCTTCATTAGAGACGATAGATGTTGGCACACCGTGAAGCCGTACAATCTCTTGAACGTAGAGACACCCCAATCTCTCCACTGAGCCCTGCTCTCTGATGGGTAAGAAGTGACCCGACTTGGTGATTCGGTCGACAATCACCCAAATGGAGTCGTGACCTCTGGAAGTGTGTGGAAGTCCAGTCACGAAGTCCATATATATCCTATCCCACTTCCACTCTGGGACCTCCAAGGGTTGTACCAAGCCTGCTGGTACCTGATACTCTGCCTTTACCTGCTGGCAGGTGAGGTATCGAGAAAAGAACTCTGCCACAGCCTTCTTCAAGACCGGACACCAGTGCTGTCGTCTGATATCTTGGTACATCTACACCACTCCAGGATGTACCGCCAATGGAGAAGTGTGAAACTCTCTTAGCACCTCCTCTCGTAATGCGACTGGTACCAAGGTACTTCCTCTGAAAGGGATGTCGTGCTCTGCTCCAAAGGAGAAGCCATCAGGTGCCTGTCCTGAGGATATCTGTCCACGCCACGTCTCACAGTCAGCATCCCCACGTTGTGCCTCTCTGACTCACTATAGTAGTGTAGGAGTTACTGTGAGAGATTTAAGGAAGGCTGCTCCATCTCTATCCATGAAGGATATCTGCAAAGAGGCTAGCTGCTCTGTAGCCTCCTCAAGTAGCTGGATGCCCGTCCTCCTACTGAGAGCATCGGCTACCATGTTCCCCTTCCCAGGAGTATAGACTATCTCAAAGTCATAGTCCTAGAGGAGCTCGAGCCATCGCCGTTGTCTCAGGTTCAGTTCCTTCTGCAAGAAGATGTACCTGAGACTCTGATGGTCAGAAAAGACTGTAAAGCACTCGCCCATCAGGTAATGTTGCCATGTCTTCAGGGTGAAGACCACTGCTGAAACCTCCATGTCATGGGTAGCATAGTTCTGCTCATGCGGCATCAAATGACGTGATCCATAGGCGATCACTGCCCGATCCAGCATCAAGACACATCCGAGTCCAGTCCCTGATGCATCGCAGTAGACTACATACCCTACTCCCTCCTCAGGCAACCTCAAGATAGGTGCGCTTGTCAATCTCTATCTCAACTCCTGGAAGCTCTACTGACATCTATATGACCACACAAAGGGTTTACCCTTCTTCTTCAAAGCTGAGAGTGGTGCCGCAACTCTGGAGAAGTCTAGCATAAATTTCCGATAGTATCCAGCTAGTCCTAAGAAACTCCGCACCTCCGTCAAGCTTCTGGGTGGCTCCCAAGCTAGCACTGCCTCGATCTTTGCAGGATCCACTGCAACTCACGCCTCAGAGATGATGTGCCCCAATAAGTGGACCTCACGTATCCAGAACTGAGACTTCGATAGCTTTCCATAAAGCTGGTGCTCTCAGAGTGTGTCTAGTACAACCCGTAAGTGGTAGGCATGCTCCTCCTCAGTCGTCGAGTATATCAAATTGTTGTCGATGAAGACCACGAAAAATCGATCAAGGTATGGCTGAAAGATTCTGTTCATGAGGCCCATGAACACAGCTGGAGCATTGGTTACGCTGAATGGCATAACCAAGAACTCATAGTGGCCATACCGACATTGAAGGTCGTCTTCTGCACGTCCTCGTCTCGAACTCTGAGCAGATTATAGCCTGACCCGAGGTCTATCTTCAAGAACCACCGTGGTCCCATGAGCTGATTGAAGAGGTCATCAATCTTCGGTAGTGGATACTTGTTCCTCACTGTCACCTGGTTCAGCGGACGATAGTAGACACACAGTCGCAAGCTCCAGTCCGCCTTCTTGGCGAACAATATCGGGGAAGCCCAGGGTGAAACACTGGGTCAGATGAATCCCATGCCCTGCAAGTCCTCCAACTGCACCCTTAGCTCTCGAAGCTCAGTGGGGGACATCCGATATGCTGGAGTGGATATTGTGGCGGTCTCGGGGTACAGGTCAATATAAAAGTCTACATCTCTGCGAGGAGGTAGCCCTGGAACATCGTCGGGAAAGACGTCCGCATACTGATCCACCACTACAAGAAAATTAGGACTCCATACGTCAAATGCTCCTAGGATGATGCTAGACAACTGATGAGTGATGGGTTTTACTCTCCTCTGTGGAAGTCCATCCTGTGCTACGAAGGCTCCCTTCTCGCCGGTGAAGGTGAACCTGCTCCCGTCAGTGCGTACAAATCGCACATTGCACTAAAAACAGTCAATCTGTGAATGGACTGTAGATAACCAATCCATGCCCAAGATGACATCGTAAGGCCTAGAAGCCGCTACAAGAAGATCCCAGTCGAAGCTCTTGCCTCTTAGAGTAAGGTCACACTATCGGCGCTAGTGCATAATCGTCGATTCTGCCCTCGTAGGAGTCTCTAGCCGTAAGGATCGAGCCAACGGCTTTGTTGGAATCTCCGAGCTCTGAACAAGGGTAGCGGCTATGAAAGAGCGACTCGCTCTTGTGTTTATAAGAACTGTAGAAAGGGTGGAATAGACACAGATCATACCTCAAATCATCTTGGGCGTGCCGTGGTCGTAGGCCTCCACTGCCTGGAGCTGTGCCTGTCTCTGCCCGCCAGCTCCCTGTGGTCGGGGTGGACCTCCTGGTGGTGGTGGTGGTAGAGCCTCAAAGCGTCGCCCACCACCTGCTGCTCAGCTAGCTCCTCTGCCTCGTCCGCCTCCTCCTTACAGACCACCACAGTCGACCCTCTTCCTCTGCCTGGGTGGCCCTTCAACTGTCTGCTGCTCCTCGGCACGGTGGGTCGGGCAGTCACGAGCCATGTGACCCTTCCCGCCGCAAGTGTAGCACTACCTGCCTCTCGAAAGACTGGCTCCACACTGTGTCTGCCGCACTGCTGAGCCAGTGTCCTGAGGTCATCTATGTGAGGGTCTGGTCTGCCTGGTCCCCTGAGTCATCCGTCGACTGCCTGCTGTAGAAGACTCTGCTACGTGTCGCCTTGCGGTAGGTCTCGCTTCCGATGAAGGCTCAGCAAGGAAGCTCTCGATCAAAAGGGCTTGCTCCAGTACTCCTGCCTGAGTCGGAATGCTGAGGGAGATCAGTGATGCCCTGATCTCATGTCTCAAACCCTGCTCAAAGGTCCGGGCCTAGATGAACGGGTCATGTACCATGTCTGTCGAGTAACGAGAGAGATCGGTAAATCTCGCCGAGTACTGGGCGACCGTCAAGCTGCCCTGCCGCAGCTGAAGAAGCTCCTGGATGTGCATCGCACGAAGGGTGGCTGGGACGAACTCTAAGCGGAAGAGGCCCTCAAATTTTTTCCAGAGGATTGATGCCTCATCGTGCACCTGGAGCATCAAGCTCCACCATCGGCCCGCTGCTGCGTGCAGTAGGCTCGTTGCGAGGATCACCATGAGGTCTGCTGGTGGCCTCACTAGCCTGAAAACTCGTACAACTACCTCCAGCCAGTCCTCAGCTGCCAGGGGGTCCATCTCCCCACGAAACCTGGGTGGTCGCTGGTGCTGGAACTCATGCAGTGCACTAAGGGGGCGTGCATCATCAGCAGCTGGTGCTGAAAGCATCGGTGGCTCGGTGGGTAGAGGTACTGTCGGTGCCTCTGCTGTCAAAGGGCCATGTACCAAGGCCTCGTCGTTTGGTGTTCTGTCGTCAGGTATGACTGTCAGAACCCTAGCTGGCTGCCGTCGTGGGGCCATCTTGAAAAGAACAGGTGCACCACAATCAGAACAGTATACCTGGTGAGCTGACATAAGTTAATCACAATGAAAACTTGAAACACACACGCAATCAATGTTTTCGTGCATTAAGTCGGAAATCAGAAGTCAGGGTCCTGGTGTACGGATACGTCGGCCGCTGCACCAACACTGGGCTCCCTGGACTGATAACCACACCCAATACGATTAAAACTATTGTTTCACATAAAAGACAGATCAGAGTCCGCGATAGAACCGAACTCCTCTGATACCAATTTGTCACGACCCGTCCTCGGGGCCCGTGACGTGACTACCCCAAGCCCGCCTTCCATAGGCCAGGGGCTGGCGACTAGCACCAAGGCGTAAATCCTAGTAAAGGGAAGGCATTGCCTTTGTAAAGAAAACAACAAACACCATAGATTAAGCAGGCAGAAGTAAACACTAAGTAAAAACCGGTACAATAGTAAGTGAAGAAAGTAAGTGGGCGAGAATACAGACCCAAACTGAAAGTAAAGTACAACTCGAAAGGGAAAACAGCAACTGAAAAGTAAAGCCACAACGTCTAGCCGTCCACTGGAAGTCCCACCAGAAGAGTGGGTACAGATAGCCTCCACTACTCCTCTGGTCCAGCCGACCGCTCCGAATATGTCCCACCCAGTGGTCCACCTCCAGGTACCGTCCTGCTCCGCAAGCCTCCACCACGATCAGCGCAGTCCGTCATCTGCAACCAACACAACGTACTGCGGGCATAGCCCGTGCAGGGGTGAGTATAAGCTACTCAGTAGGGACCCCGAGACCCCCGAAGGTCTCCCAGAATCCAAAAAGGATAATCCCCAATGGAATGATACAATCACGAAGTAACATCTGACACAGCTTAGGTATATGCCCATACATATACCTAAGTCATCAATTCTCGCTCGGCTCCAACATCTGAGCTCAAGTACAACCCAGTCCACACAGGAAAGAAAAACGTAAATCCACACAGGATAGCACATCAAAATTCACAAAGGAAAGCAAAACGTAAATCAACACAGGATAGCACAACACAATCCACAAAGGAAAGCAAAACAGGGTTTCATCTCACACAGGTATACTTCTTCGAATGACGATAGAGATGATCACTGATCCATCTAAGTCGTCGGACCCACAAACGATCGATAGGTACTAACCCCCGCAATGACCCACAAAGGATCTGACCCACAAAGGATCGATAGGTAACTAACTCCCACAATGACCCAAACAGGATCGGACCCACACATGATCGATAGGTAACTAACCCCCGCAAAGACCCACACAGGATCGGACCCACACAGGATCTGTAGGCGCTGGCCCACACAAGACCGCTGAGCGCTGACCCACGTAGGTTCAGACCCACATAGGATCGGTATCACTGACCCACAAAGAATCGTTGAGTGCTGTAGTCGTCGTCGTCGAATCCACTGAGGATCTCTGCACAGTCGTCGTCGTCACAGTAGCAGTCACAGCCAGCTCTAGGGTTCCCGCACATAGCAAGATCGTTCGGGAGGGTCCGCACCACGAGCCGAGAGGCTGATACATCAACTAACACATAGTCCAGAGTTGATGTATCCAAATGTTCCGTATCGTCAACAGGAACTCAACGTCGCAGACGGTGCGTCAATCGGACGCCCGATCTGAGAGTTATTGGCTTTTTCGTCCCAGGGGCCCGGTTGGTTTTTTAGGAAAAACCAACCCGACGGTACTCCACCTGTGCCCAAACGTCGGGTGGAGTAAGCCAAAACATCAGTCTCACTTAGAGGAAACCAAAAAAGTCGACGGCACGTCAATCAGACGTCTGAAGCTCGTGATATGAGCGTTTCCGCTCCGAGGGCCCGGTTGGTTTCGTGTACGAACCAACCCAGCTGAAACCAAAGTATTTAGAAACCTTGAGTGTGATATACCAAAACGACCACCTCGATCCAAGGATCACATCGCCGCTGACAGTGCGTCATTCGGAGGCCCGTAGCTCAAGTTATGTGCAAAAGACCGAAAAAGTTCCGAAAACGAGGGGTTTGGGCCCGGACTGACCCGGCCCAACCCCCCCTTGTCGGCCCGAACCGGGTCGACCCGACCCGGGTCGGGGTATGACCTGGTTTGGCACGACCCGGCCCGGCCCGGCCTGGGTGTGACCCGGCCGGCGGGTCAGCTCGGCTCGGCTCGGCCAAGCAAGGGAAGCCGCGGGGCCTGTTGTCCCCGCAGGAAGAGGAGCCGCGGCCCTGCATGGGGCCACGCTTGGTCAGCGGACGAGGCAAAGCCACGTCCCATGTCTCATCGGCCCACGCAGTCGCGGGACTGGTCGGCCGCCGCGGCCATGGCTTCAGCCATGGCGGCTCCATCCGGCGGCGCGCCGGGGCACCGCCGGTGGATTCCGCGGTCCACCGGAGTTGCTCCGGTGGTCCGATTCAACTTCCATCTGTGTCGTAGATCCTCCCGGGTCCCGTTCTTCACTGCGGAAACAACAAATCGTCTTAGTGGCCCATTTTGTCATCGTCCGCCATTTCGCACATTAACGAATAACTGCGGAGGGTTGTCGGGCCGTGTTTGTTTGGCCCGCACCCTTCGCTTTAGGTGATAACAATCGGGAAATAAGATCAACACATGAAAACATAACAAGATACAATTTTAATAAATTAAAATTGCACTTTGATCCTGGGATCTTTGTTTTAGAAGGAAACAACTACGGGAATAAAATATTATTTTCAAATAAAATCCCTACCTCGTCGTAGTCGTCGAGCGAGCGTTCTACGCGGAATTGATCGTCGCGGTAGGAGGTGATCGTCGCGTCGCAGAAGGGCGTCGCGTCGTCTCGGAAGGGCGTCACGCCGACGATCTCCGAGGGTTAAAGAAACACACAGATTTAATTATAAAAACTAAATTCATGTTGAGGATAAAAACCACAAATGAATTTAAAGGACCGCAATCTCTTACCTCAACGGACGAGTGAAGATTTGTCACGGGGAAAGAACGTCACGGAAGAAGCGGCGGCGTCGCGTCGATCTCTGGGGGTCGGGCGTTCTTCGTCGCCCTTCGTCAGAGGCCGCCATTCTTCGCGTTCTTCGCATTCTTCGCATTCTTCGCGAAGGGGGAGGAATATCATTTGAGATTCTCCAAAGGTTTAACACAACATTCAAGAAGAAGGTGTGTTGGCCTTATTTTATTAACATGCCAACAAATTGAAAACGTGTTATGAAACGAACAATATTAATTCATAAAATTAATTTCAATGAACTTAACCGCCAAATTAATAGGAGCGTTTAATAGTTTAAGAAATGCCCCAGTTGACTTTCATTTAAAAAGGGTTTTCGCGGGTGCATTACTTAGTGGAAAAGAAACGGCGGGGCTCGTGCGGGCCCCACCTCACAAATATCCTACCAAGAGGGTACGATATTTTGGGTTCCACTTCAGTTTAGCTTATGCAGCTTTAAGTGGCTTTAAGCGGCTTTAAGTGAAATAAAATAATGTTTGTCATACCACATTATTATATTTCTTAACATAAAGCCCAAAAATTTAAAAACCACACATGAGCAAACGAAACTCCGGAAGAGGCGTTTCTAAGAAAATACCGGCGATGCGATTCCATCGGTACCCTCAGAATTCGATTCCGAGCACCGGTTCAAAATTTAGAAAAACCCGCTCGTTCGTTCACTGAACGTACCTGAGCCGAACTTCGGAACATGATTCTCGGGCACACCGGGCCTCGGAATCAGGTGCCGTTTGAAACTGTGTTCTTGTAAAATTCCAAAAAAAATTAAGAAAAAAAAACATCCTTGAAATTTATGGGTCTTTACATAAAACATCACAATTGATAATTATTTCTCTCTTGAATAATTCTCAAATTATCATTAAATTTATCAAACACGTTAACAAATTTTAAATTATCACTTTACCGTTTAAAAAGTTATATGAAATGATAAATCATGACTTGTAATTTAATTGTAGCATATGTGTTGAAAAATTAAATAATTATTTTATCATTTCTAAAATGTAAAATGAAATTATAAATCATGAATTTTAATTTAATTTTATCACATGAATAGGGAAATTGGAAAATTATTTTATCATTTCTAAAATGTCACATGAATTGATAATTCACCACTTTTAATTTTATGACGTGAATTGATAAATTAAATTATTACTTCTTCATTTTTCAAAAAAAAACACATATGCGATGATAATTTCCTTTCTTAGATAATTAAAAATTGTTATCTATGATTTAAAAATTTGAAATTTATCACTTACACTGATAAATTTAATATCCATTATATAATTTAAATTATCCATTGATAAAAAATGTTACCATCACTTGATAATTCCCTTATAATTATCGTTGATAAATTAATGTAATTATCTTTAATAAATGTCATATAATAATTTATTAAAATTTATTATTGGAAAATTATTTATATATTTCTCAAAATAATTCAATGTTCATCGCCTTAATAATTTTGATAAAACATTATTATATAAAACATTAAAATTGTAATTTAATAATTTTATCATTTACCTATGTGAAATAAATTTAATTTTTGTCTTGTAGTTACAACAATTTATCGATTGATATATTATTATATATGACATGATTATAATGAAAAAAATCGTATTGAAAAGTACATTTCTACCTTCAAATAAAAAATATTATTTAGGTTCTTCTGGCCGATATGAATCCAATGAATCTAACAGTGCATAATTCTGATCAATAAAGTATATGATATTGAATTTAGAAGTTTAGATAAAAAATTAAAAGTAGGTCATAACAATACCTCTAGGAGATGTGCAAGGAGGTCTGAAATAAAAAAGAGGTCTACTGGTCTGAATCCATATTCTTGGTTGTTTTTCATCAGAAATTAGATAATGACATTCAGTGATTCTGTAAGTTGGGGTTTTGGGTTATATAGGTGTATTCATATGGGTGAGGTTGGAAAAAATTACCCAAAAATCAATCTCCATGATGGAAAATTAAATACCCATTTCTAAACCTGAATCCACATAAAAATCATTATGGTCTCACTTATTATAAATCATTATCGCATCATCAAATTTTATTGTTATCCAAATAGACTCATTTGAATCATTTATGAAGCTTATTATTTCTCCCATGGGGAAAGGGAGGTGAGTTTCCTTAGGGGGGAGATTCAAGAATAGTGCACCTCCATTTTGTTATCATTTAATTTTAAATTTAAATTAATTATCTTGTTCAAACTATTTAACCAATTTTAAAAGGTGATTTAAAGGATCAATTGTACATAAAAATTATTACCCTTAGGGTAAAACTGCCCATTATAGGCATAATAGAGGTTTCATAACTTATATGAAATGTTTCTTTTGTGTGATATAAAATTACATTCAATAATTTAATATATGAAACATTTTTTTACTAAATGTTGAACTTGTGAACGAGGCATCCAAATGCCTAATGCCTTTGAATGTTACAACCTTCCTATGGTAAACACCCCATTATGAACCTAACTCTGGTCTCATATTTTTAATACAGCACACCCTTTGAGAGATATTGTTTATTTTATATAAAAACTGATTAATAATTAATTATAATAAAAAATGTTATTTTTGAGAGAAAGGGGTCCAATTGTATGACGATTACAAAGGTTATACCCCTACTAAGGTAAAAAATATGTTTAAAACCTGTTGTTGGTCTCAGTTTTATCATATGACACACAATTTTGGACATAATCAGTTCTTTTAAATAAATATCCCGTGCTTAAAATAATATAATTAATAATTTTATTCTTTCTTTAGAAAGGCTTATAGGGACTCAAAAACTCATACTAACATAGTATCTAACTTTTAGAATATTCAATTCAATATTCGAGAGTGTTAATTGGGATTTTTACCCTTCTACAATGCATTTAACAAAAAAATGACTTATTTTTTCTGATAAATAAATTTTTTCCAATTAATAGTTTATCAGCATATGGATTTATGATTATTCTAAAAAAATAAGATTCTACACAAATAATATGAAAAATTAAAAAAATGTGAGTATAAGTTATATATATGAATAACTAATGTATTTTGAAAAATTATATAATTAATTTTGAAAATTAATTTTAATGTTTAGTCCATTTTTAGGATAATTTTCCCCTTAATCACGATAAGATAATTTAATTACATTAACTATTATTTTTGGTAAAAAAAACTATGTTAACATTGTTATACATTATAAATTTTTCTTATTCAAAATAGTTAATCCATTTTCCCCAATTTTGATCACATAAGTAGAACAAATTAATTTAAAATTAATCCCTCAAATGTGATGACAATGTGTGTTTTTAAAGTAAAAATTTCCAAATGATTTATAGGTTTTAATATCGAATTTCAATGTGAAATTAGTCTGAATAAACTAAATTGGATTAATTTATGTGTAATTTATTTAATTAGAATTTAAAACCAATTATAAAAATAATTTAATATTACAAATAAATTAGATGAAAACCCGGTTTTTAATTAAAATTCTATATTTTCAATATTTATAAAAATAATTAAACTTCAGAGTAAAATACCAAAAATTCACACTGTCAATTTTTTTGTTTTTATTTCAAAAATGATGATTATTTTGAGATATAAATGTTATAAAATTTCCAAATTTTATATTTCAAATATTTTCTCCATTAATTGGTGGTCAATCCATTTTTTATAAAAATATAGGGTTTTATGGGTAATATTGGTTTACTTCATATATTATGCCTAAAAAATTTATTATATTAATATAAAAAATATTTTATTGAATATATAAAATATATATTTCAATAATATCATTCAACAATAATAATTATATTAATTTATTATGATAAATTCTCTTTTTGATCATTAAATAATTTTTTATAAAAACATCAATGTTCAATTAAATTAGTTCTTACATTAGTTTATAATTAACTATTAAATAATTATTTAAATCATGTATATTAATAAGATAGTCAATAATATTTATAACTACCAAAATAAATGCCAGTTTAGAACTTGATTTATTAAATAACAATATTTTTAATAATATATTATTATTCCGTATAACATGGCCATGCATGTTACACAATCCATTAAGGAAATCCATTCTTGCATGTAATGTAATCCAACCTTGGTGTTATATATTTAGAAAGATAATCATTGTGTTTCATAAATTTCATGATTAAATTTTTTTTTCATATAACTCAAGACAATCTTAATTCTTTATTATAAGAAAACTATTTTTAGTGTTACATGGAATGTTAAATATCAAAAGGATTAAATTAATTCGAAAAAAATAATTCAGAAAATATCAGGGTGTTATAGTTTTACAGTATTCAAATATTATAATCTATAAGAACTTAACAGAACCGAAAGATTAAGAATATTTTTTCTCAATGATGAAAACAAGATACAAATGGTTAGCATGAAATATAATCCCTATGTCATGATATCTCATCTGATAGGTTTCATACTCATCTGAACCACATGTATGCATAATATATCATTCATTAAACTCATGGTATAAACTAGTTTGTATATAATAAATATATAATTTAGAAAGTAAATTCTATTTCAATCGACGTGATTAGATTTAAACATTTCTTATGGATTAAGAGACTAATCATTCCCGAACTTATTCATTTTAACAAATAATTTATGACATGTCCAACATAATAAGAAACATATGTCATTGCAGTTTATGGAAATTCAAAGAAGCACATTAATTATAGTTTGAAATAATAATAATATAAATGTATAAGGATCATCATACATATTAAAAATTGTAATATAAAATTACATGTAAGCATATAGATTTCATATTGGTGGATTTTAATATCCACTCATTCTGATGTATATTTTTCATTATGTATTTGATTGAGGCTTTTAAATTTTATCAATTAGACTTGTTCTTATGATGGTTAAATTTTAGGAGGAAATTGTAGGGGAAATGATAATATATAATTCAATTTACTGATAACAACTAATTCATTCATGTAATGTGTAGTCACTATATAATATATTTTTTACTAATAAAATAAAATTCATTTAGGGAATTAAAGGCATTTCTTGGTTGAATATGTTCATGAAATGATATGTTATTCATGATGTGAATTGGTTCGTATAATTTTAAGTTGACACAACATGTCTTTTGGAATATATGAAAAATGAAATATTATTAGTATGGAACCTTGATTCATGATATTAATGTCAGTGCATCAATAAGTTATTTTAACTCATGTACCCTACATTTCTAATAATACTTATTCTCATTTACCTCAATTATTATCCCTCCCATTGGTGACTTTGATGGATCTCTTCATAAAAAAGGAATATAATATTGTATTTCTGTTTTCTAGACATAGATATTTAATTGAAGGATAAAATAACTATTTCTTACAACCAAATGATTTTATCTATCCATATGCATATCCCCCCTCATATCCATTGCATTCATTATAATTGAGGACGAGACTTATGACCACATGAGGGGTGTTCCAACACATGAATATAGTGTTTAATTTTAAGGGAATGAACCTTGATCCCCATGATTAATTTCAAATTGGTTATGTTTATCTTGATAATTTTATTTTTTTTGGAATATTAATTGAGAACATGTCTTTAGATATAAATTGTATAACTTGGTAATCATAGTGTTTATTTTGAGAATAAATTACATATCTAAAAATAGAAAATTTGTCTTGTAATTTTTATTAGTATTATGGAATTATTAAATAAAGTTATAATTATATGTGAAATGTGAAGTATTATTAAATGATCAATGAAATATGAACAATTATGAATACTGTGTCAATTAGAAACATGGGTTACATTTATAATTTCATTTTTGTTTAATATTAGAATAAATAGAGTAAATAGAAAAATTGAAATTATATTTCGATAAATAAGAGAGTGAAAAATAAATTTTATAAGACCATGTTTTCAAAAAAAAATCTATTTTTTATAAATTGATTTCTCGTATTATTTTTATGTTATGATTCCTGGTATACTTATTGTATGTATATGATATATTGGGGTTGGCATGGTGTTCTTTCCTATATGATATTGTTAGATGGGCAAGGAATTCGTACTTGGTTGAAATTTTAGATTGGATAAGGAGTTCCTTTTAGGATAAAATTGTATATTTGATATGGTTTTTCTTCCTAGATGAAATTATAGGTTTGACATGATATTTCTTCATGGAAGAAATTATATTATGGAAATGTTATTCCAACCACGATACAATCATTGGTTGGAAAGGGAGTTCTCTCCCAGATGAGATTATGAGTTTGGAATGGAGTTTCTCCAACCAATTACAATATCTTTCAAGGAAATATACATCATGTATAGTATTGATGTAGGCTTCACTAAGCCTAAGTATTAGCCCATAGCTCATGATTTAGAAGTCTTGTTTGATGTTCAACATTAGTTAATGATTTAATGTTATTTTTATCATACTACTGCAATAAATATACATTATTAACTTCCTATTTAGACACCAAGGGTGTTAGAATATTTATTTCTACTCAAAACATATTAAGGTGTCCTTTGGTACTCGAGATGATTTCATGGATACATGTATATAAAAGGGAAAAGGTCCCTATATTGATTTTGCGCATAGTTGGATAAGGTTTGAGTATTGACACACATCTAAGGAAGGGATTTTGGGATGAGGGATTTACACCACTTACTAGAGTAATTTTTGTTGAGATGTGTGAATGTTATCACGTCATTTAGATTAGAAGACATTATGGAATAAAATGTTATTATTATTATTATTTGGAACATTGTTTATTTATAAATGTTTGTTATAAGTTTTTGGTGTTTGTATGTCTACTGTATTGTTTTGGTTATTTTTTTATCTCATGCCTTTTGATATTGAAATTTTGTTCAAGAGGGTATTTCTATCCAAATATATTACATAAAATATAGCTACTAGTTGATATGCTATAGAATATATGGATCCACACATGAGATCCTGTAGTGATATGACTCTATCATATAAGGAAGTATTAGGATGGGGTTATTCTAAAGTGGTATCAAAGGCCAGAACATTTATATTTATTTATTATTTAAGAAAAGTGGTGTGGATACTAAGATATGATGGGGTATGGTAGTCATATTATGCATGGGAGAAGCTAACCCATGTCAAAAGGAAACCCAGAGTTCCCAGGGGTGGTATTGTTTTAATTTTTTTCTCTAGTTACATTTTTTTATGTTTTTTCAGTATGGATAAATCACTTATCATATAATGTAAATATTCATTGTGATATTAGTAAAAGTCTAGTATTGAATGATATGAGTATCAATTAATCCATGTAAGTACACAGGGATATATGTTTACATTCAATGTTCATTCTACGGAAATATTTATTACTTTTGATATACATGGCTACAAGAATTATGAAGTTTGATCCGTTTTTTATTAGTTATGAAGATAACAATTAAAATGGTATGATATGAAAATTCACATGATATGCCAATTATTGGGTAACTGCAATACAATGCTTATCAATTTTTATTTTCACCTTTTGAGGTTGATCAAGTTATCGATCTAATGTTCTAGGGATTTTTTCCCCCTTTATAGAAAATTCATCAAAAATATTATTCAAGGTGAATGCTAGGATAGTGGTAATCAGTACACTGCTAGTAGAACTAATGAAGAACTTGCTACCAATCTATGAAACTATATTGAATATCAATTTCAGGAATTTTTCATAGGGGTCATATGATCTATAGATGTTGATACTATTCAAACAATACAACCCATGCCTAGAATGATGATATACATTAAGATACAGAACCATCCTACTTTCATTAGGACACCTAGGTAGCTGAGTTATTGATCGATTGGTTCTAGATAATAAATAATTGACATGATACATTTGAATACAGGATGGTTATTTGTCCATTTTATATGATATTAGGACCATCCATCCTCTTTCGGGACATCCTAGTGTAAGTTGGGAAGTAGGAATACTTAACCTAGAAGGACATTGAGGAAAATTTCATGATGCACTTCTATCCTGACAAGATAAGGGTTAATAAGTATCTTCATTTTATACGCCTAATTTATGGGACCATGTTAATGATGGACTATACTCTATCCCTTGTAGTTTATTAGACAAATAGGGTGAAGCATTTTCATGATTACCTTCATTACGTGATAGAGTCATAACTATATATATTTCACTAGAGAAATATCACAGTTGTGATGAATCAGGCTATCAAAATGGATGTGAACCTAAAGGGGCCCCATGTGGAGGCCACGCATTTTTATTATGGTGATAACTTCACTCTTTTCCATCATTAAAGAGAACTCTCTAAATACTTTCATCCAAGGAAGTGAGAGTCATGGTATCCAAGGTAGTGGAAAACCATCTCACGACCAAGCAAATGATTAGTGCTCTCAGTGTGGTAGGGTTTGAAATAAGAACACTCATTTTCCTTGCATTATATTATAGTTTCATGATTTTCTTAGGGTGGACATTATTATAGGTTTTGTAGGGCCCTCAACTCTAACGTTGTGAGAGAGAATCATGAAAGACAACACAGTTTGGGAAGATTTCCACTAATACATAGATGAAATGTACATAGAGTTCAACAAAGAAATCATGTCAAAGAAGGTGACCTGGAACCCCGATGTAGTAATGGAGGTTAATTATATATTGGGAATCTTAAGAAAGTAATAAATGGAGATCATGTTACATGGGATATTCCTCTTCCTGATATATTGTCTAATCTTATCAGTCATGACACAAGATCTTTCATTGTTGGAGGAATTTTTCTTGTATCATATAACAATGACTTTACTTTTATTGATACAATGGAATCAAATTCCATTTTATCTACTCAATATAAAAATGAAATTTTTTCATTTGAATATATTTGGTTATGTTATGACTACCCAAAAGTTTCTAGGGATTCAATCAGAGTGTATTAAACATTGTACATAGTGTTCCTTTAAAATTAATGGATTCTATTTATTTTGGAATATTTTATTACTAGAAACAATAGAATTTAATTTAATTATAGATGTGTAATTTCTAGTTTTTATGAGGCTAATATAAACTTTAATAAGAGTAGTATTTATTTTCTAACTCCATAAGTTGTTTTTTATACACATTAGGGAGAATAGGATCCACAGGCTTGTCATATACGACTAGTTCAGTGTTGATTGGATTTTCACACTGCTTAGATAAAAATTATTTTCCCAGATCATATTTCAATGTATTAGGTAAATTTTCATCTAGTGTAGGATCACATTTGAGACGTATTTTTTATGAGTTATCTATCTTACCACCCAACCAAGAGATCAATTTTTCTATCGAGTTTGTGCTAGTAAGTGTGAAAATATATATTTCACCTTATAGTATTGAACCAATAAATATCTATGAGTTAAAATTATAGTTGTAATATTTTTATTCTTAGGGATTCATTATATCTTGAAATTCACAATGGGGTTCTCATATACCCTTCTCTATGATGTTTGATTGGACTTTCTTCTTATATGTTCACTATTAGATATTAATCCAAATGATAGACAAGGAAATATATCTTTTTAAATACCTCAATTATATCTTCAGATTGTTGATGGTTTTATATATTTTATTGTTTGACGTGAGTTTATGGTTCCATCAGATGAGGGTGGGATCATTATACATACCCAAGATAACTTTTATGAGTTGATATGGCCAGAATGATTTCGTGGGGATTTTGTTTAGTCTAAAAAATGGACATTTTGTATTCATATCCAAGATGAATTATATCATTTATCAATTATTGTATTATTTGTTTGTGTCTTTCATTGATTCCATTTTGGTGTACTCTAAATCTAAAGATGATCATTCTCATCATCCTGATATCATCTTGAGTACACTGAGAGAGCATCAGTTTTACAACAAGGAATCTAAATTAACATACTATATTAATAATATACTCTTTATTGCCTATAATATCTTATGTTATAAAGTTGTAGTAGACCTAGAGAAGGTTACAGTCATTTTATACTAGGATTGACCCAGAATTGTCATTGTAATTTCAAGTATTATGTGCATAGATGTCTATTAGTAGTGATTCATTCAGGACATAACACAACTAGCATCATAGATGTCTGTGATGAAAAAAAGTGGTGAAATATAAATAGTATAATGCTTTGGTAAGGATATATAGGAATTGGAAATAAGGTTAATTTGATCACTGGTCTTTACCTTACATGAGCGGGGTAAGGAATATACCATGTATTTTGATGTATCCAAAGTCAACTCAGACCAATTTTGAAATTGGGGGATCATTTTTTCCTTATGGATTAGGATCACTAGGTCTACATAAGATATGTGATCATATTCAAGATATGGAGTTTTTTATGGGGATAAATTACTTTATATGTTGGTGAAATTATCTTCTTGGTGAGGTTTTTGTAGTATACCCGAGTCACAAGAGCCTTAACTATAACTTCTCACATTGTGGAATGAACCTTAAAAACATGATATTGGTTCATTATATTGAGTGTTTATAGTAATTTCATTTCTAATAATATAAATTGGGTGAAATTGAATTGGAGTAGTGTTGAGTCTAATGATGAGTTTCAAAAAATGGTACTCTTTGTAGGCACGCATTAAGATGTTTAGGGGACATAGAGAAGAGAAACATCGAAATTGACATATATTATATCTATGCTCCTAGACCTGATCTAGAGAAAATATTTGTCTAATATAGATTGCTTGTATCTATGGGAATTCATATATTGTTTGAATCCACCATTAGGATGGTCACCTTTCAATAGTGATGATCTTATTTGACACAACCATTTTTGGGATCCTCCGGGCTTTCATGAGGAGTTGATGAGCATGTATCATGCCTATAAATGGGAGGTACATCCTAGTATGAAAATGTTGTTTCTTGATATTTTTAGGTAGTTCAGACATGTACAGATGATTAAGGAATTAAGAGGCTATGTGGAAATATTTTTCACAAGTCAGTAGGTGAAGGTTGACCATCAGAGGCCTATTGAGTTATTATAGCTCTAATGTCCAGACCTATGAGCCACAAAAATTGTGCCCTGAGCTAATAGGTCATATGGTCTCAAGCATTCATACCCATATTCTAGAGGCTTCAAAATTGCAGTGAGGGTAAAATTATGGTTTTGTGGGGAGAGTATACCAACATTGTTAGAGTAGCACAATAGTATAAGAGGTAATGAAAAATGAAAATTGGAAGAAGGATAAATAAAAGTTAGAAAAAGACAATAATAACTGATATGGTGGCCAATTCCAAATAGAAAACAAAGAATGTCCATTATTTTCTAAAATATAGAATAATTATATATAATGTAGGTAATAAAAAATAGATAGAGAAGAATTACAAAATCCATAAAGGTTATCTTCAAGAGAACCATGATCTTTATCACAATACTGTGCTCCTAATCCTCGATTTATTAATTTTACAACACAAGTATAATTAATGAACCTAAAACTGCCAACATAAGGTCTATTTGGGTATCCTAGAACCCTAATGGACTAAAACTTTTGTGAGACAAAATCGTTATTCCAAAATGAATAATCACAACTGTATTTCAGTTTGTGAGAATAAAATGCAACATTGTACAGGTATATCAAATAATGATATCATGAATAACTGGTAATAAGTCAGAACAAGTTCTTCAAGGACACCTAGATGACCATATCAGCTTTTTACTAAAACAAAATATATTTTATTCTATCATATATATATAAGATTATTTGGAAACATATATAGATATATACCTATAGCAGCAAGGACCTGAGGTTAGAGTATAAATAATCGACATTAATGTATCATAATAATCATTTATTTATTTAATAAAATTATCCAAAACATCATAGTATAGAAACATATATGTTTCGGGTCAGTCTCGAAATTCCCAACGGTTCTGTATCCGACGGCATGCGGACCTGCTTTCAAAAGGCAGGCACTCGCTGTGCAATTTGGCCGGCGACGCTTAAGAACTCACATTGGTCGAGATGATGGGAAGTCGGGCTCATCATACCCTTTTTGGGGGAATTATTGCCTGTTCCAGGACTCTCTCATATATTTAATAAGTATTCATATTTTCTCAAATCATTGGTCTATATCCAAGCATAGTATCCACGAACTTCTCTTAGTGGGCAATGGTCAACTGGATGCAGGGGTTCAGAATCATTTATGCCCGAGGTTTACCATCCCTCGTTGGATTAATGGCCCCGAGGAGTCGAGACTCATTGAGGAGGTACTAGGAGTCGCGTGGTGAACCGATGTGAAGATATTTGGATCAACCAGTTGTTTGGCTAGAAACTCAAGGAGGCTTCCTACGTACCCTGCCTAGGATACAGGGATCGAAGTCCACGTAGTTCGAAGAGGAGTGTCGGAGAGCCGACGTGAATGTGGACCCAGGGGTCTGATAGTGATTGGGATTGAACCTCATGGAGGCTTCCTACGTATCCCTATGGTAGGGAATCAAAGTCCTTGTAGTTCGCATTTTCTTGGGGCTTAAACTCTGAGGGGCCCTAGAGTAATGGATTGGGGCTTACACTCTGAGGAGGCCCATAGTAATGGATTGGGGCTTACACTCTGAGGAGGTCCAGAGTAATGGATTGGGGCTTACATTCTAAGGAGGCCCAGAGTAGTGGATTGGGGATTACACTCTAAAGAGGCCCATAAGAGTATGTCATGGTCGATGCTTTTAATCTAAGCCCATGCGAGTCATGCTCGGTTTGAGAAACAAGAGGCAGCCGGGACCAGACTATCACGTCGTGAAAGGTGCGTCCATGGGAAGTGGAGTGGGGATTACGCATAGAGGAGGCCCAGAAGGTTGGGGCTTACTTCAAGATGGATTCCCAGGGCGACAAAGCACAACGGTCGAGGGACTTGACCCCAATGAAGGACGGGGCAACAGCCTTCTCCACTACGCCCTTCCTTGGGCCTAGTCGTGGGGAAGTACAGAGGTGAATAGGGGCTTCCTTATGATGGGTATCCCGCCATGCCCCAAATAGGGGAGAAGTGCCTCAATCCAAAGGAATGGGATTTAAGGGGATTGTTATTTTTTTGTGGATTATTCAAGACCCTACAAATTCCCCACAACGGAATGGGATCTGATCGGAACGAAGAGGAGGCCATTCCGATGCAGAGTGGTCCTGAAACATGGATGGTTTGCGGCAGAGGAGTGGACCTGGTAGGGGAACACACCTATAAATATGGGGGCCCTTCCTTTGTATTTTAGCGGATTTTTCACGAAACCAGAGCCCTCTCCCTTTTGGTCTTCGTGTGCTCGTTCCTTCGCGAAATGCATCATCTGTGAACCAACTGCAACTTTCTACAAACCATTTCTCCTTCGTGTTCACATCAATCCACGAACCAACTTTCCAACCGTGAACCAATACATTTAATTAATTAAAAATTAAGTCACAACGGTCGGAAGAAGAATTTGCTTTGCATTTTCGATGGTTTGTGGACTGAAATCTTCTAGAAAATGAAAACTTCCTATGTTTTTCGAATCTTAATTATTTAAATCTAGGATTAGGGATCTATGGAGAAACTTCGTTCATGGTTTTCTATCCAATGCCCCGCATGCCAGAATATCGTGGACTGCTTTCACAAAGGGTCAGTCCGCAGGATGCAGTCATCGCGAATCACCTTTTGAGGCTTGCTCACAAAGGCTTCTTGATTTCTTTTTCTGGATTTTATTATTCTAGACTAACCATTTTCTAGTCTTCATAATATAGGGAGAAAACATGGTTCCCCCTCGCCCTGCACCCAGGCCTGTTGTCAAGCCTCTCTCGATTGGTTCAGGGATACGTTTAACTATGATTTGCATAGCGGAGAGCATCAAAAAGAACCCTAGTCGTTCCATCATTCCAGAAGATGATGTCTTGAAGGACTTGCTCTATTCTGATCTGTTGGGTTACCGACTATGAAATCGACTTCTGATTTATGGTTTTGGTCTCTATGACGACGTCTCTATCCCTCTTACCTTCTTAGGTCGTATGTATCCTTTCTTGGAAGCATTACTAAAGTGTGTTTCGGTGAACCTTACCCCATTGGGGGAGATAACCTCTTATTCTGATCCGAAAGATGTTTTCATTTTGAGAGGCTCTGTCTGGATCCAAAGTGATCAGTGCATTCAAGACTTCTCTCAAGAAGCTGAGAATTATCCCTCTATTGTTAACCTTGTTCGAGTTGACTCTGACGAGGGGTTGATTTCAAGGTGGGATATTCAGTCAGGTGGGATTTTTTCAAATGATTGGGCTTGGGCCTTCTGGGTCCATCATCATTGCTAGGAATCTCCAGATTCACTGGAATTAATCAATATGTACTCCACAGCGTGGGCCTCCCAGTTCGCTGTTTACCCCCCATCTTTGATCCTACCTGACCTGCTCAGTCACTAGTGTTCAAGCACTAACACTTTTCATCTATCCCATGGTGAAGTTGGCATTAGTTTGTGGGACATCTACCAATTGGTAGGGATCTAGATCATCAATGAGATGTATGAAGAGTTTCTTCCCACTCCTGATGCATAGGACGACGTTGAACAAGTTCTTTCGTTTGCAAGGGATCTACTGGTTATGGCGGAGCGGTCACTGGGTCAAGAATTGAGTGCCTGCTCTCTTATTCCCTATAGAACCTGGATAGGGTTATTTCTGAATATCATTGGTCCTGTTTCAAAGATCAAGCACTCCCGGACTCATCCTTCTCAACAGTCACGAACCATCCCAGGTTCCTACTGGGTGGTTCTGGAAGGAGGAGACTACCTCTCATGGGGTTACAAGGTGTTCCCATGTGTGCTACCTATGCTCAGGCTAGTAGCTCGGTTTTCTATGTTCTTGAGTGGGTGGCTATTCCCTTCTCGAGATATCAACCCAGGAATCAGGGCTTTCACTTTGATGATGGTAGTTGATTTGCCAGAGGGTCACCCGGTGAATTTGGTTGTGCCCACTTTAGATCGTATTTATGAACTACTAAGCCACATGTAGGAGGGTGGGTCACCCTACCATCTGAGTGGGCCATTTCAGTTCTTATACGGCTGGATAGTGAATCTCTTCCCCTATTATGAGTATTTCCATAACACAGTCATCCCACTTCCTACCTTTCATCCCACCCTGCTCGATATAGCCAGGGTTCGTTTGAAGCCCCTCAGTTCTGATGAAGTTATCGAGATTCTCAATGACTTCTCCCATCGTTTCTCTCTCAAATTTAGATGTGTAAAACTCCAAGTTTCAATGCCCCCTCCTCAGGCTCGAGGATTTCACCCAGCCACTCTCCGTCAATGGTGGTTGATGTTGATGCAAGAGGGATCTGATACAAGCATTCTCTTGCCTAGTATGGGAGCAGCTGCCAGCATATTCTTGGAGTACGCAAGAACGTGGATAAAATATTATCCTGATGGGATCCTAGGGAAGGAAATATGGCAGGTTCCCAAACTAGGTGTCATCACGGTGGTTGTGCCTACCTCACCCTCCTCATCAGCTCTAAGGGAGAACCGACTATTGGCTTGTCAGTCAAAGCGACTTAGGGTATTTCCCTCTCCCAGCCCCTCTATGGTCGAGGTTCAGATGGATACAACCTTTTTGTTCATGGATGAGGATGACCCTGTGGCTTTGGGTCCTAAAGAGACAATTCCTGAAGTTTTATCAGCCAATACCAGACTCAGCAACTTGATTCCCAATCCCGAACTAGGGTTAGAAGCTTCAGGCCTTCCAGCCTCTGAACCATCATCTAGCGCGCACCTTCCTGCACTGATCGCAATGCCAGACTACATTCCCTTGCTATATAGTGAGGATACCAAAGATCCTTGTGTCATGGAAGACCACCGAGCAGTTCTCAGGTGGGCATGGCCCCGGATTTGTGAGATAGTTTTCGAAACTCCTCTAGCTGAGATGGCAACTAAAACTAAAGCTCTCTGAAAACATTTCCTGGGTTTGGGGTCAAGGGCCTTTTTCTATCAGCAGTTCCATTCCCTTTCTTGCTAGGTTTTCACGGCCTATGAGGAGGTTGCTACTAATGAAATCAGACTTTCTCACCTCGCTGCCTCTTATTACGGGACCCGAGCCCTGAAGGAAGACATGGTAAAGCTCAATCAGCTGATAGCACAGGAGGTGAGCTCTCGAGATCAGGCGGTCATCCTATCCTCCAAGTGGCCTGAATTTAAAGTACGGGTAGTGATGCTGAGGGATCAATTGTCAAATGTGACTGTTCTTCTTGAATTCACAAGGAAAGAAATCAACGATCTCTAAATAATAGTGGAGCAGACTCGTATGGTGGCCGAGGATGAGTCCAGGGAGTAGGTCATGCTGGAGCAGACTTAGAACAACCTTCGCCGCACAGTTTTCGATCTGGTGGAAAGAGCGAGCCAGGATCTTTTATGACTATAAAATCCATTCTTGTACACTCAGTTTTTATTAACCCTCTTCTCTCTTCTTTTTTTTGGAGGGAGAGACCCCAGCTTGTGGACGTCCTCCCTTTTTTTCAAACAGAATACAATCTCTGTCAATCTTTTGTTGCTGTAAAATTTTATTGTCACTAGAACAATTGTCATGTAAATAAGAACTCACTAAATCAAAATCAATAATAACTCAGGAAAACCAACTCTAACTTTTTCCTGGACCATGGGATCCAGCGGGCGTAGTTTGACTATATCTAGGGTTTTGTAGAAAAACACCACAAAAATTTTATATTTTCGTTTAATACCCTAATTTTTCTTGGGCCCATTTAGTGTGGAACCAGTGGGTATGGCCCGACATTTTCTGAGGTCACCCTTTTCGGGTTTTCGGCCTAACAGACTTTGTGCCTATTTTTGTGAGCGGCTTAAAGTCCCGCCATTCCGACTATCATTACTGATGTTTTAGGTCGAACAGATTTGACCAGATATGGTGGGGTGAGGTCCCCAATGAGTTTTGGTTGATCAAAAGATATCTCGATACCCTTCAGACGCATTTGGGGGAAATACGTTTATATTTGAGCATCATACAGGGCATGTCTCAAGGAATGGGAGCCGTATCGGCATACAGAGGTAGGAATGACATCGCTTAATGAAATTTTGCCTTTAGTAGATGTGTCGGGGGATATTGATATGCAGATCCACTAAGGGCATGGTATGCATAGTCGTGTAAATGTGTCCCTAAGTCAATGTCTCTCCATTTATGATTTCCTAAGGACTTCATTGGATTATGGCTTATGGAATCCATTATGGGTGGCTTGGGGAATTATGAAAACCACCAGGGGTGGCTCAAAAAGGTAATGTGACGTCTGAAAAGGGTTTTAGGACATCTGTGTTAATCAAGAGTGTGGACTCAGGGTCCCTGTCCAACGCATTTATCTAGCATAAAAATGGTTGGAGATTGGTGCAGTTTAAAGTCATGCAGCTGGGACATTATTTAGAATGGAACGACTTCTCCCAGTTCTTGGTAATCTCACCAGAGACGTTCCACCATATTCAGGAAGGGTAGTTAAAGAATCTGGTATACTGAATCTCAGAGGGTTTCCAAATCCCGGGATGGACATGAGGGCTCAGGGGCCAAGAGGCATACGGAAAGAAGCATTGCCTAAGGAAATATTGCCTTTGGTGGACTGGCCAGTGGCTATCAATATGCAGAGCCACTGAGGGCATGCTATGCATAGTCACGCAAAGGTGTCCTTAGGTCAATGATTGCATTTTCCCGATAGCTGAGAAACTTCAAGGAAGTTGAAATTCGTGACCACTAGGGGTGGTTTGTGAGGGTCCGGCTCTTTCTGAGTACAGAGTATGGTTTATGAGGAGAGGGTTCCTGGATACGAGAGAAACATATCGGCTAAATTTAACGAGAATGGTTGAGGTCATCCCTTCTCACGCCGGTGTGAGATGGTGGTTCGTGTAGGTCTGACCCATGCACTGAGGGATAGAGAAAATCTTTTATTCCTTACTGAACCCATGACAGGTTTGACCATGCATTTTAACATCATGCGGTAAAGATGAGGAGAATTATTAAAGGATGTTGTGTAGTCTAAGGCCATGCAACAAGGACAGGGGGCATTTCTAAAACAGTGAAAATTATTTTAATTGGAGTCATTTCCCTGAATATTTAATGCTTGGTCTTTGCAGCTTTATGCCAGGCGGCTAAGATGTTCCATGCAGTTTAACGTCATGCGGTAAGGACATAGATATAAAGGTCTCTATTTAGCAGAATGTAACTGTGCTTGAACATCTCGGAATTACCAAGACGTGGAGAGGGGTTGATTGGTGTAAATCATGGTTCCAGGGTTTCTTGGATCGAGAGAAATGATATGGTGGCCCCGAGGCCGGTAAGCATACGGAACTAGGAAGAGTGTCGCCCGTGGAAATCTTGCCGTTGGTAGATGAGCCAGGGGCTATCAATATGAAGAGCCTTTGAGGGAATGGTATGCATTTTCATGAAAAGTTGTCCCCAGATCGATAATTTTCCAATTTCTATGGCAATGAATGGTTATGATGATCCGTAATTGTCTGGGACACAAAGTCTGTTATCTGGTAAGAAAATATCTGGACATGTCGGGCATATTCGTCCCTAGTTGCTGTTAAATCTTAGAGAGATCCCTGCGCTGATTTATCTTGCGTGTTCAGGTGTACCTTCACTCCATGCAGTTTAACGTCATGCGGTAAGGACGAAGTACTCCTAGTTTAGCAGTCGTAGAGCTTAGACCGTTGGGTGACTATTTCTGCAATTACTTGAAGGATAATTGATTTATCATGCTCTGATATACTCTGAACAAGGTGGCGGATGAAGGTTGTAAACTGCAACTCTGAGGTTTCCCAAATTAGGAGATGGGGTGTGGGGGCTCTGAGGCCGGTAAGCGTACAGAGCTAGGAAGAGTACCGCCAAAGGAAATCTTGCCTTTGGTAGATGATCTAGGGGATATCAATATGCAGAGCTGCTGAAGGCATGGTATGAATAGTCATTCAAAGGTGTCCCCAGGTCGATAACTTTCCACTTCCAATTTCCGTGAATGATTATGAAAACCCAAGATTGCTCACAGTATAGAGTTTGGCATGTATGGATAATGGTGTCTGAGCATACAAGAAATATCTTCACTGAGGGTTGTCCGTTAATTCAAAGAAGCCTAGCTCTGGCTTGATGTTCGTTGATGCAAGTCGTCATGTGAACCATGGTTGGATAAATAGGCTAGTTGGGTAGGGATACCCTTTAAACGTTTGGATGTGGAAAGGGGGACGAACTTGTAAACCAATGTGCCATAAATTTCTGGAGTAGGAGATATGATATGGGGGCTTTGAGCCTGGTATGCGTATGGAGCTAGGAAGAGTATCTCCTGAGGAAATATTTCCTTTGGTAGATGGGCCAGGGGATATAAATATGAGGAGCCGCTAAGGGCATGGTATGCATAGTCATGAAAAGGTTTCCCTAGGTTGATTACATTCCACTTCTTATGGCCATGAATGGTTATGAAGATCCAAAATTTTCTAGGTCGTGGAGTCTGATGTATGGAGGGGATGCATCCAAATTCACAATGAGTATTTCCACCTCATTTCACCATTTATTTTAGGTGGTTTGCGATGAAATCCATGTAGTTTAACGTAGTGTAGAGAGGATTTGGTTTGGGCAATTTAACATCGTGCGGTGAGGACGCAAGATACACCCCGTGCAGGTCTGATCTGTTCATGGGGGAAAGGGGATTTTTCTTAACTTCTTATTTGTGTAGTTTAATGTCGTTCGATAAGGATGAGGAGAACCCCCCATGACGGTCTGGTCCATAAATGGGGGAAAGGGAGCATTTTTAAATCTTATTATCCATGCAGTTTAATGTCTTGTGGTAAGGATGAGGAGCACACCCCATGCTGGTCTAATCTGTACACGGGGGGAAAGGGTATTTGTAACTTTCATTTGGGGACGGCTGAGCCGGGGTGGGGAACCCTGGCATCACTACGTATCCCGTGAGGGTAGGAATCAATCCATACCTAGTTCTTTGCGGAATACACCCCGTGGGGGTCTGGTCCGTACGGGGGAAGTGGTAATTTGGCTTCATTTGTGGTGGCTGGGCTAGGGTGTGGAACTCTAGCGTCACTATGTATCCTGTGAGGGAAAGAATCAAGCCTTAGGTAGTTCTCTGAAAAGATTACACCCAGTGCAGGGCTGGTCCATACACGGGGGAAGGGGTGACCCATTTTTTTTAAATTTTATTTTATATGGAGTGGCTGGGCTAGGGTATGGGATCCCGACGTCGCTACGTATCCTGCGAACGCAAGAATCAAGCCGTACATAGTTCGCTTAAAGTCAATACACCCCGTGCAGGTCTGGTCCATAAACGTGGGAGAAGGAATTTTTAAAACTTCTTGTTTTTGCAGTTTAATGTCATGAGGTGAGGACAAAATACTAATAGTTTAGGGTCAAAGAGTTTGGACCATTGGGTGCTTGGTTGTTTAACGTCATTCATCTCGGACAAAGAATACACCCTGTGTAGGTCTACTATACATGGGGGGTGGGAGAATTCTTATTATTATATATTTTTTTAGGTGGTTTCTAGGCCAGGATAGGGGGTCTTAGTGTCACTACGTATCCTTCGATGGTAGGAATCAAGTCGTACGTAATTCTTCAAAATTCGTGTAGTTTAACGTCGTGTGGTGAGGACGAAATACTCTCAGTTTAGGGTCATAGAGTTTGGACCGTTGGGTGCTTGGCAGTTTAACGTCATCCATCTCGGATGAAGAATGTTTTTTTATTTATGCCTATGAGGATGGAATGCACTTAGTTTAGGGTCATAGAGTTTGGACCTTTGATTTCTTGGTAGATTAACGTCATGCAGCTCGGACGAAGAATGATTTTTTTAGTTATGCCTGTGAGGACAGAATGATCTTAGCTTAGGGTCATAGTGTTTTGACCGTTGAGTGATGGAAGTTTAACGTCATGCATTTTGGACGAAGAATGGTTTTTTTTCTTATTCTTGTATGGACGGAATGCTCTTAGTTTAGGGTCATAGAGTTTGGACCGTTGAGTGCGTGACAGTTTAACGTCATGCAGCTCGGATGAAGAATTATTTTTTTAGTTATGCGAAATAATTCTTCAGAAATCTCGCATTTGTAGGAGCGGTGGTGGACTGCCCGTCCATGGATATCAGGACATATTCTCCATTGTAGTAGATCTTATGTATAACATATGGTCCCTCCCACATGGTATCCAGCTTTGGAGGTTTCTTCCCTGGTATCATTGGGATCCGGAGGACCAACAACAATTCTTCTTCCAAGAAGGACTGAAGACGGACCTTTTTATTGAAGGCTCATACAATCCGGTTCTGGTATACTTCCAGATGGTGCAAACTGTGCAACCGCTTCTCGTCCAGCTACTCCAATTCACCTACCTGCTTTTCTGATCGCTCGTCACTGGATAGCTGATCAAAAATGGAAACACGGAGTGAGGGTAATTAGAGATCAATGGGTATAACAGCTTCTATTCTGTATACTAATGAGTACGGAGTAGCCCGAGTATCAGTGCGTATTGTTGTTTGGTAAACCCACAATGCATGGAGGAGTTTATCCAGTTAGGACTTCTTGTCTTTGTCTAGATTTTATGGAGAATGTTGTACAGGGTCTTGTTGAAAGCCACTATCTGTCTGTTGTCCACTACATGGTAGCGGGATGAGTGGTTAGCCTTGATACCATATTCTTGGTACAACATATCAAATTCATCAGAGCAGATGTTGGAACCGTTATTCATCAATATGGTATGAGGGACACCAAATCTGGTGATGATATTGGTTTTCACAAAGCTGACAATGCTTCTTGCTCGGACTTCCTTAAGGGGTACAACTTCTACACATTAGGAAAAGAAGTCAGCTGTCATGAGGATATACTTTAGCTTTTTGGATGGGGAGGGAGGATATGGTCCCACGACATCCATTCCGTAGACGGAAAATGGCCAGGAGTACTTGGCCTGATGAAGTAACTTCGGGGGTTGGTGTATGACGTTGGCATGAATTTGGCATGAGTCACATTTTGTTGCAAAGTGTTCGTAATCTCATGCCATTGTGGGCCAATAGTATCTATGTCTTCGAACCTGATGGTAAATCTTGGACCCTGGCTAGTGTGCCCCGCATACTCCGACATGTACTTCAGTTATGACGGTAGCAGTTTCCTCTCCATCAATGCATCTGAGGAGGACTCCATCGAGGCCTCATTTGTAGAGGACCTCTTTCTGACATGTGCCACCATATAGGACAAAATTAATTTCCCTTCTCTATATTTTCTCTCGTTCAGTCCTATCTAATGGGAGTTCTCCCCATTGAAGGTAGCTTGCAATGGGTGTTATCCAACTGGTAGTAGGAGAATATGGCTCAAGGACATGATTCAATTTGTTGATTTCTTCTGTCTTTTTCTGAACAAACGACAAGACCATTTGGTGATGAGGAATGCTGATAACTGTTTCATCCCAGTATAGGTTAGGCAGGGCTTTTTCCGTGTTGGCTAATGTATAGGCCTGGGCATTCTGAGACCGGGGAATATAGGTTAATGTGGGTTCTGTAGAGAATTCTGACATTATCTCTTGAAAATGGTCAAACAGGGGAATCATCTCCTTCTTTTTGATATTATAGTCACCATTGACTTGCTTAATGACAAGTTCTGTGTCACCTTTTACCTTAAGGTGTTGTACTTGTTCCTGGAGTGCGAGTTCCAGGCCTGTAACGAGGGCTTGATACTCTGCTTCGTTGTTCACACATCCTTCTGATAGGAATAAAGAATATGGAAAGACCGCCTTTTCCGAGGACATGAGTATTATCCCCAGACCCACCTTGTTAAATTTAGAGTCTTCCATCCACTTCCCGGTCAGGCTCTGGGATGCACTGTCGAAGTACATTTCCCATGTTGGGAGCTCCTCTTTAACCGCAAAGATGTCTTCATCGGGTAGCTCGACGTCTAGTGTGGGGGTCACTATTGAAGGGTGCTCTGCTAGAAAATCTGCTAATGCTTGGACTTTTATGGCTTTCTGAGGAAGAGACCGGATGTCAAACTGTTGCAAGATGACTACCCATCGGGATAGGCGCCCGGTCAGCCTTGGGCGGCTGAGGATGTACTTAAGCGGGTTATTGAGTGAGACCAAATGGAATTCATGATGTTGTAAATAATGTTGCAACATTTGAACTATGAAGGCCAAGGACAAACAACTCTTCTCAATGTTTGAGTATCGAGTCTCAGCTTCAATCATCTTTTGGATGAGATAATAGAGACTTTTTTCACTGCCGGCGTCATTCTTCTGCACAAGGAAGGCTCCCAGTGACCGCTCTACGGCCATCACGTATAGGATGAGAGGTCTTCCTTCAACTAGAGGCATGAGCACTATCAAACATAAATTATACCTCTTTAGTCTAGCAAACGCCTCTTGGAAGTCAGCTCTCCATTCGTACGTGACTCCATTTTTCATTAACCTAGTGAAGGGAAAACATTTTCCTGCCAGGTTAGCTATGAATCGCCTGATATAGGCCAGGTGTCCTTGGAATCCCCTCAACTCGGTGAGATTGCGAGGAGGTGGTAGGTCAAGGATAGCCTTTGTCTTTTCAGGGTCGACTTCGATGCCATGATGGTGTATGACGAAGCCAGGTAATTTCCCCAAGGTAACCCTGAAGTCGCACTTCAAGGGGTTCATCTTCAGGCTATGCTGTCGTAGTTTGTTGAAGATGGTCTCAATGTCTGACAGGTGATCTGAGCGTTGTCTTTATTTGACCACCAAGTCATCTACATAACGTTCGATAAATTTCCCAAGGAATGGATTAATGATATGATGCATGGCACGTTGATTTGTGGCGCCCCCATTCTTGAGCCCAAAGGTCATGACCCTGTAACAGAATATTCTGTGAAGGGCTCTGAATACAGTGGCTTCTTCATCTTCTCGGGCCATCGTGATCTGATTATACCCAGAATAGATGTCCATGAAGTATAAATCCTCATACCTAGCCATTTCATTGATTAATAACTCGGTGATCGGGACCGGGAAATCATCTTTCGAGAAGTGCAGATTGAGATCTCTGAAGTCAATGCAGACGCGTATTTGCCCATTCTTTTTCTTGACAGGGACGATGTTGGCCAACCAGATGGGGTATTGGACCTCCCGAATGAATCCTTCTTTAATAAGATTATCTACTTCAACCTCTATTTTGGTAGCATGCAAGGGGTGTGTCCATCTGGCGGCCTTTTTATAGCCCCTGTGGTTTTCCAGCAGACCTAAGTGGTGCGTTGCCTCTTTGGGATCGAGTCCTGGAATTTCCATGTAATTCCAGGAAAAGACTGTAATGCCTCGACCCCAGTTACCCAGAGTCTATGCATTATTACGTAACATTGGCATGATCACAAAGATCATGTATTGAAAGGCCGATTAGTTTATTAGCCTTGGAAAAACTAGATACATTCATAATACTTACATTACATTATAAAGTAATACAAAACTACAACAACATCTTGTCTTCATATCCCCTCATACTATCCATGTAGGTCATTCATAATATACATCTTCACATCCTGGAAAAATTAAAACATTGGAAGGGGTGAGCTCAGATGTTTAGTAAGGATAACAATATAGCTGAATCTTTCATAAATAAACATAAACATTTAAGGCAATGTATAACTAAAAAATCCTTTTAAACATGAACTCCAGCATAATATGGAAAAATAAAATGAAATAATGCCATTTACTTTTTCACATGGAAATTCTACTGGTTGAATAATCACATGAAATATCAATAACCACTTTCATAATGATGGAATTCATAATGCCATACTATCATAACCACGTATCCAAGGCCTCGTGCCAAAACAATAAATAAGATTTTGTCAAAGCCTCGTGCCAAGACTCTAGTTTGTCTCATGAGACCTACCGATGCATCGAGGAGATATAATGGGCTCCACCCCTCACTTACTAAATCCAATGCATTCCTTATATGAAAAATGGTATATAAACATTTAGGAATACTATTTTTTAAAATACCGTTTGAAATTAATTGTGGAATCAAAATACCAGTTCAATTTTTAGAAGATACTTACATTTAAAATTGCTCAATTATACTCCAGTGTTTTTCTGAAAACATTATGCAAGCTTTAGAAAACAAAATAACTAATTCTGAGACTACTCGACTAATTACAGGCCATGATGGTTCCACGCCCAATCCCTTCCTATCTACCACACTCGAGAGTCGGGTTTTCTGAAAACATTTTTAAGCTTGCGTTAAATACATATACATTTTCACTGGGTTTTCATATATTAAGACTCATAAACAAAGTTTGATACATACCATTTTTAAAACCAAAATAAAAGAAAATTAAATCATGGTATTTGTTTTTCATTTAAAAAAAGTTATAGCTTATAGAGGAAGACGAAACTCAAATAATGGTCACCGCAGCGGAGAAGTCGTTGTCGCCGCATACGTACGAAAAAAAACATTCCCTTTTTTCGTTTAGTAAAATGCTTCGTATACAAAATAATACTTTTGAATAAACATAAAAGTCAAATGGGTTTATACACCATATAAATGAAAGTTGTTTATAAAACAAAATATGCCTTAATGAAAGGAGATTGAGACGAAGTCCCTTAGAAAGATCATTTTTAAATAAAATATATCTATTATATGTATTCACTATAATTACACATAAATAATGTACAAATACAAGATAAGACATAATAATATCATGACATAATATGAAAGTAGGAGATCAACCCAAATAATAGAAATTGGGTTAAGAAGTTCCCTTACAAAGATCATTTTTTTAAATAAAATAGATCTATTATGTGTATCCACTATAAGTACACATAAATAACGTACAAATAGAAGATATGACATAATAATATCATGAAATAATTTGAATTTAGGAGATGAACCCAAAGAATGGAAATTGGGTTAATAAGTTCCCTTACAAAGATAATTTTTAAATAAAATAGATCTATTATGTGTATTCTCTATATGCACATATAAGGAAAGTATAAATACAAGATAATACATAATAATATATTGACATAATTTGAAAATAGGAGATTAACCTAAAGAACAGAAATTGGGTTAAGAAGTTCCCTTACAAAGATAATTTTTTTTAATAAAATAGATCTATTATTTGTATCCACTACAACTACACATAAATAAAGTACAAATATAATATAGGACATAATAATATCATGTCATAATTTGAAAGTAGGATATTAACCCAAAGAACGGAAATTGGGTTAAGAAGTTCCCTTACCTCGTGTCTGAATTGACTCAATCGTTCTTTAATCTCCTGAATAATAAAGTAGAGTTAATTTCTATTTTCTTAAGAATCTTTTTCATGTTAATTATTCCTTTTATATCACTTATTACCATGTTATGAACATTATGTAATTATTTAAGTTAATAACGATCATTTTGTCGATCTTTGGTACTTGAGTAAAAAATAAATATCTTACAATTACAAGTTGTTCATGTGGTGAAAAATCCATTATTTACAGAATTATATTCATGATGTAGATATCATATATATCATATATATCTAGTATATACATGCATTTATAATATCACATAACATTTAGTTGTAAGAAATGAAATGCACCGTTCATAGAGACTGTAAGTTGTACGTATGCATGAACGCTACTTTCATTAATATTTCATATTTAATGGAATGAAATTATAATTATATAAATGTATGCTTTAATTCCAGTATAAAATAATGTATAATACAATTGAATCCATCCTTTATACATCCCACATATGGAATTAACGATTCAAATCACTTTGAGGGGGCGGTAGTCCGCACTTCCTAAAATTAAATTATCGCGTTTACCCATAATGGAAATCATTAAGGTATGCCATAAATGATAAATATAGAAGAATAAGTAAAACATAAACATAATATATATCATATATAAATATAGTTACATATTAATTGCCACCATTAGAGGTGTTAAAAGAAGATTGAACAATCATCGTTTCTTGAGGCAGAAATTTTCCAACCACAGAAAGAGTATGTTCTTTAACCATTAGACAAAGGTGTGTATAAGTGTAAATCAAATACTTCTCATAAAAACATCCTATTATATTTAATATACAGTTTTTGTTACAAAATAAATGAATAAAAAGAGTTTAAGGGGTTGGAGAAGCAAAATAAAACAAAATAACATAAGAGAAGACATTACCTTAAAATCGGGTAACACTTTTTGATTTGAGCCAAAGGCTTCCTTGGGAAGACTTCAACCCAACGTGAGGCTTCTAGGAGTAATAGACAGAAGTTGAGAGAGTATTTGGGCAGATTTTTTCTGATCCAAATGTCTTTATGGTGTGAATAAGGTGGTAGAGTTGGGGGCCTTTTATAAGAGGAGAGGATGGGCACTCTTGGAAGTTCATGAAATGTTACATTATTATGAAGTGCTTTTCAGATGTCAAAGGTCCCACAATTATATATATCAAGGCAAAGGTGATAAGGGTTCTAAATCTACTCATCCAATTGGTTTTTGACAAGTGTAAGTCTTTTATTTTACATTGTCCTTTCATTTTATTTAAATCGTTAATTAATGAGGTAATCGCTGCATCATCATGGTGTCATAAATAATTTAATTTATTTAATGTCTACAAATTTTAAAAAAATTACCATGATGTATTAAATCTTTTTAAATTTCAAATTAAAATTTATAGTTGAAATGTTATCTTATATAACCCCATGTAATAATTGTTTTAGTAAAAGAATACATGTTTGTGACAATATTATTTTTACTTTAAATAAAACAGTTATTAATGTCATTTTCTTACCCAAGTGGCTCCATAGGGTCCCCATGTTGACCCATGGATATTCTTGGTCGTCCATGACTCGTAAAATAAGGGTAGGGCAAGTGTAAAGGTATTTTCATATTTTTATAATATCATTTTTACCTTAAATTTCACTAATTACCTTTAATCACGATTAACAGAACTTAAAAGTTACTATTCACCAAAAATTATTTTAATCCCATTGAACCACATTTTACTTCCCAATGACAATGATGTATGTCGGATTTTGGAAATTCAAATCACAGAGGTGGTAAAATTTCATTTCAATGAAAAATCAGTTTTTTAACTACCACTTAGTGGTTTCACTATTTATCAAAAATCGACGTTTTCCAGAACAACACCAAAAATTAACTCTAAGCTATATTTGATATTCCTAATACAAAAATGATGTCTATTTTACAAAATTCAAAACATATAAGTTGAATTAATTAATTTAATAATTAATTCCCGTTGTCACAACAAATAGCGTGTTTTTAAGAAAGAATATCAATCAAAAGATTGAAAATTGTTTATGTCCAATTTCAAAGTGAAATTAATTCTAATGAACACCATTGGATAAAATGGTAAAAATATATTCTAATTAAACTTTAGAACCACTAAATTTTATAATTTATCACTATATATTATTTTGATTAAAAAAGTTGTTTTTAAGTATTTTTCACTATTCATCAAAAATTGGAAGTTCTCAGAAAAATACCAAAAAATCAACATAGGATAACTTAGATATTACGAATCCAAAAATGAAGTCCATTTTAAAATATAAAATTTATATAATTTCAAAAATTGGGTATTAATATTCATAACTGCTACTTTTATTGGTCGTAGTGTGTTAGAAATTGAGGTTGCGTACAACACACGCTGCTATATTATTCAAAGAGGAGTGTACCATAGAATCTTGGGGTGTTACATTCTCCCATCCTTCAATAAATTGTGTCCTCGGAATTTAAAATTTTTCTTTTAAAATAAAAGGTTGAAAATAGAAAATACCTTTGAGGAAAACCCATATCGAAAATAGGGTTAATAAAAATATTACTTTAAAAGAAAGATAGAGAAGTACAAAGGTCACCCAAGATAGACCATACTAGGATTCTATGAAAATATGGATATGAAGGAAAAACAAACCATCAAAGTCTGATGGAGAGTTGTATAAAATAGGATTAGGATAAATTTAACTATAAGAAAATCATAAATGTGTGATTGGTTAAATGGTCATTGATTCCCCAATTGGAAAAGTTAACCGGCAACGTTTTTGTTTTAAGTTACCTTTCATAAAGTTGAGGAATTTATTTAGGAGATTTACTAAGAACGTAATAAAATATACATACTTTTCATGTAGACTTTCACTCTTTAATAATTTTTTTACCATAAACCCATCTTTCACTCCAAAAGGTAATAGAACTCAAAAATATTATATTTATCATAATTGTATCACATACCATTTAGATTAGGAAAACATTTTTGTAATAACCCGGGACTTCCTGTAGGCTAGTGGTAGGTAATAAAGTCCTGTCGCACTATGGTTGTGGGTTTGATTCCTACAGTTTGTCTGATACGATGGGTTATCCCCCAACCTGCATGTTGTCCTTTTCCTAAAACTATAGTATTATAATATTCCAAAAATAATCTTCATAAATGTTTTAACCTTACACAATACTATCCAAATTTCAACTTAATCCATTCCAACCTTTATAGTTATCCAAAATACCTCCATCCAGACTTTCTTTAAATGGTCTCTAAACTCCAAAATCAATTGTATCATCATATTCCTCAAAAAAAGTTATGTTTATCTTATTGTCACATATAAAAATATGATTAACTTCATCATATTAAAACCTTAATGAAAACAACAAGTACTGCAGTACAATCCTTATATATATCACATTATTCTTATAACTAGGATATAATCCTTGTGTCCAAAAGCACCAATACATTAATTATTCCACATCAACTATAGTAACAGCATAAGATTGTCTTTGATCCCTTGGCCTTTTCTGAGGTAAGTTTCCTTGACGATTAGGACATTCATTTGCATAATACCTCATTTTCGTACAATTGTAGCATTCAAAATTGATAGCCTCTTTCTTTCCCTTGCAATCACGAGCCTGGTGACCTTTTTCTCCACATTTATAACAAACTCCCATTCCATTCAGTCAAGTACCGGGATGATTCTTCCCACAATTATCACATAATGGAAAATCCTCCTTTCCCCTTTTCCCTTTATCTGTCACTTGTTCCATCGTTCTCTTCTTCTCTTTCTTTACTTTATTGTCATAAGATTTAGAGAATTCCTTTTCTGTCTTGATAGAACATGAGACAATATCTTCGTAAGTTCAGAAAGATTTTGATACTAAATCTAGACGGATAAATGGTTTTAACCCATCAAAGAAACGATCAATATTATTTCTTGGGTTATGTATATAATCTGCAGCATGCCTCACTAACCCTGTAAAGTTAGACTCATACTTTGTGACATTCTCATCCTCCTTTTTCCTCAGACTCATAAATTGCCTTTCCATATCTGCTCGATGGTCATGTGGAAAGTATTTTTCTAAGAAAATTTCCTTAAACTCCCTCCATTCCATACTTGATACTTCTTCATCTTCCTTTTTGTTTTGAATTAATGACCACCATTGATCAGCATCTCTAGTGAGGCGGTAAACTGCCATGATAACCTTTTCACTTTCACTACCCCCAAGGCATGGAATATTTTCTCTATGGAGTTTATCCATTGCACAGCTGCTAATGGATTTGTACCCCCATTAAATGTATGTGGTTGTTTCCTCATGAAGCGGTCTATAATTGATCCTCCACGTTGCGGATCAGGGTGCTCCATATGAGTAAGGTTATTATTCATATCCTGAGTGAGTTGTCCCAGTATGGTGATAAGCTGATCAGCACCAGTTGTATCACAAGCTCCACTATAATTATTTTGATCAAGAGGGAAATCCCTACATGGAGTGTGTGAATTGATATGGTTTCCATTCCTCCCACTAGGCGTCATTTCTGAACAATGGCATAAACTAGATTAGTTTATGAATAAAAATACATAATTACAAACATGCAAAACAATTAACATAAATTGAACTATTTATGGATATAATCCATAGTCATAAAAATGTTTTCTTTGAGGAATTATATACTCATAAATCTTTATAGTGGTTTGTAAAGAAAACGAGAATTATCCTAAGCATATCCCCCAGGATTGTCGTAACCATGAGTGCAGCAAGGCCCGTTGTCAAGCACCAGTTATCGTTCGTGTCTATCTCAAAGTGGTGTTTTCGAGTTTTACCACTAGGTACATCTGTGCCAGAGGCGCCTCTACTTGCTCGTATCTAGAGATAGATTTATTGCTCAGAAAACTCACAAAATATCTATAATACCAAAATTCTAGGACATTATTCTATACTAATCCTCAAATTTTATCTTAGGTCTATGTGCTCTAATCAGAGTTTATTTAAATCTAGATTCCAAGGTTAGTACTAAACTGCCTCTGATACCAACTGTAACACCCCAACCCCAGTTACCCAGAGTCGGTACATTATTATGTAACATTGTCATGATCACAAAGATCAAGTCTCGAAAGACCGATTAGTTTAGTAGCCTTGGAAACACTAGATACATTCATAAGTCTTATATTACAACATAATGTAAAACAAAACTACAACAACAGCTTGTCTTCATATCCCCTCATACTATCCATGCAGGTCATTCATAATATACTTCTTCACATCCTGGAAATATTAAAACATTGGAAGGGGTGAGCTCAGATACTCAGTTAGGATAACAATATAGCAGAACCTTCATAAATAAACATAAACATTTAAGGTAATGTATAAATAAACAAAATCCTTTTAAAAATGAACTTCAGCATAATATGGAAAAATAAAATGAAATAATTCCATTTACTTATTCACATAGATATTCTACTGGTCGAATAATCACATGAAATATCAATAACCACATTCAGAATGATGGAATGCATAATTCCAGACTATCATAACCACGTAGCCAAAGCCCCGTGCTAAGAATACAAATAAGATTTTGTCAAAGCCTCATGCCAAGACTCTATTTTGGCTCATGAGACCTACCGATGCATCGAGGAGCTATAACGGGCTCCACCCATCACTAAGACCAATGCATTCCTTATATGAAAAATGGTATATAAACATTTATGAATACCAATTTTTAAAATACTGTTTGAAATTAATTGCGGTATCAAAATACCATTTCAATTTTTAGAAGATACTTACATTTAAAATTGCTCAGATATACTCCAATGTTTTTCTGAAAATATTATGCAAACTTATGAATAAAATAACTAATTCTGAGACTGCTCGACTAATTACAGGCCATGATGGGTCCACAACCAATCCCTTCTTATCTACCACACTCGAGAGTAGGGTTTTCTAAAAACATTTTTAATCTTTTGTTAAATACATATACAATTTCACTAGGTTTTCATATATTAAGACTCGTAAACAACGTTTGATACAAACCATTTTCAAAACCAAAATAAAACAAAAGTAAATCATGGTATTTTTTTCATTTAAAAAAAGTTATGTATTGTAGAGGAAGCCAAAACTCAAATAATGGTCACAGCAGTGGAGAAGTCATTGTCGTCGCATACGTATGAAAAAAACATTCCCTTTTGTCATCTAGTAAAATGCTTCGTATAAAAAATATTCCTTTTGAATAAACATAAAAGTCAAAGGGGTTTATACACCGTATAAAAGAAAGTTGTGTATAAAAAAAAATATTCTTCAATGAAAGGTGATTGAGACGAAGTCTCTTACAAATATCATTTTTTAAATAAAATAGATCAATTATTTTTATTCAGTATAAGTACACATAAATAAAGTACAAATACAAGATAAGACATAATAATATCATGACATAATTTGAAAGTAGGAGATTAACCAAAAGAATAGAAATTGGGTTAAGAAGTTCCCTTACAAAGGTAATTTTTTTAAATAAAATAAATCTATTATGTGTATCTACTATAAGTACACATAAATAATGTACAAATACAAGATATGACATAATAATATCATGACATAATTTGAAAGTAGGAGATTAACCTAAAGAACGGAAATTGGGTTAAGAATATCCCTTAAAAAGATCACTTTTTAAATAAAATAGATCTATTATGTGTATTCATTATATGTACACATAAATAAAGTATAAATACAAGATAAGACATAATAATATCATGAAATAATTTGAAAATAGGAGATTAACCCAAAGAATGGAAATTGGGTTAAGAAGTTCCCTTACAAAGATGATTTTTTTAAATAAAATAGATCTATTATGTGTATCCACTATATGTACACATAAATAAAGTACAAATACAAGATAGGACATAACAATATCATGTCATAATTTGAATGTAGGAGATTAACCCAATGAACGGAAATTGGGTTAAGAAGTTCCCTTACCTCGTGTCCGACTTGACTCGATCGTTCTTTAATCTCCTGAATAATAAAATATAGTTAATTTATATTTCCTTAAGAACCTTTTTCATGTTCATTATTCCTTTTATATCACTTATTACCATGTTATGAACATTATGTAATTAATTAAGTTAATAACGGTCATTTTGTCGATCTTTGGTACTTGAGTCAAAAATAAACTTCTTGTAATTACAAGTTGTTCATGTGGTGAAATATCCATTATATAAAGAATTATATTCATGATTTAGATATCATATATATCATATATATCCATTATATACATGCATTTATAATATTACATAACATTTAGAGGTAAGAAATGAAATGCATCGTTCATGGAGATGGTAAGTCATACGTACGCATGAACGCTACTTTCATTTCAATTTCATATTTAATGGAATTAAATTATAATTATATAAAGGTATAATATAATTACAGTATAATATAATTTATAATACCATTTAATCCATCCTTTATACATCCCACATATGGCATTAACGATTCAAATCACTTTGAGGGGGCGGTAGTTCGCACTTCCTAAAATGAGATTATCGCGTTTATCTATAATGAAAATCATAAAGGTATGCCATAAATGAGAAATACAGATGAATAAGGAAGACATAAACATAATATATATCATATATAAATATAGTTACATGTTAATGGCCACCATTATAGGTGTTAAAATAAGATTGAACAATCATCATTTTGAGAGGCAGAAATTCGCCAACCACAGAAACAGTATGATCTTTAACCATTAGACAAAGGTGTGTGTAAGTTTAAATGAAATCCTTCTCATAACAACATCCTAGAATACTGATTATACTGTTTTTGTCACAAAATAATGGAATAAATAGAGTTTAATGTGTTGGAAAAGTAAAATAAAACAAAATAACATAAGAGAAAACATTACCTTAAGATCGTGTAACTCTTTTTGATTTGAGCTAAAGGCTTCCTTGGGAAGACTTCTGCCCAAAGTGAGGCTTCTAGGAGTAATAGAGGGAAGTTGAGAGATTATTTGGGTAGAGTTCGGCCGAGCAAAATGGCTTGATGGTGTGAATAAGGTGGTAGAGGTGGGGGCATTTATAAGAGGAGAGGAGGGGCACTCTTGGAAGGTCATGAAATGTTACTTTATTATGAAGTGCTTTTCGGATTTCAAGGGTCCAAAAATTATATATTTCGATGATAAGGTGATAATGGTTCTAAATATACTCATCCAATAGGTTTTTGACAAGTTTAAGTCTTAGATTTTAAATTATCCTTTCATTTTATTTAAACCGCTAATTAATGAGGTAATCGCTGCATCATCATGGTGTCATAAATAATTTAATTTATTGAATTTATAAAAATTATAAAAAAATTACCATTATTTATTAAATCTTTTTATCTTTCCAATGAATATTTATAGTCTAAAATTTAACTTATATAACCCCATGTAATAATCGTTTTAGTAAAACAACACATGTTTGCGACAATTTTATTTTTACTTTAAATAAAAAGTTATTAATGTCATTTTCTTACCCAAGTGGCTCCATGGGGTCCCCAAGTTGACCCATGGATTTTTTTGGTCGTCCATGAATCATCCAATAATGGTAGTACATGTGTAAAGGTATTTTCATATTTTTATAATAACATTTTTACCTTAAATTTCACTAATTACCTTTAATCACGATTAATTAAACTTAAAAGTTACTATTCACCAAAATTATTTTAATCCCATTGAACCACATTTTACTTTCAAATGACAATGATGTATGTCATATTTTGGAAATTCAAATCACAGAGGTGGTAAAATTTAATTTAAACGAAAAATTGGTTTTTTAACTACCACTTAGTGGTTTCACTATTCATCAAAAATCGATTTTTTTCAGAGCAACACCAAAAATTAACCCCAAGATTTATTTGATATTCCTAATTCAAAAAGGATGCCTATTTTAAAAAATTCAAAACATATAAGTTTAGTTAATTAATTTAATAATTAATTCCTGTTGTCACAACAAATATCGTGTTTTTAAGAAAGAATATCAATCAAAAGATTGACAATTGTTTATGTCCAATTTCAGAGTGAAATTAATTCTAATGGCCACCATTGGATAAAATGGTAAAAATATATTCTAATTACACTTTATAACCACTCAATTTTATAATTTATCACTATAAATTATTTTGATTAAAAAAGTTGTTTTTAAGTATTTTTCACTATTCATCAAAAATTGGAAGTTCTCAGAAAAATACCAAAAATTCAACATAGGCTAATTTTGATATTCCGAATCCAAAAATGAATTCCATTTTAAAATATAAAATTTATATAATTTAAAAAAGTGGGTATTACTATTCATAACTGCTACTTTTATTGGTCGTGGTGTGTTAGAACTCGAGGTTGCGTACAACACACACTGCTCTATTATTCAAAAAGGAGTGTGCCATGAAAGCTTAGGGTGTTACAAAGACATCCTGATGTTTCCTCAAGAAAGAGTTATATACCTCATGCTCCTCAGGGGAGATGGCTGCACTAATGAGAGTAGGCCTTAGATCTTCCTCGTTACCAAGGTTTATTTCCCTGAGATCGTCCACAGTGGTGGAGATACCTTCCTCAAATGGAGGAGGTGCATTACTAAGATCTTCCTACTCTTCTTCTCCCAAATCCTCATATTCTTATTCTGATGGGGGGAGAGTTTCCGGCCCAGGCTCTCAGAGGTTTTAGGGCGAGGCATCGTGGGAATCCTCGCTCGTGTATTCGCCCCCAAATTGAGGGTTGGAAGATGTTCCTGCATTGTCACGCTTCGCTGTTATGGCTGATGTCATGAAGATAGATGAGTGTGTGTCCAAACATGAATCCCTACTCTCAACGTGGTAGATGGGAAGTACATAGTCTCTAACAAGATGTATGATGGGGTCGTCAGTAATCATTTCCAGACCATTTGGAGCAGGTATCCAATCGATACCATCGGTCAAAAGTTTCTTCCTCTTTTTCTAATAAAACCCTATGTCAATGCAGTGTGACTCAGATAGCTTGAAGGGGGCCTTGTCAGCCTGCAATGTCCCACTTTTCCCATTGATATAGTACTTAATACACTGGTGGTAGGATGAAAAAATGGACATGTGCTTATGGATCCATGGCCTTCCCAGCATGGCATTGAATGTTGTGTTATTTCAAACCACCATGAATTTCGAGTAGGCCATGAGGTCTCCAAAATGGGTCTTTAGCTTAATTTTTCCCATTGGCTTCTGCTCGCTCTTGTCGTAACCTAGCAGAGTTGTGGCCGATGGTATTAAATCACCCTCACTGTAGCCCAACATACAGAGTGTCCGTAGGGGAAGGAGGTTAACTCTAGAGCTGTTTCCAATAAAGTCTTTTTGGATCTCAATATCATCTGGTGTGACAGACACATACAGTGGTTTGATGTGTCCTTGCACGATAGCATCTTCATCCGGATCGGTGAAAGAGATCACCGTATTGCATTAGGTATGGCCAGTCTCTGTTCGGTAAATTTCAGCGGCAGCTACCTCTACTTGAAACTCCTGGGGCTGATCAAGGATTCTATAAGTGCCTCCCTGAGGTTGGCTGACAAAATCAAGGTGTCCAGGATTGACAGTTTGGCTGGTTCCAATGCCAACTACTTAAGGATTTCATATTTCTGTTCCAGCGGCAGACACATATCCATTGGTGGGAGAGTTTTAGTGGGAGATTTTTAGCGGGAATCTTGGGAGTAGGAATATGTGATGAGGAGGGACCAGTTGTGGGTTCAAATGCCGATGATGTCCAAATGTTCTGGAGACTCGGCCCGGCTGGTCTGTTTGTGCGCACTAAGTGGCTAGGTGCTTGTTCCTCCTCTGATGGGTACCGAAAAATGACGGAGGCAGAGTTGCCGCTTGTGGAGGTGGAGGTATGTTCTTTCTCCTGCTGAGTCCGTTGAAGGGATCTCCCATGGGTTTCTGTGATATTAACGGTTCGAGCTGAGTTCCAACCGTAGGGTTAGTTTTGGCTGCGACTGCGCCTCCCCAGGCATCCACTGCCTCTACGATTCCTCATCCCAACTCCTTGTGTCGGGAACTCGATTTCATAACCATACCCTTCATCAGGGAATTATTCCATAAGATGGATGACGTTAATGGAACCAAAGATCAGCTCCTCATCCTCTGACTGGTCAACCTGGTTGGTCGTCCATGATGGTGTCATATGGTGGGTCGGTGCCCATTGTGCCAAATTTGAGGGCATGAACTCTGATAATGTCGAGGATAATTTTGGCCTCATCACAGACTACTCCTCTTGCGCTTGTATCCTCCTTTGATTACGCATGGATGACCGACTTGTAGAGGTTTGTGAGGCCGATATTGTCGGTTGTGCGGTGTTAGGGGCTGTTGGAGGCAACATTGGCAGTTGTAGTTTAGCTCGGTGTATTCCCTGGGCTCGATTGATAGATTTACGAGTCATCCAGTTCTCAAAATTCTGCCCCTTCTTGCTAGTGACTTCCTGCCAGCCCCCCCCCCCCCCCCCTTATCGGAGTCGGTGGTAGAAATATATGTCCCATGTGCTGGGGGTGGTCCCAGCTCGACTTACACGGATTCTACCATCCTTTGCAGGAGGTCCTTGAAGACGAAGCATTCCCAAATAGTGTTCCCCAACATTTGAGGGTTGGGACAGTAATCTGGCCTGTCATCATGGCTAACTTCTTCAGGTTTCCTCGGCTCTGGGAGGCGGAGAAAGTTGAAATTCATGGAGGCGATGAAATAGTCACGGACTTGGACCTCTCATAATGAATATGCTTTATGTCTTCGTTCCTAAAACTATTTCCACTTCACCACTTTCTAGTCGTCCCTCCTGGGCGGATGCGGCCACTGATATGCAGGGGGCCTTGAAGATTTGGTGGAGGCCTGAGTGGTGGAGCAGGCACATGGGCTGGCTTGAGCATGATAGAGGACACTTTAGCTCTGGCTACTCTCTTTGCAGGAGCCTTTGAGGCTATTCGGGACTTCAAATTAGTCGGCTGCAGGGATTCCTCAATTCTCTGGCCAATAGTCGAGAGATGGCGGAAGCCAGTGGTGCACTCCACTAGTATGAGCGGAGTTCACAGCTCATCTCGAATACTGTCAATGCATATGGAGAGCAACTCATATTGAGGCATTGGCCTGTTCAGATAGTAGATAAGACCTTTCCATCAGGTGATGAAATCTGAGACCCACTAATTCTCCCTCTGCTTGCAATTCATGAGGTCGCTGACCGTTGTTTTAGGCAACGTTGAGCTTAAGTGAAAGAGTAACTACTGGAAAAGGTCTTCCCAACTTTTTATTGACTAGGCCAGCAGGCTCCTATACCAGACGAAGGTAGGTCCTTGAAAGGTCCATACGAAGCATCTAAGTTTCACTACATCTTGATGTTCCGGAGTTCCCATCATAGGGTCGCAATAAGACGCTAGTGCATCAAGTGTTGTTCTGGATATCCTGATCCATTGAAGATAGGGAATTCAGGGCTCCCAAAATTGGGTAGAGGTGGCGTGTTGCTCACCCAATCCGGACAGGGCTTCCACTCTAGGTATATCGGATCGCTCCGACCTTCCATTGCTTCCAATTGAGCTATTAGTGCCATGATGGTGTTGGTGAGACCCTGTTTTACATCCTGTTGGACCCAGTCTTGAGCAGGTGTAGCCCGAGGCATTCCTTGAGGATCCACCTCGGTTGGCACCTGGGTTGCATGTGACATTTGTGACACCTTCAGAGGGTTCAAGCGTACTCGCTCTGGTTGCTTCCTGAGTGGAGGGAAGTCTTGGTATTCATATGGATCCACATTTAGGTAGTTGGATGGTTCGGGCGCCTCATTGGACGAGAGCCCTGACCGTGCTTCATTTTCCAGGGAAAACCTTGCTCTTTGAGGGGAACATACCGGTATTGCATGATGTGACTCCTCTCAGGACGTGCTTTCAATAAGACGGTTCCTCTAGAGTAGCTCGACATTAATCCGCCTCAATTTTTTCATCTCCTCTTCCTGTCAAGAGAACCTCTCTTCGAGCGTAAGTGGCTCATCTTTATCGAGAGAAGGAGGCGGGTTAAGGTTAACCATTCCTTTGTTCTTATCCTTGTTGGAAGCTCGCAGGGTGAGTAGAGGAAGGTTGGATAAAGGGGAGGCCATGTTTAGAGAGGCCCTCTGGTTCCGGTTGTGCACACCTGGTGCTTCGTTGTAGGCTGCAGCCTAACCGGAACCATCATCTCCTGATCCATCCGGATTTGCATCATATTCGACGTTACCAATGGGGTTATCCTATAGGGAATTAATGGATGCATATCACAGGGCAGAGAATATGTCATCTTCCAAATAGGAAGAGGATATCCCACGTCTTTTACTGTCCTTCCTTTTCATGTCCCGGGATGGCCTTTGGACCCCTTAATGGAGGTTGACGCAGAGTGTTCTTTGATGCGCCCATATGGTACACCTTCCACTTGCAGGGGGTGATGATTTTAATGACGGGATAGGGTAGGAAACCCCTCTTCTGACTGTCCTCCCTAGATGAGAGAATACTGATTCTTGTGGTGGGGGTTGTTGTTGAGGAGGTAATAATTCCCCCAGCCCCGAGGGATGGGGATGGCTCCATTCTTTCGACGTTGATTCTCTTCCCATTTTAATTGGTCTTACAGGTGCATTTTTTGTTAAAAATTCCCTCATCCCTACAGGATGGGGTTGACCCTATATTGCAGTGGTGGCTGCTGTTATCGCTACCCACCTGATCTTGTGTGCCCCCATTCAGGGGTGAACTGGGTTTGGTGCTGAGTTATTCTATGAATCAATCCCTTTATGGGGATGCAGACAATGACTGCTAATTAGACTCTCTTAGGTGAGAGTCCTATTGTATGATCTCAGTGGCCTGATTCAAAAGTTGTTGAATGGCTTGTTCTTGTAGGGCCTGACTCTTCTGGGACTTACTCAAGGCCCGAATCTGTTGGGTGTGTTTCCTTTCATGAACCGGGATACCACTCAATTGCTGTCTTGACGTGATGATGTTGCAAAACACCATGTCGAATGGTTTCTTCTAGGTGGGGAGTGGAGTGAAATGCAAAGCTTCATGTTCTCCCAAACCCCTGATATGGACTGATGTCGGGGCGTCACCAATGAGGTGGTGCAACTGGTGCAGCGCACAGAGGTAGGTTATCTCCATGTTTCCTTTACGCCTCTCGGGTCGTTGTTGTCGTGCCGACGGATGAGCCTCCAGGTCGATGTGACGCAGGAGGTCTCTTATTGTCTTGACATGGTCTACATACCCATATTAGGGAAGGATGCTTGATTTCAGTCGACGGAGGGTTGTCCATATATTATGGAAGATGTCGTGCATGCATTTTTCTGACAACTCTCTGGGTATGTCGAACTAGGAGGTAGTCATGGGCCAAAACATAACTGGTATATCATCCCTGGCAAGTCGTTTCCTCAGGTGCAACATGTCGGCATACTCCTCCGCTAGTGATTCCTCTACTGGGTCAGCCCAACTGAGATGCTCACTGTCATTGTGGTCAGAAGCAGTGGGACCGGTAGATATTGAATTATCATGCGGGTGATTCCAGGGCAGTTTTGAAGATGAACGTGGCCCTAGAACATCTCCCGATTGAAGAAGGGTGTCGTTAGCGATGGACGGGGAATCTGACATGATCAATCTCTTCCTTCTGAGTGCCTCGACATACGAGGGTTTTTCTATGCTTGATTCGGTAGATGGAGGACCTTCCTGTCAATATGATATGTCGTTTTAGTGAGGACCTTCATAATGACAGTCGTAACGGTGAGGACTACCATTACTTCTTGATGCCTCACTACATAGAGGACTTTTGCAGTTCATACCCTGGGGAGGACCATCAAGGCGTGTCGCAACAGGGGGAGGACCTTCTGGCTGCGTAGCATTGTTACGGGGAGGGCCTTCGCAACAACTACCATCACGGTGAGGATTACCATCATGGTTTTACGTTCGATGTGTATCCTGGGGAGGACCTTCAAGACACACTGTGACAAGGGGAGGACCTTTTTGTTGCTTGGGGCCACTGTGGGGAGGACCATCGTAATGGCGGTCGTGGTGGCGAGGACTACCATCACAACTGCTGTAATGGAGTGGACTACCATTACAGCTGCCGCAGGGAGAATATATGCGGGGTACACCCTAGGGAGGGCCTTCAGAATGTACCGCAATAAGGGGAGGTCCTTATCGTTGCATGGCATCTCTACAGGGAGGACCTCCGTTAAATGGGTGGTGAGGAATACGACCGTGATTTGATGCCTGGATGCGTGGAGTATCTTTGCAACGTAAACCATGGGGAGGACCTTCAGGGTAGGCCATGACAAGGGGAGGGCCTTCTTGTCATGATGAGACTTCACTACAGGGAGGGCCTCCGTAGTTGTGACTATGATAGCGAGAACTACTATCGTAATCTATGGTCCCACATCATGGAGAGATTTTGCAGCGTATACCCTGGGGAGGACCTTTAGAGTGGACAACAACAAGTAGAGGACCTTCTTGTTGCTCGATCTTCTGGTCACATGGAGGTTTTCCAAAACTCTCCTCAAAAGAGGATCTCTCATGATTGATTGTTATATGCCCGTGGGGGAGGCCCCCATGGGTGCTCTGTGGAGGACCTTCAGAGCTGCTGGTAGCGACATTGCGGGGAGGACCTTCGCAACTTCTACTGTCACTCCCATAATATGGTAATGTGTAGGAAGGGTTCTGAGCCTTTGATATGTGCTTAGCGGCATCGGGAACCCTGGCTTCCAACAGAGCAGAGATATGAACCCACTCGTTATTTTCCAGCTGCCTTCATCGCGTTCGGGGCACTTTCTTACAGGAAGTGGGGACCGTTTGCTGTTGACAACGACCTTCACCTTTGGGTCCCTATCTAATTGGGTCCCGTGATGTTTTCGAGATACACCGAACAATATCTTGACATTTAGTAGGGATATATGCCTGCTCTAGAGCATCCACCATGATGGACGAGTATCACCTAGTTGGAACGAGTGAAACTGCTCGATCTGGTTGCCCTTGCGTAGCGGAATATAGTCGGCGACCCTCCTGGGCAGAAGCAGGGATACAGATCTACTCTGAGGCAGCTATCTTGTTTCTTAGATGAGTCACCTCAGTTGGGGAGATGGGATCACGAGCCTGAGTCCTTACTGTTCCTACTGATGCAATTACACTCTGGAGAGTCTGTAAGATATGATATGGAATCGATACCTACTACTCCATCATTTCTAGAATATGCAAAGAGACATCTTTGGAAGGAACGGGTATGAAGGACCATTTCAGTATCGGAGTAGTAATATCTTGCTCCGGTCCTCCGGTGGTCAGTGGGAACTGAAAATTCTTCTGTGTCGGGGAAGGTGAACGAATATGCCCCTGGCCCTGGATATGCCGGTTTATCTATCCATTTTCCACCACATTGGGATGGAAGACATTACTTGCATCCATAGGGAGTTGGCCCTGCATATGTTGGGTTCCCACTGTATCGAGTCAGTGACCTTTATTAGCAGACAGATGTGCCCGCCTATTAATTACTGCTACATCTGGATGGCGGGCTTTGTTGATTGCCACCACATCGGGATAGTAGTCATTAGAAGCATCCGATAGGAGATGGTCCTACGGGTGACGGGTCACCACCACGTCTGGTTGGTGGGCTTCACGACCATGGGCAGGGAGAGGTATCTGCCTAGTAAATGTCATCCTATGTGAGCGACGGGCTTGACAAAGCTCGGTGGGGATGTGTGCCTGCTCGTATGAGGCTGTCATATCTGGATGGTGGGCCTTGGCGGAATGAACAGGTGTATGTGACTATTCGTAATGCGTCTCCATGACTAGGTATTAGATCTCCTCCTCATGGACAAGGGTAATGACCGGTCCTCAGTTGTAAATTTTTCGCCCTTGTCGGGCGGTCCGAGGGGCTAGAGCTCGGGGAGCGTGGGCCTGGATCCTCAAGGCTACATCCTCCTGAGCACAAGGATGTTGAGTCGTGACGTGACCACGAAGATGTCTTCCGGTGGGGTCCTTGGATCGGAAGCCCCATTCGGAGGGGATGAAGTTCTCAACATCGACCTCATTCACCTCCCTAAGATAAGGGAGGTACGCATTGTCTTGTTCAGGGGATAGAATCCCGAAACAGTTGTAGACAACAACAGGAGCCATCTGGATCTGCTTCTGTGGCCGCTACTGGGCAGGCGACTGGTGAGTCCTTGCGGATTGGAGGGTGTGCATGGCTGCCTCCACCGTCGGTAGAGTACCGTTCACATGGTACTCTTGGATCAATGCATCTGAGACCCAGCGTTGAAGATGCTGGGTAGGTGACAGGGTCCTCCATTGGTGAGGAAGTCTGGTCATTACGAAGTTGGAAGCACGCACCTGTGAGTTTCTTTGGGATGCCATTGGATCCAAGGGAGTTCTGTGTGGTACCTGTAAAACATTTTGATAAGTTCAAACAAAAAATCCGGCAAAGCAGTATCTCATGATCCCATACGTAATTAATGACCTTTCATGGCCCTCCTTGTGAGAATAAAAGGGGAACATGGTGGGATTAGGTTAAATCTGTTATGCTTGATAAAATATTGACTTCGGGTTCACCATTTTTTGTTTCGGGTCGGTCTCAAAATGCCCAACGGTTCCGTATCCGATGACACTCGAACTTTCTTTCCAAATGCAGGCGCTTGCTGGGCAATTTGGCTAGCGACGCTTAAGAACTCACATTGGTCAAGAGGATGGATTTCGGTATCATCGCACCATTTTGGGGGAATTATTTCCTATTCCGGGTCTCTCTTATAGATTTAAGACGTATTCATATGTTCGTGAATCTTTGGTTTATACCCAAGCATAGTATCCACCGACTTATCCTGGTGGGAAATGGTCAGTTGAACGTAGGGGTTCAGAATCATTTATGCCTAAGGTTTACCATCCCTCATTGTACTAATGACCCTAAGAAGTCGGGACTCATTGAGGCGGTACTAGGAGTGACGCGGTGAACTGATGTGAAGATAGTTAGATCAACCAGTTGTTGGGATTGAACCTCATGGAGGCTTCCTACGTACCCTGCCTAGGAGATAGGGATCAAAGTCCATGTAGTTCGAATAGGAGTGTTGGAGTTCCAACGTGCATGTGGACCCATGGGTCTATTGGTGATCGGGATTGAACCTCATGGAGGCTTCCTACGTATCCCTGTGGTAGGGAATCACCGTCCTCGTAGATCACATTAGCTTGGGGATTACACTCTGAGGAGGCCCAGAGTAATGGATGGGGCATAAACTCTGAGGAGGCCCATAGTAATGGATTGGGGCTTACACTTTGAGGAGGCCCAAAGTAATGGATTGGTGATTACACTCTAAGGAGGCCCAGAGTAATGGATTGGGGCTTACACTTTGAGTAGGCCCATAAGAGGATGTCATGGTCGATGCTTTTACTTTAAGCCCATGTGAGTCATGCTCAGTGTGAGAAACAAGAGGTAGTAGGGACCAGACGATCACATCGTGAAAAGTGCATCTGTGGGAAGTGGAGTGGGGCTCATGCATAGAGGATTCCCAAAAGTTTGGGGCTTACTTTGAGATGGATGCCCAGGGCGACAAAGCACAACGACCGACGGACTTGGCCCCAATGAAGGATGGAGCAACACCCTTCTCCACTATGCCCTTCCTTAGGCCTGACCATGGGGAAGTATAGAGGTGCATGGGGGCTTCTTTCTGATGGGTATCCCACCATGCCCCGGAGAGGGGATAAGTGACCCATTCCAGACAAGTGGATGGGTATAAAAGGGGCTCCCGGGCTCAGATTCTACATTATCGTGGGAATGTGAACCCAGAAATTCTTTAGGAATCAACCCAAGGGTCGGATCAACCCTTTCGCCCCTACTTACCGTGGGTATGTGAACTCAAAATGGCGCATTGATGAGCCTGAAGGTTACATCACATGGGTCTGGTGGCTCCGGTGGAGGCCTCAGCTCAGGGCCGATGAATGGGCCAATGAGGAAACTATGGAGGATCAGGCCGGATCAGCAGGATTTTATATGGCTCGGGGAATGGGAACTCTGAAGGATTTGGCGGACCACATGGGTATATGAGGAGTGGCGCCCATCACATAGGGAGGATCTATGTGGCTCAAGAGGCCATCCATAAACCAGGGTGGCTTGCGGACTGATGACCACTCTGCAAACTAGGGTGGTTTGTGGGCTGGTGGGTATCCCGTGAACCAAGGTGGTTCGCGGCATCGGGTTCAGCCCCCGTACTGTGGTGGTTCACGGAGGAGTCCACGCGAGCAGCGGCAGCCAAGGGTGGCGCCGGTCGTGGGTTTGTTGGTAGGGGCTTCGCCTGCGTAGGAGGGTGCTACACGGTATGACGGATCGGAAAAGGGGCATAACCTCCCTGGTCCGCAGGGAGTGCATCCGCAGAGGGTCCATGGTTTATGGATTTCTTTTCTTTGTTATTTTAAGTTTGTGGTTCACCAAGTTAGTATGCATTTTTGGTTCCTAATTAATTTGATTCTAGCTTCATACCTGATGTGGTTCACGAAATGGAACTTCCCTGTTTGCAAAATCCCTAGCTCCTCCCTTCGAAATCCTTTCACCCGAATCTGGTCGATCTCCCTAAATTCTCCCTTTTTTTCATCCCCCGGTCTCCTTTTATAGAGTGGGGAAAGAGATATATTTGTGGTCATGCAGCGCCTTTTGTGGAGGCCCATGATTGAAAACCCAATTCAAGGATAACTTGGTCAACCCACCACTCGTGGGGGGCATTGAACGTATCTCCCCCACGAACCAAACGAGCTCAGGGAGTGCTTAACAGCCACGCAGGGTTCCGCCTCCATTCTGCAAAAGACAATGGATGCGGCCTTGGGTTGGTCGATGCGGTCTGCGACTGGGCAGTTAGTGATGGTGGATCGGGTTAGCGCATGTCCTGCTTCGCGCCCATGGAGGATCTCCACCTCCATTCCTCGAATGGCAATGGTCCGCGGAGGGGGTGCTTCACGAAACCGGCCACGTAGCATTTTTCATGGGATCGATCTGCGGACCGGTTTGGCTTGTGCATACTTTGAGTTTTATCCATACTTTCCATACTGTCCCCAAATTCTTTGGGTGGAATTGGATAGAATATCCCTAGGATTCAAGTTGATTTTCATTCTCCTTTGCATATTTTTCAGGACTTTACAATAGACAATGAGATAAAATGATAAAATTTTTATATGAGTCGGGGAAAAACACCTAGCATCCATGTATAACTAGTGTCTCTAAACCATGAAGAAATTCATGGTAGTCACATGTATCATAACAAAAGACCATTTTTTAGGCTTGGAGACAAGGTACATAGCCATTATGTCCTGGTATTGTAATCATAATAACGGTATACGACATTTAATAAGAGATAAACAAGAATGACGTTTTTTTGTCTTATGATCCCATCAAATGTTTTATATAAAGAGGATGAAAAGGTATTAATGGAGGAGAATCTTAATTATATATAATCTATATGCTAATACATGGAGTTCTATGAAATATAAACCCAAGTATCACTCGTAAATTCTGATTTCCCAATGATACCATCCATGTTTTTTTGTAAAATTGAAACTGAAGTATCTGCCAGAGCATGAAGGAAACATCTTGCCTATGATTCTGTCTAATGTATTCGGTGAAAAGAAAATTGTTGTATCAGTCACAGTTTAGGGTATATAATCTATCATATGAGACTATCCAAGGTGTTCAACAAAAAATAATTCTTCAATGTTGAATATAAATCATGTAACCTTTTAAAAAGTACACGGTTTTCAAAAATGATAAAACCATTATTGTGCATGGTACATATAATCTCTACCAACATATTATCATGTCCCACACATTATTTAATGAGGAACCTGAGTACTTCTCATGTCATAATTAATTCCCATAGTCATTTAAATTTATGTAATGAGGTATTTAATGTTTTTAAAAATTCATTATCTTAATTCATATATATTTAATAATGAGTACATATCTAAGAAAAATTCATATCTGACATCAAGTATACATAAATAGGTCCTTTCCCATTTATTTCTTCCAATAATACATTCAATTTCCAAATTATATTATATATTACAATACACCTTATAAGTGTTTTTTTATTAAAATTATTCAATATATTTATTTAAATAAAACTAATTCATTTTAATAATCCATTATAATAGGGGTTTTCTATCACACCTAAAATTGTGATCATGTGTAAGCATGAATTATTATTACGAGAAACAAAATCAATACCCTTGAAAAGTTTTCAATTCAGAAAAATTCATTACATGCATTTTAATGTAAGAAACATAAACATGGGGTATTTTAGTCAATATTATAAACATATTACATTGAAGATTAATACAAAATGATAATTTAGTTTATGAAAATTTGGTTCCAAAAAATTAATTCACATTTAAATGGAATTAAAATTAAATTTATCCATGTGGCACAAAATCATAATTTATAAATAAGATAAACATCAAAGAAAAATAAACTAAAAAACCTAACTTATGAAATGTTAGTTCTAATCATCCATTATTAGTTTTTGTCTCAATCCCAATAGAGGAAAATCAGAATAATTTAAAAACATCTGAATAATAGGGTAAGAAAGATCACATGGATTTATAATTTTGTATGGGAAGACATAGAAAAGAAAATAATATATATTACTCAAGAAAATACCATGGGATAACCAACATGATGAATGATGATTGAATATAATCATGGTTAGTGTAGATATAAGGATCCATAAGAGTGGGAGAAGAGACCCTTGTGAAACCCGAAATCCATTTGGTTGTGTGATGAAAATAAGGGTTAGGCCCATGTTATCATTTTTAAAAGGAAACCTTATTTGTTTCACATCATGGACCAGTTCTGCATCATGAAATAGATACATATTAGGAATAATATAGTGTAAGACTCTTAATATTTCACGTTATGAGTCTTCTATGGACACACCCCATGAAACCCATTCACTATGTGTATATGATTCATGATGGGAATGTTCAGAAGAAACTATTTCTAGCATCCCGACATGCTAGTTCATCCACATGAGTTCACCTATACTTCTAGTCGTTCCACCAAATCATAATGAAAATCTAAAAACATTATCTTTCAAAATTTATCCCCTAAAATCTTCTTTTTAGTTTTTTAAATTAAAAATAACCAATACACTAAATTGATATTGTAAATTCATTTGGAAAAATTTCCATGCTTCAAAACAATGCATATTAAAAACTAACCACCATAGAAATTATTTCCCCTATGAATCCTTGGGGTAATGTATAAAAAATAATTTATCTGACCTGGGTTATATTACTTTTTTCTCAAATAGAGATGTCACATTTCAAACACAAAATGAATTTCCAATCATATTAATTATACCTATGGTAAATAATATTTTAAAACTATAGCCATGACTTGTCTTCAAAATTGAACATCAATGTAGTGATTAATCAAGCACATCTAACATGAGACTCGATCACATCATAATCTATTTTATAAACTAACTCAGGGTGTTTGCCACCATATGTTCTAACTTTAATGTCCAGATTATATCCTTAAAACATCAAATTTAATAATTTCCTATGTTATCATGACCGTTGTATTTTTACAATAATCATGGAATAATATTCACTTGGTGAAACAATCAATTTCCAATTGACAAAAATTATGTCATTCACGCTGAAATTTAGAATAAAATCCACATAAAACATAGAACTAAAGTTGTTTTGTCTCAATGATGTTCCTAATTTTTTTCCTCACCAATTTCATTTTATAAACACAAGGGAAAAAATCCATGCAACAATTGGATGACTATCTAAAAAATTATTTCCCATAGCCGATGATGCATCAATACAAAAACCTGATGCATTTTATCCAAGTTAATTGACCTTGTTTTGAGAACATTCACCAAATAATATATCATAATTTTTGTGATCCCTCCATTCAAACAATTTATTTAAGTTTTCGGTCTATAACACAAACATGGATGTATACCCAATCCATCACCCATGAATCAAAAAACTCAAATTAAATCAACTCATCCCAATTGTATATCTAGGGTATCCATTGAATAATTTGTTGAAGTCTAAGGAACTCATCCAAGGTTGTCTATACACTATCATTTACAAGTGAGACACTAGTACACAATTGAGTCATCAACATATCAGGAATAATAAAGGATCCCAACTATGAAATCTCACTTATCCATCTAGGAAAAGAGTATTCTAGTGTTTATGAGTTCATCCATGGACTTCTTACACATGAATTATAGAATCACTATAGAAAAAATTGCATCTATGGTTAACCATGCTCCTCAATCCCTGCTCTACAAGATAGATGGAATGATTATTTCCAATCTCATAGTACACTAATTAGTTTTCAATGATTACCAATAATATAGAAGGTTCTCCCATCATATCCAAGACTAGGTTCCCAACATAGTTTCTAACCAATCATATTCAACTATGCATAGGGAAGAATAATCGAACCACTTCTGGATGACATCCTTTTAATGAGTTAATCTATATCAAATGACACATCAACATTAATTAACCATGATGAATATAGAACATGAATAATCCTATTCCCACTCATGAATAACCACAAAAGTCCAACCATCAAAAAAGATCCATTTATAGGTATTTTACAGTGAAAACTATATCATCATCATGATTCCTTCCATGAACCAAAATATTTTAAATCTCATTATCCCCATTAGAATTCCAAAGCCTTGTGGGCTATTTATAACTGGTCAGGTATTATTGTGTTCACTCTACATAGAAGTATATACTAAAATGAATTTTTTATGGTACACTCCACCTTAGTAGTTTTCAACTCAATTTTTACTAATAATGGAATCTCATAAAATGGATCACATTCCATCGACTACTAACTAGAGGTCCTAAATATGGAAAATATATTATGAAGAAAGGGACATCTTGAAAAGAGGGGAAATTCCAGTAGTTGAATATGTTCAAGATTATATTCATATTCAGTTGTATACATGAAACTCCTATTGAGTTACATTCATGAACACCATAGTATTGGGTGTTAATTCAAAACCAACCAGCCCATTAGTGTTATGACACTCGGTGCTTTTAAAACATCATCTAGATCATTACGACGAGTTAGATTTCCATTAATTCCCATATGAATTTACCTAAAATATGACATGTTAATAAAGTGTAAAATATCAAGGAATAAATTATTTACACTAAACTCATATGGTTTTTTTCACAATTTTTATCAACATGATGGGTACCACAAATAGCCACACGTACTACCCGAATATTTCTCAATAGTTTTTCTATCATGTTTATGTTCCTTTACATGTCAGCCCCAACAGAACCACACATATATGAAAGGGGGCACAATTATAAGATATAAAAAGTGGATTTTATTTCCCTAAGAATTTCCAATTCACTGAAATTGAGCATTACATGATTCTCACTCCCTTAACAGGGGTTAATTCATCCCACAACCAACCCTCTAAGCCTTATTTTGTTTTTTTCTTGCTAGGAGTCCTACTTTGAAAAAATGACCACCAAATAGAACCTAAAATAAAAAAAATAGTAACATCATTTAGAAGTGAAATATATTATAAAGGAAATACTAAAATCATGTTGTACCATAATTTTTTATAATAACAGTTCAAATCCTAAAACTAGAGTCACACCAAAAAGATCATTTAGATCTTCCTCATCTCATTATTGTTCAAGACACATAATAATTTTTCTAAGGAAAAAATCACATTAATGTTCTAATGAAATTATAAAATTAGCGTAAGGTTTAAAACTTACCCGGGGTTTTGGCTATGAACACCATATTAAATTGTTTCAAACCCTTAAAATAACTCAAATTTATTTCAAAATCATGTACCAGTCATCAGAAAAAATTTAATGATACTTTATTTAGTTAATTCCACAAGAAACCTTATGTATGATATATCAAATTTTCATGAATGCATTATTTATTTAACTAGAATCCTATCAACACTAAAAATTAAATATTTTTATTTCATTCAATTTTAAGTATATGTGAGAAACCAATATATATCACAAAATAAAATGAACATCAATCTATATATGAGATGATCATACAATTCTAAAATTTTAAAATGGGTTGTAGTTTTTTAACCTGTATAAATGTCATTCGATGGATTCAACCTTAAATTATGAAATTTATGTATTAAAATATATATTTAGATGCTCAATTACAAGAGGGGGTGAATTGTATGTTTAAAAAAATTGAATTTTAAGAGTAAAATTATATTTATATTGAACAATGTTAAATAGTGTGAATTCACAAACCCTCTTTGGTTCTCAAACAAATGGATAATAAGAAGGGACCAAGACCAATTATAAAGATCATAATATGAAAATGATTTATCATAATGAAATATAAGCATTTTTATTATAATGAACAATTATAACATAACATGTATAGAATATTATTTATCAGAGTATAAAATTATAAGAAGGTATAATAAAGTTATACATTCTTTCATTAACAGAATACAATGGAAATAAAACTCGTAACAAGAACAAGTAAAAAAGTATGAAATATTTTATCCCAAAGAGAAGGGTATCCAACAACCATGGATAAAGGGCCTTTGATTTATACTTTCAAGAATGTATGTCTTACCCACACCAAGGTAACCCCTTAATAAGAGTATTAGAGTCTATCTTGCTATCCCCAAAAGCCCTCGAACTTGCTGGTAGTCGACGCCTCTATCTTCCTATACCTAGATGTTCTCCAAATTTAAGGTAGTTGAAACCTTTGTCTTCCTATCCCTATAAGACCTTGATTGTACACAACCAAAATCATAGTCACACTATGCAAGAGGAACAAGTTGATCACGGTTGAAGAAGATGTTCACAGATCACACAAAGCATGAGAATCTCTCTTTGTAAAAACTAGTACATCTAGAAATTATCAACATTGTGAAAACACTCTATGAAAATGTCTAAAGAATAGGCTATTTATAGGAAAGGGTTACAATGGTCAGCTTCTCCTCCAATGGTGATATTTTTCATTTAATTTTTGGGGGACCTGTGCATGTTTAACTCAACCAACAGATAGTTTGAAACAGATTATACCACATTGTTGTCATTGTAACATAATCATGAGTAAGGAATTATAACATGTAAAAAAATTATGATTAAGAAAATTATGTATAATAGGATTGATTAACTTGAATAATATGTTTATAAAGAAAAGTAACTTTAACAAGTATGCATAATCAGATTCTAAATAATGTGTAAATAAGAGTCTATATAAGTATACAAACAATGTCTGGAAAGATATAAATTCATAGTTTGGTCTTGAATAGAAAAAAGAGTTTATTTTAAGGGAAAAATGGAGCTTCATTTTAGTTAAATAATAGAGTCCAATTATTGAAAAAAATGAAGTTTGATTTTAGGAAAACAAAATAGTCTGATTATAGATAAAAAATAGGATGATTTTTTGTGAATTTGGAGTCATAATTTTTGAGAATTTAGAGTAAGAATTTATGAAAATTCATGTTTATAATTTCTGATAATTCAGAGTCAGAATTTCTAAGAATTTGAAGTTATAATTTCTGATAATTCATTGTCTAAATTATAGAGAAACTAGGATTCAAAAATCAGAATGCAACGGAGTCTGAAATCAGATGAAAACCTAGTTTAAAAGTAGTGAGAGTCAGATTCTAAGTGATTGTATAGTTCCTAGGATTAGATAAGGATATGATTATTCTTAACATAATTTTGTCTTAAGAAAAATATGTTTAATGTTAGATAAGGATCATTACACATAACATATAAAAGAAACTTATGGTTTAGACAAATATATTTCTTGTTAGAAATAAAAAAATTTATAAGGAAAAAGAATTTTTTCATATTCAAAAAACAAAGGAATGGAAAATTTTATAATGGATCTTATTGAGTTAATAATATCCCCATTTTTGGAATACACAAACCACTTTTTGAAAAAAAAAATATTATGTTTGGAAAAAATAAAATAAATATATAGCTCTATTATATTTTTGTCTTAGTGAATACGACTAACTCAATGTTAGGCATTTTTACCTTAATGATCGTATTTTTTTTCCGAATAAATTGTATTGAAAATAAAATTCTTTTTATTAAGAATGTTTTCTACAATATTAAGCTCCCATTTCTTAAAAAATTTATTCTTTTGTATCAATTCCCCCTTAATATGATATTCTTTTTAAGCTTTTTTACCCCTTTGTTATTTCCAAAAATGTATAGATGGGAAAAATAAATTTGGTACCTAAAATGTTAAAAAAAATACTAATAAAAGTAAAAAATATATTTCATTAACTATGATAATATTTAGGTACAAAAAAATATCTATGTTTTATGAAATTAAATCATTATTCTTCTTCTCTAGAAAAATATAATTGAGGAAAACCTTTATCTTCATTATATCTTTTTTATCCTTTTTGTAGTTCTTGAGTAAGTCTTCTTGCTCTTGCTTTTTCTTCTTCGGATACTGAATCCATTATTTTTTAGATTTGTTACATCTTTATTGTGATTTTACATTCTATTTTAACGGATATGGGATATTTTTTCTCTATTGGGAAATATTAATGGAGTTATTCTTTATGTAGTGATCTTTATCCTCTTGTATTTGGGTAGCTTGGTCTTTATTTATCCTTTCATAAAAATGTGTGAACTTCTTATTAATCTTGTTGAAGGCATATTTGACTAAATTTATATAATCACCATCATTCATTAGATCATAAACTAATGACTTTGACCAAGTTATAATCTTCTCTCCAGAAATTATATAAGCTTTATATTTGATCATGAAGGTTTTAAAATCCATTTCTTTATTGATTAACTTTTCCACCAACAAGTTTGTATAATAAGTATTCTTGTTTACTGACTGCTGAATAAGATGAAACTGAGATTAAAGGTTTGGGAGTAATGGTATTGAATCAAAAATAATTTTCAAATAATTCCCCACCATGTCATCTCCCATAAATGACGACGATTCAGAATGTGAAGAACCATTCTATGGAGGAGTATCTTTAAATTCTTCAACAAAATTTTACTTAGATGTTCTAGCTACATCTTTCTGAGGGGTACCAAGAAAGAATAATTTTCTTTTAGAAACTTAATTTTCAACAATATTTACTACCTAATGTTCATTATATTAACAATCACTACCTCATCATCTTCTAAAAAAATGTTGTCATTATCCTCTCCCTATTTAAAGGAATAACTTTTATTAACTTCCTCCTCTTTAGAAATTACCTTCTACTTATCTAAAGAATTTTTTTGATGAATCTTGGGAATTTCCTATTGATATTTTATCAGAAGGACTCTTCCCTTTATGATACTCTTCCACCATTCTGATCATGTATTCACTTTCTTTCTCTTATAATTATTCTTGTTGAATTTTTTCTTCTTCAGTAATCTGTCATGGAAGTGAAGATTATTTCTTGAAGGCTTCCAGTACCAAAACACTTTCTGAATATTTCTCAACATAATTTAACAAACACTAAACAACCTAGGCCTTTGATTATTTTTCTTTTTTATTTTTCTCTTTTGTGTGTTTCTCAATATGTTTTTAGCTTCAATAGTTTTTAACGATTTATCTTCCAAAGGGTCAAGCACAAACATAGGATAAACATCCTTTATCTTTTTCATATGCTCCCTCTACTTAGCAACTACCTCATCAAAAAACATCTTTTTCATCTTTGGTTTAGGGGGTCCTGATTGAGATTATGAATTTTTTTTGGGTAATTTAGTTATTTTTCTTTTGATTTTATTTTATTTCAATGTTATGAAACTTCGTTATTCTTATTTTGATCGCCCTTATCAAAAATATCCATAAACTCACCTAATTTACCATTGAAAAAAATATTATTTATCCTTAATGTATCATCACTGAGTAGTATAATCGTGAAATTCATAGCCTTTGAGAAACAGAGTATCATGAAATATTCTATACATAAGACTATAATCTTCTATATGATTTTCCAGATACATCAAAATCTGACACTTTATATTACCATTCTTAATATTACAAATTTTCAAAGGGATGTATTTCAATAAATTTATCTTCCATATCTTTACCAAGAAATATAAGAGAAAGATATCACATATCTTAATTAAATCATTATAACCCTAACTTGGTATAATGTAATCTAGTATCCACAAGACAACCATCCTATGGTTTGATGAAAGATGGGAAATCTTGGGTTTCATGACATTCTTCATCCCATAGAACACTATATATTTTACTTTCTCGAAATAGATTTACTTATCAATAAATTGGTGTGAGAATAGACTAGATCCACCTTCATAGGGTATATCAAGGATTCTTTCAGCCTTGTTGAAATATAATTAATATGACATCCCATAACTTTTGAACATAAACATATCTCTTCCACCTTGCTTGTAGAAATGAATTGAATAGTAAAATTCCACAACAAGATATACATAGACTGGATCTTGATTCTTCTCTTTAGAAAAAAAAATTTCCCATCTATTAAACATAATAATATTTTCCATCAATGAAATATAATTGGAGAATAAATTTTTATCTATTAAGTGTTCCCTGAACATAAGCTAATTCTTGGGTTTCTTGCTGGATTAAGACTACATCGGAGTCTTAGGAGAATCTCCAAGAGACATTCGAAATGAAAGAAAATTGGAGAAATAGAAATACATACTTAATGAGTGGTATAGCCTAGACACAAAAAACAAAAGAACTGATCTGGGACTAAAACATGGGGTCCCTTTAAACAATATTCAGGAAGATGGTTAAAATTCTCAAATAGATATAATGTTTGATACTAACATAATATGATATGATGTTTCATAATAATTCCAAAGAATGAGTTTGAAAGTTCTGATCTTTTAAGGTTTTAATGAATGATTTTGTTTAAGGAAATTTAGTAAGATAAATTTTTATTAAAACAAGATAGAAATACCAACAAGTAAAAAGTGAAATACAATTATTTATGTAAGGAAACATACCTTTAGTATTGATCATTTATAATTTTTAATATTGGTAACATTCTTCTTAAAGAACATATATTCAAGAATATTTTATTAAGGAAACAAAATTGTTTGTTTCAAAAAAAAATTGGGTTCTGAAAAAAAATTGGGTTCCAAAAAAAATTATAAATAGAAATATAAAAGAATAAACATATGTACTCCCCCTATGAAAAAGTGAAACTTAATGTTAGGAGATAGGTTTAAACAAAAAGTTTAAATGGAAGATTACCATACAGTTATCATTCCTAAGTTTGGTTTAATGTATTCAAATATATTATATGGAAATGATTTTTTAAAAATGTCAGCATGTTTACCTTGTGTTCTAATAAATTGTAAAATGATAACTTTTTTATGTGTGTGATCCCAAAGATAGTGATTCATACTATTTATTTGTTTTTCACAAGAGTGATGTGCATGATTTTTTTCTTAGGTTAATAGAACTATTATTATCACACATTATCTGTGTTTTGGTAATACTTATCCCATAGTCTGTGAGTGTGTGTTTTATCCACAACACATAACCACAACAACTTCCCACTGCTACATGTTCATCTTTTCCCATTGAAAGTGATATTGTGTGTTGCTTCTTTCATGACCAAAATATTACTAAATCTCATAATAAATTAAAATATCCCAATATAATTTTATTATATATTCTTCATCAATAAAAATCAGCACCAAAATTTTTTTTATGACAAATAATTTCTAGAAGAATAGGAAAGTCCCAAATCTATGGTTCCCCTTAAATTATGAAAAATTATTTTCACTCGTTTTAAAAGAGATTCCATAATATTAGATAGATATATTTCACATAATCATACTGAAAAAATTATGTATAAATGACTAGTTATTAAGTATAATAAAGTTATTATAATACCTTTTTATGATGTTTGATATACTTGTTTCCAACTTCATCAATATCAATAGAATTTGAGGTATCGATAAGAGTACTTATACATTTTTTTCATATCCTAACTTATTAAGAAGATAATTAATATAATTATGTTAAGATATATAAGTTCCTTTCAGTTTTTTAGAAATTTGATAACTACGGAAAAATGATAACTCACCCATCATACTCATTTCAAAATCAGATTTCATAAGATTCATAAATGAATCAGTTAAATATTTATGAGTTGATTTGAATATAATGTCATCAACATAAATTTTAACAATAAAAATAATTTTCTTATCTTTTTTTATAAAAATCATTGGAACAGCAGTTCCCTTAATATAATTTTTTTGAAAAAAAAAATGTATAAGTCTATCATACCAGGCTCTAAGGGCTTATTTAAGTCCAAATAAATCTTTACTATGTTTGAAAACATGTTATGGATGTTTTGTGTCTTCAAAAATAGGAGGCAGTTCATCATAAAATTCCTGTTGAACATATCAATTATGGAAATATCACTTCACGCCCATTTGAAAAAGTTTAAAATTGAATAATTCTTAAAAGGCTAAGAGAATAAAAATAGATTCAATTCTAACTTCTGGAGCATAGGTTTCTTCATAGTCTATTCCATATTTTTGTTTATATATTTTAAAAACTAATCTTGCTTTATTTTAAACAATTATTCCATTTTCATAACATTTATTTATGAAGACCCATTTTCCTCGAATTACATATGTTTATTTAGTTAATTAAAAAACGTTCAGACCTTGTTCCTTTCGAATAAGTTTATTTTATCTTACATATCTTGAATCCAATCATAATCACATAATGCTTCATCATTTCTTTTCGGTTCTAATTAGGAAATAAATGATAGATTTTATACATCATTTCTAAAAGAACTTATAATCCTTATATGTTTATTTAAATCACTAGTGATACTATCACTGGGATGATTCTTATGAAAAAAAATATTTGGGTTTTGTAAAAGTTTTTCATCAACATAATGTAAAACATATTCTTTGTTAAATGCATCTAAAACTTTTTATAGAGTATTTTTTGTATTATAAGAATCTTCCATCAAAGTTTTATAATCATTTTTTTAAAACACAACAGACAATGTAGGTTGGGAATTTCTAAAAACAAAAGGACAAATTTAAAAAAATTTAACATGCATTGTTTATTCAACAATATTATATTTTTTCTTAAAAACTAAATAATCCTTAGAAGTACAATAGTGTCATATGAAAATACCTTCATTTTATATGGGTGGGAATTTATGTAAGTTATTTTTAGTATTCATGGTGATTAATTTTTATCCATATACATTGAAGTAATAAACATTAGGTGTTCGGTCAGTCCACAATTCATATGGTGTTTTATTAATTAAAGGTTTGATTAAAACTCGATATATAGTTTAAAAAATTGTACTAATAGATTTAGACCAAGAAATGATCAAAAATAGATTATTCACTCAACCTGGATCTTGTTATCTATTTAAGAATTCGATTTCATGTTTCAAAAATACAATTTTGTTGAGGAGTTCTTTGAGTTGAGAAGTAATCAGTAATTATTTTCTTACTATTTTTTCAAATTATATATTTTCAAATTCTCCCCAATGATCACTATGAATAGTTATCCATAAAAGTTTATTCTCATTTTTAACTTTGGATAAAAAGGATTTAAAATAATAAAAATCTTCAAATTTATTTTTTAGAAAATAGACCAACGTAAATCTAGTGTAATCATCAACTAAAACAAATAAATACTAATTGAATCCAATACTTCTAGTTTTTGTTGGAATGAAATGATCCATATACACTAACTATATTGAATTGGATATTTAGACTTAACAAATTGATTTAAATATTGACTTATGTTTCATTACATATTCACAAGGATCACAAACATTTGAAGAATAAAATATATACTTATATAGATCTTTAACATGTATTTTCATTGAGAGTTTTCATATGTTCCAATGATTATAATTTCCTAGTATTAAATTCAATAACCTTGATTGATCATCCATTTCACTAAGGAATGTTTGGTCTTAGATCCTAAGGTCTTCTAATTTTAGTGTATAAACATCCTCATGCCTATGGGAAGAGAGATTACACACTTCCTTAGAATTTTTTACTATACATTTATCATTAAAAAAATTCACAAGGTATCCTTCATCACATAATTGGATTTTTCTTATAATTTTAGTCTTAATAACTTCAAAAAATAAAACATTTGAAATCCAAGAATTTTCAAGAATAACAATGTTACCTATACTAACAATCTCTTCCTAAGGATTATCTTCAAAAGTTAATTTTACTCCATTTTAATTGATAATATTTTAAAAAAGTTTTTTGTTACTAGTCTTATATTTGGAACGACTACTATCCATGTACCATGTACTATTGTTGGTACTTCTTATATTTTCATAAAACTAAAAATGTTAGACTTTTGGAAACCGAACCTTCATTGATTTGAAATTGTTAGAAATTAAAATCATTGTTATCCACTTTTTCTTAGAAAAGTATGATTTATGAAAATATAAGGATTGGGTTTTTTAAATGAACAAATATTCTCTCAATGTCCACCACATAGACACTTAGTTCAAAAAGAATCACATCTGAGAACAAAATATTTATGACTAAAAATGAGTTTTTACTGAGTATAACCAAATATTGAACTATTAATAGGAGGGAAAAGTTGTTAATAAATTTTATTTAATTATTTCTTTCTAGAATTGAAATTTGAAAAACAAATCTTTAAGAAAATAACATCATATTTTAGTCTAATGAGTAAATTATTGTCCTCATAATCATTTTTCATAGGGTTTGAATTATTCTCTAAAACATTTTTCGTAGAAATAACATTTTTAATATTCATAGAAAGTGTATCCTTATAAGAATTAACTTCTTTATGGTTTTTCAAAACATTTTCAAAATCATGTGTTTTTTATCAATATCTTTAGATAGATGTGATTCATATTTTGTTAAAACAAAAATTCTAGAAAATGTGTGCTTTAATTTCATTTTTATCTTACAGTTATAATTATCATGTAATTTAGAAAATATAGAAACTTCTTTAAATAAAGGTACAGTTTTGTCTTTTGATGAAGAAAAATCAACATCCAAAGACTCATAATAATATTTATTATGATACATTAGCATTTAAAGAATTATTGGTTAAGGATTCACCATTGTGTACCTTATCCATAAAAAAATGATTTTCAATAAGTAATCTGGCTATAAGACTAATATTCTTCTGACCACAAGATTCACTTTTCAAAGATTCATCTGAAGAGTCACCACCACCAGAATTCCATATGTTATTACCCTTCATGAGTTTCTTAGCCATATATTTGTATTAATTATTTATGTTCCTTTCAAAATGGGTATCCTTTATGTCTTTTCTCTTAAGCATAGGACAGTCAGGTCTGACATGTCCAGCCCTTTTTCATTCAAAAAAATTTACATATGAATCATTATTTTCATTTCTTTATTTCTTCTTAAATCTATACTAAAAACCTTTATTTCCCATAGTATTTTTCATCCTTATTGAAATATTTCCATTTTAATTCTCAGATTGATCGTTGTCACTTGATTCATATATTATAATTATTTCATAGCATTATATATAGTTACCATTCCCGAAGTCTTGTATTTAGATGTAGTATTTAAATAAACTCTTACCATAACATTCCTTTTCTCATTGATTTCAGCATCACTCTTAATTATTGTTTCATGCGGAAGAAGAGTTCTAGATAACTCATTAAGAGTTATATTAGATACTTTCCTATTTTCATCAAAATCTATCCTTTTAGATTCCCACTCATTGGGCATAATATCAATTATATTGTCTACAAGAACTTCATCATCAAATAATTTTCTCCCATAAATTGAGTACTGTTGATGATAGTGATAAATATTTGTTGTAGTTTTAAAATAGGTTCTCCATAAAGTAATATAAACCCATGATATTCATCTCATAACGTAGCTCTTCTTTCTACAGTCACTTCTGAAGTCCCAAAGTGCGAACTTCCTGTTTCTTCTAGATTCTATTAAAAGCATCACAAGAAGATAAATGACTATAGATATTCCAGGTCATGTAACATAAAATTTTATAGTGTACATTGTATTTTAGTAGATATTATTGTTTTTCTTGATTTTTGAATGTTTTGATTTCCTTTTCAAGAATTGTGTATTCACCCATGAGCATGAAAAAGTTATCCACTATAGTTTTAATAACATGAGTGTTTACTATATCTCTCTAATACTCGTAATCACTACCATAAACAATTGTTGGTATCGTTGGATTTTTTTGTCAATTTAACATAAATTCATTCATTCCATTTTATAATAAAAATACTTTCCCACAAAAATAATTTGTAAAAATTGATTATAAACTAAAATTTTCGAATAAAAATCTTATGAAAAAATATAAAAGTAAATTTAAGTAATAGATGATTGAGAACGAAATATTATATGCAATACAAGTATTTTATATTCCTCCTTAGATAATAAATGTAGTATCTAAATATAGATATAGATGCTAAATTACAATAGGGGTGAATTGTATATTTAAAAAACATTATCTTTTAAGTCTAAAAGAAAATATATGTTTAATAAGTTTAAAAAGGTGAATTCAAAAACCATCTATTGTTCTCAAAAAAAGGAATAATTAGAGGGTCCCAGGTAAAATTATAAATAACCTTAACTTAAAAGTGTTTATTTTAAAAAAACATTAGTAAGTTTTTCTTAGGGAATGATTATAAATTAAAGTCTATAGAATCTTATTTATCAGATTATACAAGTATAAGAATGTATATGAAAGTTATACTTTCAATATTTAACAAAATATAGAGGAAATAAAACTGGTAACAAAAATTGGTAAACAAGTCCGAAGTCTCTTAACCCAAAGGGAAGGGTATCCAACAACCTTGGATAATGGTCAGTTTATTTATACATTCAAGAATGTTTGTCTTACCCACTCTAGGGTAAGCCCCCGATAAGAGTATCAGAGTATATTTTTCTATATCTGAATGCCCTAAAATGTTTTGGTAGTCGGAACCTCTATCTTCCTATGACTGGAAATTATCAAACATTAGGGTAGTCATAACTTCTATTTTCCTATCCCCAGAAGACCTTGATTGTACATAGAAATGATCAGAGCTTCAATAAGTAGTTGAAAAAAAAAATCATGGTAGAACAAGATGTTCACAGATCGCACAAAAAATGAGTCTCTCTCTAGAAATTAGTACATCCAACACTTCCCAACATTGTGTCAACACTCTCCAAATATATCAAATGACTGGGGTATTCATATTAAAGGGTTACAATGGTCAGATCCTCATCCAACTGTCATATGTTTCCTTGAATTTTGGTGGGACCTAGACAGTTGTCACTCAGCCAATGGTTATTTAGAAACAGATTGTATGAAATCATTTTCATTGTAACATAATCATGTGTATGGAATTATAACCTGTAAGAAAATAATTCTTATGTTTAAAAAAATTATGTATAATAGGATCTGATAAACTTTCAATAATAAGTTAATAATGAAAATATACATAAACAAGTGTGATTATTGGGATTCTAAGTATAGTGTAAAGTGGAGACTAAATAATTATACAGATGGAGTCTGGAAAGATACAAATTTGGAGTTTGGTTGGGAATTGAAATAGAGTATATTTTTAGATAAAAACATATTCAGGTTTTAGATAAAAAATAGTGTTTTATTTTAGAAAAAAATTGAGTCTGATTTTAGATAAAAAAGTAGTTTGGTTTTATATAAATTTAGTGTCATAATTTCTACAAATCTAGAGATATAATTTCTATCAATTCAGAGTCATGATTTATGAGAATTAGAAGATATAATTTCTGAGAACTCAATTTCAAAATTTATGATAATTTGGAGTTAGAATTTCTGAGAATCTCATAGAAAAAAATTAGAATGCAATGGAGTTTGAAATAATATGGAAACAGAGTTTAAAAATAGTGAGTTGTAGATTTCAAGATATTGATTAGTTTTCAGGTTTAGATAAGGTTATGATTATTTTTAAGGTAATTTGGTCTTAAGAAAAAAAAAGATGATCTTAGATAAAAAAACATTATATATAACATAGAAAAGCATGTTAATGTATAGGAAAATAAATTTACTTAAAGAAGGAAAATATAATTTAAGGAAAAAAATTTCATTTTAATAGCATAAAGAAATGTGAAAGGTCATAATAGATATTACTGACTTAATAGAATTGTCTTTGATGAGGCCTTAAAAGTGGTATTCCATTTTTTACTAGGTCAGTACAAGTCCCTATAATAATTGTTTCTGCTCATTAAAATCTTGAATCATAATCTGATTTTGTTTATCGGTCCAAGAATTCTAACTGAAATAATATCCTTATTATGTAATTTATCAGATAAATTATTTTGTAAAATTTTTTTATCCATAAATTTATCATAATTTCTTTATTAAAATAAAATTCCAATTCAACCTTTAAATGAAAACACCCTTTATTTTTTAATTGGCATTTTAAATAAGAAAATCATTATAATATCTACATCGCAATAGAATGTTACAAGATATTATTAATTAATGGGGATTAATTCTGTAATATGTTACCAGAAATTTATACATAACCACTATAAGTGGCAGGGGAATCATAAAATAACCATCCATTTGTACAATTAATATACCCATTTGGGTTTAATAAAATGTAATATCAAGGTAAAGTTCACATATGGGGGTCCAATTAATTATTCCAACATTAAATTAAACCCTCAATGGAATTTCCTCATAATCACAAAGCACTATGCCCAACCTACTAAGGTTAAGTCAAGTCTATCTCATAAGAAACATGGCCCAACTGATCTAGTTAGGTCCAGTTGTGAATTTAGGTATTCAGACATATGGTTCAGCAAAAGAATGGATATATCTACATTCCAATATATATAAAACTGTTTGTGGAAAAAATAATTTTAGAATACACATATAAACACCATGTTTTATTTAAATTATTTATTATTTCCATGTTATAAATGTAAATGTTTTTATACATTTCAATTTGAATTAATATAACTACAATAAATTTTTTAATTTTATTTTATAATATAATATTTTAAAATGTAATGGTTTGACTATATTTTTTAGCTTTCCCAATTTATATTGGCCCATACACCTCATAAATTTTTATTGGTCCCCCATTCAATCCGGACTATTATTGTTTTAATACATTCGACCAGTATTTCATGGCTCAAACATGTCCATAATAAGTTGGTTTAAACTGAATTCCACCATGAATATATATTAGATAAAACCATTTATGATTATATTTATTCATTATTTAATCATCCACATATGATAATCATAATGTGGCATGATATATAAGAAATAAAAATAGGAATACATGGAAATAATCATGGTAATACACTAGATAAACAAGAGACAAAATAAGCATGGTATATAAGCTTAACATGATATATAATCACTTATAGATGGTATATAGATAATAAGGTGTCAAAAACACATAGGTAAAATTATATATGTTACTAAATAGTCAAAACATATAGCCTACATGGAATCACATATTCATGGGATGTGAATATCTATGTTCCAATCATGATTCATGTATCATCATATCCTTACAATGCAATACTAAGGGTTTAATACTATATTATCATAAATGTGTAATAAATAAAAATTTCACAAATCACTATATGTGAAATCATAATCAAACATTAATAACAAAATAATAATGAACAATAGTCCCCTCCCTTGACACTTAATTCTTTCCCCATGAATTTGGTGACCAATCCCAAACACAACTACTTACCATGAATTGAAACCATACTAGTTGCATGTCTATTATCCTAAACTATAAGAAAATGAAAATAATTCCCCTGATTTTACTTTTTAACATCTAAACATGGGACCCATTGAAATAGTTCTTTGAGTCGGTTAGTCACATGGTCTAAAGTAGGCATCCCTATATGGGAGACATTGTGGATAAGCAAAGAGCATCCAATGATGGTATAATTTGTAGATTATAACCTCGTAATTGGAGTTCCATAATTATTTAGTAGATAATGAAATAATCAACAGTGGAATTAGTACAAATAAAAGGTAGTGGTATATAATAATAAATAATAAACTGGCCAAATCCAGATAAACAATCCTAAATGTCCATGTGGACCTAAAATATTTAAGAAGTTCTCACACAATAGGTTATACATAAGCAATATGAATGAATGATTTTTTTTGAAAGAATATATTTAGGATCATCCTGAGATTTTTCTCATTTCTATGCACCTATTCCCTAATGTAAAAATGAAACTGAAAAATTATAATCCATGAACCAAAACATGGATCCATGATGTCTGTTTGGGTACACTAGTGTAATAAAGATATGAAAAGGGTGTGAGATAAACTCAACAGGACAGCCCATGTGGTGTTTAGGGAAATTTAGTTCATATTTATAAAATATAGAAGGGTGAAAGTATAATAAATAATTAATTAAATGAATAACTATAAATAAGTCAACTCTTGTTAATAAAGGATATGTGGCTGACCGTACCTATATTAGTTTAAGATTAAATATATAAGAACCTTACAATATGTATATATAATAAAATATTTAAAAATATATACATATACATATATATGAAAAGATATGCACACAATTAAGAGTACATGAGTTGGAAGTCCATATCATCTAAATGAATGTTCCATAATGTTCATTTATTTAATCATGGAAATTTTATAAGGAATCTTTTCCAAAGAAATAAAGACACTATGAAAAATAATAATAGTACTATAGGACACAGATAAAACAAATGGAATCAATTTATAAATAGTTTCTATAAACTATGGAGAAACTACAAGCAGTGACATGTATCTGAATGCAAGACCATCAGTTTTTTAAGGCCTATTGTAAATAACCAAGGTGTTTGTGAATAGTAATCAATATAATGAGATACCACTAGTTCTGTGATACAAACAATCACTATATATGTTTTTTTCCTATGTGACCACCAATTTAATTTTGATAAGATAATCCCATGTATTTCTATATGAATAATGTAATTCAATTTATAATATGAGCACATCAATGGAATTATGTAATGTTTAATACCAATTGATTCTTGTAACCTCTAATTTTATATGAGTTTATAAATGATGTTTTTCAAAAATGAAACCCATGTATTTTTTAGATAATGAGGAAAAGATAACCTATTTGATAGTCCAAGGAGTTATATGAATAGAATACCTATGTATATATCATTCTATAATGGATATCATCTATCCTATTATCCCATCCGTGGTTTTCCATAAAAATGTAACACATGTATCACTCAAGGAAAAATGTAATTCAAGTAACCTTTGATCCTATACATGATATTCCAAAAAGAAGAAACCTATTTTTCTTGTGGTAAATATAATTTTTTTTAATCATTTGAGCCCTTACTAGTCATTTAGCTATGAGGAACCTGATTATCCCTCAGGTCATACATAAATCACTTGATCATTTAAATTTATGTAATAAGGTATATCATATTAGTAACCATGCTTTATAAAAATTCATAGATGATTAATAAATATTTCATGTCTAAAACCATTTCATATCAAATTTCAAGTATATATAAATAGGGCCATGTCCATTTTTCATTTCAAATAAAACATTCAATTTCCCCATTTTATTAAAGAATACAATGAAACTCATAGGTGTGTTTTTTATTAAATAGGGTGTGCTTATCATATAAATTCATTTAATTCGAGTTAATTTTCTCTTATAAGAGGGGTTTTATCACACCTAAAATGTTGATCAAGAGTAATCAAGCATTATAATTATTATCATATAAAGAAACACCCTAGAAGTGTGGTTTAAATTAATAAATGGAATTGAATATAATATAATGTATAAAAAACCCTAGGGCTGGTTTGAGTCTAGGTGAGAACCATAAAAAATATTCAATTCATAATGGTAATTATGTTTATGGAATTGTTTTACATTGAATTAATTCCAAATTTAATGAGAAACACCAAAAATGTTTAGTATGTAGCTGCATGATGTAATTTATAAACAAGTGAGACTTCATGGAAATGTATCTTGAACACATAACTTATACTAATTGAGTTCAATATTCCACCATATACCTTTATCTTAAAGGCAATTTAAGTAATTATAAATATTTATAACCACTATGGAAATTGAGTAAAGGATCTATAATGGATTATTCATTACACATAAGAAGACGATTTAAGGGGAAAGAAAGAATAATTGAGAGATTATTTAGTTACGTGCAATGTGATGAAATTATCTTATATCAAAGATAAAATGGGGGAGATCCAAAGATACCTAAAAGAGGGAAACGAGCTACTACTATGACCAAGGTACCTCCTATTGCGGGAAATAAATAATGGCTTGATCCCCTGTTATATTTTAAAAAACTAAACATCCATGTTTCTTGTAAAACACTATTGTGATAATTTGAACTAAATTTAAATCATGAATCAGATAAAAATTATAAATTCCCAAATTTTACCCCCCTAGGATTCCACATCTTAAATCATCCATTGCCACACATCATGAATCCCATTCACATCGTTAATAGGACACACGATGTGAATGTACTATAGAAGCTATTTCAATCATTATAGAACACCAATTCTCCCAATGGTGTTCACCTGAACCACTTGTACATCAACCAAGTCATAACCCACATCTAAAAACATTATTTTTGGATGTTCATCCCCTTAAAACCTCACTCTATTTCTTGAAATAAAAAATTACCTATCCACAAATGGAAAAATTATAATTTTTTTTGGAAAAATTCACAATGTTCGAATAAAAAGACATTAGAACAAACTTTTTCAATTATAGAATGGAAGTGAAAAGAGGCCACGGTATAATTCATGATAATATTACCTTTTAAATCATGGTAAAATCATGATGTTTTGGATTTTATGGATTGACTGTTTAATGTATCCCAATTCTCTAAAAATAGGGAGGCGCTAACCATCTATGATCTAGGTAGTCACTACTATGGGAGGTAGTTCGATAGTATGTTCTTATGATGATTATCATTTGGGATTGAGATCCATGTAGCACATGAAAATTATGTTAGAGTATTTATAAGGATTTTGGATGCCATTTTCTTCAGATTAAATCCTATGATTCTCAAATGGACAGCTAATTGGATGGGATGATTCCTATTTTAGAGGATTTTTTATAAGCATATGTCTTGAATTCCGGCTATTCTTAGGAGTAGAATTTAACACTCATATAGTTCATGAATTACAATAACATCGATTAATTTATCCAAATAGATATTTTATAGACTTATTTGGAGGATTGTGTCATTCACCATTATGATATGGGTTAAGGAAGGTGGTTAGCTCTCTTTAGGCTTAGTCATATATAATAGATGTCAAATAATGTTCATTTGATTATAAAATTTTTGGAGACCACAATGAGTAGTCAGAAATCATATTTTGACCTTCTTATATGACATTTAGAGTCAAAGGGTGAAAATTTAATTTTTCTTCATGTGTCAAACAAGTTGGGTAAAAATCTAATTCTGATATAGGGATGATATATCTTATCATTGTCAGAATATTTGAGATAGTGGAGAATTTGGGTCATATGGTATTCAATTTTGGATACTATAGGGATATACCTCTAGGAATAATGTATGTAATGAGTCCTATATGTGGAGATATCACACTAAACCTTCTCATGTGATATATTTTGATGATGCTTTTCTTGATATTGAGGCATACTTTGAGGAGAATCTAATATATATAGTGTCCATAATGAGAAAAATATATGAGGGATGATCAGGCCTCTAGTATGAGTGTGGTGGTAGATTATGCATGAAAAAGAGTAAAAATAGTAGAGTGAGTCAGATAAATGGGTGTTGTGGACCATGTATATCATTCATAACCCTTAGTATTTTATGGGATCATATCTTGGTGACCGTAATTTTTATATTGAGGAGGTGGTACGATCATCTATATTTCCAAGTATGTTGATCTTTATGTTTTTGTTTGGGCCTCTTAAATCCACTCAATGATTCATGTTCCTAGATGGGTAAAATTACATTAATTCATTAGAGGTGAGTAGTAAATGGAGAATGGGATATGACTAAAATAAATTATTCACATCCTGAATGATTATTCACAACATGAAAAATTCTATACACATGTCATGAAATTACTTTTGGATGATAAAGGTATTTCATAGAAGAATCGATTCAGAAAGATAGATATGAGTCCTAATATCAACTAGTTCCTAAGATTCTAAGCCAATAAGATATATTTTTATCATTTATTACAACTCAAATTTCATTGATATAATATCATTTTTACATCATGGATGTTATTGTGTTTAATTGTTTTTTTATCTTTTGTACCCAACATTTATACTAATCATCATTCTCTTTTCTCTTGAACTATAGAACTATCATTGGTGATTGTGGACTTTATCTTTGATCCAAAGAGGATTCTACTAGATCTTGGTGTTTTAGATATAGAGAATGATGTAATTTATAGAGGAACCCAATTATTCCACAATTGTTAATTAACTTATTTTTATTTTATATTTTTGAGGTTGGTGGTATAGAAATAACTCTCTAAAGGCTATTTTAGTTAATCTAGTATCTACAGCATGTTAGATAACATCAGTAATCTATTCACATGACCTAACCTAGTTGATAAACTACTATTTTTATGAAACTATATTCATAAACTTCCCTTAGACTCATTTGTTTTGTTGTAATTGAGGATGAGACTTGTAGCCACCTGAGGGGTGTTTTAACCCATTACTCTAGGTTGGATCATGAATGGAATGAACCTATAACTATGTTATTAATTTTAATTTGGTTGTGTTTTTTCTAATAAATTGAATGTGTTTGGCCTAGGAGTTGTGAATATGGATTGACATGTAAATTGAATAACATGGTACTCCAAGTGATCGGTTTGAGAATAATATTTATGGATTATAATACGTAATTTGGAATTTAGTTTTTCTTGGTACAGTGGAATGATTTAATAGGGATATGATGAAATATGGAATTGTAATTATGCTTCAATGACATGTGAAATGATAATTGTTAAAATTTATGTGATAATTAGGAACATGGTATAAATGTATAATTTCCTTGTTTTTAGATGCTGGTTTGATTTTGGTAAATGGATAAAATTCATTGTTATTTGGATAACTAATGAATTTAATTTTATGTATTAAAATTATATGATTGACATGTTGATGTTTAGGTGTTTTAAGAGGCAAACTATATTTTTTTCATCTTATGAATCCTAAGTTATTTAATTCATGAAGATGATATATTAAAATTTTTGTGGTGTTCCCTCCTAAATGAGATTATTGGGAAGACACAATGTTCAATCCTAGATGAAATTATAGGTCGGACATGGAATTTCATCATAGATGAAATTATAGTTTAGAAATTTCAATCATTCATGGAAGGAAATTTATGTTAGACATGATGTTATTTACTAGATGAAATTATTCTTTGGATATATTGACCATTCCAAAATTAGGTCATTGGGATGTCGGAATTTATTTGTTAAATGAAATTATATATTACGTATAGAGCTATTTATGGGATGAAATTAAAGTATATAAATCTTTTTACTTCTTGGATACAAGTTTAACTTAAAAATTGTGTTCCTTCTAAGATGATATTACAGGTTATAACTAGAATTCCTTCCTAGTTAAAATATATGTTACTTATGGTGTTCCTTAATGGATGACAATATAAGTTGGGAATGGAATTCATTCCTATTATTACACTTTTTTTCAAGGATAAAGAATTATGGAATCATTTTAAATAAGGTTTGAATGACCTAAGGAGTCAACCTGGAGCATTGGGGTAAGTAGGATTACTTGTTGTTCTATATTAATTATTTTATCATAGCTTTTTTTATCATATTGTTACAATTACTATATATTTAGACTATTTTTTCATAAATTTTCTATGTTGGCCTATTGATTTTTAACAACACTCTGTTTTTGTTACACTTAGTACGCAAGAAAAATTCATGGATATCTATATGTACAAGGGAAAGAGGACTTGTTCGTTATTTTCTGCATTATTTTATGGGATTGGATCAAGGGGATATAAATAATAATGGGATTAGGAATGGGGTTATTGAGTTTTTATTGAATTCTATTTTTAGTTTACTTATGAAAATTTCAAAACATCATTTTTTTCATCATACATTATGACATGACATGATTTAGTTTTATTATTTTTATCATTAGATATTTATAATTGTAGGGTTTGAGTATTTCAAGTTTGTATGTATTTTGAATTTATTTTAATAAATTTCTTTCATAATTCAACTTATATTGAAACACTTTTCTAGTGGGTATTGTCTAACCACAATATTTATTACACCCTCAATACTAGTCGACTGCCGTTGTGGTATGTGGAGGTACCCAAGAGGTCTAGTAACAATCCGATTCATTCACATTAGGGAGTACCGGGAATGGTATGTTATATAAGACAATCCTCATAGTTTCCAATCTAGAATATTAATATGTGAGAACTTTATTAGTTGAAAAATCATCCATTTCTGAGTTCTTATACATGATAGACTACATCATCTATGTCTCATCAGATAATGGAATATGAACATAAGATATATGTTGACGAATATCATCATTGAATTTCTAAGATCATATCATAGTTGTAAAATTTTATCACCTTTTCAATGAGACTAATACTCTTATACATTATCTCGTAAATGATATTAAAATCAATAATAAATATGTGGAAAATTATTTATTGATATTCATTTTTATGAATATATGTACAATCTAATGTAAAAAGGATTTGGTTCCACGAAACCAAATCCAACATACATCCTTTTTCACTTGATCCAAAATCTAACTAACATTTATGATTTTACATATAAAACATGATTTTATAGAGTATAAATGTAACTATTAGACCTAAAAAATTTCTATGGTCTGGAATCAACAAAAACAAGTCTTTATTCTTAGTAATATCAAAATGCATATAATGAAATTAGAAAATACATGAAGCAGTAACATCTATATGTATCCTCTTTATTGTTCACATATTTGAAACATGGAATATTTTCTAATATAATATTTACATGTTATCATAATAATAAAAATACTCTATATATTATAATTCATAATTTCTACTAACTCCTTTCTAAATTGATTCACAAGATACGAAAAATTAAAAATATATTTGGTCATATTATGTATGAAAAACATAGAATGTAATAGGTGTATATTTCATATTACCATTTTTTACTATAATATATGATAAAAATTGATCATAATGAAAACTATTGTTTTACCCTTTCATAGACTAGTATTCCCATTTAACATTTTTATAGGAAGTGATTGATTTAACCATCGCATTCACCATATGGTAGTTTTAACAACAAGTATTTATGTAAATATCATTAGATTTGTTATTTTAACCTTTTCTATTATGAATATTTAATATAAAAAACCATTATAATCATAGAATATTATTTGGATTCATACTGCTTTTGTTGGTGAAATTATATTCATAATATATCCATGTACACATTCCCATTATCGTAGAGAAACTGTACAAAATGTGACATAAGAAACAAATATATTTTGAAATGTTCATATTTTTATTTTTAATATGTGTAAAATATTTATACAGTGGCTAGATTAGGAAACCCCATTGATCCAAATATGTGTTTATAAATCCCTAGAAGTGGTTCTCTATTTAAATTCACTCTTGCATGAATTTCTTTCTTTGGCTATAATAATTTGGTAAAAATGACTATTTATATTCATATTAAATAATAATATCTATCTTGGAAAATTTTATATACCCCACCAACCCATTTTAGACTCATGGAACTCCCTCAAAATAGAGAAACACTTTATGATCGTAGTGATTCCTCCTCTCTATAAAAAGATACATTCCTTTTAAATATCATATTTGTATTCAATGGTGACATCTACCCTTTTGGTTATGTCATGATGACATATTCAACAGAATCCCTATTAATATAACTATCCCTAAAATCCAACTACCCAATAAAATGATCATTTAATGATGTTACGACAAGTAAAATTGAAATAAATTTTTGAATGATTAAAAAAGTGATGGTTTTCTCTTCAATTATATATTATAAATCCTTCTAAGGAAAATCATTATTTATTAGTATTAATTTTTATCATATGTATAGTAGTATTATGGAATACTCCCCGATAATATCATGTCTCAATATATCCAAAATACAGTATCCCATATTTTTAGTACATGGATTCCATAACTCAATATATACATGTTTATGTGAGTATGATTCCATTGATCAATTCATTATAAGATTTTTAATTTATATTTAATAATATTTTTATTGTATTGGTGAATAAAAATATACATTTTTTTAACTTTATATAGATCATTTTCCTATTAGAATAAGTACTCCAATGGAGTATAGTGAGGTGTATTTTACGATATCAAATTCTCTTTCATCCAGAGCCATAAAATTCACAAAAAAATATAGTTTTATCTCACTATCTCAAAATTATATTTTATTCCTTACAAAATATAGTTGTTTTTTAATAATAAGGGTGATGATATCCCTAATATCAATTAGATAATTAATTTGGATGCACTTACTATTTTATTTGGTATTCATTTCTATTTAATGATACCTTTAATGAATTCATTCTC